>OZ030024.1:52187700-52787700 GCA_964023405.1 Apodemus agrarius
AAATGGTGCTGGGTCAACTGGCAGTAAACTTGTAGAAGGATGCAAATTGATCCATTCTTATTTCCCTGTACAAAGCTCAAGTCCAAGTGGATCAAGGACCTCCACATAAAACCAGACATACTGAATCTAATAGAGGAGAAAGTGGGGAAGAGCCAGGAGCACATGGGCAGGTGGGAATATTTCCTGAAGAGAACACCAATAGCTTATGCTCTAAGATCAAGAATTGACAAATGGGACCTCATAAAACTGCAAAGCTTCTATTCTATAAGGCAAAGGACCCTGTCAATAGGACAAAATGGCAGCCAACAAATTGGGAAAGGATCTTTACCAATCCTACATCTGATAGAGGGCTAATAATGTATTCAAAGAACTCAAGAAGTTAGACTCCAGAGAACCAAGTAACCCTATTAAAAATGGGGTACAGAGGTAAACAAAGAATTCTCAGCTGAGGAATACTGGATGGCTAAGAAACAACTAAAGAAATGTTTAACATCCTTAATCATCAGGGAAATGAAAATCAAAACAACCCTGAGACCTCATACCAGTCAGAATGGCCAAGATGAAAAAGGCAGGGGACAGCAAATTCTGGAGAGGATGTGGGAAAGAGGAACACTCCTCCATTGCTGGTGGGATTGCAAGCTGGTAAAACTACTCTGAAAATCAGCTTTGAGTTCCGCAGAAAATTGGACATAGCACTACTTGAGGACCCAGCTATTCCACTCCTGGGCATATACCCAGAAGATTCTCCAACATGTAATGTGGACACATGCTTCGCTATGTTCATAGCAGCCTTATTTATAATAGCCAGAAGCTGGAAAGAACCCAGATTTCTTTCAACAGAGGAATGGATACAGAAAATGTGGTACATTTACACAATGGAGTACTACTCAGCTATTAAAAACAATGAATTCATGAAATTTGCAGGCAAATGGATGGAGCTAGAAAACATCATCCTGAGTGAGATAACCTAGTCACAAAAGAACACATATGGTATGTACTTGTTGATAATTGGATATTAGCCCAGAAGCTCAGAATACCCAAGATACAACTCAGAGACCACATGAAGCTCAACAAGAAGGAAGACCAAAGTGTGGATACTTTGATTCTTATTGGAAAGTGGATCAAAATACCCATGGCTCACAACCAACTAATAGAATGAGCAGAGGGTCCCCAATGGAACAGCTAGAGAAAGAACCCAAGGAGCTGAAGAGGTTTGAATCTCTGCAGTAGGAACAATAATATGTACCAACCAGTAAAACTCCTGGGCATATACTCAGAAGAGGTTCTAACATGTAATAAGGACATATGCTCCACTATGTGCATAGCAGCCTTATTTATAATAACCAGAGCTGGAGAGAACCAAGATGTCCCTCAACAGAGGAATGGATACTGAAAATGTGGTACATTTACACAATGGAGTACTACTCAGTTATTAAAAACAATTCAGAACTACAGAATATCATCCTTAATAAGTTAACCCAAGTACAAAAGAAGACACACGGTAAGTACTCACTGATAAGTGGATATTAGCCCAGAAACTCAGCCCTATGAAGGCTGGATGCCCTAGTGTAGTGGAATTCCAGGACAGGGACAGGGAAGCAGTATTTGGTAGGTTGGTGAGCAGGGGGAAGGAGGATGGGCAAGGTGGCTTTTGGAGGGGAAAGTAGGAAAGGAAATAACATTTGAAATGTAAATAAATAAAATATCTAATAAAATTTATACTGTTTATTTAAAGACTAAAATTACATTCCTCACCAAAAAATAAATAAAACTGTTCTGTGTTTTATTAACAAGATTTTCCTCTGCCTACACTGTATACAAAATGAAGGCTCTGATCACAGCAGGATCTACCTTCTCTATTAAGTGTGATGATTCTTAAAATTGCCTTGTCACTGTATTTCATGGATTGCATTGATTCATTCGTTTAATTTCCTTTCCGATTGCATTATAAGTTCTCCAAATGCAGGGATTATGTCTTATTAGATATCATGTTCTGAATCATTAGGACGATGCTATGCAGTCAATAGGCAATAAGTATCTATTTCCCAATCAATGATTTATATCTACCTGTTTCCCATCCTAAAATGGCAGAATGGAATAAATTATTTCCTTATGATGGGTTTGTTATGTACTCACCAAAACTTAGAAGGGTAATGACTATGTGTGAAAAACAGACTCTTTATGTGTCTTTAAATTATCATTCCTGTAGGAGCTGAGGAACGGAAAATTTCCTGTATATACTGACTTTGCAAACAATGCTCACGTGGTCTGAGGAGACAGGGGAGGTGAAAAAGTTTCTTAGAATGCATGAGCACCTGTATTAGATCCCTAGCACCCATGGATACTGGGTGTGGTAACTCATGCCCATGCCTATAATCGTGGGTTGGGGAGGTAGAGGTAAATCTTTTCTGAAGTTCAATGATGAGAGGATCCAGCATAATCGGTGAGCTCTAGATCCCAGTGAGAGCTCATGGCTAAAAAAATTCTGGATGGCTTTTGAGGAATCAAAGTCAGGATGATCTCTGATCTGATCTCCACATTTTGCAAGTGTGCCTTCGTACTCTCTCTCTCTCTCTCTCTCTCTCTCTCTCTCTCTCTCTCTCTCTCACACACACACACACACACACACACACACACACACAGAGTGCTTACAGTTTGACTTAATAATATGCATTTGCTGGCAAATTCTATGCAAAAACCAAAACAACTCCCAAAACTGGATCCATAGGAAAAAGGCATACACAGGTTTATCATTGCTGTAATGTGTGTAATGCATCAATTAGAGAAATTTACACTATACTGTGATGGGCCGTACATCACTTTAAAATGAATGGTGAAGCAAACGCACAGATGAATAACTGCTGAGCAACAGTTCTCTCTGCGCTCCAGTGTGACCTTCATCTCCCATACCACCATTGACTGGGAACAAAGTGCATCTCTCTGTTCTCATTTTGCTTCTCTGTATCATCTTTCTATTTCCTTCATTCTCTAATCAAAATTCAGACCTCTAAACTAGCCATACAACACACAGAGGAGGAAAATGTATTGTTTACATTGCTTATTAAATGGGATTTCAAGTTTCTCTTGTATATCCCCAAAGTAAGGATGTAACATTATTACATTTTCCTGGCTGAGTAAGCAAAGAAGAAAACTAAAGCATGTGAAAGCAGTCTATTCATGCACAAATGTAGTTTGCCTTCTCCTGTGTGCCTTGATGGACAGGAACAAATGTGCATAGCTTGACTGGCTTGTGCCCATTTCATTCTTTTATCTGCATGCTTTTGGAATGCATGTGTGTGTGTGTGTGTGTGTGTGTGTGTGTGTGTGTGTGTATGAGTGTGTGTGCAGGAGCACCATCTGTGCCTGTGTTTTTGGAAGCTAGAAATCAACTTTGAGTATTTTCTGCCATTGGTTCTCCGTCTTAGGCTTTCAGCTAGGATATTTTCAGAGGACTCACACTGTACTGATTTGCTGAGCTGCCCAGAGGCCTCAGGATCTTCTCTTCCCTGCTCTCCCAGGCATTGCATATGTGTGCCATGACACCAGGCTTCTATGTGGGTGTTGTAAATCCTAACTCAGGTCCTCGTACAAGGATGGTATGCAATTCTTCCCCTGAGCCATCTCCCTACCCCTGTACATACTTTCACTTTTACATAACAAAAAACGTACCATGAGAAACCAAAGAATAGCCATGTAACAAGAGTGGGTATGTGGAAATCTAAATCTAGCATGGATGTGATAGCCCAGGCTACATGCAATTATTTGAACTTCCAAGAGTTCTAGAAGTATTATTATTTGTTGATAATCTAAAGGCATCTTCATAATCTCTCTAGAATGTTTTAGAAGTTTGAAGTTGTTAAGATAGGCATTCCTAATCCACTTATGGGTTTTATTTGTAGATGAAGGAATGGTCTATATTTGATTGTGAAATTAATCTATAATTAATTTTTGGTCAATTTGTTATATATGAAATTAACCATATCTATAATTCTAATATCTACTTGATTTGTTGCCAATGGTTTCATTTCTTACAGGGAGACCAAAAACCATTCCAACTATCAGATTTCTTTTCAGTTAGAAAAAAAGAAAGAAAAAAAGAAAGAAGGAAAGAAAGAAAGAAAGAAAGAAAGAAAGGAAGGAAGAAAAGAAAAGCCTGAATCTTGCTTGATTTCATTAAAAAAAAAACCATTTATTGTGGGAAATACCCAACTAGTTGATTTTAAGATTATTACTTAAACTTTATTTTCAAAGGGCACCATGTTGTCCGTAAGATCTCTAGCATTGACCTTACATAGTGGACATTTGCTACAATTCATTATATTTTCTCTAGCTACTGAAAAACACCACATATCTTTTCTTCTCTAAGTTAATTACTTTAGAAACTTCCCATAAGTGGGATCCTGCAGTACTGGTCCACCACCTGTGTGCTGACTATCTCATCACGAGAAGACCTATCAGGTTACCACGCTGTGCAGACGCTCCTGTGTGTGAGAGCAGCAGCCCACTGCTGAGATTGTGACTTCAATTTTTTTTAAAATGTTCAGGAATGGGCTGGATCATATAGTAGTTCTATTTCACTGTTTGATGAACCTTTATATTTCCCTTGCCCCCTCCAAGGAGTTTATAAGGGATCCTGTTTCTTTACATCCTAGTCGATAGTTATCTTTTGAATTTAATCATCTTGCCAGGTTTATGCCACGCTAATTTGAATCACTGTTTTCCTGGGGATTAGTTATGCTCAGAAATGTTCATGTATGTGTTGTTTATGTCACGTTTAGAGCGATGCTTATTCACACCCTAGACCATTTTTTCCCACTGTTACTATTCATTTAGATATTGAGATGTAGGAGCCACCCACATGTCGCAGAGATGACCTTGGTAGCAGGTATATTATTTGGAAACATCTTCTCCCATCCCATAGCTGCCCTTTTTATTCTACTGAATGTTTTCTTTGTTCTGTAGACTTTTTTTTTTTTTTTTTTTTTTTTTTTTTTTTACTAACTAAAGTCTCACTTGTCTGATTGGCTTGCTTAGCCCATGCTTTTGCTGTTGTATCTGTGAAATCGTGGCCAGAACCAATGTCATAAAGCATTTACATTGTTTGCTTCTATGATTTAAAGTTTCCAGTCCTTTTAAACATTTTTTTAAAATTGTTTTATTTATTTACAAATGTTGCCCCCTTCCCAGTCCCTCCTCCAATATATCTTCACCCCTCCCCTTTGTTTCTGAGAGCATCTTCCCCTCACCTCTCCACACTCCCTACCTCCTTACCCTCTCCACCTCCTTCCCAACTCCCACCCTCTCCATCTCCCCCCATTCCCTCCCCACTTCCCCACCCTCCCTATCTCCCCACCTCCCCACCCTTTCTGCTTCCTCAACCTCTCCACCTCCCCACCCTCCCCCACCTCTCCACCTTTGGCCCCTCCCCATCCCCCTCCCCACTCTTTCCCACTCCCACATTCCCCTTCCCTGGGCCATGAAGTCTCTACAGGATTAGATGTATCCCCTCCTACTGAAGCTAGACAAGGGAGTTCTCTGCTACATATGTGCCCGGGGCCACAGACCAGTCTATATATGCTCTTTGGCTTTTGGTTTCATCTCTGGGAGTTCCCAGAGGTCCAGGTTAGTTGATACTGCGGGTCTTCCTGTGGGGTTGCCATTCCCTTAGACTCCTTCAACCCTTCCCATAACTCTTCCATAGGGGTCCCTGAACTCGGTCCAGTGGTTGGCTGTTAATATCTTCATCTGTCTCAGTCAGCTGCTGGTCGAGCCTCTCAGAGTGTTACTATGTTAGACTGCTATCTGAAAGCCCAACAGGGCATCAGTAATAGTGTCAGAGGCTGGTGCCTGTGCACAGACCGGATCCCAGGTCCTTCAGACTGCTCCATTTCTGTCCCTGCATTTCTTTAAGAAAGAAGTAATTCTGGGTCAAAAATTTTGAAGGTAGGTTGGTGACCCCACCCCTTTATTCAGAGCCTTTTCTATCTACTGGATGTGCTCCCTTCAGGTTCCATCTCCCAACTGTTGGGCATTTCAGTGAAGGCCATCCTCTTTGAGTCCTGGAAACTCTCACATCCCAGGCCTCTGGGACTTTTTAGCAGTTTCCCCCAACCCCCCTCAATCCTAAAGCTGCACACTTCCACTCATTCTCCTGGCCCTCTGGGTTTCTCTCCTGTCTTCCCCCTACTTGATCCTGCCTCCCTTTTCCTTTCCCCCTTCCCTCTCTCACCAAGCCCCACCCCTTCCTCTGGTAATTATTTTATTTCCCCTTCTAAGTGGGATTGAAGCATACTCACTTGGGCCTTCCTTTTTGTTATAAACTTCTGACAGTCTGTGAGTTGTAACATGGCTATTCTGTACTTTTTAGCTAATATCCACTTATCAGTGAGTGCATACCATGCATGTCCTTTGTGTTTAGGTTACCTCACTCAGGATGATATTCTCTAGTTCCATCCATTTGCCTGAAAAATTCATGATGTCCTTGTTTCTAATAGCTGAATAGTATCCCACTGTGCAAATGAACCACATGTTCTGAATCCATTCAGTGAGGGACATCTGGGTTGTTTCCAGCTATTATGAATAAAGCTACTATGAACATTTGGAGCAAATGTCCTTGTGTCTAAGATAAAAAACTCAAGTGATAGATGGCACATGTTGGTGAGCATGTGGAGAAAGGGGAACATTCCTCCATTGCAGTTGGGAGAGGAAACTGGTACAATCACTCTGGAAATCAATTTGGTAGCTCCTCAGAAAATTGGAAATAGTTCTACTTGAAGCTATACTGCTCCTGGGCATATACCCAAAAGATGCTCCACCATATTGCAAGGACACATGCTCCACCATGTTCATGGTTTCAGGTTAAAAATTTGATTCATTCTAATTTATTTTTTTTGTAATGAAACAGAAAGGGGTCCAATTTGGTTCTTTGTACAATATCAGTTTTCTCAATATTACTGATAAAGAAACATTTCCTTGTGGTATTCTTGGCATTCTTGGTAACTACCCAAAGATCAAATACAGGTAGAGTTCCTTCTGGTCTCTGTTTTCGTCCATCAGCAAATATGCCCATTTTTATTCAGGGGCATGTTTTTACCCTCATATAATGTTGTTTTTCTCTGTCAGCATGTTCATTTGTACCTGACATTCTCCTTTCTTTCTCCCTACCTTCCCTTTATCTCCTTCCCTTTTGACTGATTCTTCTTTTTCTAAAGTTTAGAATTACTATACTATCAATGAACAAACGTAGTGTCAAACAACGCTTCAGAAACTGGTGGCCTAAATTTTGTTTAATGAACTTGTATTGCCCTATTAAATCTACTGAAGATTTTATTACTTCTTATTTTACTAATTTCACTTGTATAAACACACGTTTGAGTAATAGCTTATTCATGAGATATTTAGCTATGAGACAATGCTTTATTTGCAGTTCTTGATTAACTCTGTTTTCAGAGCTCCTCCCATTCCTTCTCAGAGATTTAATAAGCTACAAATTTCAACTGGGTGATCCAGTCCAGGAGTCTGTACACTATGCCCATGGAGTCAAAATCTTGTTGTTTTCGTGTGGCCCACATATGAATGTTTTTAACATTTTAAGTGGCTGAAAGAATTCAAGTCTAGTATTTTGTGATTAAATAATATTATGTAAAATCAAATGTCAATGCCATAATTCAAGTTTCCTGGGAACATAGTCATTTGTGCAGTATGTGTGTCTTCAACACTGAAAACCTACAGTGTGGACTCACATGTCTGCAAAACTAAAATCTAGGTGTGGATCTTATGGATAATGCTTGCCAGTTCCTTGCTTAGACTCTGTAAGAATAAGAAACATCACATATTTAGGGGCTGGTGTTTCCTATTGGCTATAAAAATTGACTCAAGGGAAGTTAGAGGCAATTACAGAACACTTTGGGGTCTTTTGGTATTAAAGACTTATGTTAAAATGGGCAAAGAAACAAGATAAAACTTGGAATCATTCACAAGTAAAACAAATGAAGACTGAATTACCTGCTTTCAGCTGGAGACTCCAGACTTTTCAGGGATCTCTGCCGCATGCCTAAGCACCCAAGTGATATTCTTGAAAGTTATGTATGGTGTTCTCTTGTCTTTAAACACTTTCTAAGTATCGATTTATCCATTTAAGGTGGGGATAAAGGAAGAGCAATGTCAGAGCACACAGGTGGAGGTCAGAGGTCAAATGCGGAAGTCATTCTCTCCTAGGTGGTTTCTAGAGATCAAACTTAGGCTATCAAGTTTGGCTGAAAATACAATTAGCAGCTGAGACATCTCGTTGTCTTAAGAAGTCTTTTATGTAAATTTTATTTCTTATTTAAATATTTGTTATTTATTTATTTCTTATTTAAATTCTTATTAAAGGCTTTGATAGGTCAATTTTAGAAAATTTAATTTACTTTTCTTTATTTCTATTTGCTTTTTCTAAATTATTGTCAACTATATTATATCAATTATATATTATGTTGGACAGAACAAGCATATGGAATTTTTCTAACTTGATTCTCACTGTCTCATGTAGATTAGCACTAATGATTATTAACGAATCAATGGTCATTGTTATTCGATGGGAATAATTTGTGTGAGGTGAAATATTTGAAATTCATCAAGTGAAATATTTTAGGCCAAGTGGAGAAAATGTAAAATAGAAGTACATTGGTAACATAGCAACTCATATTTGTATGTATGTATGTATGTATGTATGTATGTATGTATTTATTTATTCACTTTACACACTCTTCTCCTGTCAGTCTCCCCTTACCAAGTACCTCCCTCCATCTCCACTCCCCTTCTTCTCTGAAAGGGTGGAGGCCCATTCTAGTTATCCCCCCACCCTGGTACAACAAGTCTCTGCAGGGCTAGGCTCATCCTCTTCCACTGGGGCAAGGCAAAGCAGCCCAGTTAGGAGACTCGATCCCACAGACAGGCAACAGCTTTAGGGGCAGCCCTCATTCCAGTTGTTCGGGACTCACATGAAGACCAAGCTGCAATCTGCTACATATGTGCAGGGGGCCAAATTCCAGACCAGGTATACTTTTTGGTTGGTGGTCCAGTAGGCAAGAGTACACAGGGGTCCAGGTTAGTTGACTCTGTTGGTTTCCTGTAGAGTTCCTATCCCCTTCAGGATCCTCAATCCTTCCCCAAACTATGTCCAATGTTTGTCTGGCAACACATATTCTTTAGTGACACAGAATATTATCCCAAAATGTGTTCTCAAACAGTATTCATATGTACATACATATATACACACACCCTTAGATATCATGCCAGCATGGTAAGTAAGCTTGCTTGTAATAGTTGGAGAGAAAGAAATTGTGCTTATGGAAATAATAAACACCCAACAAAGGGTTTTTTAATACTTGTATGGAGTCAATTAATAAACTAGCTAGTTGTCAAAATTGTTTTGAGGGAAAGAGGACAATGAGAGATTTAATATAAGAGATCACATGTTTGGAAAAAACACCAGTAGCCAGTAGCTCATCTGGGAGGAGTCAGACTGGCTCCATTTTGTTTAAGAGAAATTTTACTGAATTCAATCAGGTATAAGAAAACTAAAATTAAGATCATAAAATTGCTCCACTTTCCCCAGGACTAAGCTAGAAGCTGCCTTTCATACAAAGAAAATGTTTCCCTAGGGTAAAACAGAGAATTAGTTAAAAGCTTGTAAAACACTGCTAATTCTAGTCAGATGTTTTCTACTGCCTCATGCCCCAACCTACCAGTTCATTATTTGACTTTGCATAGGTATCATGAGCAAAGAAGAGAAGATCATTGTCTGATTGACACTCTGCCTGAGGACACCTTGGCTGCAAATGTGCCATTGTTGGAATGTTTTTCAAGTGAAGCTTGCTCTGACCAATTCTTTCTGTGTTAAAACACACATTCCCATATCTAAAAAAAAAGTAGTCATGGTCTTGATCAGAAAAGAGGTAAGGGAAAATTAATTTTAAATATTCTCTAGTTTGTTTCCAAATACAGCTCTTATTTTCCCACTAATATTGACATCTCCTTGATCAAGAACAGTAGTTCTTGTTTTGTTTATTCTTCAAATTCATCACACATGCTGGGTAAAATGAGGGGATTTACTTCTTTGGCCTATTTATTATTTATACTCTATTAAGTTTTCACCAAATGATTTGAGCTGGCTTAGAGTAGATTTAATAAAACCATTAAATAATGATTTGTACAGGAGCAAAGAGGGCTGACAAGATAATTCAGCAGGTAGGCGATTTTACCACCAAATCTGACTACCTGAGTTTGAACCCCAGAGAACCCACAAGGTGGAAGGGAAGAACTGACCCTGTAAGCTGACCTCTGACCTCCACATGCATGCTGTGCCAATCTCTCTTTAACCTTTAACAAAATACATTTAAAACATAAATTCTAGGACATTTTGCCCCAACATTTATCTCTGAATTACATAAGGAATTAGACAAAAAATAATGCAGTAATACCAGGTTCTGGCTGTAACTCACAAGCAGAAAGTTTAGTTGCCTCCTGTGGGCTAGGAATCAATGCTGTGTGATGGTCAGTCACCTGGTATTAGTATTCAGTATTGTGAAAGAAATGGAATTATATAGAATGTAACATTTTAAGATTAGCTTTTTAAAAAATAACATTTTGAATATATTGCAACCAGGACACAGCTGGAAAGGCCCAGGTAAACACCCCTTCCAGGGCTACACTCACGGGGGTATCTGCTAGGGTCTCGGAGCCAAGCAGGCGGAGTCCCGCCTAGGCTCTGTGGGACATCCCCGAGCCCTCTGGTGAGCACCAAGGCTGCTTCTGCAACCAGCTCGCCGGCCCCTGGACCAGCGGTGTAGCGGCGGGCCTCCATATTGCAACCAGGACACAGCTGGAAAGGCCCAGGCTCTGTGGGACATCCCTGCCCTCTGGTGAGCACATAGGCTGCGTTCTGCAACCAGCTCGCCGGCCCCTAGACCAGCGGTGTAGTGGCGGGTCTCCATATCACAACCAGGACACAGCTGGAAAGGCCCAGGCTCTGTGGGACATCCCCGCCCTCGGGTGAGCACCTAAGCTGCATTCTGCAACCAGCTCGCCGGCCCCTAGACCAGCGGTGTAGCGGCGGGCCTCCATATTGCAACCAGGACACAGCTGGAAAGGCCCAGGTAAACACCCCTTCCAGGGCTAACCTCACGGGGGATCTGCTAGGCTCTCGGAGTTCCTTGCAACCAGGACACAGCTGGAGAAGCCCAGTTAGACAGACTCCAACAGGGGCTACAATCGCATGGGTGGCAGCCAGCTTATGATCCCTTAAAGCAGCAGTCACACATATTCACCAATAGAGAAACAACAGGTGAGCCCAGCCTCACAGGAGAATCAAACACCAGCCACTGACAACAAGGCCAACTAAAACCAAAAATAACCAGATGGCAAAAGGAAAACGAAGGAACGTTACGAACAAAAATCAAGGCAACATGACAGCATCTGAACCAAGTTCTCCAACAACAGGAATCCCTGGATACCCTAAAACACCAGAAAAACAAGACTTGGATATAAAATCACTGGTCAGGATGCTGGTAGCTGAACACATAGAAAAATCTCGTAAAGAAATAGAGGAGAAAATGGATCAAAAGTTAGAAGCTTTTACGAGGCAAATACAAAAATCACTTCAAGAAATGCAGGAGAAGATGGATCAAAGAGAAGAAGACAATAAGGAAGAAAGACAAAAGTCACTTAAAGAACTACAGAAGAACGTGGGCCAACAAGTAGAAGCTATGAAAGAGGAAGCACAAAAATCTATTAAAGAAATTCATGAAAACACAATCAAGCAAGCGAAAGATCTGAGCACATCCATCCAGATACTAAAAACAGAAGTAGAAACAACTAAGAAATCACAGAGGGAGACAACATTGGAGATAGAAAACCTGGGGAAGAAATCAGGGGCCATAGACGCAAGTATCAACAATAGAATACAAGAGATAGAAGACAGAATCTCAGAAGCCGAAGATACCATAGGAACCATTGATTCAACAGTCAAAGAAAATACTAAATGCAAAAAGGTGGTAACCCAAAACATCCAGGAAATCCAAGACACTATGAGAAGACCAAACGTAAGGATTATAGGTATAGACGAGAGTGAAGATTTACAAGTTAAAGGGCCAGCTAATATCTTCTATAAAATTATGGAAGAAAACTTCCCCAACCTAAGGAGAGAGATGCCCATGAATATACAAGAAGTCTATAGAACCCCAAACAGACTGGACCAGAACAGAAATACATCCCGTCACATAATAATCAAAACTCCAAATGTAATAAACAAAGAAAGAATACTAAAGGCAGCAAGAGAAAAAGGCCAAGTAACATATAAAGGAAAACCTATCAGAATAACACCAGACTTCTCACCTGAGACCATGAAAGCTAGAAGATCCTGGGCAGATATCATGCAAACTCTAAGAGAACACAAACTTCAGCCAAAACTACTTTACCCAGCAAAACTCTCAATTGCCATTGATGGAGACATCAAGGTATTCCATGACAAAACCAAATTTGCAAGATATCTCTCCACAAATCCAGCCCTACAAAGGATAATAGGGGGAAAACACCAAGACAAGGACGGAAACTACACCCGGGAAGAAGCAAGATAGAAACCTCCTCTCATCAAACCCAAAAGAAGATAACCTCTCGAATATAAAAAATAAATAAGATAAATAAATATAATTTCAAAAATGTCTGGAGGTAATAATTACTATTCCTTAATATCTCTTAACATCAATGGACTCAATTCTCCAATAAAAAGACATAGATTAACAGACTGGATACGGAAACAGGACCCTACATTTTGCTGCATACAGGAAACACATCTCAGTGTTAAAGACAAACACTACCTTAGAGTAAAAGGCTGGAAGACAATTTTACAAGCAAATGGTCTCAGGAAACAAGCTGGAGTAGCCATTCTAATATCAGATAAAATTGACTTCCAACCTAAAATCATCCAAAGAGACTCAGAAGGTCACTTCTTGCTGGCCAAAGGGAAAATCCACCAGGAAGAGCTCTCAATACTGAACATCTATGCTCCAAATGCAAGGGCACCCTCCTTCGTAAAAGAAACCTTACTAAAGCTTAAAGCACACATTACACCTAACACAATAATTGTGGGTGACTTCAACACCCCACTCTCCTCAATGGACCGATCAGGAAAGCAGAAACTAAACAGGGACACAGTGAAACTAATTGAAACTCTGGACCAATTGGATTTAACAGATATATATAGAACATTTCATCCTAAAGCTAAAGAATATACCGTTTTCTCAGCACCGCATGGTACCTTCTCCAAAATAGACCATATAATTGATCACAAGACAGATGTCAACAAATACAAGAAGATCGAGCTAATCCCATGCCTCTTATCAGATCACCATGGAGTAAGAGTGGTCTTCAATAGCAACAAAAACAACAGAAAGCCCACATACACATGGAAACTGAACAATACTCTACTCAATGACACCTTGGTCAAGGAAGAAATAAAAAAAGAAATCAAAGACTTTTTAGAATTCAATGAAAATGAAGGTACAACCTACCCAAATCTATGGGACACAATGAAAGCAGTGCTAAGAGGAAAACTCATAGCTCTAAGTGCATCCAAAAAGAAACTGGAGAGAGCATACACTAGCAGCTTAACGGCACACCTTAAAGCCCTGGAAGAAAAACAAGTTAATTCACCCAGGAGGAGTAGAAGACAAGAAATCATCAAACTCAGGGCTGAAATCAATCAAATAGAAACAAAGAGAACCATACAAAGAATCAACAAGACCAGGAGCTGGTTCTTTGAGAAAATCAACAAGATAGATAAACCCTTAGCCAGACTAACCAAAGGACACAGAGACAGTACACAAATTAACAAAATTAGAAATGAAAAGGGAGACATAACAACAGAAACTGAGGAAATTCAAAAGATCATCAGATCCTACTACAAAGGTCTATACTCAAAACAACTGGAGAATCTGGAGGAAATGGACGATTTCCTAGACAGATATCAAATACCAAAATTAAATCAGCATCAAGTAGACCAGCTAAATAGTCCCATAACCCCTAAAGAAATAGAAGGGGTTATAGAAAGCCTCCCAACCAAAAAAAGTACGGGACCAGATGGTTTTAGTGCAGAATTCTACCAGACCTTCAAAGAAGACTTAACACCAATACTCTCCAAACTATTCCACAAAATAGAGACAGAAGGGACACTGCCCAACTCATTCTTCGAAGCCACAATTACGCTAATACCTAAACCACAAAAAGATCCAACAAAGAAAGAGAACTTCAGGCCAATTTCTCTGATGAATATAGATGCAAAAATACTAAATAAAATTCTTGCTAACCGAATCCAAGAGCACATCAAAACGATCATCCACCATGATCAAGTAGGCTTCATCCCAGGGATGCAGGGATGGTTCAATATACGGAAATCCATCAATGTAATCCACTACATAAACAAACTGAAAGAAAAAAACCACATGGTCATCTCATTAGATGCTGAAAAAGCATTCGACAAAATTCAGCATCCTTTCATGCTAAAAGTCTTGGAAAGAGCAGGAATTCAAGGCCCATACCTAAACATAGTAAAAGCAATCTACAGCAAACCAGTAGCCAACATCAAAATAAATGGAGAGAAACTTGAAGCATTCCCACTAAAATCAGGGACTAGACAAGGCTGCCCTCTCTCTCCATATCTTTTCAATATAGTACTTGAAGTTCTAGCAAGAGCAATTAGACAACATAAGGAAGTCAAAGGGATACAAATTGGAAAGGAAGAAGTGAAACTATCATTATTTGCAGACGATATGATAGTTTACCTAAGCGACCCAAAAAACTCCACCAGAGAACTTCTACAGCTGATAAACAACTTCAGCAAAGTGGCAGGTTATAAAATTAACTCAAGCAAGTCAGTGGCCTTCTTGTACTCAAAGGACAAGCAGGCTGAGAAAGAAATTAGGGAAATAACACCCTTCACAATAGCCACAAACAACATAAAGTATCTTGGCGTAACTCTAACCAAACAAGCGAAAGATCTGTACAACAGGAACTTCAAGTCCTTGAAGAAAGAAATCGAAGAAGACCTCAGAAGATGGAAAAATATTTCTTGCTCCTGGATTGGCAGGATCAATATAGTAAAAATGGCCATCTTGCCAAAAGCAATATACAGATTCAATGCAATCCCCATCAAAATCCCAACTCAATTCTTCATAGATCTAGAAAGAGCAATTCTCAAATTCATCTGGAGCAACAAAAAACCCAGGATAGCTAAAACTATTCTCAACAATAAAAGGACTTCTGGGGGAATCAATATCCCTGACTTCAAGCAGTACTACAGAGCAATTGTGTTAAAAACTGCATGGTATTGGTATAGCAACAGGCAAACAGATCAATGGAACAGGATTGAAGACCCTGAAATTAACCCACAGACTTATGGTCACTTGATCTTTGATAAAGGAGCCACAACCATCCGATGGAATAAAGATAGCCTTTTCAACAAATGGTGCTGGTTCAACTGGAGGTCAACATGCAGAAGAATGCGAATTGAACCACTCTTATCTCTTTGCTCTAAGATCAACTCCAAGTGGATCAAGGACCTCCACATAAAACCAGACACACTGAAACTATTAGAAAAGAAACTTGGGAAGACCCTGGAGGACTTGGGCACAGGGGAAAAGTTCCTGAACAGAACACCAATAGCGTATGCACTAAGATCAAGAATCGACAAATGGGACCTCATAAAATTACAAAGTTTCTGCAAAGCAAAGGACACTGTCCGAAGGACAAAACGGCAACCAACAAAGTGGGAAAAGATCTTCACCAACCCCACATCCGACAGAGGGCTAATATCCAATATATACAAAGAACTCAAGAAGTTAGACCCCAAAGAACCAAATAACCCTATCAAAAAATGGGGCACAGAGCTAAACAAAGAATTTTCACCAGAAGAAATTCGGATGGCCGAGAAACACCTTAAGAGATGTTCAACATCATTAGTCATCAGGGAAATGCAAATCAAAACAACCCTGAGATTCCACCTCACACCAGTCAGAATGGCTAAGATTAAAAACTCAAGAGACAACAAGTGCTGGCGAGGATGTGGAGAAAGAGGAACACTCCTCCACTGTTGGTGGGATTGCAAAATGGTAAAACCGCTCTGGAAATCAGTTTGGTGGTTCCTCAGAAAATTGGGCATGTCACTTCCAGAGGACCCTGGCATACCACTCCTGGGCATATACCCAGAGGATTCCCCTACATGCAATAAAGACACATGCTCCACTATGTTTATAGCAGCCTTGTTTATAATAGCCAGAAATTGGAAGGAGCCCAAATATCCCTCAAAGGAGGAATGGATACAGAAAATGTGGTATATTTATACAATGGAATACTACTCAGCAATTAAAAATAATGAATTCATGCAATTTGTAGGTAAATGGTTAGACCTGGAAAATATCATCCTGAGTGAGCTAACCCAATCACAAAAGAATGCACATGAAATGCAATCACTGATAAGTGGATATTAATGAGCCCAGAAGCACTAAATACTCAAGACACAAATAGCAAGTCAAATGATTCCCAAGAAGAAGAAAGGAGAGGACCCTGGGCATGTAAAGATTGCATCCAGTTTAGTAAAGAAACCGAGGGGGGAGGGGGAATGATTGGGGAATAGTTGGGGGGGGGAGAAGAACTATGTGAACTATGGTGGGTGGGAACTGGGAAAGGGGAAAGCCTTTGAAATGTAAACATAGAATATAGAAAATAAAAATAACTAAAAAAAAAAAAAAGAAAGAAAGATTCCCATTGGTTCTTTGAATTAGTGGTAGACTATTGGTGTAGAAATAAAAAGAATTCAAATTTGTTCTTAGGTCAGAGTCTCAATAAATAGCCTTGATCTTAGATTCTCTTGGTTTGTGAGGGTTGAAATAATAGAAGGTCATCATTATATGTTGGCCTAAAATCCTTAATTCCTTTTTTTCTCTTAATTTTCTTCAACTATTCACACTTATTCCTCAGTAACTCAATAGCCTTATGATGATCATATTTACTTGACACTGTCAGTAAAAAGACACTTCATTTGACAGTTTCCTGAGAGGAGGAACCCAATATGGTCAGGTACTAGAGACAGCCTTAAGAATAGTGGGAATATATACTGTGGAGGTGACTCAGAGGTAAAGTGCTTGCTATACAACTGTGAGGGCCTGAGTTCAGCCTCACATGTAAAGCTGGGTATTATAGCATGCATCTGTAATTCCAGTGCTGATGGCGTGGGGGTGCAGGTAAGAGATCCCCCAGAGTGTCTCAGGCCAGTTATCTTAGTGGACACCATGATGGACAGACGATCCTCTCTTAGATAAAGAGGAAGGTAAGGACTGGTATCCAGTGTGGCTCATCTATGCCCACAGTCACACACTCACAAACACACATATACGAGCATGCATGCACAGCACACACACACATTCACACTCACATGCACAAGCACTCACACTCACAAACACACATGTGTATAAACATGCACACAGAACACATGCACACACAAATGCAGACATGTGTACATACTTGCATGCACATACATAGGCACACTTATAGGCATATCACTGCTAACTAACAGAAGTAGTCTGTGTTTTTCAGCCAGGAATTCAAAATTTGCAGGGACAAAATTCTGGGTTTGTGATTCACAAAATCTTCAATGGGTCACATGTGTGTGTTGTAAGGAGTCTGTTCTATTTCATTTATACCATCCTGGTATCTGATCTGGACTGTCATGCATTCCAGATGTTGATGATAAACAGATATGGCATTAATTTATAATGATTCTCATCCTGAAAGATTGCTTCCTTCTTCATGGGGTCTCATACTAAGCACAGTACCTCTACTAGACTTTCAAAAATCGAATCAACCGGTCTATCAGGGCAGATGAATGGTGATAGTTTTGTACAGTGCAGTGGGTGGAATATTTTAGTATTTTTTCCGTGTTTTTCTGTGACTTTCCATTAATGGTTGAAAACTATGTCCAATTGTCCTACTTAGCAGGGCCTCGTGTCAGTCGTTCAGAAGTTGTATGTATCTTCATGTGGCTCAAAACTAGTGGAGGAGGAAAGGCTAATCTTGTCACCTGTTCCTAAGTTTTGACTATGATGTGTCTCCCACATCTTGGATCCTGGTTGGTGAGATTGTTTGGGGAAGCTTCAGAACCTGTCTAAAGGTAAGGCAGAGGGGTGGGTCTTTTCAGGCATGCGTGCTTCTTGTCCTGGAGTAAGTTCTCTACTTCCTGGTCCACCCAAACAAGAACAATCAGTGTCATCAGTTCCTGTAGTCACAATCTTGCCACCACAGACTCTTAGCCCTCCTGTTCCTTCTTAGCATGTGAGAACACTCGTGCTGTTTTCCAGTGTCTTGAAACTTTGATAAAAGTGAATCTAGTGCAGCTGTTAGGATGAGTTTTGTTTTTCTAGTGTGGAGGAATTTGGCTCTAAACACAGTGTCACCAAGTGACTGAGATTAATGGCTTGGTTTCTTCATTGATGAGCCCATCAAAGGGCTACAGCTGGATTTCATTTTAGCAAGTGTGGTGCTTTCTAGCAGCAGTTTTTTGGGGGGATAAGAGAGACCAAGACAATGGAGTTTGGAGTGCTTAATTTATAGTTAGTGTCTCCAGCATCCCGCATACAGTGAAAAGAGAAGGAGGGTTGGAAGTCTGTTTTCTCACAGGTTATCATTAAGATGGTGAGATATGCCATTACATAGATGACATCTTAAAAGAGGAGAGAAGTAGATTGGATGGTTAAGACAGAAGTAATGTATTTTCTGAACTCTTCTCTTTACCAATTTGTCTTTCAAAAATGTAATTATAATTACATCTTGATAATTATAATTTCAAAAGGAATCCTTGAAAGTAACAAAGCAAAATAGGACTGTTGAAAATGTGCATTCGGGTAACACAACCACCACTCAGGCAGGAGTTACTCCTGTAATCAAAAGAAATAAGGTTTTCACCTCACACCTATGCTTTTAGAGGTCACGTTTTTGGTGATAGTGTTGGTTTTGCTGTTACCAAAGTGTCTGAGTGACACATCAGGTCAAGAAACCTTGACCAAACTCATATTCCAAGTGTTTGACTTGGAAAAAAAGTGACATGCATACAAGATTAATGATATACAAAAACTGCATTCTGGAATCTGAATTACAGATTTCTGCATAATTTAATCTTTAAATTAGATATATTTTTGAAACAAATAAGACTAAGATCTCGAAACTTTTAAGATATAAAATCACATGTTGATATATAAGATTCTTTATCACATGTTATAAAAATATAAAATAATTTACTGTATAAGATTATACTATAGCATTTATAAATTATATTATAGCATTTCTAATATATAATAGCTGTACATTTTTGTCTATTCCATTCATATATGTCTCTCCTCATCTAGCCCTGTTGCTAATAATGTCTATAAAGAAAGAAAACCCTGAAGCATTAAGCATGAATAACATTCATATTGTGACTTATAACTCATGTCTCATCTTGAAAAAAACATAATAAGACTTTATTATTATGTGTTACTATTATTTTTATTGAATTTATTACTTTGTTATAGTAAATGAGGAGAAACTTTTGCTTAATATTCCACTTAATAAGTAGAGGATAATCCAATTAGAAAACCAGAATTTTTAAGCCTAAACGATTGATATAACTCATGATAATTACTGGGGCTAAAATTACAGAAAGAACCAATGAGTCAAAAGGCAGCTACTTTTGAAACTGTATGGCACACAATTTGAAGTAATTCTGTCCAAAACATACCTAAGAACGAACACTCATGCAACTTGGGCTGGTCTCAAACATGATATTTGCTGGGGATGACCTTGAATCTCTGATTGATCTTTCTGGTCTACCTCCCAAATTCTGAGATTACAGATACACACCACATGCCCAGTTTTACATATAAGTTACTACAAGAGAAAAAACCCTTATCTAAGGGAGTAGGGAACCTCTGTAGTGACATAAGTGGTAGAATAATCAATCAAATGCATGTATGTTTTTTGGGGGGATCCTGGCTAAATACACAATGTCAAAATTTATATAACACCATTCCGTCAACTGTGAACATTGATTAAATATTTGTCAGGAGAAATACATATTTGCCTAATAAAATATTATGGATTTTTGTAAGGAGAAGTTTTTATTCAGACATACATAGTGGAATATTTACATGAAATTACATGGTGTTAGGAACTTGCCTCAAAATGCTGTGGGTGGAGAGGGAGAAGGTATCCCATAGGAGAATGACCATGAGTTAATGATTGCAACTTGGCTGGGAACTATATGTGCTCCCCTTGTCTTATTCTCATATTTTAAATGCTCCAAATTTTCACTCAAAATAGAGGTATCATGAATTATAAATAAAAGTATGTATTTTCCCCTTTGGTCTTTGCCTGAAAATGCAATGACTTTAGTAAGAATGGATAGAGAAATGGTATTTGCATCCAGCTTTGCTGTCATTAACCCCAGGTCTACAATTCATTTCCTTTTACACACTTAATAAAGATCTGACCCTGTTTTCTTTGGTTAAAGGAGCTCTCTGGCACCACACATCTTGAGGAAATCACAGTTAAGAGGTTTCATTGCATGGAACTTCTGACCTCTGCAGAGAGAAACAGAGGGCCTTTTATAGGAAATGTACCTTTGAAAAGGTGGATGGTAGACGCCATGTCTGTCCTCTTTGACTTGTTCACAATTATTCTGCTGTTTCCTTATAGGGTACTGTCCTGCCATTTTCTCAATTACGTACTTTTAATCTAGATCCTATGAGAGAAGTAATGTGCCCTAAAAAATAACCAGGCTCACTTTGGGGTTGGTGACATATGTTTTTCTGGTATTAACCAGAATGTATTCAAAGTCCTAAAGGTTCACAGAAGAGGCACACACACAGGCATATGCACACACACACACACACACACACACACACGTGTATGTATGAATGTTTATAAAGAAAGACTTAGGACAAACCCTGTTCTAAAGATCTGGACAAAATTTATATAGTTATAATAAGAGAAGTAGTGGAACAGATATTGAAGATACAACAGGTAGGTGGAAATGAATATGCAAGTATGTAAGACAGGGCTAAAACTTGTTTAACCAGAATTGTGAGTTGTTGATCAGAGGAAAATAGGGTGGTGGAGATCATGGGACTCTGTATTGTATCTATCTTCCAAAGCAAATGAGTTTGCTTGTAAGGAATACAATGTCATAACAAAACATCATAGTTCCCACACAAGCAATGGTTTTCGAAGCTGGCATGGAAATAATACCAAATTGCATGGTATTACTACCCTTAGACCCAGGTCCTGGAGAGTCACGGTTCAGAGCATCCTTTCCTATTAGAATGTCGTGCACAGACACTCATTTTCTTTTCTTCTTCTTCTTCTTCTTCTTCTTCTTCTTCTTCTTCTTCTTCTTCTTCTTCTTCTTCTTCTTCTTCTTCTTCTGCATGATGCTGGGGGTAGTTCTAACAGTGGTGCTGTTGAGAATTTTTCCCAAAGCCAGATCAAGGTGCTATGAGTGTTGCCTGCTTCTGGAAGATCATAGCACATTCTTTATCCTTAACCAAGCATCAACCATGTATCTAGGCTTGGACAATATCCAGAATATGTGATGTGGCGTATATAATTCTTTAGAAATCCAGGGGATCAATGGTACTGAACTGCCCTGAAATTACAGACGTGAGTAGATCTTGTTTATACCACCTACGCATAGGCCTGATTCACATGCCCAGGCGTGTTTAGCCCCTTTACACACCTCACCCCATGCTTCTACCTCTTGCTTCCAGCCCTCAGAGCAGCAAGGATGGTGACAGGCATCCCTTTCATCTACATTTATGTTCTATATTTGGCACCAGGGTACTCATTCTATACCTTCTGCAGGCTCTCTGAATTCTCATACTTAAATCATCAAAGTGTTACTTTGATCTAGCTTACAAGAGTTTTTTTGCAACACAAGGGATTCTTCTCACTGATATATTCTCTTCCTTGGGATGTATTGCGGTGATATATTCTGGAGTCTAAGCTTGAAAATGTCAAATGAAGGACAGTTTTCTTTGGTTCAACAGATATTCTCCTGTTTGACCATTAGTTCCTGAGTGGTGGTGGGTAGAACATACATGAGCAGACAAATCTGGAAGAGATCATGCTTTAGATATACAATCTAAATATGTATATGTATTAGATATGTAGTCAAGAGAAAACATAGTTAGATTTATTGTTTCATGGCTATGCTATATAGTGAGTGATAAAGTAACACACAGTGAAAAATAAAAATCATCACTTATATTTACCTTCATACTCTGGGTCTGATTTGTACTTATGAACAAAGTTAATGAAGTGCAGTAACAACCTGTGAGTATCATTGGAATACACTGTTTTCAAGTGCATAAGGAATGATCCATTATTATTAGTGATGCTACTGCACTAATCAAATAGTACTAGAGAAATTCAGATGCGAGGATATCTCTCTTATTTCCATGCAAAGTTTATATTGTATGTGAAGAAATGCAGCAGCACAAGCAGTTAGTAGCATTGCTAATACTTTATATAAAAATTAGTCAGGAACCTGGGAAGATGTTTTTGTGATGAGAGGGGGGAAAGAGACGGTCCCTAGATGTCTTTGTATGTACTGAACACATCATAAGGGGTGTTCACCATCTTCACCTGTGATGCAATGTTGTCACCGATGAATTACCACAACATAGCGCTACATTAAGGCAAGAGTATGTGGAGATGCAAGAGTAGCCACCTCCTGTTAGGAAGATGATGAGAAAGAGAAGAAAAGTTGCTACTTCCAGTATCCCCTTCAAGGTCATCCTCTGTCTACCACAGTGATCTGAAAGCTATTCACTAGGCCTGCCTCTTAACTTCCTCATATTGCTAGTCTAGAGACCAAACCCCTATCACAAGGTGCTTTGGAAGGCGTTCCAGATTTATATGGTATCAGTTGTAAAAGCTCCACCGCTCTGAGGAATCAATTTCCATCTTTTCTTCCGTGTAATGAGACAATGAGAATTACCTTGTGGCAACACTTTTCTATGTGATTTCAGAAGGCGTAAGTCTGAATTCAAGTTCTTTCATTTGGCTCCAATTTTTGGTACATTTTAACCTTGACTTTATTTCACTATGGTGAGGCTAATGATGTCCCTGCCATGCTCCCGTTTTGGGGGTGTAGGGGAGGACTGCTACATCTGTGAGAGTGCATAACTGAGTGTCCCATGATGATAAACTACAGAAAATGATGGTTTAAGTGAAATGAAATGCAATCCACCTGGAGCAAACTGCTCTGTGATCCTATCAATCAGACAAGCCCACCCTCCTTCATGGGACAGCAGCTCAGGCATCACTGCATTCCCTTGGGCCTGAGACTCAGGTTTGAGACCACTGTCTTTCAGTGACTACAGAAAAAAATTTCTTATCTGGAGAGAGTGACAAATTGAAAGTGTAAGGACCTGAAGGAAAAATGACTTGTGCCTTGATTATCTACCTGCATTTCTGACATTTGGCTTCTATATTGCTTAAAATACAATCTTCAGTGATATCACATTTGTATGATATGGCCATGCTCTAGTGAAGACATAAATTAAAGCAGTGTCCTATGAGTCTTTGAAAATAGATGAGAGCCAAGACAGAAATAATTTAAGATAGAATGATACTTCAGTGATTTATTTTGATAACAATGTTTTTGGCAGCATGCTGGCTGGAGAGAGGTACAATATCTCCATCACTCTTGGCCTACTTTTATGGTCCATGCTTAAAATGATTAAGTATCTAGTCAGTGACTGGTGCTACCTAAAGGCCCTCTTTTCTCCCCAGTGTCCGAGGCTGTTCCTGGTTTTAAGTTAGGCCTTTGAGCAAAGGGATGCTGGTTCTTTGGTCCCTGAGGAATTGGTGGTGGCTATATGCAGCAATGTACTGACACCCCAAGAATGAGAGGGCCATGGCCCTAGGTCTTTTAACGGGAGGGGTTTGATTGGGGAATGGGGGGAGGGAAGAGGGCTTATGGGACTTTTGGGGAGGGGGAAACCAGGAAAGGGGAAATCATTTGAAATGTAAATAAAGAATATATCTAATTAAATAAAAAGAATGGCTCCATGTATTTACAGGAAAGGAATTGTACTCATTGTATCTGAAGTAGTCTGAACAGACTTCTTTTAACCGCGGAGGAAAACAATGGTCATTGGTTACTTATCAAACTGTGAGAAAAGCCTTTCAATAAAGGTGTGAAAATCAAGTTGCCATCATTCAGCTGGCTAAGGGTTCCTCTGCTTTATACAAATGATGAGCATATAGTGGTAGGATGGTTCAGTAGGTAAAGTCATTTCCATGCAAGCCTGATGACCTAGATCAATACCCAGAACTTACAGTAGATGGAGAAACCAGACTGCTGAATGTTGTCTTACTTCCAAGCACCCACGCACCAAAATAAAACTTCACAAAGGAGAGAAACCTTGAGTAGACAAGGAAACAGTCTGGTGATGAAAAGCCAGTCATACACCACTGGAACCACCTCCAAGGCTCCTAGGATCTCGTT
Organism: Apodemus agrarius; assembly: GCA_964023405.1. Taxonomy (NCBI): domain Eukaryota; kingdom Metazoa; phylum Chordata; class Mammalia; order Rodentia; family Muridae; genus Apodemus; species Apodemus agrarius. Next base: position 52,212,278 of record OZ030024.1, read on the forward strand.
AGCTTCCCAGAATCCACTGTGGCAGCTTCTGTCAGAAGGGTCATGTCTGCCAACACCACTGAGATGTTCTTTCTGTGTCTGTGCTGTCTGTTCATTCAAATCTGCCAAATACGGCAAGAACACTTGATTCAAGCTAAATGATAGTTTGAGTGTGATGGTGTCACAGTAGAGGAGGCAGCACAGAAGACAGTCTCCTAACCAACTCAGTGAGGGAGCCCGAGGTGGGCTGCTTAGAAAGGTTAAGCCCAAGATTTTGAACAATTCACAGTCCCTGATTTGAACCAATCAATGCCTTGCCTCTTAGCCACAATCATAGTTATCCAGGCTTGAGTGTTGGGTGAACGACAGTGCAGCCACTTAGTTGGTTTACAATAGTTCCCCTACCAGGACAACTGCTCCAAAGGTAAGTGACTGCAGGGTCATTGAAAGTTCATTGATATTTGTGATAACAAAGTCTGGTACAAATTGTTTGTTAATCCTCTCGAGGGATGTGCCTTTAGAAGCCAGGAAAATTGGCTGAAATCTTTCCATGGTTTCCTTAAAATCTTAGTGCAGAGTTCAACGTGGCTGTGGCTGGCTGTGAGGGTGGTCTGCTCAGCTGTTAAACTGATAATCACTTTCTTCAAAGCATCAAGGGAGTCAAATAGCTGATAACTAGGAAACCAAATTGCCCCATTCGGCCTCTTTTCTTATTTATAGGGAAATGAACCAGCAGAAGAAGCACTTACAACATAATTTCATTTTATTTTATTATTCTTATTTTATTTGAAGCCACACAGGCAATTTTATTAGAACTTAGAAGAGGAAAAATCCCAAGGCAGGGAAGCTGCTTTAAGTTTTAGCATCAACCCAGAGGAGACCAGGGAAACAGAGGGGCCACTTAAGCTAGCCACAGAGCCACAGGGCAGGAAAGGAAGCTTTGGAGGATGAAAAAGAAAGTCTGAATATTGCTTGGAAAAACTAGAGTGTCAAGAAAAGCAGGTTTCAAGAAGAGAGAACAAAAAGTGTTATCCTTTTCTGAATAATTTGGAAAGGCAGCGAGGTTTAGTACTCTATATATGCCGGCAGCTTATAAGCTTTTACTTACAATACAGTTTTAAATAAACTTATTGTAACACTGCTGGATTTGGCAGAATTTAGCAGTGCTTTAACAATAATTTAAATTTTTTCCAATGACCAGGGAAAGGTGGCATTCCTTGGCTATCTCTAAGTGTGCAGAATCTAAAATGTGGTGGGAAAAGGGTCTGCAGGGAATTTCTTTTTTTTAATTTAAATTTTTATTTTCTATATTCTATGTTTATATTACAAAGGCTTTACCCCTTCCCAGTTCCCCCCCCTACCATACGTCCCATAATTCCTCTCCCCTCCAACTATTCCCCAATCATCCCCCCTCCATGATTTCTCTGTTCTGGGTCTACAAAACTGGATCCAATCTTTTCAGGCCCAGGGTCCTCTCCTTTCTTCTTCTTGGGAATCATTTGACTTGCTAATTGTGCCTTGAGTATTTAGGGCTTCTGGGCTCATTAATATCCACTTATCAGTGATTGCATTTCATGTGTATTCTTTTGTGATTGGGTTAACTCACTTAGGATGATATTTTCCAGATCTAACCATTTAGTTACAAATTGCATGAATTCATTATTTTTAATTGCTGAGTAGTATTCCATTGTATAAATATACCACATTTTCTGGTATATTATATTGGGCTCCTTCCAATTTCTGGCTATTATAAACAAGGCTGCTATGAACACAGTGGAGCATGTGTCTTTATTGTATGCAGGGGAATCCTCTGGGTATATGCCCAGGAGTGGTATGCTAGGGTCCTCTGGAAGGGACATGCCCAATTTTCTGAGGAACCACCAAACTGATTTCCAGAGCGGTTTTACCATTTTGCAATCCCACCAACAGTGGAGGAGTGTTCCTCTTTCTCCACATCCTCGCCAGCACTTGTTGTCTCTTGAGTTTTTAATCTTAGCCATTCTGACTGGTGTGAGGTGGAATCTCAGGGTTGTTTTGATTTGCATTTCCCTGATGACTAATGATGTTGAACATCTCTTAAGGTGTTTCTCTGCCATCCGAATTTCTTCTGGTGAAAATTCTTTGCTTAGCTCTGTACTCCATTTTTTGATAGGGTTATTTGGTTCTTTGGGGTCTAACTTCTTGAGTTCTTTGTATATATTGGATATTAGCCCTCTGTCAGATGTGGGTTTGGTGAAGATCTTTTCCCACTTTGTTGGTTGCTGTTTTGTCCTTCTGACAGTGTCCTTTGCTTTGCAGAAACTTTGTAATTTTATGAGGTCCCATTTGTCAATTCTTGATCTTAGAGCATAAGCTCTTGGTGTTCTGTTCAGGAACTTTCCCCCTGTGCCCATGTCCTCCAGGGTCTTCCCCAGTTTCTTTTCTAATAGTTTTAGTGTGTCTGGTTTTATGTGTAGGTCCTTGATCCACTTGGAGTTGATCTTAGTACAAGGAGATAAGAGTGGGTCGATTCGCATTCTTCTGCATGTTGACCTCCAGTTGAACCAGCACCATTTGTTGAAAAGGCTATCTTTTTTCCACTGGATGGTTGTGGCTCCTTTATCAAAGATCAAGTGACCATAAGTCTGTGGGTTCATTTCTGGGTCTTCAATCCTATTCCATTGATCTACTTGCCAGTTGCTGTACCAATACCATGCAGTTTTTAACACAATTGCTCTGTATTGAAAATGTTTGAGGCTCAGATGAAAGGGAGTCATTATATCGTTGTGAAGAGGAAGGACATCATGCAGTGTAATCTGTTTAGGTTATAATAATTGAACACCATTTTAGGGCCAGAAGGTCTAGCTCCAATACTAAGATGGCTGACAAACATGCATCAGAGCCAGATAGTGGCTGCCCCAGATCTAAGCAGGTGACCAGTGCTGCATGCATGTGTGTGTGTGTGTGTGTGTGTGTGTGTGTGTGTGTGTGCATGCATGTGTGCATGTGTGAGTCTGTGAATGTGTCCATAGGTACATGTGTTCAGGTGTGCCTGTGTGCATGTTTGCATGTATGCAGGTGTGAATGTGCGCAGGTGTGTAGGTATGCATATGTTCAGGTGTGTGTGTGTGTGTGTGTGTGTGTGTGTGTCCATGTGTATATGTGTGCATGTGTGTGTGTGCATATGTGTGTGAACTAATCCAGCAGTTCTTTTATCTTCTACCAAGCTCAGCAAAGACTCCAGGAATTCAAATGTATTGCTGGTGTGCTCTAAAGTGCAGAGAATGATATTTGAGAACCCGACTTTTAATTTTGAATGAGTGAATTAATAAGTAGACAGCTAACAAGAGTTAAAAAGTAGCCAGTAGATAGAAGCATTAGGTAGACGCCAAAACACTGTCAGCCATGTGCCCATGGCATCCATTAGCTATGACTGTAATAGCTTGGAAATGAGAGTAAATAAATGTAACATCAACCAGGACTTTACAGCATTCAGCAGATGGGGAGGGAGAGGCAGTTCACTGAGGTTCCCCATTGAGCTTCCTCTTCACAGATGAGCATCCTGTTCCCAGCACAGACATTTTGGCCTCACCGGATAAGCAGCGTGGCCTCTGATGTTGTTCTTCCTTGTTTATCTCTAGAGCACGTGTTTTAACTCTTGGGCTGTGTGCTGTTCTTTACCCTCTCTTTAACAGAGTTAGGAGTCCAGGTCAGCCCAGGGTAGGGAATCTTGGAGGACACTTTGAGATAAGAATGCTTGGGTCTAAGATGGGGGAACCTGACCTCACGTCCAGAGCCAGACTTCACTTCGCAGTGAATTCAAAAGGGTATGGCAACTCACCAATGCTTTGTGCATTACAGTAAGTTGCAGGGTTTTTCATAGAACCTTGCTTGCTTCAATTTTATCATTTGTCTTGGTAGAATCCTTGGTAGAATTTACTCCCTAAGGTGTTATATGTGACAGCTGCTATACAAGAGTGTGTTTAAATACAAAAGTCAACTTGAGTTCAAATTCCAGGACTTTGGTTTACTAACTAGAAGACCTAGGAGAAATGTCTCCAGCCCTTAGCTTGACTTATTTAAGCTTGGTCTGGTCTACGAAGTGAGTCCCAGAATAGTCAGAGCTACACCACGAGACCCTGCCTTAGGAAACCAGAACTGTTAACAAAAGGAAAGAAGAAAAAACATGTGTTCAATGTACATGTTTAGTAGGATGCATCGATATGTTATTCTACGTGTGAGAAAAATCCTGGGGTTAAAACAATAAATGTAATAGATAGTGAAGTTGGTAAAGGTTTACACAGAAAGCAAAATGGGCCTGAATTCAATTCCACAAAATCTATGGAAAATCCAGGCATGGGGATGCAAGCTTGAAAGCCCAGCATTGCAGTCACAGAGAGGCAGGTCCCCAGCAGTTGATGACCCAGCCTGACATACTCAGCTCTATCCAGTGGGAAGTCCTGTCTCAAAACATAGGATATATGGCTCATGGGTAACCACACCCAAGATTGAGTTTTGGCCTCCTTACTGTGTGTGCCCATGTGAACCTGCCTGAACATGCACCTTCATGAACACACACACACACACACACACACACACACACACATACACACACACTTTTTGAAAAGTCTACACCCTATCTGAAACAAGGAAAATGTACAGATAAATACAAATTCATCTGAATTGAAGTAGTATTGGGTGCTACATAGAGAGACGACACAATGTCGGGGAACATAGAGTGAAATGGGGCGCTCTTCTGGGTCACAAAAATCTATTAGGAGTGCAAAAGTATGACATAAGCTCTGAAATGATTCCTGTAAACATTTGAAACAAACATGCCAGGGCAAGCAAAGGAACATTTTCTTGAAATTCTGGGATGAAAATGCGCTCATAAATAATATCTAAGGTATAGTGGAAAATGGCTGTAATATATAGTATTAATCAATCAAGACACGCATTGATTGTCTAGTAAAATCTTTTTTAGTATTTAAGCCATTAATGGAGGAGCCAACATTACACCATTATGTAAAGGGACACTACTCAGAGGGCTTTTATAAGCTTTGTATTATTAATGAAGTTGTCTTAGCTTTAAGTAGCTTGCATGGCTCTATGTGTGCACATGTGTGTGTGTGTGTGTGTGTGTGTGTGTGTGTGTGCTGCCAAGTTTGGAAGGCTAGCTGGATGCCCAGTGATCCACATATTTCTGTGTGTCTTTCCTTTTCAAGAAGTAGTATTACAAGTCTGCACCCACATACTCTGGTGTGTGTGAGAGCTCTGGGGATTAACTCCACAGGGAAGTACTTCATGGACTGGCTTACCTTGCAGCCTCTGTCTGGCTCATTCGATTCCTGAGTTTCTGTTTTCTTTCATTTTCCGATTACTTCCTAGGCACCGACAGATACAACTGAAACTGAGCCCCAACACAATTCATGAGCTAAGCTCATTCTGCCATTCCCCTCGGACAGAGTTAGGGGTCCTCCAGTGTGCCACCAGGTATCACCATAAGCAGCATTTAATGAACTCTAATGCAAGCTACAGGGTTCTGTTCTGTTTTCTTGTCTTTAATTCTTACAGTCCAGGTGTAGAAGAGGATGTTGCTTGTTTGCAGTGGTTTCCCAGTGCTGTCCTTAGTGTCCAGAAGCAGAGAAAATGTATAAGCCAAAGAGGTGGCCAATTTTTAACACATTGGCCAGTAAATTTCTACAAGTCTATAGCCATTAAAAGCAGAGAAGTTGGCATTCTGTAAGTGAGACATAAACTTTCTTTTACTTGCTGGTTAAACTGGGCAGACGGAAGGCAGGATCTGTTCTGTCTCCAGTCCAGGGCCACGAGTGAATATGGATGCAGGGTTAATTGAATGCATATTCACAAACCAGATGGAGTCTCTACAAGGAGTTTCAACTTCCCATTTGCATTTATTGCACGATTCAAACTATTATAGCATTAAAGTATAATAGTTTGGATATTGAGTGCTACATTTATTTTCATGATTCTATGATTTCTGACAAGTGATAATGGTTTTTATGTATAGGAATCGCATATTTCTATCTTTGATCAGTGTATTCATGAAAGCCATGTGTTTTCTATTTTAATTTGATAGACGTAAAGTGTGTGTGATTCTGAGACCTTATGAGACATAATGGTACATGTATACATTTGTAGTGCTGAAATCTGAATACACTTATCTTCTCAAATATTTATTTGTGGTTTATATTTTATGGAAAATAAAGTAGATAGTATAGTATTTTATCAAAAATAGAAAAAAGGGTGAAACAAAAATATAAAATAGTAGAAAACTTCAATGGCTGAAGTTTGAGAAACAGTGGCATAGAAAAGTAATACTTCGAATCCTCAGAATTTTCTCCTAACTCATGAATACCTCTTCTGTAATAAACTCCCTCCAGTGTATTTCCTAATTGAGACTAGATTCTAGGAAGAAGGAAAACCACCATCTATTTTTATCTTTCACTGAAAGCTGCAGTCTTGGTTGACTTACAGAGTGCAATGTGCACAGGGCACCTGGAGCACTCACCTCGGGGCACCTGGAGCACTCACCTGGGGCACCTGGAGCACTCACGGACCTCTGGCATCAAGCAGATACCTCTCTCAGGTGACAAAATCCCTCAATTGTTTTCCACCTCCATCTCCCAGACAGAAGCCCATAAAGCTCCAACACTGGAGACATAGGAGAGGGGTCTCTCTCTCTCTCTCTCTCTCTCTCTCTCTCTCTCTCTCTCTCTCTGTGTGTGTGTGTGTGTGTGTGTGTGTGTGTGTGTGTGTGTGTGTGTGCTGGTCCTAAGACCCCTCTGCATTTAATGTGGATCCTGTGCAATGTGTGTACAATCTTTGTCTCTTCTTCTATAGCAATTATGTGTTCCTTTCTATGCAGTGGGGCTCACATCTTCACTTATCAAGGCTCTGAAGACATGAAACATTTTAGAAATTATGGTACTTATCAAGAGAGTTAACATGAGCTGTTTCTATTGTTTAGTAGTGTCTACTGTATCCTGCTGAAACCAATTCATTGTTCTTTATTATCCAAGCACACTATAAAAAAGGAAGAGATGCTTCCAGTCAATTAAACAAACAAGCTCAGTAAAAATGACTTTTTAAATGAAAACTTACTCTATGATTACAAAAGTGCAGGGCAAAGAAGCTCAGATATAATCAAAAAATATCAAAAGACATTCCATTGGGATGTCAGAGAGAAAGGCTCACATCTCTTAACAGATAGCATTATACTTTTAACAAAAGGATTTGTTCAGTTTAAGTTATTGATTTCATTGGGTTTTTAAAATTGTTTTATCATCATATAAACTATTAATGGTCTATAAATGTAGATTACATTCTAATTAATAAAGCTTGGCAATTGACTGGTTTTAAACATAGATACCTAGATAGTAAAACAGTTTTCTTAAGCAGGGAGCAAAATACCAAAATACTGGTAAGAAGTGGCTAGGTTATGCAGTCTCTGTTCAAAAGTGAAAGCCTAAATTTCATATTCAAGCTAGTATAAGAGCTCAGGGTATGATTGGGATAAGGTGTGTGTGTGTGTGTGTGTGTGTGTGTATGCAGATTTATGGAAATGAACTTTTGCCTCCCGCTACTACTGATTGTGAACTTTTTCCTTGGGGGGTTGGTAAATATAGTTTCATAACATGTCCAACTGGTTTGTGTGAAACCCATCCAGTTTCTGTGGCAGTTGGCTCTTGGTGAATCTTAATTTCCACATTGGTTTTGGATCCTCTACAAGAGCCATATGTCTGTGGGGCATGACTATCATCAATGTTACTGAGTAGGATGCCTGGTTCTTGGCATCTGAATATGGCTTTGCTTTGATAGATCCTGGTCCAGCTTATTATCATCAAGACTTACCCCACAGACCTGTGTGAATTCTCTTATCAACCATTTCACAGCAGATTCCTTGTCTGTAACTTTAGTAACTTATTTTTCACCTCTTGGTCAAATGAGTAGTAACTAGATGGTCATTAGTTACTTGTGAATACTTTTATTTTTATTAGATATTTTCTTTTTTTTTTTTTACATTTTAAATGTTATCCCCTTTCCTGGTTTCCTCTCCAAAAACCCCTATCCCATCCCTCACCCATCCACCCACTCCTGCTTCCCTCTCCTGGCAGGCATTGCTTACACTGGGGCATTGAGCCTTCACAGGACCCAGGGCCTCTCTTCTCATTGATGTCCTACAAGGTCATCCTGGAAATCAGTCTGGTGGTTCCTCAGAATATTGGACATAGTATTTCCTGAGGACCCAGATATACCACTCCTGGGCATATACCCAAAAGATGCTCCAACATAGACCAAGGACACATGCTCTACTATGTTCATAGCAGCTTCATTTATAATAGCCAGAAGCTGGAAAGAACCCGGATGTCCTTCAACAAGGAATGGATACAGAAAATGTGGTACATTTACACAATCGAGTACTATTCAGCTATTAAAAACAATGAATTCACGAAATTCTTAGGCAAATGGATGGAACTAGAAAATATCACCCTGAGTGAGGTAACCCAATCTCAAAAGAACACACATGGTATGCACTCACCGATAAGTGGATATTAGCCCAGAAACTCAGAATACCCAATATGCAACTCACAGACCACATTAAGCTCAAGAAGAAGGAAGACCAAAGTGTGGGTGCTTTGTTTTTTCTTAGAAGGGGGAACAAAATATCCATGGGAGTAGGTACAGAGGCAAAGTATGGAGACTAAAGAAAAGGCCACCCAGAGACTGCCCCAGCTGAGGATCCATCCCACATACAGTTACCAAACCCAGACACTATTGCGGATGCCAAGAAGTGCTTGCTGACAGGAGCCTTCTCTAGCTGTCTCCTGAGAGGCTCTGCCAGATCCTCTCAGAGGTGGATGCTTGCAGCCAACTATGGGATTAAGCACAGGGTCCCTGATGGAGGAGTTAGAGAAAGGACTGAAGAAGCTGAAGCGGTTTGCAGCCCCATAGGAGGAATAACAATATGTACCAACCAGACTCCCCAGAGCTCCCAGGGACTAAACCACCAACCAAAGAGTACACATGAAGGGTTGTGAATTCTTTACATCCAAGTTATGTTTGCTAAGTTGTATTAAGTGACTGTGCCGCCTAACAAATTTTGCTTTAATAGATCAATAAACTAAGGGCCACAGATGTTGCTATACCAAAGCATATGCAGTTGTACTAAAATTGTGATACTTGGAGGATATTTTATCTTATTTGTAAAAGAATTCTTAAATTTCTTCCTATTTTTGAGACTTCCATATATGAGTCCTTTATTTATATGGTTCACACCCTTCCATGTCTACCTCCTTACTGTGTTGTGGCCACTTCCTCTCAAAATCAAGACCTTTCCATCTTTAATTATTGATACAAGCTACTGAGTCCAATTCGTGTCGCTCATATTTGCATGTGTTCATGTGTTGTATGGCTGCTGACTGCTTGAGAATGACTAACCTCTCAGGAGGATTTGCCACTCAAAACTGATTCTCTCCTTCACTAGCCATGGATTGTCTATAGCTCTGCATGTACGGGTAGGGCCTTGCGAAATGCCTCCCTATCTATGTTGGCATGTCCCCTTGTGTCATCATTATGCAACATCTTGTTTCTCGGCGACCTCATTGTTGAGATTCCTCAGGTATCCATGTGAAGTCTGAAAGACACTGCATTGAAACAGATGTCCCAGTCTTCTTGTTCTGTCATTCCTGCTAGTCCTCATTGTTCCCTGAGTCCTGGATGTAGAGGTGATATTGTAGAGAAACTAATGGGCTGGGCACCACCTAGTCATGTTTTCTCTGCATTTTGACCAGTTGTTTGCACCAAATGATGTTTATTGAGGCTTAAAGTAACTGTTGTGAAACCATACACCTCTTAGGAGTTAGTTCATAGCCACTGCTACTGTGTTTTCCAGAAAATATCCTGACTTAAAAGTTACTATTGAATAACATGGGCAAAACTTCCTTGCTAGCTCTGTGCCCGCAGGTCCAGGAGCGAGTGGAGAGAATCCAGTGCAGCCGGATCTCCTCCTCAGGGATGAGCAGGATGGTGAGTGCTGTGCCTCCGATCTCCTGCTGCCCTGAGAATAACCACCCCAAGCCAGCAGTCTGTCAAAGCAGGAAATCCTTTAATTGAATCAGTCTTTTGCTTCTATGGGGCTGAGAAGGGAGGTAGGGTTTTCTGTGGAGGTGAGATGATGTAGGGGGCGGGGAATGGTGACAGAGAGTATGGGGTGACTTACAGGGCCAATGAAGCGGTAGCTAGGCAAATGCAGGCTTGAGCAGGTCGTGCTGAGTCACTCCAGTACAGAAGTGACCAAGACAGGTCTCTAAACTTGAGCAAAGGCTCAGGTTCCCTCACTAGGCCTCAGCATCTGGCCAAATAAGCCCCAACACTTCCTGTTGTCCTTAAACCCTCGATATATTGCACTGCTGTTCTTTCATGTCCATGTTTTAGGAAGTAAATGGATTCAATCACATAACACATATAATATTTCTAATTATGTAACGAAATCTCATGTTTATAGAATAACACTGTTACAGGTTCTACTGAATATCTATGGATAGTCAAATAATATTGAAACAAGAGCAGATCACCTTAATGGGATCAACAGTTCCCATTGTAGTCCATAATATTGTAGCTCCTATTGGTTCCGAGACCAGTGACGTCATATAGGCAACAATTAGCACAGCCCCGCAAGCATAGGCCTGTTACCAAGGCAACGGCCACCATGTACCCAGAATTCAATGGGCCTACCTTTTACCTGTAATTTAAATTACCACCCATATAAAAGGGTAGCGTTTCTTCCCCTCTCTCTCTTTTCTCTTCACTCCCTGCCTCCTCCCTACCCGCGCACCTGTACCCCTATCTTAAATAAAGCCACGTGGAGTTGCCTGGTCTAGTCCCTCATTGCGGTGGCCACATCTCCCAGCTCCTCCACCGAGGCCCGCGGTTTGCGCTGGCTGCAGGTCACCGAACTGCGTGGGAAAAACCAACAGCTCCTACTAATTTTCTTTCCTGATGTTTGTATTTTATAATACTATTGAATCTAACATGATCCACCCTGAACATCAACTTTGCACAGTAGGCAAGATTCAGATGGGGGGCAGAAAACCAATAAAAGCCATCCAGCTTGTTAGGACTGAACTCCAAAGCAAATTTGTTGCCACTTTTCAGTGACCATCAGGGGCTACAAGGTCAGTTGACCCCAGTTTTAACTTCTAATTTTCATAAATAATTTGCCATTACTTTATTTCTTCAGCCACAAAATGGGATTCAACCATCGACTGTGCAAGGTACCATGCGGAATGACTCAGTGTCATTTAGTGTCCAGAATATCTAGAAATCAAGATTCACATTCTCCACATGATGACATGGAGGGATCCTCAGAATCCTAGCCAGATTGGCTCCACCTTACAGCAAACCATCAGTAAGCTGAACAGTATGGCTGACTACAGCCACAAGCTATTTTTCTCAGGGTTGGACAGTGTTTGCTCAGTTCAGAGGACACGCCCATAAGGGCAGGTTCAATGATGCATGAATGTTCAGTTTCCACTAACTGCTTTTATCTGTCCTGTGTCAGCTCAGCCGGTAGTTACTTTTACTACTTTGTCACTGAGTAAGACCGTTAACACAGCTTTTCAGCTGCACATTTAGGAGCATAAAAAGCAAGATCTTGGAAGGGGTGGGGGTGATAATGACCTTGATAAACCTTAGTTCTCCATCACTCTATAAATTAAATATCACTTACTCTAAATAAACTCACCATGCTCATGCAGATGTAGTTCAATGAGTCAGTCAGGCTGTGGGAATCTTCCCATGTTAAGGACATAGATTCTACACCTCCCTTGTCTTGGTGATTCCTTTGTAAGATAGTATTTGAAATATTTATAGGTTGCTGTAAGCAACAGAACTCTTGCCACGTAGTCATAAATCACTCTTTCAACTTGGATTTATTTTTTTCCAGTCTCCAAAATACAACCTTTCAATGCTTTTGGATTAGCTTAGAGCAAAGATTAACTTTAGGTTTGGCAATGGAGGTTAAATTTAACATCCTCCACACAGTGTAGCTTCAAATCCCAGAAACGGATTAATCAATCTCTGGTTATGAATTATATAATAAAACACGGGTAAGCACAAGAAAATAACTGAGAAGGTTTTTGAAGGGCTGTGGTCAATGGCTTTGTTAGTCAGGATGTAGAAAGCCTTTGATCATTTGAAATAAAGATGATTTGTTATAAAACAGCTGGCTAAGATAGGCATGGGATAAATTGGACATGCAATTCAGCAAGATATTTCTAGATATAAATAGTAATAGAAAATTATGTGTGTGTGTATGTGTGTGTGTGTGTGTGTGTGTGTGTGTGAGAGAGAGAGAGAGAGAGAGAGAGAGAGAGAGAGAGAGAGAGAGAGAGAGCACATGCACATTGGCCATGCTGTGCCTGCAGAAGTCAGAGAACAACTTCAGGTATTGGATCTCACCTTCCACTCTAAGATATACTGTCTTATTGTGCCACAGTGTATTCTACAGTTGTCAGATCACAAGGTTTTTAAGATTCTCCTGTCTCTGTTTTCTTTCTCCCATAAAAGCACTGGGACTCCCCACACTCATTATCATGCCTAGCTTTACATGAGTTGTAGAGATTCAAAACCAAGTCCTCATGATTGTCTCCAAAGTACTTTTTTACCCATTGAGCCACACTTCAAGCCTGAAATTCCCAAACGTCAATCAGCACTGTTTTTGTGCTAGACTCTTTGCTGGTAAAGGTGACTTCACACATATGAATATGAGGCCAAACTATTATATACATATATAATATATCCATACATGCATACATATACACATGCATACAAACAACTAGTTTTAATAAAAATGGTGATGTATTTTTTGTGTCTATTACTCTTGGTTTACTAGTTTATAAACTGTAAATATTTTATTCTTGTACTAAAAAATTAGCTATTTTTGGCTTCCCATTACCTGAATATTTGTGTAATAAAGCAATGGAGATGTGGCGTAATGAGAAAAGGCTTAGTCCAGTCATCTCTGGGCTGGTTCACTAACATGTATGCACCAAGAACGCAGGTTCCACATCATTGTAGTTTTAAGAAAATACGGAGTAAAATAAAATCTAAAGCCTAGGTCTATATTTTCTAGGGCTGTCATAAGAAAATGTGCTAAATTAGTCGAATAATAATAGCAGACGTTTATTGGCTTACAGTTCTGGAGGCAACAAGTGAGTCAGATGCTGATGAAGGCTGTGAGGGAGGACCTTGTTCCTGCTTTGTTGACAGATTTCTGTGACTGGCCAGCAGCCTTTCACATTCCTTGGCTTGTAGCTGCATCACACCAATCTTTGCTTCATCTCCACATGCATTTGGTGTCTCCTCATATCATCTTCTTTCTGTGAGTCTGTCTTCTCTCATAGTATTTAGCTTGTATATGACTATCACATAGATGGAGGGAAACATTATTCTGTTAGTGGCTTTTTTATTGGATATATTCTATATTTACATTTCATTTCCCTTTTTCTGGTTCCCCACCCCCCAAAGGTCCCACATGCCCTTTTCCCTCCCCCTGCTCCCTCTTCCACCCCTTCCCTCTTCCCTGTTCTGGTATTCCCCTACACTGATGCTTTGATCCTTTCCAGCCCCAGTGTCCACTCCTTTCTTCTTGTCAGACATCATTTGGTACGTGAATCGTGTCTTTGGTGTTCCAAGATTCTAGGCTAATATCCACTTATCAGTGACTGCATACCATGAGTATTCTTTTGAGACTGGGTTACCTCACTTAGTATGACATTCTCCAGCTCCATCCATTTCTCTAAGAATTTCATGAATTCATTGTTTCTAATGGCTGAATAGTACTCCATTGTGTATATATACCACATTTTTTGTATCCATTCCTCCGTTGAGGGACATCTAGGTCTCTGAAGAAGGAAATTGAAGAAGACATTAGAAAATGGAAAAATCTTCCATGTTTGTGGGTTGGCAGGATTAATATAGTTAAAATGGCAGTCTTGCCAAAAGCAATATACAGATTCAATGCAATTCCCATCAAAATCCCAACTCAGTTCTTTATAGAGTTAGAAAGAGCAATTCTCAAATTCATCTGGAATAACAAAAAACCCAGGATAGCTAAAACTATCATCAACAGTAAAAGAACTTCTGGGGGAATCAATATCCCGGACCTCAAGCAATACTACAGAGCAGTAGTGTTAAAAAACTGCATGGTATTGGTACAGTGACAGGGAGGCGGATCAATGGAATAGGATTGAAGACCCAGAATTGAACCCACACATCTATGGCCAATTGATCTTCGACAAAGGAGCTGAAAACATCCAGTGGAAAAAAGATAGTCTTTTCAACAGATGGTGCTGGCTCAACTGGAGGTCAACATGCAGAAGAATGAGAATTGATCCACTCTTATCTCCTTGTACTAAGCTCAACTGTTCGTGGCTTTTTAATAAGTATGTTACAGTTCTCCTTTTACCCAGCTAGCTCCTAAATAATTAAGACCAGATTTTTATATTTATTTAACAAGCTTTAAGGACACAATAATCGAGCAGTTGTTACTCTGTTCTAATCCTCTATTCTAACCTGGCCCAAATCCATGAGATACATGTATTTTCTTATTTATCTGGCTTAGGTGTTTTCTCTGTGGTGTCTCTTGGACTCTCTTACCATAGCCAATCTCCACTTCTTTCTTCATCCTGCTCCTGTGGCTGGCTGAAAGCCCAGCCTTACTCTTTCTCCTGTGACTGATCAGCTAGCTTTATTGACCAATCAAGGAATAATTGAGGAGCAATGTTTACACAACATTGAGACAGGAGATTGTTATAACAAGGATTACAACCAGATGTGGGGACACAGAACTCAGCATTTGAATAATACAAGAATCTTTACACGGGGTACAATAACAATATGCCTACATTACTCAGCAAGACTCTCTTCAACTAATTATACTTAAAGTGATTGTCTTTACAAATAGTGTCCTATTCTGAGGGACCAAGGATTAGAATTTCCACTCAATGTTTTTCTTGGGAAGGGAGTCAAAACTCAACTCACAGGAATGTTTAAACAGCAATAGACAAGTATCAGGTCAAATATTACTCACTGAAGTTATTATTAAATAAATCCGGATTGAAAAGAATGACAGTAATTCAGACAATAAAACATACGCTTATGTATAATTGGGACTATGAGAATCTGGATCATCAATTTTGGTAAGAAACAAAATGTAGCAAGTGAAGAGAGATTATGAACTACATGAACAGAGGCCCTAAGAACAAAGACCTAGACGAGCGTCCCAGCGGCCCTGTCGTCTGCAGGCTGCCTCACGGCTTCTTCGCTCTCACTGTGGATCTGCACAGAGCTCCGCTACAGAGATCTAATCTATTTAACCATCTTCCCAATTATAGCTAGTTTATGACTTTAATAATTACTCACACCTCATGTCCACTCAGAAAGAGAAATGTTTCCTCAGAGTCCTTTAAAAATTAGATGCTTCTGCTGTTTGGAGCCTACAGGAGCTTTTAATTTGGACCATTTATTTCCCAGTGAAGTGAATTGCTTTTTTTTTGTTCCTCCACAGAAGCTACAGCCAGAAGTGAGAGTGAACAAGCTCTCGATGGGAGTTAGCTCAGTAGGACATTGCCTCACACATGAGAGCGAGGTGCTGGCAAGTTACTGTTTCCACAACCTTGGTCATCGGAAGTGAAGTCTCTGTTCAGTCATCTTAGACATCTTTCTGCCCAAACTAAATTAATGTTAGCACTTTTCTTTCCAGGATTTCATACCGTTCATGTGTAAAGTATCACAGTCACACAATTTCTGAGAAATCTGGTCTATCAATACATGTTATGGTAATATAGTTAAATGAGCAGATTCATTATAGTTAATCAAGGACCAATGTACTCCTGCATACGAATGAGAGCAATATAGATTAGTTCCTTCTGTACATTGCTGGAAAAATTATAAAATACTTTGTATTGAATTTTTCACTAAAATTCTTCTTTTTCATAATAGGTATGTCTTCCTACAACTCTTGGAGATAGGCAATCTAATTAACAGTGTAGTATGGATGAGGTCACAAGGCCCACTCCTATCACAAGGCCCACTCCACGTTAAGAAGCTATGTGCAATCTGGTAGTATACAGTTATAAAAGGGGAGCAGGACAGCTTTCTTCACAGGTGAGACCCTTTATAGGTAGCCCATGATAGAGTCGTCAGCTCTATGCTCGCGTACTTATGAGCAGCAGTCATTAGACTCAAGAGGTGTGTGTGTGTGTGTGTGTGTGTGTGTGTGATATAAAGTTAGGAGGGTACGATGGTTTGAATAGGAATGGTTCCTATAAGCTCATCTATTTGAATGTTTAGTCACCAAGGACTGGGACTGTTTGAGAAGGATTCAAAGTTGTGATCTTATTGGAAGAGCATGTCACTGGGGTGGGGCTTTTAGGTTCCAAAAGCCAATTTCAGGCCCAATCCAATTCTCTCTCTTTCTCTCTCTCTCTCTCTCTCTCTCTCTCTCTCTCTCTTGCTCTGTGTCTGTCTCTTTCTCTGTCTCATCTCCTGTCTCTGTCTCTCTGTACCTACTGTTCCAGTGCCATGTGGGCTGCCATGTTCCCCACCATGGTATTGATGAGCTAAGCCTTTGAAAGTGTAAGCACTACATTAAATTCTTTCTTTCATAAGAGTTGCCATGGTCATGGTGTCTCTTAACAGCAATAGAACAGTGACTAAGAAGAGAAGATATGGGGGTAGGACCTGGGAGTTGTAGAAGAGTGGTTTTGATAAAAATAAAATGCAATCATGAGATTTCTTTCACAAACTGTTTTTCTTCTGTCTTTTGGTAGTTGTGAACCTCTGCAGGGTTCTGGAAAGTTGACTTTAAGCTCTGTTTCACGTGATGATGCCAACTTATTTTTCTTTAAGGATCATGGTGGCTTGGTGGTGCATTAACCCAACTATGTCTCTGTACTGGCTACTTTTGTGTGTCAACTTGACATAGCCCGGAGTTATCACAGAGAAAAGAGCTTCAGCTGAGGAAATGCTTCCATGAGATCCAGCTGTAAGGCATTTTCTCAATTAGTGATCAAGGGTGGAGGGCCCCTTGTGGAGGGTATTATGCCTGGGCTGGGTTCTATAGGAAAGCAAGCTAAGCAAGGCAGAGGAAGCAAGCCAGAAAGTAACATCCCTCCATGGCCTCTGTATCAGCTCCTACTTCCTAACCTGCTAGAGTTCCAGTCCTGATTGCCTTTGGTGATCAACAACAATGTGAAAAGTGTAAGCTGAATAAACCCTTTTCTCCCCAACTTGCTTCTTGGTTATGATGTTTGTGCAGGAATGGAAACCCTGACTAAGAAGGTCTCTTTCCGTGAAAGAGAGATTGATGTTCATCCACATGTACCATCAAGTCTATAGGACATCAAAGAATCTCAAAGCTGGTCAATGAATATCCTGTTGACTTCCAAAATCAGCCCACCATAAATGTGCCTGTACTCTACAAACCCAAGTATACCCACATCCCAGACCAGTGATCATATCACTTAGTGGCTATGAATGGGACTATGTACTCATTTAAGACATAATGGCACTTGGAAAATGAACTGTAGCTCATGAGTCTAAGATTTGGACTGTATAATTGAAAAAAATAGTATAAAACTTCTTATAAAGTAGACACCCATTTATGTTGTCAAGGAAGGCTACTCACTTCAAAAAACTATAATTTGTTATAATTTCTTTTTAACTAAAAGATTATGAAAAATAATTTTAAATTTATCCATTTGAATTAAGCAGTCTTAGCTGTGTGTGTGTGTGTGTGTGTGTGTGTGTACAATTATCACCATGGACATAATTTTGTTCAATTATGGACAATTGTTTTATATCCTTTATAAAGACTCCTTAATCTATAAACACTATTTGAGGAGTTCTGACCAAACATGCAGAAAAGTTGCAGTATGGGACTCTCCAAAAGAAAACCAGGTCTCGGGGACCAAAATACCCATGGGAGAAGATACAAAGTATGGAGCAGAGACTGAAGGAAAGGTCACCCAGAGACTGCCCCACCTGGGGATCCATGCTATATAGTGTCACCAAACAAAGACACTAATGTAGATGCCAACAAGCTATTGCTGACAGGAGCCTGATATAGCTGTTTCCTGAGAGGTTCTGCCAGAACTTGACAAATACAGGAGTAGGTGTTCTCAGCCAACCATTGGATTGAGCACAAGGTCCCCAATGGAGGAGGTAGAGAAAGGACCCAAGGTGCTGAAGGGGTTTGCAGCCCCATAGGAGGAACAACAATATGAACTAATCAGTAGCTCCAGAGCTCCCAGGGACTAAATTACCAACCAAAGAGTACACACTGAGAGACCCATGGCTCCAGATGCATATGTATCAGAGGATGGCCTTGTTGGACATCAAAGAGAGGAGACACTTGGCACTGAGAAGGCTCGATGCCTCAGTATAGGGGAAATACCAGGACAGTGAATCAGGAGTGGGTGGGTTGGTGAACAGGAGGAGGGAGGATGGGATAGAGTGTTTTCAGAGGGAAAACCAGGAAAGGCGATAACATTTGAAATGTAAATAAAGAAAATATCTAATTAAAAAAAGAAAGAGAAAAACAAACAAACAAGCAAACAAACAAAGAAAACCAGGTCTCCCACACTTACAAATGTTGGACCATGGTCAAGTTGCTTTCATGTTGCTCATCTGTAACTAGGAATTCTTGTGAAATTTATCAAGATTAAATAGTACACAATCCGAATGAAACAATATACTGCCTGTAGGCAACAGAATATCATAGCCCTTATTGTGGTGGCATGCCTCTACTAAGAGTATATATCCTCAAACCTCAGGTTTGGGCACCATGCTCTAATCTGCTGTCCTTTTGCACACACTGGCAGAAGGCACAGGCACTTGGATTAGATACAAAGGAGAAGCATTCACTATTCAAAGTCCCATCAGCTGTTCCCGATTCTGATTTCAGTCTCTACAGAGTAATGCTAAAGGGACAGAAAACTTCAGAATACAGCTAGGAGTGGACAAATCTCACTATGCTCTGGCCCTAGTCAAAGAACTGCTAAGGACAAAGGCATCTAAGGAATGCTGAGTGCAGGAAAAATAGTCTTCCCCAGAAATAATCTCCCTAATAGGTTATCTCATTTGCATAAAAGTAAAAGGTCACACTAGATAAATTGATAATATTGCACATATATATTCACACACACACACACACACACACACACACACACACACCCCAATGGAACAAAAAGAGCCATGAGTTGGAAAGAGAGCAAGGTAGGGGACATGGGAGAACTTGGAGGGAGGATGTGGAAGGGAACGGCGATGATACAATTATATTTTAATTAAAATATATTTTCTAAATGTCTAATATTTTTCAAAAAAAGAAAATATTTTTCAAAATAAGAGAAACCCAAAATGTATGGATGGGAATGTCTTCCAGCAGGAAGGAGGGATACCAGGTGTTTGCCATAGAGGAGATGCTAGATTCATGCACTGAGCGGTAAAAAGAAACCTCTCCTTTACTACGTAGTGGGCCACTATCTCTGTCTTAGGCTGATTCCCATTCAAGCAATCCTAAAAAGGATCAGCCCAGGGCAAAGGCAATCAGTGTGTCTGTCTCCTAATGGACAGCTGACACCTCTGTCTTCCCACTTCTCAGAAAATTAAGCTCAGTTGATTACTCATCCCTCCTCTACCCTCCCTCTTTTTTTCTCTTTATGAAAACAGAGCCATGAATATATGTCTTCTCAGGAAGACTTATTGCAACCCCCCCCACACACACTTTCTTTTTTTTTAATTTTTTATTAGACATATTCTATATTTACATTTCATTTCCCTTTTTCTGGTTCCCCATCCCCCAAAGGTCCCACATGCCCTTTTCCCTTCCCCTGTTCCCCCATCTACCCCTTCCCACTTCCCTGTTCTGGTATTCCCCTACACTGATGTTTGATCCTTTCCATCACCAGTGTCCACTCCTTCCTTCTTGTCGGATATCATTTGATATGTGGATTGTATCTTTGGTGTCCCAAGATTCTAGGCTAATATCCACTAATCAGTGAGTGTATACCATGGGTATTCTTTTGAGACTGGGTTACCTCACTTAGTATGATGTTCTCCAGCTCCATCCATTTCTCTAAGAATTTCATGAATTCATTGTTTCTAATGGCTGAATAGTACTGCATTGTGTATATATACCATATTTTTTGTATCCATTCTTCTGTTGAGGGACATCTGGGTTCTTTCCAGCTTCTGGCTATTATAAATAAGACTGCTATGAACATAGTGGAGCATGTATCCTTATTGCATGCTGGGGAATCTTCTGGGTATATTCCCAGGAGTGGTATGGCTGGGTACTCCGGAAGTATCATGTCCAGTTTTCTGAAGAACCGCCAGACTGATTTCCAGAGTGGTTGTATCAGCTTGCAGTCCCAAGAGCAGTGGAGGAGTGTTCCTCTTTCTCCACATCCTCGCCAACACCTGATGTTTCCTGAGTTTTTAATCTTAGTCATTCTGACTGATGTGAGGTGAAATCTCAGGGTTGTTTTGATTTGCATTTCCCGGATGACTAATGATGTTGAACATTTTTTAAGGTGATTTTCAGTCATCTGAATTTCTTCAGGTGAAAAGTCTTTGTTTAGCTCTGTACCCCATTTTTGGATAGGGTTATTTGGTTTTCTGGGGTCTAACTTCTTGAGTTCTTTGTATGCATTGGATATAAGCCCTCTGTTGGATGTGTGGTTGGTGAAGATCTTTTTCCAATTTGTTGGTTGCCGATTTGTCCTTTTGACAGTGTCCTTTGCCTTACAGAAACTTTGTAATTTTATGAGGTCCCATTTGTCTATTCTTGCTCTTAGAGCATAAGCAATTGGTGTTCTGTTCAGGAATTTTCCCCCTGAGCCAATGTCCTCAAGGGTCTTCCCCAGTTTCTTATCTATTAGTTTCAGTGTGTCTGGTTTTATGTGGAGGTCCTTGATCCACTTGGAGTTGAGCTTAGTGCAAGGAGATAAGAGTGGATCAATTCTCATTCTTCTGCATGTTGACCTCCAGTTGAGCCAGCACCATTTGTTGAAAAGGCTGTCTTTTTTTCCACTTTATGTTTTCAGCTCCTTTGTCGAAGATCAATTGACCATAGATGTGTGGGTTCAATTCTGGGTCTTCAATCCTATTCCGTTGATCCACCTCCCTGTCACTGTACCAATATCATGCAGTTTTTAACACTACAGATCTGTAGTATTGCTTGAGGTCTGGGATATTGATTCCCACTGAAGTTCATTTACTGTTGATGATAGTTTTAGCTATCCTGGGTTTTTGTTATTCCAGATGAATTTGAGAACTGCTCTTTCTAACTCTATGAAGAACTGAGTTGGGATTTTGATGGGGATTGCATTGAATCTGTATATTGCTTTTGGCAAGATCACCATTTTAACTATATAATTCCTGCCAACCCATGAGCATGGAAGATTTTTTTCATTTTCTGAGGTCTTCCTCCATTTCCTTCTTCAGAGACCTGAAGTTTTTGTCATATAAATCTTTCACTTGTTTGGTTAGAGTCACACCAAGATACTTTATATTGTTTGTGGCCATTGTGAAGGGTGTTATTTCCCTAACTTCTTTCTCAGCCTGTCCTTTGAGTATAGGAAGGCTACTGATTTGCTTGGGTTCATTTTATAACCAGCCACTTTGCTGAAGTTGTTTATCAGATGTAGGAGTTCTCTGGTGGAGGTTTTTTTTTGGGGGGGAGTCACTTAAGTATACTATCATATCATCTGAGAATACTGATAGTTTTACTTCTTCCTTTCCAATTTGTATCCCTTTGATTTCCTTATGTTGTCTAATTGCTCTAGCTAGTACCTCAAGTATATGGTGAAAGGGAGCAGCCTTGTCTAGTCCCTGATTTTAGTGGGATTGCTTCAAGTTTCTATCTGTTTACTTTGATGTTGGCTACTGGTCTGCTGTAAATTGCTTTTACTATGTTTAGGTATAGGCCTTGAATTCCTATTCTTTCCAGGACTTTTAGCATGAAAGGATGCTGAATTTTGTCAAATGCTTTTTCAGCATCCAATAAGATGACCATGTGGTTTTTTTCTTTGAGTTTGTTTATGTAGTGGTAACGTTGATGGATTTCCGTATATTGAACCATCCCTGCATCCCTGGGATGAAGCCAACTTGATCATGGTGAATGATCATTTTGATGTGTTCTTTGATTCATTTGGCAAGTATTTTATTGAGTATTTTTGCATCGATGTTCATAAGGGAGATTGGTGTGAAGTTCTCTTTCTTAGTTAGGTCTTTGTATGGTTTTGGTATCAGGGTAATTATGGCTTCGTAGAATGAGTCGGGTAGTGTTCCTTCTGTTTCTATTATGTGGAATAGTTTGAAGAGTAGTGGTATTAGGTCTTCTTTGAAGGTCTGATAGAATTCTGCACTAAAACCATCTGGTCCTGTGCTTTTTTTGGTTGGAAGATGTTCTATGACCTCTTCTATTTCTTTGGGGGTTATGGGACTGTTTAGGCGATCTATTTGATCCTGATTTAATTTTGGTATTTGGTATCTGTCTAGAAAAATTTTCCATTTCCTCCAGATTCTCCAGTTGTGTTGAGTATAGACTTTTGTAGTAGGATCTGATGATTTTTTGAATTTCCTCAGTTTCTGTTGTTATATCTCCCTTTTCATTTCTAATTTTGTTGATTTGAATACTGTCTCTGTGCCCTTTGGTAAGTCTGGCTAGTGGTTTATCTATCTTGTTGATTTTCTCAAAGAACCAGCTCCTGGTTTTGTTGATTCTTTGTATGGTTCTCTTTGTTTCAACTTGATTGATTTCAGCCCTGAGTTTGATGATGTCCTGTCTTCTCCTCCTCCTGGGTGAAATAGCTTCTTTTTGTTTCAGAGCTTTCAGGTGTGCCATTAAGTTGCTAGTACATGCTCTCTCCTGTTTCTTTGGAGGCACTCAGGCCTATGAGTTTTCCTCTTATCACTGATTTGAGTCCAATAGATTTGGGTATGTTGTGCCTTCATTTTCATTAAATTCTAAAAAGCCTTTGATTTCTTTCTTTATTTCTTCCTTGACTAAGGTATCATTTAGTAGAATATTGTTCAGTCTCCATGTATATGAGGATTTTCTGTTGTTTTTGTTGCTATTGAAGAACACTCTTACTCCATGGTGATCCGATAGGAGGCATGGGATTAGTTCGATCATTTTATATTTGTTGAGGTCTGTGTTGTGACCAATTATATGGTCGATTTTGGAGAAGGTACCATGAGGTGCTGAGAAAAAGGTAGAGTCTTTTGCTTTAGGATGAAAGGTTCTATATATATCTGTTAAATCCAATTGGTCCAAAGTTTCAATGAGTTTCCCTGTGTCCCTGTTTAGTTTCTGTTTTCCTGATCGGTCCATTGAGCATAGTGGAGTGTTGAGGTCCCCCACAATTATTGTGTTAGGTGCAATGTGTGCTTTGAGGTTTAGTAAAGTTTCTTCTACAAATGAGGGTGCCCTTGCATTTGGAGCATAGGTGTTTAGAATTGTGAGTTCTTCTTGGTGGATTTTTCCTTTGTCCAGCAAGAAGTGACCTTCTGTGTCTCTTTTGAGGACTTTAGGTTGAAAGTCAATTTTATCTGGTATTAGAATGGCTATTGCAGCTCGCTTCCTGCGACCATTTGCTTGCAAAATTGTCTTCCAGCCTTTTACTCTAAGGTGTTGTTTGTCTTTGACCCTGAGGTGTGTTTCCTGTATGCAGCAAAATGTAGGGTCCTACTTCCCTATCCAGTCTGTTAGTCTATGCCTTTTTCTTGGGGAATTGAGTCCATTGATGTTAACAGATATTAAGAAATAGTGATTATTTCTTCCTGTCATTTTTGATGTTATTTTTGTTTTTGAGTGGTTATCTTCTTTTGAGTTTGATGGAAGAAGGTTACTATCTTGCTTTTTCTAGGGTGCAGTTTCCCTCCTTGTATTGGAGTTTTCCTCCTAGTATCCTTTGTAGAGCTGGGTTAGTGGAAAGATATTGTGTAAATTTGGTCTTGTCATGGAATATTTTGATTTCTCCATCTATGTTGATTGAGAGTTTTGCTGGCTATAGTAGTCTTGGCTGACATTGTGTTCTCTTAGAGTCTACATGAGATCTGCCCAGGATCTAGATTTCATGGTCTATGGAGAGAAGTCTGGTGTGATTCTGATAGGTCTTCCTTTATATGTTACTTGGCCTTTTTCTCTTACTGCCTTTACTATTCTTTCTTTGTTTAGTACATTTGGGGTTTTGATTATTATGTGATGGGGGGTATTTCTGTTCTGGTCCAGTCTGTTTGGAGTTCTGTGAGCTTCTTTTATATTCATGGGCATCTCTTTCTTTAGGTTAGGGAAGTTTTCTTCCATAATTTTGTTGAAGATATTTGCTGGCCCTATAAATTGTAGATCTTTACTCTCATCTATCCCTATAATCCTTAGGTTTGGTATTCTCATTGTGTTCTGGATTTCCTGGATGTTTTGGGTTACAAGCCTTTTGCATTTTGCATTTTCTTTGACTGTGGAGTCAATGGTTACTATGGTATCTTCAGCATCTGAGATTCTTACCTCTATCTCTTGTATTCTGTTGTTGATATTTGCATCCACATCCATCTTCATGTCCTGCCCTCTTCCTTACTATTCAATTTTGTTATGTTTTTCTGAGCTCTGTTCCTCAACTACTCATACTCTGTCCCATGTTCATATTATAGGATGGAACATAAACACTGAAGAAGTGTGTGCAAACCGTGCGTGTGTGTGTGTGTGTGTGTGTGTGTGTGTGTGACTATTTATGTTTGTCACCTAGTAATTTCAATCCTAGATGTGCAAACTGGAACTTGGAAGCTATGAAACTTCTGAGTCTTCACTGCAGTTTCTGATGAAATAACTATGTTCAGAGGAATGGATATATGCATCTAATAGCCTATAGTTTAATTCTACCCACCCAAGTTCCTTCCTACTTCTTACATTTTTACTCAATATTCTTTCTTATATGATAATTGTATTGTTACTAAATGCTACTAATGTACTGCAGTCTGTGTGCTTTTTAAAAAAATTCTATTATAAAAATAGAATCCTATTTTATTGAAATAGAATCATAATTTGTATTCCCTTGTGTCTGCCTCTAACTCAACATTTTTTGTGAGGTTTATCTATGTTCTTGGGTAGAGATGAACTTTACTGTCATAGTTTATTTCTGTTCACTTTGCATGGGGTTTTATTGCATGTGCTGCTCACAATTTATTTACCCATTCTTTTATTGGTGATTGTTAATACTTCTATAATAGTAAGCAATGGTTCTATAAACATAAATGTGCATGCTGTATGTATTCTAGGCTATATACTGGAAGTTGGATTGATGCATCACAGTGGCTAAACATCTTTCTTGATAAAGATTGTTTTCAAAAAGAGATTTTCAATCTGTACACATACCAGCCTCATATTAAGGTTTCTGTTTTATCATAGTTTATTTTATTAAAATAGATGTATGTAAAAGCACTTAACAGTACTTATCAGAGACAAGTCAAAGTCTAAGAACATTAATCTAACTTTGATATAATTAAGCTAGGCACTTCTGTCTTCTAGAAAGGCAAATGTGAAAGATGTAGTAACTTCCCCCAGAACATGCATTTGGAGGTAGAAGAATTCAGCTTAGGAGACGGGTCCTGACCATTCTGTGATGATGTCATCTCTCTGCCTTTATGTCTGTGATGGTAGATGACATCATCTCTCTGCTTTTATGTCTGTGATGGTAATGATTTTCTTTGTATTTTTGCTAATTTTTCAGGTCTAAACTTATGTTTTCTTAATGTAATCAAATTCAATAACCGGCAATTTGTGGAGCATATAGCTATTCCCCTTTGAGAACTTCAGATTAAATTTCCTGTAGTCTAGGTCACTATTAATTATTTTATATCCTTATTTTCAGTTGTTTCTAGGTTTAGGGACATTTACACATATATGTGCATAAAGGTATACATATAGAAATATGGCAATTTTCTTCTTTGGAGTCTCTTCATGTTGGTTAATTGGTTTCTTTTAATGATGTATGGATTTTTAAATATTAGAATGGTTGTGTGATCTCATTATCTACACATAGCTTTTAAGATTTAAAGAATGTTTTTATTATTCATTTTTATCTTTTTTTAAAGTTTACATATGATGGTTCTTTTAAGTTATAATGATGGGTTTCATTATTGCCTTTACACAAGTATTTCCCAAATACATAACAGGTATACTCAGAGACTAATAGAATTCTTATATTACTTCCATGACCCAAGGACGGAGGCCTGTCCTCAGTCACAGTAGGGCATATGAAGTAGAAGCCACTAGATCTGTCACAATAGAGGAAGACTGCAAACTAAAAGCATCTCATTCCTAGAGACTGTAGATTCTGGTCTGAAAGGATAGGGCTAGTGACTCCCACCTCAGCATTCAACTCACCCTTTGCCCTCACAAAAGAGAGGATGAGAACATAAATGTAACCATAGTTTTACTCTAATAATAGCTGATACTTCAGGTCCAACATCATCATGAGAAAATTGACACATTTCCTAATAAAGAACTACTAATATAAAAATTATTTCCCCCACTTATATTATATTTACATTATATACCTCCATTAAGGAGAAGCCACAAGAGCAGTTTTCTTTAATCAGAAAGGCCCCATCAATTCATCCTTATATTAGGGAAATATTAACTTGTAAGTCCTACAACTTACTTTAGCCTGACGTAGATATCACAAGATACCGCATCTGTCCATCGCCTTGATGACAACATATGGAGCCAGAAATAACAAAATCTCTAGACTGATTCATAAGACTTTTACATGACATAATCAAGGAAAGAAATCAGCAATCTTAGTCACTGTGATGGTTTGTATATGATTGGCCCAGGAAGTGAACCTATTAGGAGGTGTGGCCTTGTTGGAGTAGGTGTGTCGCTGTGGGTGTGGGCTCAAGACCCTCCCCCTGGCTGCCTGGAAGTCAGTCTTCCACTAACTGCCTTCAGATGAAGAGAGAGAACTCTCAGCTCCTCCTGCACCATACCTGCCTGGATGCTGCCATGTTTCTGTCTTGATGACAATGGACTGAACCTCTGAGCCTGTAAGCCAACCCCAATTAAATATTGTCTTTTATAAAACTTGCATTGGTCATGGTATCTGTTCACAGCAGTGAAACCCTAACTAAGACAGTGACATTTAGTAATTTGAAGCATTTCAAGATATCCCTTCTTAGTGAAGAAGAAATGAAAAATAAGTTGTTGCTTCTTGTCTCTCCATCAAAATGACATGGTGCCTGTTGATCCACTTTGCTTTTTGAGACAATATATTCCTCACTGAAGTGTGGAAGGCTTTTTACAAGCATCCTGAAACAAAACCACATATGGGCCTGCAATCAGTGCAGTATGCAAATCATTGGCTAGGCTATTTAGTCCATGTGACCTGGCAGACATCATGACTTTTGCAGGCAAATGGATGGAGCTTAAGAATATCATGATGAGTAAGATAACCTACAGCCAGAAAGACAGGAATGTACTCACTTCTAAGGGAGGGTGGGGGAGGAAAAAGGGGGACAGGATCAGAGGGGGAGAGGTACAGAGGGTCAATAATTTGGAAGTGTGTAGCAGTGGGGGTGGAAAACTGGGGCTAGCCACTAGAAAGTCCCAGATGCCAGGGACCCAAGAAGTTTCCAGGACCCAAAAGGGATGACATTAGCTGAAATACCCAAGAGGAGCGAGAACCTATAGAGACCATATCCAGTGGATAGGCACTGCCCTTGGTTGAGGGACGGGGCCACCCACCATTCTCAAAAATATTAATCCAGAATTTCTCCTGTCAAAATGAAATGAGGGACAAAGAGTGGAGCAGAGACTGAAGGAAAGGCCATCTAGAGATTTTTCCACCTAGGGATCTATCCCACATGCAGACACCAAACCCAGACACTATTGCTGATGCCAAGAAGTGCTTGCTTACAGGAGCCTGGTATAGCTATCCCCTGAGAGGCTCTGCCAGATCCTGGCCAATAGAGATGTGGATGCTTGCAGACAACTACTGGAGTGAGTGCTGAGATCCTAACGGAGGAGTTAAGGGAAGGACAGAAGGAGCTGAAGGGGTTTGCGAAAACAATAATAGGGAAGATCAACAATATCAACCAATCAGACCCCCTCCCTGAGGGGACTAAACCACCAACCAAAGAGTACACATGGAGGGACCCATGGCTCCAATTGCATATGTAGCAGAGGATTGCCTTATCTGGCATCAGTGGGAGGGGAGGCCCTTGGTCCTGTGGAGGCTCAATGACCCAGGGTAGAGGAATGCGAGGGCACTGAAGTGGGAGTGTGTGGGTAGGTAGAGGAGCACTCTCAGAGGAACAGGGGGAGGAGGGGTAGGGACTTTGTGGAGGGAAACTGGGAAAGGGGATAACATTTGAAATGTAAATAAATAAAATAACCAATAAAGAAGAGATGTAGACTTGGGATAATGACTGCCATGGTAGTTGAATGTTTAATCATAATCACTGGGTTGCAATGTAACTTGAATAGACAGGTATATCTGACCCACCAAAGAGTGAAAAAGATAAAAATGCCCATAGCGCCTTACTCTCTTTTCATATTATCCTCTATTATCTGAACCTATGACAGCATATGGAAATTTTCTGTAATCCTTAGACTGAGGAGGAGAACTTTGGTTTCATATTATCTGAAAATACAACCCCAAAGTAGACAGGTGCAATGTATTCCTTTTGTCTAAGAGATCTCACTGGTGGAGAGGAAGCTTCACACTGGCATAGGTGCATCTGAGAAATCAGTTTGGGAGAAGAGATGACTAAGTGCAGTCGAATTCTGAAAAGTGGGGTGTACCTGACTTGACTGGATGCTTAGGGACCACGAAATGCAATCGGAAAATTGATGACAAGCACATTCGGGAAGAAGTACATAGTCAGGCTCTTATGAATGCATAAAACCCTTGCAAGACTTGTGTGCACAAGCCCTCTGTTCACCAAAGGTGGCCTGGCAAGCTTTTCTAGCCAAATGGCAAAGGCGATCTTGTCCTTAAAGGGTGCCAGCTAGTTCCCCACCCATGCCACTGCTTCTTCCAAAGGCACCAAGTTACTTTTCTCTTCTTCTTCTTCTTCTTCTTCTTCTTCTTCTTCTTCTTCTTCTTCTTCTTCTTCTTCTTCTTCTTTTGCCATTGGAAAGATCCATTTATGTAAATTCATGAATTAAGAGAATATCAAAATAACTACAAAAGAACCACAGATACACAGGTATTGTGACTCTGAAAAGATAAACTCCACATTACATAGAGCCAGTATGAAATATTCAATTCAGTAATACAATCACAGGTACTTGGATTTTTAATTGTTTGCTGAAATTTAACATTTCATTTAGTATTAAAATTACAAGATGTATTGAGTTATGAAAGATGCACTGAGGTCCTTGTAAGTAATGGGATTCTAAACATCTCTATTTCTTTTTTTTTTATTTTTTATTTTCTGTAGTCTATGTTTACATTCCAAAGGCTTTCCCCTTTCCCAGTTCCCCCCCCACCATACGTCCCATAATTCCTCTCCCCCCCCAACTATTCCCCAATCATTCCCCCTCCCCCCACAGTTTCTCTACAAAACTGGATCCAATCTTTCCAGGCCCAGGGTCCTCTCCTTTCTTCTTGGGAATCATTTGACTTGCTAATTGTGCCTTGAGTATTTAGGGCTTCTGGGCTCATTAATATCCACTTATCAGTGATTGCATTTCATGTGTATTCTTTTGTGATTGGGTTAACTCACTCAGGATGATATTTTCCAGGTCTAACCATTTACCTACAAATTGCATGAATTCATTATTTTTAATTGCTGAGTAGTATTCCATTGTATAAATATACCGTCTGGTTCCCAGCATCCACCTGAGGCTCCACATCTTTCCTTTTCTTGTCTCCCTCCTCTAGTGACTCCACGTGTGTTTTCTGCTCTACAGCCTGCCTCACTAAAAGCTGTCTCTTCTTTCCCATACAGATCTCAGTCACACTTAGGCACTGGGTTTTTATTTCAGACTCATTGTTTTCCCTTTCAGTTTTTACAGTTACCTCCAATTCTTTTCCGAATTTTCTGTCTCTTTTTATGCTTTCCTATGTAATACATGTGTCCTTTAGCCTTCTCTTGTTTTTATTCATGAACACCAAATATAGTGTCCGATAAGAAGTCTGATAATGGTAATATTTATGCTCTTGCCTTTTTTTTTTTGCTCACGGCTGATAGTGCTTATTGCTTGTGGCAACTCATTTCTCTGCGTGGTTTGGCTACTGTTAATTGCACACTCCTCCTCGTCTTTGATGAAAATTATCTGCAGGGATTCTTCAAGGCTGTGGATGCACATTCTTCCTCTAGAAGTAATTTGCCTGGTTTTTCTTTCAGGTGTTTAAGGCAACATTAGCAGCACAGCTTAAAATTTAGAGTTTTGGTTTCTTGTAAAACACTGATAAAAAACAAACAAACAAACAAACAAACAAAACAAAAACAAGTGTAATAAGGCGGGAAGAAGATGTATGAGCTGCATCTCAAGATCGTTTCCTTAACATCCAGCCTTCCCAATCTGCCTAATGCCACCGTAAATTTTCTGCACTTTTAGTGTTTGGTGGGGGAAGGAACAGATTTATTCTTAGCTTCTTCTTACTTCACAAGGCTCAATCTTACCCTAAAGGTTAATGTTCAGGACACTAGTTGTAAGATTCTTATTAGAATCTCCAACATTAGGAGCAGCTGTCCTACAAAGACCTTTTCAATCTGGAGGCTGCAAAGTCTATGACTGTGGTATCACCAATTCCCCGTTTGGTTTTTGTTGTTGTTGTTGTTGTTGTTGTTATTGTTGTTTTTTGGTTTTGGTTTTTCTTTTGTTTTTTGTTTTTGCTGTCTTTTCATGCAGTAAAAAGACTGTGGTCTTCCCAGGATTTCTCTTAGAAAGCCACCAGTCTCAAAGGCTACACACCTGATGCTACTATATTGCCCATCATGTGGGCAACGTATGGCTTTGGGCAGGGATGTGAACAAACATTCTGTACATAGAAGTTTTATTTGAACCTTGGTACCAGTAACTATGGATTTGGCCTTGGTCTATGGAGTTAGACTTTGACATAAGGAATATCCAAACTTCTTCTGTGACAGGCCAAAACGGGCAGGGAGAAATCCATGAGGCGTCAATCCTACACAAAGAATTGTAGGCAACTGAGGAAAGCTGGGAACTAGAGAGGTGATCTTCCTCGGGGGAGCACACCAGTTATTTATCCAGTGCTAAACGGTTAGCCCTGAAAACACACATACAGGTAACATACAGACTGAACAAATTATGTTTAGGAATATATATGAATATGCATATACATATATGCATATAATAACAATTAATGAAAAAAGAGGCCATGGCTGTCCAAGAGGATGAGGAGGACAGGAGGGAGGGTTTAGAGGGGGGAAAGGAAAGGGAGAAAGATTGTGATCATAATCTCTCCCAAAAAAGAAAACTTTCTTTATGAAGTGCTATTGAACAAGAAATATTCTGTCATAATATTATTATAGGAAGTCAATTATTGGAGCATACTTATTTCACATATGAAACTTAAATTTAAGTATTGTGACACTCTGAAATAGTAAATACTATATGGTATTTCTGTGTTTCTGTTATGACTGAATAAAAACATAGTGCTTCAACAGCAATATAACAAATTTAAATTAAAAAAAAAACAACAAGTATAGACTCTTGGCATGTCACTATACAATTTGATTTTCTTAATTTAGCTCAGGAAGCAGAGTTTCCTTAAAAATCACCATGGCACATCTTACTTAGTTTTGGGTTGGTAGAAATCTGATTTTGGTTCCTCTGTGACATTAAATTAAGCAGCATATAGATGTGGAAAGATAGATGTGGGGACTCTTAATACTGAGATATTTTTAATGACCTTCAACTCACTGTTTATTGCCTTTCATACTGAGAACCTTACAATAATTTTCCTTATAAAATAATTTCCTTCAAAAATACAATAAATTCCTTCATTTAAAAAAGGAGAGTGGTTCCCTGGAATTTGTTTTGTAAATTTCTGCAGTGGTTGACAGAGGCAAAGCATGGCATCTTGTTACTCATTTTTTAATTAACCAGATGCCTATGTCTCTGAGAATAATTGAGATGGAACAGGCCTTGAATGCTTATCAACCATACTATTCAGTGTATGCTTTCTGGGTAAAATCAAATTCTTCATGCATCTGTGTTTTTGTTCTTTCAACCAATATCAGAAATTTAGCCAACAATACCAGAAAGTTTTGTACAGTAAGTTGATGATGCAGCAGCAGAAAAGAAGGGGGCTGTATGTTTATTTTAGGAATATTTGTAAAAATTAAAGGAAAGTTTCATGTAAAGTAATTAGCAGAATATTTATTTCCTGTTGTTATAATTGGGTAGAGTTTGTCTTAAAGGGGTAAGTAAATGAAATAATATCTAAAAATCAACAGGAAATTTCAATAATGTCATCACAGTTTTTACTTTGGTTGTTATACTATAACAACTATAACAATGATAAAAAGACTTTCATGCCTGTTTTTTTTTGTTGTTGTTTGTTTGTTTGTTTGTTTTTTACATTTTTTTACTTTTTTTCTTTTTTTAGGTTAGCATAGATGTTGAGATTTTTGTTACCCATCATGGCTGAGAATATGGGTAATGATCACGTACAGGTACAGGAGGGAAATCTATGTGGTAATTGAAGATTTAGATGTTCAAGAAGAGTTTGTGGTAGAACCACAAACGAACAAACAAACAAAAATAAACAAACAGTAACACAAAACCTGCTCCTTGCATCCTGGGCAATGAGCAGAAGCAAGGGATCACAATGCCCTGGATACTAACCTTACCTGGTTAGTGACAGTCACAGCGAGTCTCTGCTCTGTTCAACCATATTTGTGTTACTAAACTCCAGGTGCTGTTAATAAAAAGATATGAAACCTGTTCTGATGAACCCAAATCCCCCAAAGCACTAGCACCAAATGTGAAGCTGAATGAATGACTTTGGAAGAGAGTGCCTACCTCATGGACATGTAAGACATCAACAATTGAGATGTCCTTGGAGGAGAGTTGAAATAAAGGCAAACCATATGCAAGAACATACCGCATACAAGAACGCCCGTGCTGACCCTTAGAACATGGACAGCATGATTACAAACAAAATGGGAATCTGTTCCATTAGGTTAGCATAGATGTTGAGATTTTCGTTACCCATCATGGCTGAGAATATGGGCAGTGATCACGTACAGGTGCAGGAGAGAAATCTATCTGGCAATTGAAGATGTAGATGTTCAAGGAGAGTTTGTGGTAAACCACTGATAAGGTTGAACATTTGCATCTTCTGTGGATGATCTTAGCTCAGGATACAAGAAAGTCCTAGCAATGTTATTTTTTTGCCCTTCCTCCCTCTTGCTGCTCCAACACATGGGTGTCTGGGAGCCTCCCACATGTGTGGCATGAAGCACCTGATGGGGCAGGGACCCTTGAACAGGTCACTTACATCTAACATAGTCTCAAACACATCTGTGCTAGTAGGTCATGAAGTGCTAAGGATCAACGCATACCATGAGTTCTTTCCTCATTGGTATTCCAAAGGTCTGGTTGAAAATAGCCAACAAGATCGGCCTGCTAGTTAACGTTACTCAGATGCTAGCACTTCAGAAACTCTAGTCTGGAGACTTATGCCCTTGCTTCATAAGTCAGATACTTGGTGTGACTATGAGTTGCCATTAAATATATAAAAGTGTTGCTTTTCTCTGTGGCTCAGTCTTCTGTTGCTCCTGCTCCTGGTCATTCAGTTCCTTGTCATTCAATTGAATTCAATTCACTCAACTCCTCTAGACAGTGGCCATCACCCTGGTAACAAAGCATACTGGACTCAAGAAGGCCTGGAATGTAAAAAAAAAAAATGTATAAGGGCCATCCCCAAAGTTTCTGAGCAGTATCCATCTCTGAAAGGGAGACAGACAGGCCAAGATACTAGAGGTTGTTGAGGCCGTTCCAGGATGCAGTGCTGTGATCATGCCGCATCTCGGTGGGCTTTCAGTGTTGTGCCTTTGAACCACCTGTGTTAATGTCAGTATGTGGCACCTCTCCCACGTTTTTTATTAAGCAAGATAACCTCACTGGGTCACTAAAGCAGCACTTGAGTGTGAGTGTTTCTTTGATCTGTCTTCACTGCCCCATCTGGACTGAACAGACATTTGACCACATCTCCTGACAAGCTGCATAACATAAATCCTTCTGAAAGTTAACTAAGGTCTAATAAAGGTTTCCAAAGTGTTCTCAGAACACAGAGAGATAGCAGATCTCCCCCTCCATCCCTCCTTCTCTTACTTCCTCCCACCCTTCTCCCCTCCTCTCTGTATCCACCACACAGGACATAGGGGAAAGAGCGTGTGTGGGTGCAACAAACATATAGTACCTCTGTACTAGGAACAAAAGTTCGCAGGATTTCAATCCTACTGTCTGGAGCCTACACACCCAGATCAAAAGCTGTAACTGACAGATGTCTAGTGCGTAAGCCACCCAGTCTGGGACACACTGTTATGGCCACCGGAGCAGACTAACACAGGCATATCAATTTGTAGTTTTGAATATTTGCCTTAAAATTGCCTGCCACACTCATTGGCAGAGGACATTAATTAACTTTATCCCATCTGTGACAAATTTCTCTCAGTTCAGGTTACTTCATGGGAACTAATAGTAATCATAATGAAGAGAACCAGTGACTTGCCAGTTCTATTAAGTTACATGAAACCAGTTTTTCCTTACATAGTTGTCTTACACTTTGTGAGAAGCAATGCCCCTTCTTTATGGAAGTGGAGTTATCCATTCTGTTGAGACGGATCTAGATTCAAATGGGTGGGTTGCTGTGTATCTCTCTTTCTCTACACTCATTAGACATTTCCTGTCTGTTTCCTGACAACTCCAGATTTTCTGACCCCTCCACTTTTGAGATCTGTGATTTCCCCCCTCTTCTTCAGCAAGTCACTTCCAGGGTCCATCCCACTTCCCCATCTGACTGTTGATCCCTCACTCAGTTCTTCTTCCTTTTCTATGACTATTGAGAACAGGACAAAAGAGACCAAGGATGCCAGAGTTTTACAATCCAAACATGTAGATCACTGACCTCATCTTTTTTAATCCACATTACAAGTTAATGAAATAAACCCTTAAAGGAATATTACTATATTTTGTCTATTTACTCAATTTGATAATGAATATTTGTCCAAAGCCTGCTTTGAGTGAGAAGAGCTGGTAGATGCTGAGTTTACACTCTAGAAATGTCCTTACAGTTTGGATTTTTTCGATTGTTGTTGGAGAACCCTGCTCCTAAGGTCACAGTGTCCTGTGGCTGGATGGCTTTCTGAGCTCAGAAAAAAAAAGGAGGAGTCCCTTTGTCAGTGGAGCTTCCCTGTCTCTGCCTGACTGTCTGGAGAGTGTCCATGAACACAGTCGGCTGGCCTTGTCTTAAAAGTGACCTTGTACAGAGCTCTCTGCAAGGCTACACAACTCAGCATACACGTCCTTCTCTGGCTTCCTCCCCATCTGGTAAACAGTGCTGTATTGCCAGCTCTTCACCCACTTGATGCTCTGACCAGTTAGACCGTTCCACTCAGACCCCGAAAAACAGCCCTTGCACACCCTATCCCTCGAACAATAAAGTAGACTTGTCTCTCTGCAGCGGTCTTCGGAGGTCCTTCCACCATACTCAGGGCCATCGGAACTCTGCTCCCTGATTCTGCTCTCTTTACCTTTGAGGGTTTGTGGCCAACGGTCTCAGAGGAGAAGGGAGGGCCAGAGTTTGTCACTAGGCCTTTAGTGAGAAACACAGGATGACAGTGCGTATTACCTGCACACAACCCAGGAGTTTATTCGAACAAAAAAGCAATCAATAGCAACACACCACCCTTACAGTAGTGATAAATTCCTGTGCTTTAATGGCCTGTTGAGACTTAAATTGTTGCTTTGGCTTGAGTCCGGTCCATTTTCTTCTCAAAAGAGCATTCTATTTCCTTTCTCTTATCAATTGCAAAAGGCCCTTCCTTTTCACAGTAGAGACATGATCCTTTGGAACTTAGTTCCACTGACAGCTACAGGATTTATAGCATCAAGTTAAATGGCAGATTGATAGCTCCCTCCATTTGACCTTCAGTTAGAACTATGAGAGCTACAGCCATGCATAGATGGAGCTTTCAAGTTTCAGTATCTGCCTCAGAATAAGATAGACTTAGAGATTCTAGTTTAAGAAACCAAGAGAGTCATTAGAGCAAAAAGAAAACACTACATGAGCCTATTCATATGTGGAATTTACCAAACAATGATCTCATAGAGCTAGAAAGTAAAATAGGAAAGTGTCTGGGAGGATTGGGAACGAGGGATTTGGGTTAAAGGAATGAAACCAAAATGGGATTGATGAGTGGTAGGCGTCTGTTTTACTCAAGTTTATAATAATACAGTTTATTCTTGAATAATGCTAATGAGATGAATGCCAGGTGTTCTCATTATGAAATTGTATGAGAAATAAGTGAGGCTGTGCACATCAATAGGCAAGAATGGTCAGTGGCTGTCTGGTGTCCCACAGGATGATCTTCAAATTCTTACATACAGCCAGAACAACAGAATGATGCCTCTGTCTCTCTATCTCTCTGTCTCACTGTCTCTGTCTATCTGCGCATGTACTCGTGAGAGCACACATATGTGTGTGTGTGTGAAAGAGAAAGAGAGAGATAAGACAACGTCTGATGTTGGTATTTGCACTTTATTGTATGTGCAGGGTCTCTTTGTTGTTTGTCCACTGGGGAAGTCAGGCTGCTGGCCCATGAGCTTCTGTAGATTATCCTTCTCCATCTTCCAACAGAGGAACTGGGATTACACATAGAAGCTATTATGTCTGTCTTTTAGGCAGGCTTTGGGGGTTTGAACCTGGGTTCTCAAGCTTGTATGCTAGTACCTTTAATTACTGAGCCAAATACCCAGCCCCATAACTTAGTTTTTGATTCTAAGGTACAGGAAAATCTCAGCTATAGTGATTATAAACAAAACAAATGTTTGTTGAGCGCTACAACATTCCCTGTGAAAATGAAGTGTCTTATATTCTTTGAATTGAAATGACAAAAAATCTAATTGAAACAGTAGATATCTTAAATTAACAGCCTTCCCTGACAGGAATATATACTTGCTGACAGTACCTAGTAACTGAAGAATAAAAACAACTATTACATCAGAGTTGACTCAGTAAATTCCAAGGCAATAGAATAAAACATATTAACAGATCAACAAAATTTCATTGAATATCACAGTTAATCAAAGATAGGTCCAGTGTGAATGCTGAGACCACATATACATGATCCTAAATATGAAGAGTAATCTGGCGAACAAAAGCTTGGGTCCAACTACATATATGCTGAGCTCATTAAATAAATTAAATCACATTAATAAGGAGATGTCAATGTGTGACTGCAATCTTCACACGGAATGTGTGAGGCTTGCACTGCCCTAAAAAGGTCAGCTCCTACTTCAGAGGGCTCTCTGCCCACGAGTCCGTTAGCTACCTTCCACAGTTTCACCTTGGTCTGGATCACCACATCTGGATACTTCCTGATGATATGAACTTGATCATGTCATTTAACCTGTCTGAACATCCAGTGTGAGCTGAATAAATGTGTCACTGTGGTATTGTTCTGGTTGTGGGTTTTTTCTTTTTTGTTTTTTTACACTTAGTCTTTGCTTAGCGCATGTGTTTGCCTGGCAATAGTCCTGTTGTCATCCATTACTTTGCTTGCTCCATGATCATGTGTAGAAAGTTGCTCCTGCCTTGAATCTAGATGGCATGCTTCATTTCCTCATCCCACCCTCTCTGTTTCTTATTTGTTGACAGTTTTCTTTCTTTCTTTCTGCTCGACACTTAAGCAGGTAGTCATATAGATGCCATGACCAAGCAAGTTGGAAAAATCTTTTAATGGAGGACAGGTCTTTCTCAATTGAACCTAGTTCTATAATATTAGCAGTGCTTTTACTTTTAAAGAAATTCCAGAAGGGGAAGCTCATTCGATTCCCATTCATGTGAGTGGGACCGAATGTCACCTTGACAAGAGTTGGACTATACCCGGAAGACAAGCTTCTCACACAGACCTGTGTGGTATGGTTTAGGTGGGTCTGGCCTGTGAGCATGCCTGGAGGGATTCTCTTTGCTAGGTAATTCAGGTGGAAAGGCCTATCCTAAAGGAAGGCAACACTTCTTTCCTGGGCCTCAGTCTTTGCATAAAATGTCCTCAACTGTTCCTGCCATGAGACTTGCTACCTCATCTTGCCGATGTTAGGGTCTTCCTGCTGTCTGTATCTTTAAATTGTGAGCCCAAACAAACCATTTCTCCTTGCATTATTTTTTTAAGATTATTTCATCACAATGGAAAAGAAACTAAAATGACTGTCACCTATAGTCTGTAGTATAAGCTTCAACTGCCACTGTGGCCTCTCTAAACAGCTGAAAGCCTTAACTTCAACTGCCTCTCTAAACAGCTGAAAAGAACTTATTATATTTACCATTCAGATGTAGAAATGCTTTGTTTCTGTCATGAGCCACTAAGTGGTCATAGTACCTTCCTATTGGTCTCTTTGTGTTACTTCCTTTGTCTGTCTATGGGGTGCTTCAGGGAAATCACCCACAAGATGAAGGCTGCTCACATGTGTGATGCTTCTTTGTGGGACCATAAAAGATTAATCATTATGACTGGGATCCTTAAAGAAGGCAGACACATCATTAAATATATTTTTGAAAGACATCGCGCATGCTTAGAGAAATAAAAAGATTATTAACTTTTTTGTTTGTTTGTTTGTTTGTTTGTTTGTTTGTTTTGAGACAGGGTTTCTCTGTGTAGCCCTGGCTGTCCTGGAACTCACTCTGTAGACCAGGCTGGCCTTGAACTCAGAAATCCGCCTGCCTCTGCCTCCCAAGTGCTGGGATTAAAGGCGTGTGCCACCACCGCCCGGCTAATTATTAACTTTTTATTAACCACTCTGTCCCTAGAAAACCTACATAAATGCTATGAGAAGAAATTAGGGAGAAATTTACACCAAAGGCAATATAATGAGATTAAAGTTACACTTTGTGGCTCTGGGGCCACACTATTGGTCCACGAAGCAGCGACTAATCGTGTGAGAATGTTATCTTCAACCGGCTGCAACTCATTCTTCTTGCAGAATCTGGGCCTTGCATTGAGGGTCACACATCTGTGACGAGTGGGGTGTGGGGAACCAACAAAAGCAGGACGCCCAAGGACTTCTGCCCCAGCACAGAGGGCAAGAGAGCAGAGTGAAAGCCAAGGGTGCTCCCGAGTCCCTTTAACTGTGTGCCAGGTGAGCTGAGGTGTCAGTCTCAGTGCCCTGAGGAAGATCACAGTGACAGTCCTACTTCCTATTATATCCATGTTCGGAACTGCACAGTAAGGGCTGTTGTGCTATGATGTGCTTTCCTGTTTTTTACCTACAGTCCTGGTGGCTTATGTCTGTGTCCACCACTGCAGTCATGAGAAGGCTCTGATGCTGACGTGCATCTATTCACTTTTAAATGATAAACTTTCCGTCTTCACTTCTAGGATAGCCTTCCCCTTTTCACTTTCCTTTATACTGGTTGGTAGCGTCCCTGAATGTAGAATTATAGGTTGTCAGCACTCTCCCGCCCCAGCTTAGGATATGACTTTGTCTCCTCTGCTTCCTTTGCCGCTGAGGAGAAGTCAGCTGTAAATCATGTTCTCAAGGCAGCCTCTGTTCCTTGATTGCCTTTAACCCTGGGTGCCTGATGCTCGGTGGTTTCACCAGGTGTCCCTCCTGTGGCTGTGTGCTTGCCGGTCTCTGTGCAGATCATGCTCCCTCGAGCTGAGTGTAATACACCTATTCCTTTTTTTCTGGAAAATTATTAACCATTTTCCCACCAGTCACTCCCTCTATCCAATCTCAGTTGTTACTATTGCAAGTACTATGTCTAGTGGCCTCCTAAAGAAAACGCTGTGCTTTCCCAGCCTCCCGCCGATCCTTGACTGCACTGACTGTATGTCGCTTGCTGTATAACAAGTGACTCAGAGGCTCAGAACACACACTTACTCAATCCTCATCTCTCTCTCTCTCTCTCTCTCTCTCTCTCTCTCTCACACACACACACACACACACACACACACACACACTCGCGCGTGCATTCACTTCTTCTTCTTTTTTATTTATTCTATATTCTTTGCTTACATTCCAAAGGCTTTCCCCTTTCCCAGTTCTCCCCCCCCACCCTATGTCCCATAAGTCCTCTCCCCCCATTCTGACTCTTGCCTTACTTTTATATAAGATTACCAACTCTATTCTCACACTCTTTCAAACACATCAAAATGTAATGACGAATAATTTTGTGTTTTCGTGTTTTCTAAGCACATGAAATCTGTATTTGCATAGTTTCAACCTTCAGTTCTAAGCAGGTCTAGACATGCTGATGGCATGTAAGCTCTTAGCTCGGTAGAGGAGGTCCTGAAAATTTGCTTAACTTTTGTTTCTTTTTTTGTTCATAAGAAGTACGTGAGAATAAGACTTTTGGAGTTACTTACTAGGAATGTTTCCCATTATTATCCTTTATGATTTCATTTCTGTCTCTCCAAATTTTTATGTCATATCTCTTCGTATGGAGTTCTATTCCCTTCTGACAATTAATATTCAAGAAAATACACTACTCATTGCATTTACATGCCAAAGATTCTCATTTTTTTTCTGTCTAAAAAGATGCATACTGGCATCAACTCTGATTTCTCGTCCATTTGATTTGTTTTATTTTTCAGAATAGTTCATATCAATATTTTGAATTTCTTATCTGTATTTTTCATATTCATCCTCAAAGATACCACTTTTCTCATTTCTGTAGAGATATAAAGGCTAAAAATGGAAGCAAAACTCCTTACCTCTTGACTTTTTGATCCTGATACTTGGACCTGACCCCGTGGCTTGAAAGGTCTTATACAAATGTTTGGAGTCTAATTCCTAATGATGCTGAGCTGCGAATGACCAAGTTTGAGAGGGACAAGCTAACGATAAGTTTCCTATTTAAAAAGACACCAAGAAGTTGGTACAACCATCAGAGATGGACTCTCCCGTGAAACGCGATAAACCACGCCCCCTCAGCTATGATGGAGGATTCTTCCCAGCAGCAGATGGGGTTCCTGCTCAGGAGCTCACTCAACACAACTGAACTGCAGCAGCGCAGACAAGAAACCTTCCACCCCTGTCCTTTTCTGACTGTTTGGAAAGTTAACTCACAATCCTTAAACCATTCATCTGTCCCTCTCAACTCCTCTGCGCAAAATTTCACCCAGTTTTCCGGGAGGAAATCTCGGAAGTGTTTATCCGTTTTTGGCATGCTGCAGCAGACTTGTGTGACTCCAGGTGAGGTTGTATCCCTGTTGTTAAAATTATCGAAAATGTCTTTTAAGTTCTTAATTTTAGTTTTTTAAAAATTAATTACTTCACTTTTTATTTTTTACTTATTCACTTTATATCCCGCTCACTGCCCCTTTCTGGTCACCCCTCCCACAATCCTACCCTGATCGCCCTCTCTCCTCTGAGCTGGTGAGGCCCCCCTGAGTATCCTCCCACCCTGCCACATAAAGACTCTGCTGGGTTAGGCGCATCCTCTCCCACAGAGGCCAGACAAGACAGCCGAGCCGGAGCACATCCCATGGATGTGTTCTTTCCTTGTACTTTTGATCGTGCTCCACTCTGATCCAGGGTGGGTGGGGTCTGCTTGACTCCTGTTTGTAGGCGTGCTGTGCTGCTAATAGCTTGCAGTGGCCATCAACGCCATCGTGCGTGCACCTGCAGGAAATGTCTCCCCACGTGCAGACAGCCCCGGCTCAGCTTTCTGATACTTCTGGGTGTTCACCTGACACTGAGGCTGAGCGTTCTCCTCTCACGTCTCAGTTCTTTTTCATATATGTCCTCAGCCTTCCTTTGGGTTGTTTATAATCAGGTACAGTCTGTATCAAATTGCACTCTCGAGGGAGATTCATTCCTGGGGACATTTCTAGATTTCTTTCTTAATGGCTTTGCTTAAAAAGTAATTTTATTAGAAGGCAAATGCCACTGACCATTTCTCCCCTTTGCTGATCTTTTCACACAAGAGACAGTGAACACTTGAAAGAAACAAGGACATAATATCCACTGTCTCTAAAGAGCGAAGGCTGGTTGCCAGTCTGATGAATGTAGTATCTGCCTAAAACACACGCAGCTTTCTTCTCCCCATATATGTTCTCAGTAGGTCCCTCGAGTTTGGAGGCACATTATTTCATGTGCACTTGACTTCTGCATTTATTTCTTAGCTAGTGGTAATCGTTGCCCTCTGTATAATTTTTTCTTGTAATTTATTTGCACAAAACTTGTCATGATTTGAACTCCAAGTGTCTTCTAAATCCAAGTATAATTAGTAGATTAATGAGTTCTCATAGCCATCTTATTACTTACATAGAAATAGTTATTATACCCCAAAGGAAGCACGTTTGCTGTGTGGAGGACAGCAGTGTCAGTAGAGTCGAGTTTTACCACCGTTGATGAATCATGTGACCTCTGGCAAGTCACTTAGACATTTTAAGGTCTGTTTGTTCCTGACGTAGTAAGAACTTACCCCAAGGGCCTCACAGCACTATCTGGAACAGGTAGGTGAATGCTTATGAAACTCCACTGTGGACCTCAGCCCAGCAGCAGACCACCTTGCTGCTCTCACACCTACCCACGACTTCGGCTGCGTCAACCCCCCTCCAGAAACTGGGAGATCACCGAACGATCAGGTCACAGAGGTGATTCACTAATAATTAGTTTCTATTTTTTGGCCATTACTGAATATGGCTTCAGTTATAAAGAAGTAAATGG
The DNA here is from genome assembly GCA_964023405.1 of Apodemus agrarius. Taxonomy (NCBI): domain Eukaryota; kingdom Metazoa; phylum Chordata; class Mammalia; order Rodentia; family Muridae; genus Apodemus; species Apodemus agrarius. The sequence continues at coordinate 52,255,197 of OZ030024.1, forward strand.
TAATTATGAGTAGTTCTCTGGCCTCTGCCATTAAAGACACTTGATAAAATTTTATAAGCTCTTAAGTTTATGAGATTCTCCTCCCCACCCCCGTTACATTCTGTGGCTCTATAAAAAGTTTCTTTCAAATTTTACTTATTCTTATTCATAAAATTATCAACTTCCTCAAACTTTAACAGTACCACAGTTTAGCAGCATAAAGAGGGGGGACACAAAACGAGAAGAAAGCCATTGATGAACTATTGTTGTATTAAACTTGATTAAGAGAAAATCATAGATATCTAAAATGGGAAAATGTCATGTTAAAAAGTAGGAAGTAGAAAAATGGATTCTTAATGGTCTTTAATTGGAAGTAGACTTGAAATTGAGTCACAATTTGCAGGCTAACAAACACCACAGACATCTTATAGTAACGGAAAGGAACCAACACACAAGGATAAACTATTTTGAAGTGTAGTAATTTTAAGGACATGTAAATAAATGGCACATGAATCATACCTTTCAGATTTAATTGATAGATAATGCAGTCCTGTGAAGTCAGAGAGCTACTGAAGCTATAGACTTTCACTTTTGCTGTCCATGGGTAGCATGTGAGGTGGAATGACAAATGTTTTCATTACGTTTACTTATTTATTTGTGTGTATGTGTGTGTGTGTGTGTGTGTGTGTGTGTGTGTGTTTTGCATCCACTTGCATGTATGTGTGTGCCTGTTTGGGTGTGCATGCATGTATGAATGTGTGTGTGTGTGTGTGGGTGTGGGTGTGAATGTGGTGTCTGTGTGCATGTGAATGCATGTATGTTGGTGTGAGTGTTTCTGTGTGTGTGTGTGTGTGTGTGTGTGTGTGTGTGTGAGCTCTTGCATGGCACATAGGTGCGTCTCTTTCCACAGTGTGGTTCCAGGAGTCCAGTTCAAGCTCTTAGGCTTGGGCCAGCATCTTTTCTCACTGAAGCATTGCCCTGGCTTTGTACCAGGAGGTTATCCCACGGCTTTGCTGTGGAAGTCCAAGTGTCACTCAAACAAGAACGATGAGAACATGTTTGCAAATCAGTAGTTACTGTGCATTCCTGCCCCTGCATGCCTTGGGGCCTGTTCCATAGGACATCATTAGAGGAGCTTCAGGTTTCCCCAGAAAGACTTCAACAAATAAAAACAAGAGATTATTTAGCGAGGTTCAAATTGCAGGTACATGTACACACCCAGTCAGAAATGCAGCCATTTAACTGAAGTTTTGCCACAGTGTCTTTGCTGTAACTAAGGTAATAAAAGCTTAAGGAAAAGAGTTAACCAAGTAAAGACACTAGTGGAAAGTAAGTGCAGATGGCAGAAGATCAGCTCCACAAGGAAAGCTTCCACAGAGGTGCGAAGTGGGTTTCGCTTAGTTGTAACTGAGGAATGATAGTCATGAGTAGCCTTCATTTGCTTTGGGCTTCCGTATTGCTAGAATATCTTGTACTTAGTACTGTAGTATCATCTGGAAGCCGGCGGGGAGTTGAGATACCAGCTCAGCCCAGCTTGGTTGCTAGGTACAGGTTTGGTGAAGCTCCCAGGGAAGTCACTGAACTATGGAACAAGGTGTTACTTATTTGTTTGAAGGGCCAAGAAAAATTTGCAATGTGAAACGAGTTGTGATAAATTAACTGTTCCTGGGGATCGGGGCCAGGACTGCCTTTACTTTGTGATTGTGCCTAAAATGGGCTGGTGAAGGAGCTTGGCTGAAACCATCTCAATGAAGGACTACGCAGACAGCTGTGGCAGGTGTGTGCTCTGCTTGGCTTCAAAGCCTGAGCCCAATAGTCAAATGCCCATGGCAAGCTTCCCAGATGACATTAAAATACTATAGTGCCTGGACCCACATAATGGAGTTAAATTGTGGTATTAAGTGACTCATATATTTTGATAGTGTCTGAGAAAGTAAAGCACTCTGTGTTTGTAGTTCCCTGAATATATAGGTTCCAGTGACTTAAGTATGAACACCAAGCACAGTTAAGCCAACCTGCATGTGAAGAACCAAGAAAGGCATAAGATACAGAGTGTATGTTTTTACCCCTCCCGATGACTCTATATCTGCCTTTCATAAAATAGTTTTCTTACTGTTTCTACAATATACAAATACACTTACATACATATATAAATTTGGTTAGTAAAATTTATAGTTAGGTTTGTATAATCAATTATAACACCGATTCATCGGTAAGACCCGAAAGAAAAACGGGGCTACCCCAGCACCCCATGCCTCGGAAACTGGCATCCCATCACTCACGAGAAACAGACCTGGTGCAATTTGCAAGAGGGATTTTAATTTCCAGAGCTCTGGGGGGTCACAGTCTCACCACGCAGGGTAAAAGAAGTGAGCAGTGTGGGCAGACTCGGATTGGCTTTTTATAGGCTTATAACAGAATCCGCCTACCACAAGCTTCTAAGCCAATCAGTTCAAACCATCCGAGCCCGCGATCTCTGAGAACCTATCAGCCTCCCACAGAGGCTGGAAGAACTAGTTAAGTCATTTCCGCTTACGTGGCTGCCATGCACAGGGTCGCTCCCACCCTCCCCCACTGGCAATAGGGGGGACTTAAGCGCCCCCACAGGCAGGAGTTCCGCAGTCCCCATGGTGATTCTGCCAGCCCCCAGCTGTGCTTGTCCTTGCCATAGCCACTCTGCGGAGGGAGACAGGAAAAGATGCCAGGGACACTCCGAGCCCGAGGCTCACAGCCGGACTCTGGAGGAAAGAATGGGCCAAACCTCTGCTCCTTTGGAGTCACCCAAGACTCAGACACGGGGGATTCCTAGCTTGCAACCTTATCCTTTCACATCAAGTTTGCAATTATATAGTTTTGATAAGTTATTGTTAAATCAAGATTCCCTTAGGGGAAAGGGCTTTGCTTCCTGACCAAGCCCGCTCAGTCAGTCAACAGGTTCTCCAGCACAGGAGTAAGGATTAAAAAGAAAAAGACAATTAGACAACATTGTAGTGTGAGCCCAGTCAGTTCTGAGGTTAAGGCAGGTTTAATTTTTTTCCAGTTCGTTTTTATGCCACTTTAATTAAATGCAAGTATTAAGGGCAGTAGTCGTACAGTGAGGAACAAGCAAGACAATAAACATAAACAGTCAAGGCAATAAGCAAAGCCCCGAGATTACAGTTGTTTCCAAGGGAGTATCAGAATGACCAAACTACCTGAGCCCACTTCCTTGTCCAAGCCCAAGACCTTGTCTGAAGCCTACTTCCTTTGTCCTACCCTAAGATTAAAATTCCTGCCTCAACCTGCTTCCCTATTATAGCCTGAAGTTAGAGTCTTACCTCCTGTCTTGCCCTAATGTCAGATTCCTGCCTGAGCTTACTGCCTTGTCATGGCCTAAGGTCAGATTCCTGCATGAATCCCATGTCCTTGTCCTTGGCAGATTCCTGCTGAGTGGCACCTCAAAAGGCTCTTTCAAGCTTCCTGAATTTACTCAATATCCAGTGACTGTAATGGATAGAGAAGGCCAGGTACATATCCCTTAGAACAATAGGAGAAAAGAATATTTACTCAAACAAACCCAGTTAATTAAAACTGCTAATGAAACATTTCACATGCTGTAGAATTTGCAATAACTTAATAAGTTGAAAATCTTCATTATGTCTCAATACTTTTGGAAAGAGCAGTGAAAAATCTTTTGTTCCCAAGACATTTTCTGTACAGTCTGCTCTTCCCCACCTTAATGATTTATCAATATATTCTGGAACACTTTTCTAGTCATGTCCCTATTTATGTTTGTGAGAAATCCTTAATCATGTAGTAATAATGATTGAATATTTATATTACACATAGACGAATTGCCAGCTAAATTTTTTAAGTAGTTTGAGCCATAATTAGAACCCTCACAGCTGGACCAGGAGTCGCTCCTCAGGTCAGTCTGGGGAACAGTGGGTTTAGCTTATGTGGCATGTTGTGGAAGGCATTGTCTTTGTCAAACAGTTAAATCTCTGGACTTTTAAGCTAAGAACATAGACACGTGGGTGCCAGATGCACTTAGTGTCTACCCAGCACACTCCATCCTCAGTCTGGGGTCCTAAGTGCCTAGAACTTTCTTTCCTACAAAGAGATGTCAGTCCGTGCACTATATTATCAAGATTTGAGATTTTTTCCCGATTTTATATATGAAATATTTACTACAACCTAAAATAAAAACAAAACTATTTAGAGTCTATTCGCATTTTACCAGCAAATATGGAATACAGAGGAGGCAAAACAAGGAAGAAATAGTAAAATTTCAATTGCAGATAAAAATGAAATCATACAAAGTCAATGGATTCAAGAAATAATAAACACACAAAATCAGACAGTCTAGTAAAACCAAGCCTAGCTTCTCATAGTGAAAAAAAATGTGTAGATGAAATAATATAACAATTTGGTATCCATTAACATAAACATGAAATATGTTTAAATGTTAATTTTTCTAGTAACGTCGGCACGAGGAAGACATTCACGCCCCTTTCTGCATGTGAATGATATGTCCTTTCAGATCTTTAATCGAGTTTTATCCATCATTTCATCAGCACACTGTTATATATGCCATCAAGACATAATGCACTGTAGATCATCCTATGGACAGAGATCCATAAACCAAGGACTTTCTGGGAGTAAATCACTTGGTCTTCTGTTTTGCCTTGAACATGAACATGAACACTCACTGAATAGAAACACAACAAGGAAATCACAGCTTGAAGGGGGAATGTCAAACTTGCTTCACTGAAGACCATTCAACATGAGGTTCTTCCTGTGAAAATGGAGCCTGTCTAAATTATTTTATTCCCTTATGATAGTGCATAGAATAAATATGTAAATATTCAAGTTTTGAACTTTGCAGCACTGACTTGAGGTGGATTGAAAATATTGAAAACCTCGTATTTAAGTTATTTTGAAATCTTAAACGGAACAAGTTCCACGGGTACAACCTTGGAAACAAGGACGTTCTTTCTCTCCCACGGTGACATGACAGCGCTGACAGTCCCTGCTCATGCCTGCCTGCTCCATGCTGCTGGTGGCTGTGACTGTGGTTATAGTCGAAGACAGTGCTCGGGAGGGTCTGGATCAGAGGGAGGAGGGCACCGGAGGGTCTGGATCAGAGGGAGGAGGGCACAGGTAGGAAGCCCCAGGCCTACACCCAGCAGGATGCCACCCACTGAATATCCCTCCTCTTCCTACTAGAGTTCTTTTTATACTAAATTATCACTGTTTCCGTATTTGTCTTAGTCCCCTTACAAAACCACCAACTTTAAAAAAAAAAAAAAAAGGACAAGTTAAAAAAAATAATTCTCAACTTTTTAGAAAGCAAAGTTTAATTCTTTGGAATATTTGCTGCCTGCAGTTGCAATATATATCTTTAAGGTTAAAGGGAAAAGTTGGTTTTAATTTATAGATTCTCTCTTGTCATGCCTGCATGGATCTGAATTATTAAGAAATAGAAAGCAGAGGAAGGTGGAACTGGGGTATGTTTCCTTCCAATTCTGCATTAAAGTAAATGGTCCAGTTTTCCACCTTTGTTCCCCAAATTGCCTGACTACTTAAGTACCTCTTATGCTTCGTATTTTAAACTGGTCGTAGATTTCAGTAAGAAGTGGATTTAAACAAAAATGTATCTAATAGTTATCCAAAATATAAGAAAACTTTCTTTTACCTGGGAAGAAGGCATCAAATGGAAACACATCTCCACACCTATCTGCAGTATGCTAACATGCACCACACTATCTGCAGTATACTAACATGCTCCACACTATCTGCAGTATGCTAACATGCACCACACTATCTGCAGTATGCTAACATGCACCACACTATCTGCAGTATACTAACATGCTCCACACTATCTGCAGTATGCTAACATGCACCACACTATCTGCAGTATACTAACATGCTCCACACTATCTGCAGTATACTAACATGCTCCACACTATCTGCAGTATGCTAACATGCACCACACTATCTGCAGTATACTAACATGCTCCACACTATCTGCAGTATGCTAACATGCACCACACTATCTGCAGTATGCTAACATGCACCACACTATCTGCAGTATGCTAACATGCACCACACTATCTGCAGTATGCTAACATGCACCACACTATCTGCAGTATGCTAACATGCACCACACTATCTGCAGTATACTAACATGCTCCACACTATCTGCAGTATACTAACATGCTCCACACTATCTGCAGTATGCTAACATGCACCACACTATCTGCAGTATACTAACATGCTCCACACTATCTGCAGTATACTAACATGCACCACACTATCTGCAGTATGCTAACATGCACCACACTATCTGCAGTATGCTAACATGCACCACACTATCTGCAGTATACTAACATGCTCCACACTATCTGCAGTATACTAACATGCTCCACACTATCTGCAGTATGCTAACATGCACCACACTATCTGCAGTATGCTAACATGCACCACACTATCTGCAGTATGCTAACATGCACCACACTATCTGCAGTATGCTAACATGCACCACACTATCTGCAGTATGCTAACATGCACCACACTATCTGCAGTATACTAACATGCTCCACACTATCTGCAGTATACTAACATGCACCACACTATCTGCAGTATGCTAACATGCACCACACTATCTGCAGTATGCTAACATGCTCCACACTATCTGCAGTATGCTAACATGCACCACACTATCTGCAGTATGCTAACATGCACCACACTATCTGCAGTATGCTAACATGCATCACACTATCTGCAGTATGCTAACATGCACCACACTATCTGCAGTATACTAACATGCTCCACACTATCTGCAGTATACTAACATGCTCCACACTATCTGCAGTATACTAACATGCTCCACACTATCTGCAGTATACTAACATGCTCCACACTATCTGCAGTATACTAACATGCACCACACTATCTGCAGTATGCTAACATGCTCCACACTATCTGCAGTATACTAACATGCAACTTAAGACACAGTTTTTAGGGTTGAAAAATATTATCACACACATCAACAACCTTTTGTTTTCTATGATCAAAATATACAGACACATTTGAAAATAAAACTTGGGAGAATGACATTTAACCCTGAGAGTTAAAAATGTATATAACAAAATAAAAATAGTACTGCAGTTATAAAGCTCCACATTTAGGGGAAGGGAACTTTTTTATTTTATTTTTTTAGGGTTCTAGAATAAGATATGTCCAAGTTTCCCTAAGCAGACACTACCTTTCCCCAGTTTCCAAAACCATTTGTCCACCTGCTTCATACATCAGTGGCAATGAATTACAACAAGAGAAATCACACTAGGACCAGCAACGTGAGATTAACCTAGTAGGCCTATCTTGTTTTTGAAAACTCACCTTCAGCATCAGATTTTAAAAAATGATTTTTACAACATTGACATTTGTAATGCCAAAGAATTTGTTCTAGCAAAGTTTTCCTCCCTTTCAATCTCGTAGATGAGATTCTTGAATTGTTTGAAGCCAGCAGAATAACAGAAGTCCTTACCGCAAATCTCCCCACAGTGCGGTGAATACACCCACAGAAAGCTAGGAAGTCTAAAGGCTCTGTCTTAGAATCGAATGGCTGTGAAACTTGAATCCTCTCAGCACATTGACTGTCCATGTACCCTCATGACCTTGGTTTTATCAGTAACTCCTATTGGACCTATACTCTTATGTTCGTGCATTATAATCTATAATATCTATGTAAGGACTTAAGAGTAAATTTTCTTCATGAGTAGTAGTATAGTGTTAATTTTCCAAGCATGTTTTTCTTTGTACTTGGGTTCATATGACATAATTAGTATCGATCCAGCTAATATTTGTCTTTCATTCTATTTTGCTATCTTATCTTTGCCTTGACATTTTGTTTGCATTTTAAATTGCCTCTGGTAATGGTATTTTCATTAGGATATGAACTTTGTACATAACCTCTGTGCTGGATAGTTTTATGTCAACTTGATACCAACTAGAGTGTTGATCTGAAAGTGGAGAAAAATGTTTCTATAAGGTCAGTTGTATGATGTTTTCTTAATTAGTGATTGATGGGTGAGAGCCCCAGGCCATTGTGGGTGGTGCTATCTTTGGGCAGGTGGTCTTGGGTTCTCTAAGAAAGCAGGCTGAGTAAGCCATGATGAGCAAGCGAGTGAGCAGCATCCCTCCATGGCCTTTGCACCACTTCCTTCCTCTAGGGTCCTGCCCTGTTTGAGTTCCTTTCCTGACTTCCTTCAACAATGAGTAATAAACCAAAGGCATGGTGTTTCATCACAGCAATAGTAACCCTAAGGAAGACACCCTCTCACTTCCTTTGAACAGTTTTGACTTGCTGCCAGATAAATGCAATGACATCAAAATGACATTTATTGTGTCCTGAGCATGAACTTTTCTTGTAGCCATTCTCCTTGATGTTTTTACAAGCATTGGAACACTTGTCCACTTTGTTTTCCTTGAAACTCCTCTTCTGTAAATGAGTCTTCCACAACTATTCCAAGTGTGTGTTTAAACTTATCAGTGTATTGTTCAAATGCTCACCTCTTTACGAAGGGCCTTTGACCTCCTGCTATAGCCTGAAATTAGCTGCATGACAAACAGTTCTCAACAAATCATGAAAAGGGGTCACTCCTATGACAGCCTTAGGAAAGATGATATACTTTCTAGATATAATCAAGATAAGGTTTGTTAACACATCCTAAGTGCCAGAGCACTTCTAACAATATATACCATTTTGTATTTCATCTTAACATTATTAATTAGCTTGGCTATAATCCCACAGATGTATCTATAAGTATATAAGGAAAAATACACATTTCTGCAAACTTATGAGATGAGAATACATCTATATATAGACATATAGCATATATGTGTCCACACGCGTGTGAATGAGGGCTACTGTTGATTGTGCATCCTTGCTCCATACATAAGTCACACTTTTGCTCTTATCTTAGTGTAGCCCTATGCCATTGCTGATATCCATGTGCACAAGCTCTAGTCACACTCCCCAAATGCAAAGAGTAGGAAACGTCTACCGCCAGTGTCAGACAGCCCCAAACTGACTTAGTTACCTTACTCTTGTTATCTCTAATCTCAATTCCTAGCAAAGTGGTCTTGACACTTCATTAACTTTAACACTCTTCTGTATAATAAGTGCTCTTAGATGCCTTTCAAGTCATTCTGGATTTCATTTAGCTTAATTTACATGTTTTTCTAACTTTTCTAGATCACTAGACACGTTTTAATATAAATGTTCATTATGAAACCTATTTAAGTTTAATATTTAACCTCATCTTACTTCTCAGTCCCATAACCCCTGAAGAAATAGAAGGGGTTATAGAAAGCCTCCCAACCAAAAAAAGTACGGGACCAGATGGTTTTAGTGCAGAATTCTACCAGACCTTCAAAGAAGACTTAACACCAATACTCTTCAAACTATTCCACAAAATAGAGACAGAAGGGACACTGCCCAACTCATTCTTCGAAACCACAATTACGCTGATACCTAAACCACAAAAAGATCCAACAAAGAAAGAGAACTACAGGCCAATTTCTCTTATGGATATAGATGCAAAAATACTAAATAAAATTCTTGCCAACCGAATCCAAGAGCATATCAAAACGATCATTCACCATGATCAAGTAGGCTTCATTCCAGGGATGCAGGGATGGTTCAATATACGGAAACCCATCAATGTAATCCACTACATAAACAAACTAAAAGAAAAAAACCACATGGACATCTCATTAGATGCTGAAAAAGCATTCAACAAAATTCAGCATCCTTTCATGCTAAAAGTCTTGGAAAGAGCAGGAATTCAAGGCCCATACCTAAACATAGTAAAAGCAATCTACAGCAAACCAGTAGCCAACATCAAAATAAATGGAGAGAAACTTGAAGCAATCCCACTAAAATCAGGGACTAGACAAGGCTGCCCTCTCTCTCCATATCTTTTCAATATAGTACTTGAAGTTCTAGCGAGAGCAATTAGACAACATAAGTAAGTCACAGGAATACAAATTGGAAAGGAAGAAGTCAAAGTATCATTATTTGCAGACGATATGATAGTCTACTTAAGCGATCCAAAAAACTCCACCAGAGAACTTCTACAGCTGATAAACAACTTTAGCAAAGTGGCTGGTTATAAAATTAACTCAAGCAAATCAGTAGCCTTCTTGTACTCAAAGGACAAGCAGGCTGAGAAAGAAGTTAGGGAAATAACACCCTTCACAATAGCCACAAACAACATAAAGTACCTCGGCGTAACCAAACAAGCAAAAGATCTGTATGACAGGAACTTCAAGTCCTTGAAGAAAGAAATCGAAGAAGACCTCAGAAGATGGAAAAATATTTCTTGCTCCTGGATTGGCAGGATCAATATAGTAAAAATGGCCATCATGCCGAAAGCAATCTACAGATTCAATGCGATCCCCATCAAAATCCCAAATCAATTCTTCATAGATCTAGAAAGAGCAATTCTCAAATTCATCTGGAGCAACAAAAAACCCAGGATAGCTAAAACTATTCTCAACAATAAAAGGACTCCTGGGGGAATCAATATCCCTGACCTCAAGCAGTACTACAGAGCAATTGTGTTAAAAACTGCATGGTATTGGTACAGCAACAGGCAGGTAGATCAATGGAATAGGATTGAAGACCCAGAAATGAACCCACAGACTTATGGTCACTTGATCTTTGATAAAGGAGCCACAACCATCCATTGGAAAAATGATAGCCTTTTCAAAAAATGGTGCTGGTTCAACTGGAGGTCAACATGCAGAAGAATGCGAATTGACCCACTCTTACCTCCTTGTACTAAGATCAACTCCAAGTGGATGAAGGACCTCCACATAAAACCAGACACACTGAAACTATTAGAAAAGAAACTTGGGAAGACCCTGGAGGACATGGGCACAGGGGGAAAGTTCCTGAACAGAACACCAATAGCTTATGCTCTAAGATCAAGAATAGACAAATGGGACCTCATAAAATTACAAAGTTTCTGTAAGGCAAAGGACACTGTCAGAAGGACAATACGGCAACTAACAAAGTGGGAAATGATCTTCACCAACCCCATATCCGACAGAGGGCTAATATGCAATATATACAAAGAACTCAAGAAGTCATCTTACTTCTCTGTTGACTGAAGTAGTGACTGTGCATGGTCTAAGTATAAGAATTGTCTTATTCATTTATTAATAAATCTGCAAGAATGCACTCAATTCTCATTTCGGAGCAAATACCAAGGTGAAATAAAGTTGAAGATTTAATTGTAAAAGCTGAATTTACTTATGTATTTACATCAAGAATTAAAACAAGATGAGACATTCAGGTCATAAAGGAAACTGTGAACAAGTTTGACTGCTCTGAAGCAAAACTTACTACCAAGGAAACGTGACATTAAAAAGTGATAATGCAAAGGTTAAAGCTTAGAAAATAGAATAATTATTTTTAAGTGGAGATAACAGAAACTCCAAACTCTTCTTTTGTGGGTCTCTTTGTATGAAAGAGATGGCTAAAAACAAAAATAGACCAATTGATGGATAGTTAATGTAAGAAATTGCAGAAACAAGCCTGTAATTTTAGGTATTTAGTAATTTTGTTCAATTGTAGGGTAAGTGACAAAGTGCAAATTAAAATGAAATCCATTACACTGAGCACAGCTGAGGGAACACTAGTGAGCAGTCTGTCAGGGCACTCTCACAAAATACTGGTTATTTTGATTTTGACACTGAACTTAACAATAAAATTTAGAACATGTCATTTAATTGACATAAGTAATTTCTAGTCAATCTCAGGTATCTAGCATAAAAATCACATCCATAAATAAGCAAATATATACCATCAAATGAATGGTTTCATCATTCCATGGAGCAAAAAGCTCCTATCGGATATATCAGTTTCCAGAGCAGGGCATTGTGAGTTCTGGCATCACACTGGTCACACAGATATTAGTTTGCTGAAGACAATATCCTTTTCAAAAACATGGCCCAGAACCTCTGACCGGGTCCTGACCTGAAAGCCTTCTCCTTGAGAACTATCTGTCATGTACAAGAAGGCACTAACACATTTATAAAGGCAAAAGCAACCACCTGTCCTATAAAACTCTGATGCAATGCCTGTGAACCATAAGAACATCCAGCATGGCTGTACTGGCTAGTTTAGTGTGTCAACTTGACACAGACTGGAGTTATCTTAGGAAAAGGAGCTTCAGTTGGGGAAGTGCCTCCATGAGATCCAGCTATGGGGCATTTTCTCAATTAGTGATCAAGTGAGGGAGGGTCCCTTGTGGGTGGTACCATCTCTGGGCTGGTATTCTTGGGTTCTATAAGAGAGCAGGCTGAGCAAGCCAGGGGAAGCAAGCCAGTAAGGAACATCCCTCTATGGCCTCTGCATCAGCTCCTGCTTCCTGACCTGCTTGAGTTCCAGGCCTGACTTCCTTTGGTAATGAACAGCTGTGTGGAAGTGTAAGCTGAATAAACCCTTTCCTTCCCAGCTTGCTTCTTGGTCATGATGTTTGTGCAGGAATAGAAACCCTGACTAAGACAATGGCCTAATCTTAAGGATTCAGTAGAGGCAAGCATAGTTTGCAGGTAACTGACAACTCTGTAATTAGACTGAAGACCTGTTCAATAAGAGAAAATATCATTCCTGGTAACTGAAACCTAGGAAAGTAACTACTTAGTGCTAGTAAAATCACGGATTTTGGAGCAGATTGACCACAACCACTTTAGTAAGCCAGTATAATCCCTAACAACAATATAAACATTTGTCTTCATACCCACAGATAAGTGTGGTCTTCACTGTTCATCAAGGAAACTTCATATTGTAACAGATGACGACCATTATAGAAAATCACAACAAATAAAAATGCAGAGTCACATAGTTCATTCTTAATGGTTACATCTATAAGACTATCCCACACCTAAGGTTCAGGGACTGGCGTAGAAGAGAGAGAATAAGAACTGTAAGAATCAGAGGATCAGGAAGCTTGCTGTGAGATTGTGATTACTAGTAATGTCAGAAAGGACATTCATAATGGATCAATGACAAGACTGCCCAAACATGAGCGGAACAAAGACGACAATAGCCATATCAAAGTGGACGGGGAAAGCCCATAAGACCTCAACCCAACACAAAGAACACAGGCAACTAAGGAATGCAGGGAATGAAAAAAAAGTCTTTTCTAGGGAAGAGCATACCAACTTATTATTAATACCAAAGCCATCCCTGAAAACATTCATACATGTAATTTTATACACTAAGCAAGTTATCTATGAATATATATATATATCTGTGACAACAATTAATATATAAAGGGGCCATGGACTTGACAAAGAGCAAGAGGATCTACAGGATAGTTTAGAGGGAGGAAAGTAAAGGAAAAGTGCTGTTATATATTGTAATCTTAAAAAAATATAAAAGCAGGTTTTGAAAAACAATAAAGTTAGAAGGCATACCAAAAATCTCTTCAATACATATTAAGAAAAATGATTGGATTAGGGTGTGGAGAGATGGTTTGGTGGCTAAGAGCATTTGCTATTTCAAGGACCAGAGTTTGGTTCCCAGCATCACACTGGATGGCTGACAATCACCTCTCACTCCATCTCCAGAGAAGAAGGTTCAGTGACCTCTTGTGGCCTCCAAGGGCATTGGGCGCACATGCGTGTCCCCTCACATGGCTACACATAATTAAAAATAAACATAAATCCTACAAGAGGAAAATTATTGAATTACTTTTACTATGTGATGCAATCATTGAACAAGTGAGTTAAAATAAATGAATTAACTTAGAAATTATCGCCAACGTGGCTCTGAGCTGAAAACAGTAGTATGTTATCACAGTATTCCTTCATGGATTAAAAAGAAAACGAAACAAAGCAGAACCAAAACAAACAAAAACCCAACAAGGCAATCCATGTCTATGGACGTTATATAAGCATATAATGATTGTGTCTAGCAAATGCTTTCACGAGGTTGTTTGTAAGCAAGTGCCTTTTATAGTTTATTTTTCCATTAACCACCTGTTATTTTATTCGTAAGCTTCTGAAGCACTGTATTCTGGTGGTGCAAAAAAGTAAAATAGAGCTGAGTCTGAGCAGAAAACTCTTTTCCTCCCCTTTTTTAATTAGATATTTTCTTTATTTACCTTTCAAATGTTATACCCTTTCCTAGTTTCCTCTCCAAAAGTCCCCTATCCCATCCCTCTCCACCTGTTCACCAACTCACCCACTCCCACTTCCCTGTCCTGACATTCCCCTACACTGGGGCATCAAGCCTTCTCAGGATCAAGGGCCTCTCCTCTCTGATGTCTGACAAGGCCATCCTCTGCTGCATATGTGCCTGGGGCTATGGTTCCCTCCATGTGTACTCTTTGGTTGCTGGTTTAATCCCTGGGAGCTCTCAGAGTACTGGTTGATTCATATTGTTGTTCTTTCTATGGGGTTGCAAGCTCCTTCGGCTCCTTCAGTCTTTTCTCTAGCTCCTCCTTGGGGACCTTGTGCTCAGTCCATTGGTTGGCTGAGAGCATCCACCTCTGTATTTGTCAGGTACTGGCTGAGCTTCTCAGGAGACAGCTATATCAGGTTCTGAGCAGAAAACTCGTGAGGATGAACTAAGGCCAAAACCTACCCACATACTCTGCTCTCCAAGCATATGTGTCTTATGGCAAATAAAAAGGATTTGTGAGCAGAAGTGGTGTTTACCTGCATCTGCATAGGTGTGCGAGGCCTTGTTTGTAAGTGAACAAATGTGCTGAGTTTGAATCTGAATGCCATCCTCTCTGAGAGACCTTAATTAATGACCAATAATTCTTCTTTGTTTCTTTCTGTTCTGTACTTCTAAAACATAGATTATGACAATGAAATTTAGACTGGGCGGTGGTGGCACAAGCCTGTAATCCCAGCACTTGGGAGGCAGAGGCAGGTGGATTTCTGAGTTCGAGGCCAGCCTGGTCTATAGAGTGAGTTCCAGGACAGCCGGAGATACACACAGAAACCCTGTCTCAAAAAACTAAAAGACAAAAACCTCAAAAAAAGACAATGAAATTTAACAGAATACTCTTTAGTTAAGAGAGGTCTTCTTTCTCTGTTCAGCTCACCCCTTCTCTGTTTTTGCTCTGCTTTGCCCAGGAACACACTAGATTACAGTCCAGGCCATGATGTGAGTGACTGGGATGCCCTTCTCCCTGGAGTAATGAGTCCAGTTTTGTATTTCTCACCAAGTAGAGCAATGCTTCTTGGAAGACCACGATAATCTTTACAAGTTTGGCATTTGTAAACTTGGAAATTCCTTATTCCTCCTTTAGCATTTTGGCAGCAGAATTTTCCCTTTGAAAATGATCTCAGTTCTTATTCCATATCTGAGCTGAAATTTTGATAGCCCGGAGTCAGTATTTTTTTTAGTATGTTATATTAGGAAATTGATTAATGTGTTTGCAGCTTAAAGTCTTTTCACTCCAAGAAACTTGTAAGAATCAGTCTCCTACAGTCAAAGCTCCTTAGAATTCCAAAGCTAAATAGAGACAGGGTCATCTTCCTGGAGCACCTCTGAGGCAAGAAAAACAAACACTTTCAGAGACCAAACCATAAATCTGCAGTGTTTACATCTAATCCAAGCACTAGAGTTGTGCCCTGAAACCTGATTCTACCTTGACCCTCAGCTGAGCTATTGCTGGACTTGAACGTTTAATAAATCGCCCTCATGTTAGTCACAGCACAACAGTCACACCCTCTCATCTGCCTTAGAATCAGTTTACAAGTCCTTGACCTTTATCTAATTCTGCCATGTCCTCTTGCCCATTTCTCTTTAAATGCCACATCAGCTAGTTACAATATAAGTCAACTTGGAGGTTAAGGAACACAGTTATCTCAATGCCAAAGCAGTTTTGGGAGAAAACACTTTTCACAGCATAAAATTTCTCAACCAAGATCCTGTTCATCCACCATGGTAATGAATTTGTCTTTCAAATATTATTATATGTAAAAATAAAAAAGATGACATCTCAAACCATACCCAGGTTGTTTAGATAGATCACTATTCCAAGATGGCCAGAGATTCCACATATTGTTTTTAAATTTACGGGCTTGGACGACCCATATGAGAGACATATGAAAGAGGAGAGGAGAACAGGAGACTGAAGACCAGGAGTGCCTGTCACAGGCAAGGACAGGAGCAGACAGAATGGTCTGGTCTGGTCTGGTCTGGTAGAGCCTTTCAAAGAAGGGCTTCTTTAAATAAATATTTAGAGCAGATACAAGCGTCAGCCAAGCAAAACCTAACCAAGTCTCAGATGAAGCACTAGCTTGACCTTTAACCTGCATCCACTTTCTCTAATCCCTTTTCTCTCGGAAGCCCTGGGCAGGCTGCCACAATGCCATAGGTTAGCAGGGGGAAGTCTTCTTCTGGGGGAAGACTTAGCACAGCATCCCCAGTGGGAGTCAACTCTAAGACCAGCAAGTGGATTGCCCGTGTTAACTTAGCTCTCTCTCCTTCCGTGTCTCACTTTAACTTACTCCTGCAGCTTTTTACCCCTGCTAGTAAGAGATTTATTAAAACCTCAAGTCCAGAAATAGCTCAGCTCCATTTCAAAGTGGAATCAAGCTTCAGGGCACAAGCCTAGGACTTGGATTAGATGCTAACACTGGAGATTTATGCTTCTTCCTTTGAAGTGTTTGTTTTCCTTGACGGGATGCATGTACCCACATCTGACAATCTTTTCTGGAGCTTTGGTATTATTACCAAATGTATTATTTCCAAGTACATCAAGTCTAAGTCTCATGAAGAGAAGCCCAGGCTACTTTATTTAAAGGAGCCCCCTTATGGGGGCTCAGTGGTAGAGCCTTGCTCAGCATTCACAAAGGTCTTTGATTCAGTCTCCAATGCTACACGCTCAAACACACACTCAGTGACAAAGACACGGAAACACATAGACACATATTCACACACACACACATACACACACACACACACACACACACACACACAAAGACACAGACACACAAAACACACCCAGAGACACAGACACACACTTAAAGACACAGATACACACACACACACATACACACACACACACAGACACAGACACACTCAGAGATACAGACACAGACATATACACACAGACACATAGGAACACACATATAGGAAGAAAATTGTGCCATTTTAGTAGGTGATTGGGAGAAATAATTCCACAATTCGTCATACAATAAAAGATTCAGAGCAAGATGAGGAAGAAAGAAATGCAAGTTTAGGCCACCCTAGTGTGTGCGGGACCCCCACATTAATTAAACCCTGTTTCCAATATAGGACATCGTTATGGTAAATTATGAGTTAAAAGCACCATTTTCCTGAATTTATAGAATATTCACCTCCATTTTAAATTCTACCTGCTTGCTTTGCCCAGACTTAAGATTTATTTTTGAAATAGCTTCAGATCATGCATTACTTGGATACTATTTTGTTTTCCAGATGATATTTTTACATTTTATTTAGAGATGAGATGTCTGTGTGGGTGGCCTGCCATAGGTGAGAGCTACGGAGTGTATTGTTGAATGTCAGACAGATCTTTTTGTTCTTTAACAAAACAGAAGATGTGCATTTAATGCACGAGTCCTCTACATTAAACCGATAGGGGATCTGTGGCATGGAGATGCTACACGGGTGAGCAGTCTAACACTGTCAGGCCTTGGTTTTCTCTTCTGTAAAGTGAGGGCATTTTCCTCCAGCTTTTGTAGGGGCTGACAGACCTGTGCTATAGTCTTCACGTGAGAACTAGAGAAAAACTGTAGGAGTGGGTCAGAGTGAGCTGAGAAGGAGGGGACAGCTCAGCTCACTAGAGCAAATCTCACATGTGACCTAGAGCGGTGTCCCACGAGGGACAATTCGTGAGATGTTCCATAGCTCCAGCATCTACTGAAAACTTTGGAGGAAACACAGCGGTTGGGGACTGAACCCTGCAGGATGCACACTTAAGATGCAGAAGGAAGGAAACAGGTGGAGTGGCAACATCCCTCATGGGGTTATTGTACGGACTGAATGAGGTTCTGGGTATCCAGAACTCCAGAATGCAGCCTTTGGGGCTGGGGTCCAGCAGAGTCACCAAGCACATGCTTCGTGCACCAGAGGTGCTGAGTAATCTTCACCATGAACAACAAAACAAACAAAGCACTGACTCGAGGTAGAATGTAGCTCTTGGACTACAAATGAAGCTTCATAGATTTGTTTTATTAAATATCATATAGTCACTCAAATAGGCTCTCTAAACCTAACTTAAATATCTCTTTGCAATGGAATAAATGAATAGTTGTTTAAAACAAAACCTTTAGGGACTAAACCATAAAATCTTTTTGTGACTGTAATCTACTTCAGCTGGAATTTCAAGGGGATAATGTAGTCAGAATATTTCTATTTCCCCCTTTGGGTGCTTTCCACAGTCTGGCTGCTTAAGGAAACAAAACAAATTCTATGTTCCTGCCACTGTCGTAGCAAAGCCAATATAACAGCCAGAAGAGTAAGCTGGGTTCCACTCTGCCTCATATATCAACCAAATTGCCCCCTGAATTCCGGCACGCTGCTATTTGAGAGAGCTGATGATTTATGAGAGTCCAGAATATTGCAGGATTCCTGGGTTACAGTTCAGCTTATGGGAAATTGTGGCTCCATTTGTAAGGAGAGGTAAAATAACATGAGCGGCATTGATAGGAAAGACATATCAGCAAGACATTGCTTTAACTGTCCATCTTGGGCTATCAGGAGGATTCAAAGACATCATTTGATCTGCTCCTGCTTGACAAGGCTCAACAAACAAAGAGTAGGCGTGCTTCTTCAGTTCATTGATAAGGCCTGGAATTGCCTGAGAGCCAAGCTCTTAGGGCCCTGTGGCTTCATGACACACCTGTCGTTCATTATTGACATTATGAGTGTCATGGAGGAAAAGCTCACAGGCCCCAGGAATGGAAACTGTCTGGCTCACTCACAGGGTCAGTCAAGGTTCCAAAGGAGCTTAAGCTTAGAAAGGCGTCTGTGACCTGTTTGCCTCTCTGCGGCAGTGTGTGGCAATCAGGCAAGAGACCTTGAATTCCAACTTCAGCACCACCCCTCCACCCAACAAAACAAGACCAAGCCTTCATTGTCTCCACATATCCTCTGATCTAAGCAGTAATGATGATTTAGTGTCACCAGCTGTCTGGCTCATCTTGCTTCTTACTCAGAAAGGCCCCCTAAAGTAAATTTGTAGAAACAGAGTTGAATTTCTCTAAGTCACCAGGCATACTTCAATTTAAAGTTTTTTGGTAGTTATCTGTCTCCAGTAAGGGTCTCACATGTGAAAGACGAACACTTTACCGCTGAGTCTAATGAGATTTCACTTGGCTTCAACATTTCTTGCCTTCAAATGAAGCGTGTGTGTGTGTGTGTGTGTGTGTGTGTGTGTGTGTGTGTGTCTCCATAACACCTTCCATCACTTTTTTCTTTAAAGAGTCTCCCATTGGCCTAGAACTGTCCAAGTAGGCTCATCTGGCTGCTTAATGAGCCCCTTAGAAGTGCCTGTCTCTGCTGATCCAGCTGTGAGGTCACAAGTGCATGCCACCATGTACCAACACCAACCAGAAAAACTGGCTAGTATTAAGTATCTAGTGTTGTAATTATCTGTTCACATTTTCAGAAACAAGATATAATAGAATATAGAAAATTAATCTTCTTTCTGTGTTTTTTTCTTTTCTTTTTCTCAAGGACTTTAATACTGGAGCTGAGAGGTTGTTGGTTTACATTCATGGCCAAATGCATATAATATCCTAAAACCAACCTCAGCATAAAATTCAATAGTTACTGAGTAAAAATATTCTGGAAGATAATTGTAGATTTGACAGACATCGTACTTAGCTATAGCTCTCTTGCTAGGATTGAGGAATGTAGAAAATTCCAGAAATGACTTAGAGAATCTTCACAGCTTAGCATGAGATGAAGTGATTCATCAACCAAGGTGAGATGTATAAAACTTGAAGGTTATATGGGGAAAATGCCGCCTTATAATCTACCATTAAGAGGATATTCAGAATAGGTTGTTGTTTACTGTAAAGGAGACAAAAGACAAAAATTCAGTAACTAGCTTATTTTTATAAAAATAACCATCATTAAAATTAGATTTGAATGTCAGAAGACCAATCCCTTGAACACTCAATAGCCTGGTCTGTTCTACTGTGTAAACTCTTCTTCATCTAGACTTTTTTTATTATTTTCTATATTCTTTGTTTACATTCCAAAGGCTTTCCCCTTTCCAGTTCCCCCCTCACCATATGTCCCATAAGTCCTCTTCCCCCTCCCCATTCCCCAATCACCCCCTCCCCACCATTTCTCTGTTCTGGTACTCTCCTACAAAACTGGATTTAGTCTTTTCCGAACCACGGTCCTCTCCATCCTTTTTCTTGGGAATCTTTTGCTTAGCTAATTTTGACTTGAGTATTCAGAGTTTCTGGGCTCACTAATATCCACTTATCAGTGATTGCAATTCAGGTGTATTCTTTTGTGATTGGGTTGACTCACTTAGGATGATATTTTCCAGATCCAACCATTTGCCTACAAATTGCATGAATTCATTATTTTTAATTGCTGAGTAGTGTTCCATTGTATAAGTATACCACATTTTCTGTATCCATTCCTCCATTGAGGGACATCTGGGTTCTTTCAAGCTTCTGGCTATTATAAACAAGGCTGCTATGAACATAGTGGAACATGTGTCTTTATTGCATGCAGGGGAATCCTCTGGGTATATGCCCAGGAGTGGTATGACAGGGTTCTCTGGAAGTGTCATGCCCAATTTTCTGAGGAACCACCATACTGATTTCCAGAGAGGTTGTACCATCTTGCAATCCCACCAACAATGGAGGAGTGATCCTCTTTCTCCACATCCTCGCCAGCACCTGTTGTCTCTTGAGTTTTTAATCTTAGCCATTTTGACTAGTGTGAGGTGGAATCTCAGGGTTGATTTGATTTGCATTTCCCTGATGACTAATGATGTTGAACATCTCTTAAGGTGCTTCTCAGCCATCCAAATTTCTTATGGTGAAAATTCCTTGTTTAGCTCTGTACCCCATTTTTTAATAGGGTTATTTGGTTCTTTGGGGTCTAACTTCTTGAGTTCTTTGTATATATTGGATATTAGCTCTCTGTCGGATGTGGGGTTGGTGAAGATCTTTTCCCAATTCTTCATTTATACTTAAGGCAAGGGGCTAGGCTTAGGAATGATGAACTGGGTTCTAGAGATGATAGGAGCATCAAAAACCAAGTGAGCTTTTTAACATACTGTTCTTAAGCCTGGTAGTAATATGATTGACTGTGTTTCACGACTGTGGCCCTCATGTGAAAGAAGTCTGTGTTTGGTGACTGAGGGTGAAATGGTGTGAAAAGGGCCTTCTGGAGAGGACACAATCAGCTTGACTTTTGCTAATGTAAAAGAAAATGGAAAAAACATATCTGTGTGCAAGTGCTGCTTTTGTATGACAGTCAGAACTTGGTAACTGATTTTACCAGTCCAATGGGGCAGGAAAGTCATCTGCTACAGAAACATCTCAGTACTTTGTGAATCATGACTGGAATTAATAACATTATTTATGAGATCAGCATAAAGGGCATAAAACACAGTGTAAACAGCTGGTTATCACAGGTGTGCTTGTGAGTAGTTTTATCAATAATAATTAACATTAAGTTGGTAGCTTAGAGTTTACAAAGTGCTTTAGTATTTATTACCTCATATGACAACCTCTTTGTCGCCACATAAATATTCCAGCTTATCTCCAAGTAGGGAATAGCTTAGCCTTTGGCGCCAATAATCCTCAAGTCGTGACATAAGTGTCACACTCTCTTGCATGGTTTATAAGGAGAGACAAAAATAATAGGAAAGGTACTGATAGTAAAGGCGTATCAGTTGCCTTAACTGTCTATCTTAGGCTATCAGGAGTTTTTAAAGATATCATTTGATCTGCTCCTGCTTCACAAGGCTCTAAAAACCAAAGAATTTTTAGTCTCCATAAAGTTATTCAGTATTAACTACCAAAATAATGTAAAAACATATTGCATTTTGACTTCAAAACACTTACTGTTGCTTTTATACTAATCTGTGGACTTCTAGATTAATGTTCTCTTGCACACAGATTCATGAAGGGGCAAAGTATGAACTCTTGCTAGTTACGGTATCACTAGGCTTAACCACCATGCCTAGCCCAGCTCATGATAAAATTAAACAAGGTTTTGTAAAGAATGGTGTTTTGGACATTGTCGTGAAGAGACACTATGACCAAAGCAGCTTACAACAGAAAGCATTTAACTGGGGCTTTCCTACAGTTTTATGGGGTGAGTTCGTGACCATCACGGCAGGCTGAGTGACAGAGAGAGTGAGGCAGGCAGGCAGGCAGACAGGCAGGGGTGGTGGTGAAACGATAGCTGAGTGCTTACATTGGATCCATAGGCACCAGTCAGAGAAAGAGAGAGAGAGAGAGAGAGAGAGAGAGAGAGAGAGAGAGAGAGAGAGAGAGAGAGAGAGAGAACATTAATTGGGGTTAGCATGAGCTTTAGAAAATTCTGACAAAAGATGCACAGTAATGTAGGCAGATCTGCAGATTTGTCTACATTGCAAGGCAAAGGGGCCACCCGGCAGTCCCTGTGCAAACAAAGTCTTCATATTCGGACCTAAGTCTTCAAGGTGGCAAATGTCTCAGTGCTTAGAGAGTAGGAGAGTGTCATTCACTTTAACAATGTTGCATCCAGTATATACTGAACAGGATGGACCCCATGATGTCCCATAGTCTGTGCAGTTGGATGTGTTTCTTCAGCTACTGCAGTAAGTGTTCTGCATGATGCTTCAGTGACTTCCAAGTTAGAAAGGCTGTAACAATTCCTTGCTTTGTACACACTCATCAAAACTGATGCCCAATTCCATAGATCACAGGCCCTAAGTGACTGGTATCAATAAGACAGTCAAATTACACCAGATCTTTGATAGTCTTTGTTAAAATTCCAAGACAAGATAAGGTAACTCATAGAGGAAAGCTTTCTTTTTATTTACATTATTAGTTAATTACTTTGGAGTAAACTCATCACACCATTGTCAGAAAACTCATCATTAGTCAGGTTCTTGAGGTATATAGACTGTCACTGAAGAAAAAAATCAAGTATTCTGGTTCTCTTTTCCAAAGCAATGAAACACAACAAAAAATACAATCATCAATTATGTTTATTTCAGAACAAATATTATTAATTAAAAAGGCATTTATGAAAAATTAAAAATTTTGGAACTTTTTTTCTGTAAAATTAAGGCTATGCTACAAGGGAAAACAGTGAAAAGTTGTGTCATGAGCTCTATGAAGATGTAAAGAAGAATGGGGATCTCAGGATGATAACACTTTGGACGGTGGTAAAGTCATGAATAGCTGGACAGGGTAGCTTAAGTCACTCATGAGTCTGAGGTATGACAGTCACAAGTTCAAGGCTTGCCAATGCCTGTTTGACCTATTGAAATACCTCAAGGTCAGCCTGGGAGACAGTGAACTCAGGCTTAAGGTCAAAAGAATAAAAACAAGCTGAGGTGGTAACTAAGTGCTAAAAGACTTGCCTCTCATGCCTGGGGCCTCTGGTTCAGCCTTCAGTATGTCCCTTCAAAATAAACAAATAAAACAATATATTATTAGAGCTATAAACAGACTGGTAAAATGCACAGTTGACCTACTGGGAAAATAGAAGCTAACTTTTCAGAACTCACACATCTACCTACACATCAAGTCTATCTTTGAAGATTGTGCAAACACAAAATGAAAAACTTACATTATCTCACATCGCTTGTCCTTTGTCCCCCTAAGACACCCTGCTGAGAGAGGAAACAGTGTGGAAATGACATCTTAGCGTTATTATGAAATGCTCTAAAATTTTCAGAACTCTCCAAAGTCCAAGCACAAGAGTCCAAGAACCATGTGTGTTATAGGCTGGGACGAGAGCTCAGTGGATAACGGAGCCACCAGCACCAAACCTGGTGACCTAAGTTCCATTCCTAATTCCCATGTGATAGAAGGGGACAACTGACTCTCAAAAGTAGTCTTCTGGTCTCTACACATGTGCCATGGTCTGGATTCACCCAACAGTAACCCCACTAGAGTCACAATAAATAAGTGCATGCACGAATGAATGAACAAATGAATAAATAAGCAAATAAAATTTAAAAATCAGAATATTAAGAAAACAATGCCAAGGGGCATAAGGGAAGAAGGGAAATAAGACTCCACACCCGGATAGAGTTACAGGCAGCTGATATCTGCTTAGAAAAGATTTCGGTTTCTCAGGCCTGAACCCATGATGAGTTACAGGTTTCCTAATACTAAGTGATCAACCCTAAATGGGTATGAATGGATCAAACTAGTTGGGTTTAGAAGATATAATATAATGTATTATAATATAAATATATGCTGTGATTTGATATGACATAAGATGTAATAATATAATATATACGAACACACATACACACATATCAAACAATAATTGGGGAAGAAGAGATTGTGGATTGGAGAGATTACAGAAGGAGTTAGAATGAGGAGGGGCAAAAATGATGCAAATACTGTACTTTCAAAGCCCTAACTGAAAAGGAAAACTCGTAGGAGCTGGAGGGATGGCTTGGAAGTTAGGAGCACTGGCTGCTCTTCCAGAGGACCTGAGTTCAGTCCCCCACAGCCACAGGGTGGCTCACAGCCATATTTAACTGTAGCCCAGAATGATACAAAAGCAGTCTCTGGCTTCTGTGGGCTGGTGCCAAGGATAAACATGTCAAACCCTCATATACATCAAATAAAAAGGAATTAAATCTTATAAAATTACAACAAATTAAAACCACTGTGTTTTCCTTGTATTTTGATGGCATTCTTTCATAAAGGCATAGTATAATTCTCTTATATAACAATGTAACTGATATATTTAACTACTCAACAGGCCATGTGGATATTTTGCCACTAATTGGTATTCTTTCAGATAAGATTATTAGTATTCTCCTATGACCAACTTTGTCTAACATATAAGAAGACTTCAAAAAGAAAAGTCAACAAAAGTCAACAAAAGCATCAGTAATTGACAAAACTACATAGTAATTGTCCTCAAATACATAGTAATTAAGAAAATACGAAATGTAATATTTTCCATGAAAGCATATGTAAGAAAAAAGAACACTCATAACACCAAACTTAATATAGAAATTTGCATATACTCAAACTAAATTTGTAAAATAAATAAAGATTAGCTATACTTTACATGTTGTTCAACCTAATTCTTCAACTGTAAAATTTTTACAAAATTCTTAGAGGAAAATGGGGCAGTGTTTTCCACTTCTGGAATTTATGTGAATGAAGAAATGCAGTGGTTATTTAAGGATATAAACTTGTGTGTCTATTCATATATTGATCTACAGAGTACCTTTTCCATAGTATTAATATAGTTTGAAATAGTAGTATATATCACTTGGGATTTGGTTATAAAAATTTTGGTAGATCTCCCAAATAGAGTATTATACATTTTTAAAGATGATACAAGTTATTATGTTTCAAGACAGAAACCAGAGATATTTAAATCATAATAATATATACTAAAGATACATAAATTGTACGATAATTTTAAAAGACGATATGCATGGATACGTGTAAAGATGGACGTTAAGCAGAATAAGGGGGAGTGCTGAGAAATGGCTGGTAGACACTGAAAGTGTGGGGCTGATATTTAGTTTAATTTGAAGCTAAGGTCACCCTCAATGAGTCCTGAGAGAGTGTGACCTCCCAGGTTTCTGGAAGTCTCTAGAGGGTTCCTCCACCTCTCACTCCCAGGGGCTGCTTATTTCCATATATTCCTTAGCCCTCTGGGCTTCTCTCCTGTCCTCTTCCCCCATATCTGATCATGTTCCCCTCTTCCCCTCCCCCTCCCATCCAGGTTCCTTCCTCCCTCTGCTTCCAGTGGTCATTTTCCACCCCCTTCTAAGTGGGGTTGAAGCCTTCTTACGTGGGCATTTCTGCTTGTTACACTTGGAACTCAGAGAGCCCGCCTCCAGTAGATAGACAGGGCCTCACGTGGAGGGACAGGGTTACTAATCCACAGTCAAAATTCCTGACCAGAACCGTTCCTGTCTAAAAGAACTGCCGACTCATGGGTGGGGGTTGGCACTGAGGTTGGCATGCCTGCGCTCAGAGAGACCCCACCACCAGGTGACTGAGACAGAAGCAGATACTTACAGCCAAGCATTGACTCATGTCGAGGACCCCTGTGGTTGAATTAGGAGAAGGATTGAAGAAGCTGAAAGGGAGGACAACCCCAAAGGAAGACCAGCAGTCTCAACTATCCCAGACCTCAGGGAGTTCCCAGAGACTGAGTCACCAACCAGGAACATACCTGGGCTAGTCCGAGGCCCCTGGCACATATATAGCAAAGGTTTGCCTGGTCTAGCCTCAGTGAGAGAAGATGTGCATAATCCTAGAGAGCCTTGATGAGGAACTGTGTGGGAGGTGGAGCTGAGAGGGATAACACTAAGAGGAATGTAAATAAA
Organism: Apodemus agrarius; assembly: GCA_964023405.1. Classification (NCBI taxonomy): domain Eukaryota; kingdom Metazoa; phylum Chordata; class Mammalia; order Rodentia; family Muridae; genus Apodemus; species Apodemus agrarius. The sequence continues at coordinate 52,281,749 of OZ030024.1, forward strand.
TAAAATAATTTAAATTAAAAAATAAAAATAATAAAATAATAATTAAAAAAAAAGCTCTTAGACTTAAGGGGGGAAAAAAAGAAGCATGATGACTATGTGGGAGGGACAAGGTCTTTTCCAGATCTGAGAACACTTGGCAGGGCTGGGGACAACAGTCATTTTCACAACTGGGAAATATTACTGGTACTCATAGATAGAGATCACAAATGTTGCTGAACATCCAGTCTAAAGAGTTGATAGCATCAAGACCTAAAGGTTCTTCAAGGCAATTCAGTTTTACAATTGTCTATTGAACTAGTGTGATGTGAAAGATTTGGGAACCACAGCAGTTCACACAAGAGTTGAGTTGTTCTGAGTGGGGCAGTGTGGATAATCCCTTCTTAAATCACCAAATAAATGAGCAACAATCAGAAAGTTGTACTAATTAAAGGAAGGAGAGAAGTAAGATTTTTAAAAGTTTTTTTTTAATCTTTTAATATCACTCATAATTATTTTAAAAATTATTCATTTAATTTATATGCATTGGTATTTTGCATGCATATCTATGTAAGCATGCTAAATCCCCTGGGATAGGAGTTATAGACAGTTGTGAGCCACCATGTGGGTGCTGGGAATTGAACCTGGGTCCTCTGGAAGAGCAGCCAGTGCTCTTAACCATTGAGCCATCTCCCTAGACCCCCTCATGAGAATTTTTAAGCAAGTAAGAAATACCAAGATTCATGGACGATATTGATTTGCTTATTGAGTGATTCGGTCCAACAGTGAAACTGGGAACAAAGTGGGGTGTAGTAAAATAATGTATGATCATTCGACTGATAGATCACCTGAAGCTTTTTAAAACACGTACTTCTGAAAAACTTTGATGTGAAAAATGTTTATTGTATAAAGTTAAATGAATAAATAAACCACAAATCTCTGAGTACAGCATGATCTAAATCTTACCAAGCAACGTGGGGAGATTTTTGGCAAGAAATATGTTAAAATGAGCTATGAGAGCCGCTCGCTATGTCGCTACGTTATAGTCGATTCTAAATATATTTTTTCTTTATAGTGTGTGTGCTCTCTAAATCACTGGAAGTGATCATATGTTATTTTTATAATTAGAAGAGAGACAAAACATATTGATTACTGGAGTCAAGGCTTTTACATTAGCAAAGACCACTTTGCTGTGAGGAGCTAAAAGATAAAGGAAGGAATGGATCGTGTGGGCCTGGGAAGTGTATGGCCAGTGTTAACATGTACAGCAGTGGAGTACAGGCATGGGGACAGACTAAGCTACTCTGCTAGCCCAGCCCCCCGATAGATATGTTCCCCAACATCTCATGTCACCAGCTCTTTTGTGTAGCAAGCGTTATTCAGCTCATCTCAGTGATAACCTTGTCCCAAGCCATCTTCGTGCCAGGGTAGAAATACTGTTAGGATTCTTCCTCAGTTCTGAGTCTCCTTTGTATAAATCACCTCTTGTTTGTGTGCTCTTTCACTGTGAGACTACAAGAAAATGTCCCTGCACTCACCATCCCAAATGTTTAAAGAGAGCCAGAGACATTCATTTGCATTTCTGCAGAGTCACAGAAATAGTCCCAAAGGTGCAAACAGAAAGCCACGATTCCTCCAAGGACAGGCTCAGTGTAAACCTCACTCCCACAGTGTGCTGTCAGTGCAGAGATTTTATTTTTGGGGATTTTTGTTTTGTTTTGTTTTGTTTTGTTACTTTGCTATCAGGGACATAGCGGGCATCTTTGCAAAGTCAATTTTGCAGGAAGAGCTCTTCAGTAGTGAAGGGGAAGGGGCAGTGTGTGATGGATGAGGGGAGCCTCCTTTCTCCTCAGTGGCTCCTCCTTATCTACCACTGATAGAACTGGGGAGGACCTCACAGTTTTCGTGGATGAGCTTTCACTCCTCACAGATCTCCGCACAGCACTCAGCCACTCTGCCCAGCTTCTCCTCAGCCTGTATCATCAGATCCCCTTCCTCATCGTCTGAGTCATGGGAGAAGAATTCAATCAAAATAATGGTTCTCATTTAGATTAGGCAATTAGATCTCTCACAATGAGGCAGAACCAGCCCCAGTTCTTCTCTCTATTAAACAAACAAGCAAACAACATCACCCTATGTCCCCTATTGAAAATGCCTGATAGCAGCCCAGGATTTACTTGATCATTCAGTGACTCCCTTATAGAAATTGTAGACTATTTCTTTTGGTTTTTAATTCATGACTTTAACCATGTAGAAGGTGTGGGGGGGCAGAAAAGCTAACAGGTAATTATGTTTTATTTAAGAAAAAATATTGAAATACTTGGTCTTTTTATATACTTTATACTTTTTTTAAAAAATAATACTTCATCTTTCTACACTGAAAATTTAGAGTCACTAATTTTCTTAGTGATTCATTTTTCCCTGTAATGCTACATCAAATATCTTGGAGAATCTATTCACTATCAGAAAAAAAAATGAAATTAATCTGGAATTTTGCCAATATTTATTCTTCTCAAATAAAGTTTGAATTGATTTATTATTTTATGAGATCATTAATAATGACTGCCATTTGATTCCAAACCTTACTCACAACCAAGCCAGTGTTATTTTCTTCCCTTCCTAATTGCAGAATCTGAGGCTACAATGTTCAAATGAATTATTCAGATTCATATTGTGGTAACTATTTAAGCAGAACCATATCCCATTGTTTCTATACAACCGGTCTTCCATAGACAATACTCAATTTTTATATCAAAACTAACTGCTGAAGAAATGTGGGAATGTTCAGTATTGCTAACCATGAGAGTAATACAAAACAAAACCGCACAGGCCACACTTCCTATTCATCAGCAGGGCATCATCAGACAATCCTTAGGAAGCGGGAGGTAACAGGTGTTGGTGCTGATGGGGAACAGGTACGCTGCTGTGCGCTGCTGGTGAATGAGCGGAAACTTCAGGAAGTTAAGATGCAGAACTGATGTGTGGTCCAAAATTCAAATTTCATTGCTGTGCTCTCTCTCTCTCTCTCTCTCCCTCTCTCTCTCTCTCTCTCTCTCTCTCTCTCTCTCTCTCTCTCTCTCTCTCTCCCTCTCCCCCTCTCTCCTCTTTTGTTCTCTCCTCTCTGTCCCTCTCTTCCTTCCCCTTCCTCTTCTTCTCTTCCTCTTCCATCTCCTCCTCTTCCCTTCCTCTCCCTCTCCCTCCTTCTTTCTCGTCAGACAGAGTTTGTAGCTCTGGGTAGCCTTGAACGCATGGATATCATCACGTCTCAGGCTCTCAACATGTACCTTACATTTAACCTGGATTTCCCACTTAGTTAAATGGAGGGATTTCACAGGACCCGGTAAAGCACATTTCTGGTGTTTCTACAAAGCCGTTTTCAGTGATGAGAGGCATGTGGAGTAGCAGCTGAGGGAGGAAGATGCACCCACAAAGAGTAGGGATGAGCGTTTAAATTTTGATCTCCATAATCTGAGGAAGGAGGGGGCCAGGTTCATCAAGTTGTCATCTGACTTCCCACGGACACCACGGCCTGAGTGACCTGCCCCTAGCAAACGAATGACCAAATGAACAGAAAAATACATATTTTAAAAAGATTTACCTGGGATACCAGTGGTACTGCCCAAAGGTCTGTGAATGCCCGATGGCGGAGAGTTGAAGAAGTAAGCTAGCCACCGTGTGCAAGATTCCTTTGTCCTGAGTGAGTCCATTTACTGCTGTTGATGTTATCTTGGATACCAGACTAACTTTCAAAGCCTATGAACGTAGACAACTCTCTGCGCTGTTCCTAGGCAACTAAAGAGTTGCCATCCTTACCTCCGTCATTGGTTCATCTTCTTCAGAGACGACCATTTTCTTGCGCTAAGAAGCTACGTTATTCACTACCTGTTCAGAGGGAAAATACCTATTTTGAGACCACCTGGACTCCATCTGACATGATAATTTTATAAATCTCATATAGAGAGTCCAGGAAGGACAACTTTCTTCATGACACAGGACTGAGCCTTTGTAAGTTTGAAGAAAGTATTGAATGCTCATGGACTTAATACTCCAACCATATAGTGACTGCAAGGGGGGAGGGGACGCAGAGTATGGCAAGTTATGACTTTCAATGGCCGTGCCCTTGGGTTTTATTCTTGGGTGCTCTGAAACATCCTAGACAATGCATGCTTGCCCAGATTATCCGGACAAAGGAAGTGTTAGAGTTATTTCATCGCTGATGGTTTAAAATTAAGCTAATATTATAGTCAAGCACATTTTGGTCATCTTAGATAAGTTATAGATAAGTTCATTCTCTATCTCAGTGGTTTTCTCTTTTATAGATTACTGGAAAAACTCTGAAGTCATGGTGGGTTTGACACAAAGCAAGATGGCTACTGTCATACTAAGCTGATCCACCAGTCCTGAAGCTCTGATGCTTAAATGATTCGATTATCATTAAAGATCAACATCCTTCCTAGGAAATAGCTTATTTTGCTTAATTTGTCTCTGTTCATCCTCAAAAATTTACAAAACAAATACAGATGATATATATAACCACAGGAACATTTATATACTGAGTATAGTTTGTAGAAGATATGTTTTCATGAGGACTTTAAAGTCTATTCAATCATGTCACACCTTTATGGTATTTAGTGGAATCTATAACGTTAAGGATTTGAGAGGAAGTTAATCTGTGTGATGGAAGAATTCTGCTTTCAGTTAACAAGTGTACACAGAATTTGACTGTTTGCAAAAACGAAAAACTAAAGCACAAGTTTAAAGATAAACTGTTCATTTACAGTTTATTTTGTGATATTTATGAAATTGCTTTAAATAGTTTTTTTTTCAAAAGGAATTTTGAAGGGACACTTAGGTGTGTCACATTCAAACCAGCATACTACAGTAACTATTTTCTGGATTGACTTGGGCTCATATCCATAGCAGTTGGTACATGACCGTTAGATGTTGGGGTTGGAGAGGGAGTCAACAAGGCTGTGCAGCAGGGACGTATGCAGGGTATGTCTGTTTCCATTAGAAGACGCTGCAGATCTGTACAGTGTAAGACTTCAGTGCTGGGGCTGGAGAGATGGCTCAGTGGTTAAGAGCACTGACTGTTCTTCCGAAGGTCCTGGGTTCAAATCCCAGCACCCACATGGTGGCTCACAACCATTCGTACTGAGATCTGACACCCTCTTCTGGTATGTCTGAAGACAGCTACAGTGTACTTACTTATAATAAATAAATAAATTTAAAAAAAAAAACAAAAAACAAAAAACCTTCAGTGTCTGCAGGCCTGTGCTCCTTCTAAATAGTAGGTGACTTTTCCTGGGTTTTGCTCTTTCTAGTGCTCTAGATTCAGAAGGTTGTGCAATGGTCCGCTTCCCCTTTAACTTCTGTTCTTTGCTGCTTAGATTCTATGGTTCCTGGGTAATGGTGGTCCTGAATGAAGGTTTTTTGAAATCAAAAATAAAATCAGAGTAACTGTCAATAGAGATATTAAATTACTAATGCTCATCCCTGCTGCTCCATGTAAATATAACCTTGTTAGACAACTTTGAAATACTTCATAAAAAAATCAAGCACACCAAATTTTAAGTAGACTCTAAAATAGTTTTAAAATGTAATTTACTTACTTTGTCAATAAAAATATTTAATTGAATGTGCAAAAAAACCCATAAAAATATAAAAATATAAAAAACATAAAAATATAAGCTGGGGAGATGATTTTTGAGGTGCAAGCCTCGAGGTGAGTTTAGATTTCAGCATCTGTGTCAAGTCAGCTGTGTTAGTGTGCAGCTCTAGCCCCAGTGCACCTACAGCAAGGTGGGATGCAGAGAGAGGGGACCCCCCAGAAGCTCATGGGTCAGACAGCCTAGTGACACCAGCTGCATGACTGGCAACCAAATCCAACAAAAGACATCATCATTATCCTTAATAAGCTCAAGCAACTTTCACTGGACACAGCACAAGTATGATTTTCTCATGGGTCAGCTGGACCCCAGCATATGTCCTGGCTTCAGCGTCTCATTTTCCAGCCTAATTTCTCTTAGGTAGGAAGCTGCCCTGAAAGGGTTGCCCCACAGGGATGTGCCCACATGGGCTTTCTTGTCCTGTTTATCATTGAATTTCCGGTAGTATTGGTGACTATGGAGTGTTCTGGAAGGGTAAAGTTCACACTTGCCTATCCTTACAGTGGCATAAACTTGGGCAAAAAGAGTACATTTCCTTTATGGTTACAATATGTTCCAGTGAATAAAGTTTCTGTTAAACATATTTTAAACTCACATTGATGACATGAAAAGCAACAGTAGAGTGAAATTCTCAGCCGCAGTGGACGTAATTTTGATTTGAAATCTAACAAATTGCTAACATAGACACCACAGTGATGTTCAGGTCCTTTACGTAGAATAGTGTTTGGGTTACTCCTATGTCACCCTTCTGTCCTTACTCATTCTTTAGTTCTAGTTGTGTATGGGTTATAGTACATTGAAATATCTGTCAATCATCTCGTGAGATCACCTGCATATGCATACATGCACACATGTGTACACACACATTCGAGCATGCACACACATGCACACACATGCACACACGCACTTGCACATGTGTGCAAGCACACATACAACCCTGGTGAGGAAAAATGCTGAGTGACTGAGAAAGATGAATTGAAATTAAGCAAGGCCTTCCCAGCACATCTTACTCTTTTGAAGACTTAGTGTAGAATATTGTTTCTTGCTACATGATTGGTATAGTTAGTCTGACATCCCAGCCCCTGTTCATAAAGGTTTTGGGGAACAGGATATGATACATAAAATTTAAAACATAAAATTCAAAGTTAAAATTTTTACGATTCTGGAGCCCAGAGGAGTAGTTGAGTGGTGAGCAGCACATACTGCTCTTGAAGAGGACCTGACTTTGGTTCCTAGCACTGGTGTCTTGCCCCTTCTATCTGCCTCTGACTCCAACTTTAAGGCGTCTGACACCTCTGTTTTCTGCGGGTACCTGTAGTACTCACATGTACATACCGTCACCTGAACCCTCACACACCCTTCCCCCACTCCACACCAGAAAATAGAACATAAATATTTAAGTTAAGAGTCATTACAGTTGTTTTAATAATTCCACACATCACTCGGTATAGTATTAATCAATTGAAAGCTCAAACTGTCTTTCTATTAATCTAACTTGCAGATTGTGTCAAGAACCTCCAATGAGCATCTAATCAGCTGTTGTTCTGTCCCTTTGCTCATTCACTTTCTGTTGGCTAGATGGCTGTAGGGTTGTGAGGTCCTGTGTCTGCTCCGGCAGGGTGGGTGTGGGCTGTAGGGAAGCACCAATACACCACTCCGGGGGTGGGAAAGCCCAGTGTGAGACATGGGAAAGCTAGAGCTGGTTCGGGGATCCGAGGCTGGGGCCATGGGGTTTCCAGGTTCTTGGACATCCAGGTGCCACTGGGAGTCACAGAAGGGCAGAGAAAGAAGTTGGAGACTGTATCTAGCATCTAGCCCAGGGTGGCGGTTGGGGGTAAGGGGGGGCTCCCACTGTGATTGTTGTTTTTGGTAGCAGGCATGGTGGCAGTTGTGGTAGTACAGACAGGCCTTCTGTGGGATTAGGCACAGGTTCTGTAGGTGAAGGCCTTCTCCGTGGCTCTCCACAGCAGATCTCTAGGAAAAGAGGTAGTCCATGGTTCTAACCGGTTTCTTGTCACAATGGAAAATGGATGCATAAAACCATATCCCGCTTCTCAGGGTGGGCCTGAGATTAAATACCTTCTGCAGGAAGGAATGTCTGGGAAGGGAATCTTGTTGGCAATGCCCTCTGGGCCTCTAGGTACATCATTAGTGTGGAGATCTCTGTCTTGAGCCTACGTGACCACAAGCCACATCTCTTTTCCTATTGTCTTGATCTGAGATGTTAGGGATGTCTCATCTACATGTAGAAGGACTTGACGTATTGCCCTTACGTGACTGATGGCCACAAATCTATGGGAGGGCTGTGGCTACGTGACAGGGGCCTGGTGCCAGGAGCAGGCAAAGCTCCCACCATCCCTTCAGAGTCTCCTGGGCTTCAAGTCTTTGGCTCAACCTTACCAGGCTTCCTCTCACAGTCCCTGGCCCCACAGATAGCTGTGTTGTGGCTTCTCTTTACCATCCTTTCCTGGAATTCCATTGCCATCTCCAGCAGACAGCAATGGCTTCTGGTTTTCTAAGAACAATCAGAGCTCTAGAGAATTCCTTTCCTCATTCCCTAACCTCCAAACATGCATCTTCTTCCTCCTCCTCCTCCTCTCTGTCCCTAGCTAAATCTCTTTCATCTCCATTTTGATCAGAGTCCTTCCTGATTTTCTGTAATTCTCATGAGCTTCCAAAGCAAAGTTTCCTGGTGTTTTACTGACTCCATCCCATCTGGTAAGATGCTACAATCTCTGTCACTGTTCAAGCCTCCCCAGCACGACCTCTCCATCAATTGTTGGGCCATTTCTTTGTCCCCATTAAGCAGAAGGATTCTTGAAAGAGTGGTCTGACATCACAGTCATTTCCTGCTCCTCTGAAACCCACTTTGTTCACCGCGTTACTCAGAGTGCCCTTCTTGGCCATGTGCTGCGTCTTGCAGTCTGTGCAGGTCTGATCCACTCCACTGTGCTACAACTTAGCCTGAAAGCCATCGGAATGCTTATCTCTGCCTGAGAACTCTTTGCATAATCTCAGAACATGAAGCTCAGGTGTCAAGGAATCCCACCTCTTCTTCACTCTCTGGGCAGAATGTGACATTTTAGAAAATGTGAGGATTTCAAAGATTCTGCCAGTCTATGACATATACAGGAACTTGGAGTTCATTGATTGTACCTCTCTACATTTCTAGATCAATAAAAAAACGTAAAGAGGTTTACTGACTTATAAAATGAACTGCAAATCAACAGAGGAAGAAAATCTATTGCTACAAATTCAAGATTTAGAATTTTTCTATTATTTCCACATGGAATTAAACATATCTTTAGAAATACATGTAAAATATAATGATTAAATTCTGTGTAATATCAACTAGAATTGTTCATATACTGTATTGTAGCTTCTTGGCAGAAAGTAAAAAAACAAGGGCACTATCTCCTCATTAGAAGGTGTCAGAAATGCATGGCTGCCATTAATACTCAGAAACTAATCAATGTAATTGACCTCCATGCCTATTTAGTGGAGAATAAAAGCCAAATGATGAACTCAGGAAGTACAGAAAAATCTCACGAAATTTATCTTAATAACATTTCTCAAAACAAACTAGGAATAGAAAAGCACTTGACTTTATAAATTATATATATATACATATATGTATATATATATATATATATATATATATATATATATATATATATATATAGAGAGAGAGAGAGAGAGAGAGAGAGAGAAGTGGAGGTTATAATCTTGGCACAGGAACTTGAGGCAAGTGGATTTCTCTGCCTTTGAGGCCAACTTAGGTTACCTCTGTTCTCAACTAGCCTGGGTTACAGAGTGGGTTCTTGTGCTAATCAAAACAAAATAGCACAAACATAGTCATGTTTGCTGGTGACATATTGAACAGTTTTGCCCCAATTTTAGAAAAGAAGTAAAGAAATTCAAATCTGTCAGATAATTCACAGTTTACATTAGCCAATGCAGTAAGACAGCAAAGCTAACAAGGACTGATCATGACAGGTGTTGATGGGAATGTGACTTCACAAGCTGAACGTCTCATTTTTACTGGTAAGAGAATGAATAACCCAACCACCTTTGAAAGCAAAACATCACTTTGGTTTTAAGTTAGATATTTCTGCTTTGTATCCCATAATAATTTTTACGTTTGAGTTGGGAATAGAAAATAAAAACACACATTCAAAAAAAAGTCCTACACATAAAATTTTATAGTGGTTATAATTTCAGTCTCTCAGATATGAAAACACTGCACTTCAACAGAGAGTTGGTTAATGCATATGAATTTAGACTCCCAACATATATTGGACTCCAAAACTGCAAAAATCCAAACCAAACCAAAATAAAACAAAACCTAGTATAGTGTGAATCCAGTGATGTTTGCCACAGTGGAGAGGTAACTTACCAGCAAATAGTAAGTGATTGAAAATGTTCTACTTACTTGAGTGATGTTTTCATGGATAAATACTTTTGGCAGCTACATACTGAACTGTACATTTAAGGCATATGAATGTCTTTTTAAAATTTTACTTATTTTTGTTTTATGTTCATCAGCGTTTGACCTGCATGTATGAGGGAATTCAATGCCCTGAAGCTGGAGTTACAGACACTTGTGAGCTGACATGTGGGTGCTGAGAATTGAACCTGAATCCTCTGGAATAGCAGCCAGTTCTCTTAACCTCTGAACCATCTCTCTAGCCCCAAGATGTATGAAATTTCTATGTGAAATATATACACTAATACAATGATAGTATAGAAAGAAAGGATAAGAAAAAAGAAAATAAGATGAGAATATTTGCATATTATATAGTTTTGAATGATTTGGGTCTACATAGTCGAGGAAAGGGAAGGTGTGTATGGGGAAGCCAGCAGCGTTCTGTTGCTTAGTTTATCTTGACACTAGGTAACATACATGCTGCTGATATTGGTATAAGAGGGAAAGTTCATTTTCTTAGGAATAATAAAAAATGTGCAGGAGAATCAGAAAATATAGTGACATAAGATAAAGACAGTGAGAAGGCCAGCTCTCCAGAATCTTAACAATTCACCTGAGTAATGATGAAAGAGTGGCTTGGCCAGTCAAGCTTGGCTGATGTATGCTGTGGCGAGAAAGCAGAGGCATTTGACAGACACACCAGCGTTTCAGGGATTGCCTCTTCTTTTCCTTCCCAATCCCTATCGTTCTGCCAGTCACCAGACTTCAAGGGCCCATTTCCTCCCTTCCCTGTCATCTGGGCAGGCTCTCCCTTTATAAAAATAATGTATGGTCAAGACTATCAAATAAGCCTCTTGGGACATGGAAAGTAAAGTAAAGCAAGTTGGGGTGGCCTTTTTGTTTTAGACAATATTGCTCTATAAGACCTTTCTTCTTCTCTAGACTTGTTCTAGCAATCTGAACACTGAACTGGTCAGATTGACCTTTTGAATCAGAATCTTATTTGAGAGACAACCTTGAACTCAGTTCTGGAAAGTATGAGGCTACCAGTGACGATGATTTAATAGGGAAATAAAATCAGGTTAATATTTAAAAAAATACATCCTCTCATTATCTGCTTTTAACTTGGGCAAACATTTTATGGTGAGGAGCAGATTTTCCTGCCAAATTGTATAGTTGGTTTCATGAATGCTACCATGTTTGTGTAGGACCTTAGCTATTTCACCTCTCTGGTTTTCCATTTACCTACAAAGGTAAAGGTGTTAGAATTAATGCATAGAAGCCTGGCAACGTTTCTTCAGCAACCTGAGATCCTTTTTCCTAGCAGGTGTAATGAAAGCTGATGAAAATACCTTACCAATCCAATAGGCTGTTATTCTGAAATATTCAAATACTCTCAAGCCTTAGATTTTCAAATAGAATAATTTAATGCCTAGAGATCCAGAAGACAACCTTCTGAAGACAAGGATCTTTATGGAATGCAATTCAAATTAGGCAATCAAGCCATGATGTCATAAGATGTGTAAGGCAGACTCTACCAGGGCTTGAAATAAGGCCCCTTATAAAACCAAAAGAATGTTGTCTTTCTAAGAAAGCACATCCAGGATCTTAATTATCTACCACTAAAGCAGCTGGTGACTCAAAGAAAAGCTAGATGCTTTGAAGAGCCTGAGAGCCTGTGTGACCGAGTGCGGTGTAGTGTTAATGGGGTCAGTGAGCATTGTGTTCGCTGTGGATTGCTGCTCATCACCACAGACCTGAGCTGTAGACGGGTCCTGACTGAGTCCGCAACTCTACAGAGCCCACAAATATTCTTCAAGTTAGGCATTATCATCCCAAATTCTCGAGTGTGTGTAAGGATAATCATCTGCAAAGTTGGCAGCTAGAGGCTCCGAGCAGCTGGAGCCCTCCTGGAGGCCTCAGCCCAATTCTGTTCTGTATATGGAGAGGCTGACTTAGTGACCGTGTATAAACTTGAATGTGTTTCAAATGGAGTTCTGAAAAAGATAGGTGTCTTTATGAGAATTAGGACATGTCTATATCTTAGCTCCTACATCTGTGGCTTAGGGGCCGTCACACAACAGGGGTTAGAAAAACAGTAAAAGTCAGAACACAAGGAAGTCAGCTATGAAGCAGTCTTTTCTAAAAATGGCTGCATGAATAAGACCAGAATTATGCCAATATCAAAGGACACAACAAACAAAAGCAAACAAACCAACCAAAAAACCCTACAGGCAACTGATATCATCTTGGAAAAGGAGAATTAGTCTCTCACAGAGATGAGGCCCTATTTGTTTTGTCTAATGCAGAGTGGTCAGTCTTGACACCATATACACATAAACAACAAAATGGACTCAGAAAGTTGAATTTTCATATAGCTGCAATACATATTGGGTATATACACCTGTGTGTGTGTGTGTGTGTGTGTGTGTGTGTGTGTGCATGTGCGCATGTGCACGTACACCTGCAAAAAACTAATCAAATAAAGAGAGGCATCAGTTTGAGAGTGTTAGGGCATGGAAGGGATCTGAGAGATAGATTAGGGAATCTGGGATATGTAGGGAAGGGAAAAGGGAGGGAAGGGTTGTGTCATTCCATTTCAATTAAAACATATTTCTAAGAAACTGACATTAAAGATGTAGTGAAGTATTAACAAGATTGCCCTATGAGTGAGTGCCCTGAATGCCGCCTTTAAAGTGTTAGTTACATTTCTGAAAATGCTGGGATGGGCAGAGCGTTATTGGACATTCTGAATGAAGGAGGACTTCAAGTCAAAACTCCCCATCCTGAACTGATGACACTCGGTTCTGCACTAGACAAAGGAAGAATCAGGGAACGCAAAGGGGAGGTCAAATGACTCCATTCTTCATCAGTCTGATGCTGAGAGTAGCAGGTACTCTTTACCAAAACACAAGAGGGACCCAAGAAAGTGACGTGGGCTGGATTGACACACATGGAAAATACAGTGCCAACCGGAGAGGAACAGCAATCACTGTCACCCTGGAGCTTGACATGTTTAAGACAGCCAGGCTCTGGAAATCCATTTATGTTTGGGGAGTTTTTGCTTGGTTTCTTTTTAAAATGTTGTTTGTCTAAATTCCTTTCAGTTTTATTTTAAAACACCCAATGCTAGATTCCCCTTGGCTGACTGAGGCGTTTCTCTCAGTGTGGTAGAGAAGTTTCTCCACACTTTTTATAAGATGAAGAAATTACTTGATGAGTTAAACCTCATCAAAGCCATGAGCATTGAACTTTTCTGTTATGAGGAAGAGAATGTTTTCTTTAATATTCAATGTATACACATACAAACATGTAGCAAAATTATCGCAACCCAGTACTCACAGATCCTTCTCCATTAAGGGCATGTCCCTACAACTATTTATCAGTATTCAGAAATTTGAAAATTGCTACCATAGAGTGCAAAAGACAAGATTATATCTGTGTTTTCAGAATGAGAGGAAGTAGGGTAAAGGGAGAACATTTAGTTTTTTTTTTCTCTCCCATTTCTCTCCAATGCTTGGGAAGATTATTAGAAATAACGTAGAAGGCAAAAGTATTCTCAGCCTCTCTTGCCCTCCTGCTATTATGGGGAGTCCAAAAGTGCCAGGTCTTAGATATTCTCACCAACGTATATTTACCTATGGGCTTAGGTGCCAAGGCCAGCTGCTCACTAGCTTCTCCTTCACTTTCACGTATTGTGGATCATTACATAGCCTGTGAGGAGACTTGCTAGGAGTCTCAGGAGGTTGACAGGACATCAAAAGCAATTGTCAGAGTAATGAGGGGGAAAGCCCTGGCTCTATGGCAGGGAATACTTATATCTAATAAATGAAAGCAAAAAGCTGCCCACTGTGGGTGTGGCATTCTGAGAGCTTGGTTTGAGGCAGACTGTAGGTCAGAGGTCATCTCTTAAGGTGAAGAACCATGGTGTGCATGGAGCCTGTAAGAAACTCAGTCCTAGGTGCCAGTGATGGAGACTGATGTAGATTAGTGAACTGGAGGAATATTGTGCTGGGATCCCGACAGTATCAAGAGCAGTTCAATCCGAGGATGCTGTGCTCACATGTAAACAAGCAGCTGTCCTACTCAGCTAAATGTCAGTTACAAAGGGAGGAAGAAACTCCCAGAAACAATCAAAGGTCTATGGCTGGCATAAAAAGAATGAATTGTATGTGGAAACTATAGAGCCCAAGGAATGATAAAAGTGGAAGAAACAGTCTTCTCCAGGGAAGAATGCCCCATCAGATTACCGGAGTGGACAGCCTAAAATCATATACACATGAGAAACATTGTACAGACCTATTGAGTTGTATTTGTATATTTAGGTGTGTGTGTGTGTGTGTGTGTGTGTGTGTGTATGGCAATGATGAAAGAAAAAGAGGCCATGAATCTGAAAGAAAGCAAGGGAGGTAGAAAACAGAGGTTAGAGAGAGTAAAACAAAATGAGAAAGAATGATGTAATTACATTACAATTTTTAAAAATATAAGAAATATTTTCTTAAAATTCAAAATTTATAAATTATTATCCATAAATTAAAAGCCTATAGATCAAACTCTTGGAGTGCAGAACATTTTCTGAGATGAAAGTGAACATTGTTTTTCTATAACCTCAGTCTAAGTCCTTCACCTAGTTTCATGGCTGCCTTCTTATGTTTGTGCTGAGAAAAATATTTACAACCGAATAATTTATCGATAAGACCAATTCATTCCTCATGGTTCTAGATGGTGGAAGGTCCAACCTCAGGTTACCAGTAGATGCTGCCTCCAAGTTGCCCTTATATGGTTGAGGCAGAAGGAAAAGCCCATCCCCCGCTCTCCCTAATCTTACTTATGGGGCATTGTTCTCCATTATTCTCACCAGAAGAACACTCACAGGCAGCTCCACAGGAAGACCACACACTTAACCTGTTTCATTGAGACATCAGGCTGCAGCTTTAGTTTGGAAGGTGACACCAGCATTACAACAGAGAAACAGGGTTTGTAGAGAACAACCCCATCAGTCCTAAAGAAAGACACTTGGTGTTTTCCGCACATCAGTGAATTGCAGGAGAGAGTTTCAGGCACACTTACAAATGTCTTTACTGATAAGTAGGTTGTCAAAAATCATTTCATATGCATGCCAGAAATTGTTTGTTGAACAATGCTCTATTTTTCATGGAACCTTCTTTCAAATTAGGTTTTCATGTTTACAAATCTGGATACCAAAAGAAGCTACAGAATTTCCTTTAAAGGCTTTTGTGATGATGTGAGTGCATGACAGTCTGGAGCACTGGCCTTTTGTCTATGGTAAATTGGTAGCCGAAGGCAATGGTTAGATGACCATAGTAAGGTCTTCTCCCTATGATCAGGACAGCAGACACATACTTTCTTTACATTAACATTAGTTATCATGGATAACTATGATATGGATGTTTTCTAAGTTTAAACAAAAGCACTCTTTTCATATCACACAAATGCCATTTTTAAATAAGGCAATTTAAAAGGAACCTTTTCTGTCAGATCAGAGTAAGTCCTCTAAATTATATGCCTATTACAAATACTAATTGTTAAAGTTTAGTATAAAACAACTTCAAATATATGTTCAAGTCATGGTCTTTTCTGACATAATTGGCAACATACTTAAGAAAAATAGAAATTTTGACAAGAGCTTTAAAAAGATTAAGTATTTTAGTAAAAATTTTATTATACATTTTTGCTTGAAAAAATGTTGAGGTTTAACAGATGTTTTTAAGTTTATTCGTTGTATGCTTGTAGTGGAGTAAATAATAAAGAGGAGAGGAAGAAGATCATTCTAGAACATATTAATAATAGACTAGTAGCAGATAAAAGGATTGAAAAATATCTATATTAGCTTTCAAAATTGGACTCTCTACTGAGGTTCCTACTTGGTGCCAAGAGTGTCTCAGAGATCTACATGTTAATTGATATTGCTATTTGCTATAGTCTTATTTATGTAGCCATTTCTAGGAGATGCTGTTCCACAGTAGACTTCCTAGCATTTTGACTCCTAGAATCTTTCTACTTCTGGATGTATCCTGACCCATAGATTCAGGATCTGTGATGTCCATGTTCCCATTGGCACAAAATGTAATGGTTCGTGTTAGTTGCCAGCTTGATGAAACTTAGAATCATCTGGGACTGAACCTCAATGTCTATAAGGGTTACATTAACTGGGGTGGGAATACTCACCCACTGTGGGAGGTGCCATTCCTTAGTTAGTGCATCCTATACTGTGTAAGAGTGCATTAATTCACTACTCTCTGCTCTTGACTGAGGGTATAATTTATTAACTGCTTCAAGTTCTTGCACCTAATTCCACTAGAAAAAGGACTGTAGCCTGGAAGTATGAGCCAAATAAACCCTTTCTTCTTTAAGTTGCCTCTGCTGGGGGATTTTATTGTAGCATCTGGAAAAGAATCTAAGATGGGGAAAGTTGATTCTTTCCTGACAGTTTGTATTAACTCTACTAAAAATTATTTAATGTTGTAATAGATTGAAAGTAGGTACCAGAAGCCTTACTGGAAAAAAGAAATAAATAAATAAATAGAGAGAGAGAGAGAGAGAGAGAGAGAGAGAAGAAAAAATGGAAAAGGGGAAGATGAGAAGTCAGCATTGTTAGTTCCCAGTTAAGCATGATCTGGAAAGGGAGAGATTTGGTTAACAGGCTTTAACTTAGATGGCTCCAAACTTGAGTCATTCCTAGGTATTTGGATCGCCAGCCAATCTGTTGATTGAGATTTTTTTTATTCAATGTTTGCAAGGTATCTTATTTTTTAATAGTCATGGTATTTCAGTATAGCAATTGCTGACTCTTGGCTCCCACCTCTAAAATGAGGATAAGAAACCTATTGGAAATCACAAGTCACCTCTAACTTACTTCATTCCTAGGCTCTCAGCACCATGGCTGGAAGACATTGCTTCCCACAGCAGACAGAACACATTCTACACAGTTAGAGAGTGGTTGTCTTAGCTGACTTTGAATAGGTTCATGGGACTATTACTCAGCTTGGGCCAACAAATGGTGGATGTAAATTCTGGGATGTTTTCCTTCTGAGCAATAAAAAGAAGACTCAGGGTTCTTACAAACTGTCTTCTTCTGGTTTAGATTCTTAGAGATATGGGGCCTTGATCCACAGCTGTACTCTGTAACCATGATGAAGACAATGGGTGGCATATGAACTGTGGGGGAAGAACAGTAGTGTCCCTTGAAATTCATGGGTTGAAAAATGCAATCTCAAAATAATGGTATTTGGTGGTGAGGACTTTGGAAAATAACCAGGAAAATTGTAATTAAATTTGTATTTATTACTAGTCATAGGACCTAGAAAAGATTATATTGAGTGAGGTAACCCAGATTCAGAAAGACCAATGGACAAGACTCAAACATGAGTACTTATAACTACAGCCATGTAATATTTAACAACGAAGCAAAAACACTGGAGAATAGATACTGTTGTTTCTCAGAAACAGATAGTGCTGAGAAAACTGGATTTCAAATGCAGCAGAATGAAATTAGATCCATATCTTCACACACATCATACACAAATGGATTGATTATCTCAATTTAAATCATGAACACTATAGTTCTTTACTATAGAAACCCCAAGTAGGCAGTAAAACATCATTGTTACACAGCTACCTGAAACTCGCTCCAGACCTGAAGGCATAGGTGATACACAAAGGTCCTTCTCTTTCTAGACGACTTTTCTGTCACTTGCAGTAGGTGAGTCACATGGATACTGAGAGTGATTAAAGGGATCACTAACATTTTAACGAAATTATTTGTGGTAAAATGAAGTTAATAATGTAAGAAATTTGGAAATATTGAAAAGTTCCATGAGTTCTGTAACTGGTAATAAATACAATTTCAATGATGATTCTCACATCCATCTGGGTTTCTTTTGCAGGGGTGAGACATAAGCTATAGTAAGGGTTTTTAAATCTTATCAGTTTGCATGGCTGTGATGGTTAAAACTCACGGTCAGCTTGACTGAACTTGGGAACACCTACTAGACTCATCGTTGGTGTGCCTGGGAGGGTGTTTCCTGTAGGTTTAACTGAGCTCAGCTAAATGTACCTGGGAAATGGTTGTTCCTTCTCTGACAATAATAAACTCATTCAGAAGTATCCATTGAACAGTATACATTGTCGGTGGAAAAAATGTAACATGTGACACCGATAAAGTGGATGTGGAATTAAATCAACGGACAAACAAAGCTTCTAGATCGGTGATAGGGTCTTTGTAGGAGAAATAAGGACCTTCTAATAGCATGATAGCATATGAAAAATGGTATTAAAATGTCAGGAAAGATGAATACTGTGCTTCCAGCCTTCAGCATTACCTTCACTGTCTTCTGACTGTCTGCAGCCTCCACAGACAATGTAACTCCAGCTTAGCAATTCAGTATTTTACACCACTAACCGTAGAACTAGAAATGGCTCCAGATGAGGCTACTGGACGAGTAATTTTATAGTCACACAAAGAACCCACAAGATTCTGATAATTTCACGATCTTTATGAAGGTCAGGGGTTGCAAAATTCGTGTGCATTGTTCAATGGGCTACAGACGTTTTAATCTTGCTGATTTGAATTTTATACATATTTCAAAATAATTTCTCACAGGACATACCTTCTAAAAATTTTTCACACAAATATCAGCATGCGACATATGTGTCAAATATATGTATACATCTCTTGTTTTATAGTGTATGCGCTATACAACGTGGAATACAACCCTCTTAGTCACTAGGAGCTGCCATGTTCTGCTTTGCTTCTGGGGTTTTGAATTCATAACTCCCACTCCCTAGGATAAATTCCTTCATTTCTACCCTTTTTTTTTAACTGAAAGGATATCTCCTGGGGTGCTGAGCCAGTCTGGTTTTGCCATAGCTGCTGTTTCTGAACACTCTATCTTAAATTTATGTTTCTTACACTTCTAAAGACTGCAGTGTAAAAGACTTATTACTTGTGAACAATTTGAGGGTGTCATGTTATCTTTATCCTGGAACCAGGGGTTCATAGGAAGGCCTCAATAAGCATTTATTGAAAGACCATTCCTGATCTTGCCAGCTGCTTCCCATGCAGCTGGCGGCAAGGGAGCCAGCCTCAGCCAGCTTCCCAGGTGCTCAGAACCAGCCTGAGGAACCAGGGCAGACCCCAAACTCCCTGCAGCCAGCACCATATTCCCAGCTGTTTCCCATCCAGCCGGCTGTGGAGCCAGCCTCAGCCAGTTTCCCAGCAGTTTAGGACCAGCAGGCTGAACCAGATAACTGAGATATCCTGAGTTTAAGACCTCTGGGGAATCAGGACACCAGACAGCAAACCCTGAGCAGGAGCAGTGCATAGCAGCTGCCCAACAAGCTGAACCAAGTACCTGGGATATCCCGAGTTTAAGACCTCGGGGGACTCAGGCCACCTGTCAGCAATCTGTGAGCAGGAGCCCTGCAGGGCAGTGGTTCAGGTGTCCCAGTCGCCAGGAAATAGCCTTACGAGCCCACAGGGGGGTCAAGCACCAGCTAGTAACTACAGGACCAACTAACACCAGAGTTAACCAGATGGCAAAAGGCAAACGTAAGATCATTACTAACAGAAATCAAGGCAGTATGGCAGCATGCGAACCCAGTTCCCCGACAGCAATAAATCTTGGATACCCCAAAACACCAAAAAAACAAGAGACTCAGATCTAAAATCACTGGTCAGGATGCTGATAGAGGAACACTTAGATAAATCTCTTAAAGTAATACATGAGAAAATAGACCAAAAGCTAGAAGCCCTTACAAGGCAAACACAATTAAATCTCGGATATCTCAACACACCAGAAAAACAATACTCAGATCTAAAATCACTGGTAAGGATGCTGATAGAGGATCACTTAGATAAATTTCTTAAAGTAATAGAGGAGAAAATAGATCAAAAGCTAGAAGCC
This sequence comes from Apodemus agrarius, assembly GCA_964023405.1. Classification (NCBI taxonomy): domain Eukaryota; kingdom Metazoa; phylum Chordata; class Mammalia; order Rodentia; family Muridae; genus Apodemus; species Apodemus agrarius. The sequence continues at coordinate 52,301,746 of OZ030024.1, forward strand.
CATACAAGGCAAACACAAAAATCACTTAAAGAAATCCAGGAGAATATAGAGCAAAAAATAAATCCCAATAAGGGGGAGAAACAAAAATCACTTAAAGAAATACAAGAGAACATGGGTCAACAAGTAGAAGTCATAAAAGAGGAAACACAAAAATCTCTTAAAGAATTACAGGAAAACACAAACAAGCAATTGAAAGATCTGAGCAAAACCATACAGAATCTAAAAACAGAAGTAGAAACAACTAAGAAATCACAAAGGGAGACAATGTTGGAGATAGAAAACCTTGGGAAGAAATCAGGTGTCATAGATGCAAATATCAACAATAGAATACAAGAGATAGAAGACAGAATCTCAGATGCTGAAGATACCATAGGAACCATGGATTCAACAATTAAAGAAAATGCAAAATGCAAAAAGCTGGTAACCCAAAACATTCAGGAAATCCAGGACACAATGAGAAGACCAAACCTAAGGATTATAGGGATAGATGAGAATGAAGATCTACAACTTAAAGGGCCAGCAAATATCTTCTACAAAATTATGGAAGAAAACTTCCCCAACCTAAAGAGAGAGATGCCCATGAATATACAAGAAGCCTATAGAACCCCAAATAGACTGGACCAGAACAGAAATACTTACCGTCACATAATAATCAAAACTCCAAATGTACTAAACAAAGAAAGAATATTAAAGGCAGTAAGAGAAAAAGGACAAGTAACATATAAAGGAAGACCTATCAGAATTACTCCAGACTTCTCATCTGAGACCATGAAAGCTAGAAGATCCTGGGCAGACCTCATGCAGACTCTAAGAGAACACAAACTTCAGCCAAAACTACTATACCCAGCAAAACTCTCAATTGCCATAGATGGGGAAACCAAGGTATTCCACGACAAAACCAAATTTGCACGATATTTATCTACAAACCCAGCCCTACAAAGGATAATAGGGGAAAAATACCAACACAAGGGGGGAACTACACCCCAGAAGAAACAAGATAGAAACCCCCTCTCATCCAACCCAAAAGAAGAGAACCACTCAAATACAAAAAAAAAAAAAAAAAAAAAAAAAAAAAAAAAAAAGATAATAACGCCCAAAATGTCAGGAAGTAATAATTACTATTCCTTAATATCTCTTAATATCAATGGACTCAATTCCCCAATAAAAAGACACAGACTAACAGACTGGATACGGAAACAGTACCCTACATTTTGCTGCATACAGGAAACACATCTCAGTGTCAAAGACAAACACCACCTTAGAGTAAAAGGCTGGAAGACAGTTTTACAAGCAAATGGTCTCAGGAAACAAGCCGGAGTAGCCATTCTAATATCAGATAAAATTGACTTTCAATCTAAAGTCATCAAAAGAGACTCAGAAGGTCACTTCTTGCTTGTCAAAGGGAAAATCCACCAAGAAGAATTCTCAATACTGAACATCTATGCGCCAAATGTAAGGGCACCTGCATTTGTAAAAGAAACTTTACTAAAGCTTAAAGCACACATTGCACCTAACACAATAGTTGTAGGTGACTTCAACACTCCACTCTCCTCAATGGACCGATCAGGATAGCAGAAACTAAACAGGGACACAGTGAAACTAATTGAAGCTTTGGACCAATTGGATTTAACAGATATATATATATATATATATATATATATATATATATATATATATATATATATATATATATATAACATTCCATCCTAAAGCAAAAGAGTATACCTTTGTCTCAGCACCACACGGTACCTTCTCAAAAATTGATCATATAATTGGTCACAAGACAGACCTCAACAAATACAAGAAGACCGAACTAATCCCATGTCTCCTATCGGATCACTATTGAGTGAAAGTGGTCTTCAATAGCAAGAAGAACAACAGAAAGCCCACATACACATGGAAACTGAACAATACTCTACTCAATGGCACCTTGGTCAAGGAAGAAATAAAGAAAGAAATCAAAGACTTTTTAGACTTCAATTAAAATGAAGGTATGACCTACCCAAATCTTTGGGAAACAATGAAAGCAGTGCTAAGAGGAAAACTCATAGCCCTGAGTGCCTCCAAAAAGAAACTGGAGAGAGCATACACTAGCAACTTAACAGCACACCTGAAGGCCCTGGAACAAAAAGAAGCTAACTCACCCAGGAGGAGTAGAAGAGAGGAAATCATCAAACTAAGGGCTGAAATTAATCAAGTAGAAACAAAGAGAACCATACAAAGAATCAACAAAACCAAGAGCTGGTTCTTCGAGAAAATCAACAAGATAGATAAACCCTTAGCTAGACTAACCAAAGGGCACAGAGACAGTATCCAAATTAACAAAATAAGAAATGAAAAGGGGGATATAACAACAGAAACTGAGGAAATTCAAAAGATAATCAGATCCTACTACAAAGGCCTACTCAAAACAACTGGAGAATCTGGAGGAAATGGACAATTTCCTAGACAGATACCAAATACCAAAATTAAATCAGCATCAAGTAGATCAGCTAAACAGTCCCATAACCACTAATGAAATAGAAGGGGTTATAGAAAGCCTCCCAACCAAAAAAAGTATGGGACCAGATGGTTTTAGTGCAGAATTCTACCAGACCTTCAAAGAAGACTTAACACCAATACTTTTCAAACTATTCCACAAAATAGAGACAGAAGGGACACTGCCTAACTCATTCTTTGAAACCATAATTACACTGATACCTAAACCACAAAAAGATCCAACAAAGAAAGAGCACGACAGGCCAATTTCTCTTATGAATATTGATGCAAAAATACTAAATAAAATTCTTGCCAACCAAATCCAAGAGCATATCAAAATGATCATTCACCATGATCAAGTGGGCTTCATTCCAGGGATGCAGGGATGGTTCAATATACGGAAATCCATCAATGTAATCCACTACATAAACAAACTAAAAGAAAAAAACCACATGGTCATCTCATTAGATGCTGAAAAAGCATTCGACAAAATTCAGCATCCTTTCATGCTAAAAGTCTTGGAAAGAGCAGGAATTCAAGGCCCATACCTAAACATAGTAAAAGCAATCTACAGCAAACCAGTAGCCAACATCAAAATAAATGGAGAGAAATTTGAAGCAATCACACTAAAATCAGGGACTAGACAAGGCTGCCCTCTCTCTCCATATCTTTTCAATATAGTACTTGAAGTTCTAGCAAGAGCAATTAGAAAACATAAGGAAGTCACAGGGATACAAATTGGAAAGGAAGAAGTCAAAGTATCATTATTTGCAGACGATATGATAGTCTACTTAAGGGACCTAAAAAAACTCCACCAGAGAACTTCTACAGCTGATAAACAACTTCAGCAAAGTGGCTGGTTATAAAATTAACTCAAGCAAATCAGTAGCCTTCTTGTACTCAAAGGACAAGCAGGCTGAGAAAGAAGTTAGGGAAATGACACCCTTCACAATACCCACAAACAACATAAAGTACCTTGGCGTAACTCTAACCAAACAAGCAAAAGATCTGTATGACAGGAACTTCAAGTCCTTGAAGAAAGAAATCGAAGAAGACCTCAGAAGATGGAAAAATATTTCTTGCTCCTGGATTGGCAGGATCAATATAGTAAAAATGGCCATCTTGCCGAAAGCAATCTATAGATTCAATGCAATCCCCATCAAAATCCCAAATCAATTCTTCATAGATCTAGAAAGAGCAATTCTCAAATTCATCTGGAGCAACAAAAAACCCAGGATAGCTAAAACTATTCTCAACAATAAAAGGACTCCTGGGAGAATTAATATCCCTGACCTCAAGCAGTACTACAGAGCAATTGTGTTAAAAACTGCATGGTATTGGTACAGCAACAGGCAGGTAGATCAATGGAATAGGATTGAAGACCCAGAAATGAACCCACAGACTTATGGTCACTTGATCTTTGATAAAGGAGCGACAACCACCCAGTGGAAAAAAGATAGCCTTTTCAACAAATGGTGCTGGTTTAACTGGAGTTCAACATGCAGAAGAATGCGAATTGACCCACCCTTATCTCCTTGTACTAAGATCATCTCCAAGTGGATCAAGGACCTCCACATAAAACCAGACACACTGAAACTATTAGAAAAGAAACTTGGGAAGACCCTGGAGGACATGGGCACAGGGGGAAAGTTCCTGAACAGAACACCAATAGTTTATGCTCTAAGATCAAGAATTGACAAATGGGACCTCATAAAATTACAAAGTTTCTGTAAGGCAAAGGACACTGTCAGAAGGACAAAACGGCAACCAACAACGTGGGAAATGATCTTCACCAACCCCACATCCGACAGAGGGCTAATATCCAATATATACAAAGAACTCAAGAATTAGACCCCAAAAAACCAAATAACTCTATCAAAAAATGGGGTACAGAGCTAAACAAAGAATTTTCACCATAAGAAATTCAGATGGCTGAGAAACACCTTAAGAGATGTTCAACATCATTAGTCATCAGGGAAATGCAAATCAAAACAACCCTGAGATTCCACCTCACATCAGTCAGAATGGCTAAGATTAAAAACTCAAGAGACAACAAGTGCCGGCAAGGATGTGGAGAAAGAGGAACACTCCTCCACTGTTGGTGGGATTGCAAAATGGTAAAACTACTCTGGAAATCAGTGTGGCCGTTCCTCAGAAAATTGGGCATGCCACTTCCAGAGGACCCTGGCATACCACTCCTGGGCATATACCCAGAGGATTCCCCTGCATACAATAAAGACACATGCTCCACTATGTTTATAGCAGCCTTGTTTATAATAGCCAGAAATTGGAAGGAGCCCAGATATCCCTCAAAAGAGGAATGGATACAGAAAAAGTGGTATTTTATACAATGGAGTACTACTCAGCAATTAAAAATAATGAACTCATGCAATTTGTAGGTAAATGGTTAGATCTGGAAAATATCATCCTAAGTGAGCTAACCCAATCACAAAAGAATACACATGAAATGCAATCACTGATAATTGGATATTAATGAGCCCAGAAGCCCTAAATGCTCAAGGCACAATTAGCAAGTCAAATGATTCCCAAGAAGAAGAAAGGAGAGGACCCTGCGTCTGTAAAGATTGGATCCAGTTTTGTAGACCCAGAACAGAGAAATCGTGAGGGGGGGCGATGATTGGGGAATAGCTGGGGGGGGGAGAGGAATTATGGGACATATGGTGGGGGGTAACTGGGAAAGGGGAAAGCCTTTGAAATGTAAACATAGAATATAAAAAATAAATTTAAATAAAAAAATTATGAGAAAATAAATAAAAAGACCATTCCTTTGTTAAACTGTGTTGGGGATTATGGTCAGATTGAATGCATTATTTATCACCCCTGAGTTACCAATAATGCATCAGTATAGTATCAATGACTGAAATCAATAAAGCATTTTGCCTTGGTAGCATCTGACCAAGAGCTAGCCAAGATTTGAATTCTCTAGTTTGCTCTCCCTATGTCATCTGTCCTCTGTCTATTGTATGAGTCTAAACCTGTGCTTTCCTAATTCTTGTTTCATGACCCTGTCTGTTTCTGAGTGTCTGTCCCTAACAAAGGACTTTTCTCTGTATTTATTAAACAGGAAATACAGCATCACGTGAGGAAAGAACGAGATACTTTGAAAATATCTTTAAAAGTTGTTCAAGGGATTAAGTCATTTCTCAACAGACCTCAGCTGACTCAGATAACAAACAATGTTACAAGTGTCATTCTTTCTCAAGAAATATTGATATGTCACAGTAAAAAATTATGGTCGATTTTCATTTTGTAATGTTGCTTTCAGCCAACACTTTCTGTTTTTGCCAAATGGTTATTATAATATACATAAACATATATCGATTACCATCATGTCAGGATTGTGAAAGAGTAGATGTATGCAATAACTTAGGTTGTAAAAGCTAAGAAATGTTCAACATCCTTAGTCATCAGGGAAATGCAAATCAAAACAACCCTGAGATTTCACCTTACAGCAGTCAGAATGGCTAAGATCAAAAACTCAGGAGAAAACAGGTGCTGGTGAGGATGTGGAGAAAGAGGAACACTCCTCCACTGCTGGTGGGGTTACAAGCTGGTACTACCACTCTGGAAATTAGTCTGGTGCTTCCTCACAAAACTGGGAATGATACTTCTGGAGGACCCCCACTATAACACTCCTGGGCATATACCAAGGGGATTCCCCAGCACGTAATAAGGATACATGCTCCACTATGTTCATAGCAGCCCTATTTATAATAGCCACAATCTGGAAAGAACCCAGATGTCCCTCAGTGGAGGAATGGATACAGACCATCTTCTGAGGTCTTCTTCAATTTCTTTCTTCAAAGACTTAAAGTTCCTATCATACATGGGAAATCCAAGGCAACTACAGCTGGTTCTTACATTGTTATCTATTTTTTTGCATTTTTATTCAATATATTCTTTATTTACATTTCAAGTGATTTTCTCTTTCCTGGATCCCCCCTCCCAAAAAGTCCCATAAGCCCTCTTCCCTCCCCCTGTTTCCCAATCCACCCCTTCCAACTTCCCTGTCCTAGTATTCCCCTACACTGCTGCTCTGAGCCTTTCCAGAACCAGGGGCCACTCCTTCCTTCTTCTTGGGCATCATTTGATATGTGAATTGTGTCTTGGGTATTCCAAGTTTCTAGGCCAATATCTGCAAGCTTCTAGGCTAATATCCATTTATCAGTGAATGTCATACCATGAGTGTTCTTTTGAGACTGGGTTACCTCACTTAGGATGATGTTCTCCAGTTCCATTTATTTGTCTTAAGAATTTCATGAATTCATTGTTTCTAATGGCTGAATAGTAACTAGTACTCCATTGTCTATACATACCACATTTTCTGTATCCATTCCTCCACTGGGTTCTTTCAAGCTTGTGGCTATTATAAATAGAGCTGCTATGAACATATTGGAGCATGTATCCTTATTACATGCTGCGGAATCCTCTTGGTATATGCCCAGGAGTGATATAGCAGGGTCCTCCGGAAGTATTCCCAGTTTTGTGAGGAACCACCAGACTGATTTCCAGAGTGGTTGTACCAGCTTTTAACCCCACCAGCAATGGAGGAGTGTTCCTCTTTCTCCACATCCTCACCAGCACCTGTTTTCTCTTGAGTTTTTGATCTTAGCCATTCTGACTGGTGTGAGGTGAAATCTCAGGGTTGTTTTGATTTGCATTTCCCTGATGACTAAGGATGTTGAACATTTCTTTAGGTGCTTCTCATCCATCCAACATTCCTCAGGTGAAAATTCATTGTTTAGCTCTGTACCCCATTTTTAAGGGGAATATTTGGCTCTCTGGAGTCTACCTTCTTGAGTTCTTTGTATATCTTGGATATAAACCCTCTGTCGGATGTGCTGCTGGTAAAGATCTTTTCCCAATTTGTTGGTTGCTGGTTTGTCCTTTTGACAATGTCCTTTGTCATACAGAATCTTTTTAGTTTTATGAGGTCCCATTTGTCAATTCTTGATCTTAGAGCATAAGATCTTAGAGCTTTTGGTGTTGTGCTGAGGAAACTTTCCCCTGTGCCCATGTCCTCAAGGGTCTTCCCCAGTTTCTTTTCTAGTAGTTTCAGTGTGTCTGGTTTTATGTGGAGGTTCTTGATCCACTTGGACTTGAGCTTAGTACAAGGAGATAAGAATTGAACAATTTGCATTCTTTTGCATGCTGTCCTCCAGTTGAACCAGCATCATTTGTTAAAAAGGATATCTTTTTTCCACTGGATGTTTGTACCTCCTTTATCAAACATCAAGTGAACATAATTCTATGGGTTCATTTCCAGGTCTTCAATTCTATTCCATTGATCTACTTGCCTGTCACTGTACCTATACCATGGAGTTTTTAACACAATTGCTCTCTAGTACTGCTTGAGGTCTGGGATACTGATTCCCCCAGAAGTTCTTTTACTGTTTAGAATAGTTTTAGCTATCCTGGGTTTTTTGTTATTCCAGATGAATTTGAGAATTGCTCTTTCTAAGTCAATGAAGAATTGAGTTGGGATTTTGATGGGGATTGCATTGAATCTGTAGATTGCTTTTGACAAGATGGCCATTTTTACTATATTAATCCTGCCAATCCAAGAGCATGGAAAATTTTTCCATCTTCTGAGGTCTTCTTCAATTTCTTTCTTCAAAGACTTAAAGTTCCTATCATACAGATCTTTCACTTGTTTGGTTAGAGTCACACCAAGATACTTTATATTGTTTGTGGTTATTGTGAAGGGTGTCATTTCCCTAACTTCTTTCTCAGCCTGCTTATCCTTTGAGTAAAGGAAGGCTATTGATTTGCTTGAGTTAATTTTATATCCAGCCACTTTGCTGAAGTTGTTTATCAGCTGTAGGAGTTCTCTGGTGGAGTTTTTTGGGTCACTTAAGTATACTATCATATCATCTGCAAATAGTGATAGTTTGACTTCTTCCTTTCCAATTTACATCCTTTTGACCTCATGTTGTCTAATAGCTCGGGCTAGAACTTCAAGTACTATATTGAATAAATATGGAGAGAGGGGACAGCCTTGTCTAGTCCCTGATTTTAGTGTGATTGCTTCAAGTTTCTTTCCATTTATTTTTATGTTGGCTACTGGTTTGCTGTATATTGCTTTTACTATGTTTAGGTATGGGCCTTGAATTCCTGTTCTTTCCAAGACCTTTAACAAGAAAGGATGCTGAATTTTATCAAATGCTTTTTCAGCATCTAATGAAATGACCATGTGGGTTTTTTCTTTGAGTTTGTTTATGTAGTGAATTACATTGATGGATTTCTGTATATAGAACTTTCCCTGCATCCCTGGGATGAAGCCTACTTGATCATGATGAATGGTGGTTTTGATGTGTTCTGGAATTCGGTTGGCAAGAATTTTATTGCGTAATTTTGCATCGATACTCATAAGGTAAATTGGTTTAAGGTTCTCTTTTTTTCTGTTGGATCTTTGTGTGTGATGTTTTGGTATCAGCGAAACTGTGGCTTCATAGAACGGAGTTGGGTAATGTTCCTTCTATTTCTATTTTGTGGAATAGTTTGAAGAGTATTGGCATTAGGTCTCCTTTGAATGTCTGATAGAATTCTGCACTAAAGCCATCTGGTCCTGTACTTTTTTGATCGGGAGACTGTCAATGACCACTTCTATTTCTTTAGGGGTTATGGGACCATTTAGATGGTCTATCTGATCCTGATTAAATTTTGGTAGTTGGTATCTGTCTAGAAAATTGTCTGTTTCATCCAGATTTTCCAGTTTTGTTGAGTATAGGCTTTTGTAGTAAGATATGATAATTTTTTTGATTTCCTCAGTTTCTGTTGTTATTTCACCCTTTTCATTTTTGATTTTGTTAATTTGGATTATGTCTCTCTGCCCTCTGGTTAGTCTGGCTAAAGGTTTATCTATCTTGTTGATTTTTCTCAAAGAACCAGCTCCTACTTTTCTTGATTCTGTGTATAGTTATTTTTGTTTCAACTTGGTTGATTTCAGCCCTGAGTTGCATGATTTCCTGGCTTCTACTCCTCTTGGGTGTATTAGCTCCTTTTTGTTCTAAAGCTTTCAGGTGTTCTGTTAAACCGCTAGTGTATGCTCTCTCCAACTTCTTTTGTAGGCAATCAGAGCAACGAGTTTTCCTCTTAGCACTGCTTTCATTGTGTCCCATAAATTTGGGTATGTTGTGCCTTCATTTTCATTAAATTCTAAAAAGTCTTTTCTTTACTTATTTCTTCCTTGACCAAGGTATCATTGAGAAGAGAATTGTTCAGCTTCCATGTGTATGTGGACTTTTTTTGTTTTTGTTGCTATTGAAGACTATCCTTATTCCATAGTGATCGGATAGGAGGCATGGAATTAGTTTGATCATCTTATATCTGTGAGGTCTGTTTTGTCACCAATTATATGGTCAGTTTTGGAGAAAGTACGATGAGGTGCTGAGAAGAAGGTATATTCTTTTGATTTAGGATGAAATGTTAAATAGATATCCATTAGGTCCATTTGGTCCAAAACTTCTCTTAGTTTCACTGTGACTCCATTTAGTTTTTGTTTCCCTGATCTGTCCGTCGAAGAGAGTGGGGTGTTTAAGTCCCCCACAATTATTTTGTGGGGTGCATGTGTACTTTAAGCTTTAGTAAAAGCTTTATGAATGCAGGTGCCCTTGTATTTGGGGCATTGATATTCAAAATTGAGAGTTCTTCCTCGTAGATTTTTCATTTGATGAGTATAAAGTGTCCTTCTGTATCTTTTTTGATGACTTTTGGTTGAAAGTCTATTTTATCTGATATTAGAATGGCTATTCCAGCTTGTTTCCTGGGACCATTTGCTTGGAGAACTGTTTTCCAGCCTTTTACTCTTAGGTAGTGTTTGTCTTTGACACTGAGATGCATTTCCTGTATGCAGCAAAATGTTGCGTATTGTTTACGAATCCAGTCTGTTAGTCTATGTCTTTTTATTGGGGAATTGAGCCCATTGATATTAATAGATATTAAGGAATAGTGATTGCTGCTTCCTGCTGTTTTTCATGTAATTTTTTTGTTTGTGTGGTTATCTTCTTCTGGGTTTGTTGAAAGGAGATTACTTTCTTGCTTTTTCTTGTGTGTAATTTCCCTCCCTTTGTTGGTGTTTTCCATTCATTATCCTTTGAAGGGCTGGATTTGTGGAAAAATACTGTGTAAAATTGTTTTTGTCATGAAAAACCTTGGTTTCTCTATTTATGGTAATTGAGAGATTTGCTGGATATAGCAGTTGGGGTTGGCTTTGTGTTCCCTTAGGGTCTGCATGATGTCTGCCCACGCTCTTCTGGCTTTCATAGTCTCTGATGAGAAATCAGGTGTAATTCTGATAGGTCTACCTTTATATGTTACTTCACCTTTTTCCCTTACTGCTTTTAATATTCTTTCATTGTTTAGTGCATTTGGTATTTTAATTATTATGTGACAGGATGAATTTCTTTTCTGGTCAAATCTATGTGGAGTTCTGTAGGCTTCTTGTATGTTCATGGGCATCTCTTTCTTTAGGTTAGGGAAGTTTTCTTCTATAATTTTGTTGAAGACATTTACTGGCCTTTTAAGTTGGAAATCTCCACTTTCTTCTATGTCTATAATCCTTAGGTTTGGTCTTCTCATTTTGTCCTGGATTTCCTGGATATTTGGGTCAGGAGCTTTTTGTATTTTCATTTTCTTTGACTATTATATCAATGCTTTCTGTGGTATCTTCTGCATCTGAGATTCTCTCTTCTATCTCTTGTATTCTGTTGTTGATGCTTGGATCCACGACTTCTGACTTCTTTCCTAGGTTTTCTATGTCCTGAGTTGTCTCCCTTTGTGATTTTGTTATTGTTTCTACCTCCTTCTTTAGATCCTGGATGGCTTTATTTAATTCCTTCACCTGTTTTGTTGTGTTTTCCCTTAGTTCTTCAAGGGCTTCTCGTTGTTTACTTGTGTTCTCCTGTATTTCTTTAAGGGAGCTATTTATGTCCTTCTTGAAGCCCTCCATGATGCCCTCTATCAGCATCATGACCTGTGATTTTAAATCCAAATCTTGCTTTCCTCGTGTGTTGGGGTATCCAGGACTTGCTGTTGTGGGAGAATTAGGTTTGGATGGTGCCATATTGCTTTGATTTCTGTTAGCAATGTTCCTACATTTGCCTTTTGCCATCTGGTTATCTCTGGTGTTAGTTGGGCCTCCTGTCACTGACTGGAGCTTGCTCCCCCTGTGCATGTGCCTGCAGGCCTATCTCAGCAACCCTGGGTGAGCTGCTTTCTCCTGGCACAAATTGCTGTGGTGCTGCAGAGTTCCTAGGTGCAGGTGGAGTGATCCTCTACTTTGGTGAAACCTGCCTACCAATCTGTTGCACAGTCACAGAAGCAAAGATGTCAGTCCAGACCCACTCAGTTGTAGTTGTATTTGGGTATGTACCTCTGTGGCCCCATCAGCTCTGGATGCAGGCTGTGCTGGCTCTCTTCTCCTTGCTAGCTGCTGGGTATATAGCTGGCTTCCTGCACTTCTTGAAGATTGCGTGCTGTGGCCCAGGGTGTTCCAGATCCAGAGGAGGAAACCGGAAGGCTCTTGGCAGAGACCTCCGGAATAGATCCTCCGATCTGCAGGGCCTGTCTCACTTGTGCAGGCTGCCTCTTTCTCGCTGGCTGCTGGGTGTATAGGTGGCTTCTTGCACTGCTTGGTGACGGCACACTGTACATTGTTATCTTAAGAGCAGGTTAAGTAGGCAGGCTGAATAAACAAGAGGAAAACAGTCTAAAGTGACCTAAAATTTTATTATTAACTTTTGCTATGATTTCTAGCAAAAGTTTCAGTCTCTTAGAACATAAGACATATATTTATCATAAAGCATTACCCAACAAGTTGGTATCTGTTTTTAGACATAGTTCTTTGGGACTTTCTGAAGGTAACTAGTAGAGCAAAAGAAACTGGGACAAACCCTCCAAGCATGCAGACCTCTGTTCCTGCAAACTAATGTCTGACACAGCCTTCACACAAGTCTAAGCATGCAGTAAGTGCCATTTGAATCACCAACAAAAATAACCGCATCTTAATACACTAAAGCATCCTGAAGGAAGTGTTTTTCTTTAGCATTAAACATTGTTGACTGAGTCTTTGCTGTTGATTTGTTCAGTACCAAGCATCAAAGTATAAAACCAGAGACATGCAAGGAAATAAGAGGAAAGTCACAGGAACTAGAGCCAGAGGTGACCCAAATCAATATTTGTCCATGCCATTTACAGGTTTAGGGAAGTAAGGTGAGACATCTTTGGAAGGTCATTGTTGTTCTTACTAGAGAAAGAGAACTTCATTGGAGAGAAGGCTTTTAAAAGACAAATAGAAAGGCTGGAAATAAAAACTTAGAATAAAAGGAAGACCTCTTTCCCCATACTAGGACTGCCTGGTTGGATCTCAGTGGAAGAGAGGAAGTGCCTAGATTCCCTCAGACTAGATGCCCCAGGGTAGGGTGGTGCCCAAGGAGGAGAGGCAATGAGGGAGGGATTTGTAAGGGTGGGCCCAGAAAGAGAAGAGGAAGGGAGCTGTAATTGGGGCATAAGTTGAATTTAAAACAAACAAACAAACAAATAAATAAATAAATAAGTAATAAAATGAAGAAATTCTTTGATGAGCTTATTTTCAGGGAAGTAGAGCAGATTGAACAAGTCAGAAACTTTATGGTTGATGAATTTAAAAATATTAAAAAGATACACAGCCTCTTCACTCATGCAATGGTATCAAATTCTAAATTAAGAAAAAGAAAATATATGGACTATTGTAAGATATTTTAGCTGGGTAGTGGTGGCACATGCCTTTAATCCCAGCACTTGAGAGGCAGAGGCAGGCTGATCTCTGAATTTGAGGCCAGCCTGGTCTATAGAGTGAGTTCTAGGACAGCTAGGGCTATTCAGAGAAACACTGTCTTGAACAAAACATATATATATATATATATATGTATATATATATATACATATATATGTGTGTGTGTATGTGTGTATACATATACACACATATATGTGTATATATATTTGTTGTTTTAATATATATTGAATGTATATTAAATATATTATTATTATATAATTATATATTATATATTAAAACAACAATAGTAATAGTAATCCATAGTGCAAAGAAGCCACAAAGATAACCAGATGTCAGTATGGGTTAGAAGTTTATGAAAGCAGTATATATATATATATATATATATATATATATATATATTTTACCCAAAGAGAGCTCCAAGGAGTCACCAGGTTGGGAATTTAAAATACTGTGATTGACATGGTAAGAACTGTCTGGGTCTCTCTTCCCTTTTCGAATTGTGGCAGAATCATAGGTAAGCCTATGCAGAGCACACAATCCTCAGAGTTTACCTGACTAAGAACCAAAGACTGAGGTGGTAACATTGAATGGGCCTCTGATGAGAGTGTTGTGATGGAAACATCACCATGATGGAGCACAAACCCAGACAACTGGGCTCTCTTCCATAGCAACTCACTCTCACGAGAGTTCTTCAAGATCAGCATTATCCCCATATGGGCACTCCTCAAACCCAACTATCACACAGTAGGCCCATTTCTCAGTCTCAGTAGGCTCATGCCTCAGGCTTATCAGTAGCCATGGCACAAAGACAACATCTGTGAGTTTGAAGATGTATCGGTGGCAGCTCCTCAAATGTGAAGAAGATCATAGTTTAAGGAGGCAACCAAGTATCCTAGTATAGTGGAACAATGAGGGAGACATGATTTGTGAAAGGAAATACTCAGGGCATGGCAAGCTGCTCAACAGGCCAACACATCAAGGAATCCCAGCTCGTCTGCTCAGGCTCCTCCCCGGGTGGTACTTTCCTGCTTCCATGACCTTGGGGAAGGCCGCTCACTAGTCTTGTAAGTTTCAGGTTTTCCAGGCATGACTTTTATTTACCTCCTGAGTGTCATGTGTCTCCCACCTCATGCCCCACTCCCCTTCTTCTGGTGAGAGAGTCTTGCAGTTCTGAGAAACATTCGTTGATGATGGGTGTGGAAAAGGTAAGCAACATGCAGGCTGCTGGTTTAGCCTCATGTTTTCAGTGGACGTGGGCCTCTGGCTGAAAACTGTGTGTGGATTCCTAGCCCTCTCCCCTAGGATCCCCTACACACCTTTCATTTGGATAGGAATAAATGGGCGAATGATTTTATTTTCCCTAGCCTAGTTAGACTCTGGTGAAGTCCTTTGTGTCTTTTCTTAGGAGAAGGGGTTCATTAAAAAATACAACATATTTAAAGATACCTTATGTGACAGAGAGAAGATCCCCCAGTATTCTTTACCCTGAGATTCTGGTTGCATTTCTGTAGCTAAAACTGCTGAAAGTATGAAGTCAACCTCATTCCTGTAAGGCTGAACCTCAACTGTTTTTAATCTGTTAACCTCGTCCTTAATTACTTCCCAGCAATTCATCAATTACTCTTTAGATGGATCGCATTTTTTGTTTCTGTTCCTGGTAAAACTGATGCCACATCCTCCTCTCTATCCAGGTGAGAGGGAACTTTCCTTTGACATTGGGTTCCTGATGGTTGTGAAGAACACTTGTTGAGCTTTAGTTTGGCTGGCCATTTTTTTTCTTTTTGTGAAGATGACAATGACATCTGACTAGTAATTGGCAGGTTGGAATGGATTCAGAAGTTCTCTCCTAAGGTGAACTCATAACAAAAATCCTTATACTGTATAAACAATATCTCCTTCAAGCTCAAAGACACGTTTGCACAGTGTTAGCACAATGAATTATTAATTTCATGGGTTTTCCTCCATTCTTGCATAGAAGATGCAGGCCGCCAAAGTCTGAGTTATACTTCAACCATTTCATGAATGATGTCCACTGAGGCCCCACTTCTGTTCCTCACAAGACCAGAGTCCAGAAAAGTAACTCAAGTATCTGTATATTGGGGGTGTTTATGTTACTATGAAGAATAATGGGTTTGCCCTCGATAGCTAGCTCAACAGTTCAGAACACTGGCTGTTCTTACAGAGGACCCAAAGGGGTCTGTTTCCACTTTGTAATTCATAACAATCTGATAACTCTATTTCCAGGGTTTCCAACACTTTCTGTGGTCCTTGTAGGTACCAGGCACGCATATGGGTCACATACAGGCAAAGTCATTCCCACACATAAAATAAAGTAATCAAAAATAAAATCAATAATGTAGTATGCTTCTGACTGAGATATCTGGAATCTCCCAGAATCTGAGAAACCATTAAAGGCAAGTTTCTTTGCTTGTTATATAGAATAACCTTCTAGATTTTCCCTACCTTTAACTGCAAACACACACACACACACACACACACACACACACACACACGAAGAAAAGCTCATCTCAGAATGATTATTTTATTGTATTTCCATTAATAATAACAGGTATATAAAAACATAATACGCAAAAATTGGTGAATGGATAAACCAATGCAGGAATTTTCTCAAGTGTGACAGTGTAATGGCATGAACCATGGCCATGCACAATGAAGCATGTGAAAATCCTCCAAATGATTCAAAGTGAAATAGTAGAGGCAGGGAGGAGCAAATCCTGTGTGCCTTTGTTTACATGAAACTCTGAAGGCATCGTAATTAGTTTAAGGTTACAGAAATCAAAACAGTGTGGCCAGAAATTCTGATAAAAATGCAGCTTGGAGGAATGCATTTTCATAACAGATTTGGGATTAAACTGTATATGCAAGGAGTCTGTAATTAATTACCACAGAAATTAGACTTTCACACATAAACAAAAGCTAAAATATAATTATTAGAGAAATAAAATTTTGATATAAAGTTTCCAAATTGAAAAGAAACTCCAGTCAGCAATATAAAATAAAGGAATATGTTAAAGAAAAATGATAATATATGTAAATAGCACAAAGCAGAGGCTCAAAGTGTTCCAACCTATCAATAACACACTAATTATACAGACATTTCAAATTGTGTAAATTGCCTCGATAATGCAAAACTTAACATCCCAGCCATTTGTGATTCGCAAGAGACACCTGTGAAATACTATAAACCCAAAAGGGGTAGGCTAAAAGATGGAAAACAATATACCAGGAAAATATCTTACTTAAAGAAATGCTTCCTGGGAATTTTAGAAGGTGCATATTTCCAGACAGATAAAATAAATGCAACATGACAGTTTTATATATTGTTATAAGGCACAATACCAATGTGCTATTATTCATGAATTTTATATGCACCTGACACCATCATTTTAAAGTAAAAGAAAAACCATTAGGAATATAAAAAAACAGCAGGCAAAGAAGGTACAATTGTATTTTGATAATTTAGCACAAAGAGTAAAGAAACAAGGTTTCTGGCTTATTCTGTTGACATTGTGCTTTTGTTTATTTTTTTAAAAGGTCTTCTAATGCTAATTGAAAAGCTAAGGTTCCTTCCTATCTGAGCCAGTGCCTTGAGCAGACCTTGGGGGCTCAATCCCACAACACCCAGAGGAAGCTGGACTCCCAGCAGCTCTAAAAGGCCCAGGATCTTAGCTCTCCACCCAATAACACAACATCCAGGGGAAGCTGGACTTCTAGGTGTTCTAGCACAACCATAATCATAGGATCATAGGACCATAGGATCTCAGGAGCTTGGTCACACTAGGATTTCAGGATCCCAGAAACAGCTTGACTCCCGGAGCTCTTACACCCAGGATCTCAGGATCATAGGATCATAGAGATAGCTGGACACAAAAACAAAGAAACAAACAGCAAAGACTTCTTTTGGACAGACAAATTAATTTGTTTGATGCTGAGCTGACTAAATGTGAACAAGACAAGCTTAAGCCCACAGAATGTGGATATGTGTAATGTTTCCTAATTTTTATTAAATTAATTAATTAATTCACTTTATATCCCAATATCAGCCACCCTACTAGTTCCTGCCTCTCACAGCTCCTCCCCTCATTCCCCACCCCCTTCTCCTCTGAAAAGGGGGGATATTTCCTCAGCCTTTGACAAATCAGTTACTGTAAGACTAGACGAGGCAGTCCAGTTAGGGGAACCAGAACCACAGACAGGCAACAAACTCAGGGACAGCCCATGTTCCAGTCATTTGAGGACCCACATGAAGACCAAGCTTCATGTCTGCTACATATGTGCTAGAAGCCCTAGGTCCAACCCACCCATGCTCTTTGGAAGGCGGTTTGGTCTCTGAGAGACCTAAGGGTCCAGGTTAGTTGACTCAGTTGGTGTCCTATCCTTGTCAAGTCCCTCCCCTCAATAAATCATAAACTTCCTGAGTTCCATCTAATGTTGGCTGTGGGTCTCTGTATCTGTTTTGGTCAGGCCACTGGATGGAGCCTCTCAGAGAAGAGTTATGCTAGGATCCAGTGTGAAAGTATAACATAGTAGTATTAACAGTATCAGGAATTGATTCTAGCCCATGGGATGGATCTCAAATTGGTCCAGTCATTGGTTGGCCATTCCTGCCATCTCTACTCTATTTTTCTCCCTGCACATATTGTAGACAGGATACATTTAAGTCAAAGGTTTTGTGGGTGGGTTGCTGTCCTTATCCCTCCTCAGGAAGTCCTGCTTAGCTACAGGAAGAGGCCACTTTAGGATCCTTATCTTCTACTGCTAGGAATTTCAGCTAGAGTCACCCTCATTGTGACCCTGGGGCCTCCCCCTAAATCCCATGTCCCTGGCATATCCTAGAGATGCACCCTACGACCCATTGCTGATTTCTGTTCTCTCCCCTCTGTTCTCCCTACACCAGAGCCCTGCCACCCCACCACCCTATAACCTCCCCATCCCTTCTCCAACTTTCCATCCACCTTTGATATCTAGTTTATTTCCTCTTCTGAGAAAGAGTGATCAAGCCTCCCTTGGGCCCTCCTTATTATTTAGTTTCTTTGTGTCTGTAGATTGTAGCATTGTTATCCTGTACTTTATGGCTAATATCTACTTATAAGTGAGTTTATAGCATATGTGTCTTTGAGGTCTACGTTACCTCACTTTGGATCTTTTCTAGTTCCATCCATTTACCTGTAGAATTAATGATATCCTTGTTTTCAATAGCTGAATAGTATTCCATTGTGTAAATGAACCACATTTTCTTTATCCATTCTACAGTTGAAGGACATGCTTCCAGTTTCTGGAAATTATGAATAAAGCTGCTATGAACATAGTTGATCAGGTGTCCTTGTAGGATGGTGGAACATCATTTGAGTATATGCCCAGTAGTGGTATAGCTGGGTCTTGAGGTAGAACTATTTTTAATTATCTGAGAAACCACCATATTGATTTCCAGAGTGGTTGTACAAGTTTGCACTCCCAAGCAGTGTAGGAGTGTTTCCTTTGCTTCACATCCTCTCCAACATGTGCTGTCCCTTGAGGTTTTGATCTTAGCCATTTTGATGGGTGTGAAGTTGTTCTGATTTTCATTTCCCTAATGACCAAGGACCATTTCTGTAGGTGTTTCATGTTCATTAGAGATTCCTCTGTCAAGAATTCTCGGTTTAGCTCTGTACCCATTTTTAAAATTGTCATGGATGTCTAACTTCTTGAGTTCTTTATATATTTTAGGTATTAGCCCTCTGTCAGATGTCAGATGTAGGTTTGGTTTCTCTATGTGCAGACTGCCATTTTGCCCTATTGATGGTGTCCTTTGATTTCAGTTTTATGAAGTCACATTTCTTAATTGTTGATCTTAGTGCCTGAGCTATTGATATTCTCTTCAGGAAGTTGTCTCCTCTGCCACAGAGCTCAAGGCTATTTCCCACTTTCTGTTCTATTAGACTTAGTGTATGTGGTCATATATTGAGGTCTTTGATCCACTTGAACTTGGGTTTTGTGCAGGGTGATAATATAGATCTATTTGCCTTCTTCTAGTTGCAGAATTCAGTTAGACCAGTACTGTTTGTTGAAGATGCTCTCTCTTTTACATTCTATCATTTTTACTTATTTGTGAAAAACCAAGTCTCTATAAGTATATGGGTGTGTTTCTGGGTCTTTGATTCTATTCATTGATCAACCTGTCTGTTGCTAGACCAAAATAATATTTGTTTTTTTTTTGTTTTTTTTTTTAATTATCGCTCTGTGGTACAGCTTGATATCAGAGTGGTAATACTTTCAGAGCTTCTCTTATTGTACAGGATAGTTTTAGCTATTCTGTATTTTTTTTCCATACAAAATTGATAATTGTTCTTTCAAGGTCTTAAAGAATTATGTTGGAATTTTTATAGGAATTACGTTGAATTTTTTCAATTATCTTTGATAAGATGGTAACATTTTCACTATGTCAATCCTACTAATCCATGAGCTTGGGAAGTCTTTTCACCTTCTTATATCTTTTTCAATTCTTTCTTCAGAGGCTTGAGGCTCTTGTCATACAGGTCCTTCACTTGCTTGGTTAGAGTCACACTAAGGTATTTTTTATTATTATTTGTGGCATTTTAAATGGTGTTGTTTCCCCAAGTTCTTTCTCAGCATGTATGTCATTAGCTAGCTATTGATTTTGTCGTGTTAATTTTGAAGTCAGCCATGTTGCTGAAGGTGTTTATCAGCTGCAGGAGTTCTCTGGTAGAGTTTTTGGGTCACTTGTGTATACTGCCATATCATCTGCAAATTCTAATGCTTTGACTTCTTTCCTTTTCAATTTTTATCACCTTGATTTCCTTAAGTTGTGTTAGAACTATAGAACTAGAACTTCAAGTTCTATAGTGAAGAGATAGGGTGAAAGTCTTGTCCCATGATTTTAGTGGTATTAATTTAAGTTTCTCTCCATTTAATTTTATTTTGGCTATTTTCTTGCTATATATTGCCTTTATTGTGTTTAGGTATCCATCTAGTATCCCTGATCTTCTCAAGACTTTTAACATGAAGGGGTGTTGGATTTTGTCAAAAGCTTTTGTAACATCTAATGAGGTGGATATGTGGGTTGTTTCCTTTTAGTTTGTTTACAGGGTAAATTATGTTCCTAGATTTTCATATATTGAACCACTCTTGCATCCCGGGGATGAAGCCTCCTTGATCATGGTGGATGATGTCTTTGATGTGTTTTGGATTCAATTTGAAACTATTTGAGTATTTACCATCAATGTTCATAAGAGAAACTGATCTGAAATTGTCTTTCTTTGTTGGGTCTTTGTATAGTTTAAGTATAGGGTGACGGTGGCCTCATAGAATGAGTTTAGCAATGTTCCTTTTGTTTCTATTTGTGGAACCATTTTAGGAGTCTGCCAGAATTCTGCTCTAAAACCATCTGCCCCTGGGGTTATTATTTGGAGACTTTTAATGACTACTTAGATTTTCTTATGGGTTATAGGACTATTTAGATAGTTTAACTCAGTTTGATTTAACTTTGGTAAGTTGTTTCTGTCTAGAAAATCATCCATTTAATTTAGATTTTACACTTTTGTGCAGCATAGGCTTTTGAAATAAGTCCTGGTGATTCTTTGAATTTCCTCAGTGTTGCTAGTTATGTCTCTTTTCATATCTGATTGTTACTTTGGTTACTGTCTCTCTCCCTTGCAGTTAGTTTGACTAAGGGTGTGTCTATCTTGTTGATTTTCTCTAAGAACCAACTCTTTAACACAATTGCTCTGTAGTACTGCTTGAGGTCAGGGATATTGATTCCCCCAGAAGTCCTTTTATTGTTGAGAATAGTTTTAGCTATCCTGGGTTTTTTGTTTCTCCAGATGAATTTGAGAATTGCTCTTTCTAGATCTATGAAGAATTGAGTTGGGATTTTGATGGGGATTTCATTGAATCTGTAGATTGCTTTTGGCAAGATGGCCATTTTTACTATATTGATCCTGCCAATCCAGGAGCAAGAAATATTTTTCCATCTTCTGAGGTCTTCTTCGATTTCTTTCTTCAGGGATTTGAAGTTCCTGTCATACAGATCTTTCACTTGTTTGGTTAGAGTTACGCCAAGGTACTTTATGTTGTTTGTGGCTATTGTGAAGGGTGTTATTTCCCTAACTTCTTTCTCAGCCTGCTTGTCCTTTGAGTACAAGAAGGCTACTGATTTGCTTGAGTTAATTTTATAACCAGCCACGTTGCTGCAGTTGTTTATCAGCTGTAGAAGTTCTCTGGTGGAGTTTTTTGGATCGCTTAAGTAGACTATCATATCATCTGCAAATAATGATACTTTGACTTCATCCTTTCCAATTTGTATCCCTTTGACTTCCTTATGTTGTCTAATTGCTCTCGCTAGAACTTCAAGTACTATATTGAAAAGATATGGAGAGAGAGGACAGCCTTGTCTAGTCCCTGATTTTAGTGGGATTGCTTCAAGTTTCTCTCCATTTATTTTGATGTTGGCTACTGGTTTGCTGTAGATTGCTTTTACTATGTTTAGGTATGGGCCTTGAATTCCTGCTCTTTCCAAGACTTTTAGCATGAAAGGATGCTGAATTTTGTCAAATGCTTTTTCAGCATCTAATGAGATGACCATGTGGTTTTTGTCTTTTAGTTTGTTTATGTAGTGGATTACATTGATGGATTTCCGTATATTGAACCATCCCTGCATCCCTGGAATGAAGCCTACTTGATCATGGTGAATGATCGTTTTGATATGCTCTTGGATTCAGTTGGCAAGAATTTTATTTAGTATTTTTGCATCAATATTCATAAGAGAAATTGGCCTGTAGTTCTCTTTCTTTGTTGGATCTTTTTGTGGTTTAGGTATCAGCGTAATTGTGGTTTCAAAGAACGAGTTGGGCAGTGTCCCTTCTGTCTCTATTTTGTGGAATAGTTTGAAGAGTATTGGTGTTAAGTCTTCTTTGAAGGTCTGGTAGAATTCTGCACTAAAACCATCTGGTCCCGTACTTTTTTTGGTTGGGAGGCTTTCTATAACCCCTTCTATTTCTTTAAGGGTTGTGGGACTGTTTAGCTGGTCTACTTGATGCTGATTTAATTTTGGTATTTGGTATTTGTCTAGGAAATTGTCCATTTCCTCCAGATTCTCCAGTTGTTTTGAGTATAGACCTTTATAGTAGGATCTGATGATCTTTTGAATTTCCTCTGTTTCTGTTGTTATATCCCCCTTTTCATTTTTAATTTTGTTAATTTGGATACTATCTCTGTGCCCTTTGGTTAGTCTAGCTAAGGGTTTATCTATCTTGTTGATTTTCTCGAGGAACCAGCTCTTGGTTTTGTTGATTCTTTGTATGGTTCTCTTTGTTTCTGCTTGATTGATTTCAGCCCTTAGTTTGATGATTTCCTCTCTTCTACTCCTCCTGGGTGAGTTAGCTTCTTTTTGTTCCAGGGCCTTCAGGTGTGCTGTTAAGTTGCTAGTGTATGCTCTCTCCAGTTTCTTTTTGGAGGCACTCAGGGCTATGAGTTTTCCTCTTAGCACTGCTTTCATTGTATCCCAGAGATTTGGGTAGGTCGTACCTTCATTTTCATTGAAGTCTAAAAAGTCTTTGATTTCTTTCTTTATTTCTTCCTTGACCAGGGTGTCATTGAGTAGAGTATTGTTCAGTTTCCATGTGTATGTGGGCTTTCTGTTGTTCTTCTTGCTATTGAAGACCACTTTCACTCGATAGTGATCTGATAGGAGACATGGGATTAGTTCGGTCTTCTTGTATTTGTTGAGGTCTGTCTTGTGACCAATTATATGATCAATTTTTGAGAAGGTACCGTGCGGTGCTGAGAAAAAGGTATACTCTTTTGCTTTAGGATGGAATGTTCTATATATATCTGTTAAATCCAATTGGTCCAAAGCTTCAATTAGTTTCACTGTGTCCCTGTTTAGTTTCTGCTTTCCTGATCGGTCCATTGAGGAGAGTGGAGTGTTGAAATCAGCTACAATTATTGTGTTAGGTGTGATGTGTGCTTTAAGCTTTAGTAAAGTTTCTTTTACGAATGAGGGTGCCCTTACATTTGGCGCATAGATGTTCAGTATTGAGAATTCTTCTTGGTGGATTTTCCCTTTGACAAGCAGGAAGTGACCAATTGTGTTAAAAACTGCATGGTATTGGTACAGCAACAGGCAGGTAGATCAATGGAATAGGATTGAAGACCCAATAATGAACCCACAGACTTATGGTCACTTGATCTTTGATAAAGGAGCCACAACCATCCGGTGGAAAAAAGATAGCCTTTTCAACAAATGGTGCTGGTTCAACTGGAGGTCAACATGCAGAAGAATGCGAATTGACCCACTCTTATCTCCTTGTACTAAGATCAACTCCAAGTGGATCAAGGACCTCCACATAAAACCAGACACACTGAAACTATTAGAAAAGAAACTTGGGAAGACCCTGGAGGACATGGGCACAGGGGGAAAGTTCCTGAACAGAACACCAATAGCTTATGCTCTAAGATCAAGAATTGACAAATGGGACGTCATAAAATTACAAAGTTTCTGTAAGGCAAAGGACACTGTCAGAAGGACAAAACGGCAACCAACAACGTGGGAAATCATCTTCACCAACCCCACATCCGACAGAGGGCTAATATCCAATATATACAAAGAACTCAAGAAGTTAGACCCCAAAGAACCAAATAACCCTATCAAAAAATGGGCTACAGAGCTAAACAAAGAATTTTCACCAGAAGAAATTCGGATGGCCGAGAAACACCTTAAGAGATGTTCAACATCATTAGTCATCAGGGAAATGCAAATCAAAACAACCCTGAGATTCCACCTCACTCCAGTCAGAATGGCTAAGATTAAAAACTCGAGAGACAACAAGTGCTGGCGAGGATGTGGAGAAAGAGGAACACTCCTCCACTGTTGGTGGGATTGCAAAATGGTAAAACCGCTCTGGAAATCAGTGTGGCGGTTCCTCAGAAAATTGGGCATGCCACTCCCAGAGGACCCTGGCATACCACTCCTGGGCATATACCCAGAGGCTTCCTCTGCATACAACAAAGACACATGCTCCACTATGTTTATAGCAGCCTTGTTTATAATAGCCAGAAATTGGAAGGAGCCCAGATATCCCTCAAAAGAGGAATGGATACAGAAAATGTGGTATATTTATACAATGGAGTACTACTCAGCAATTAAAAATAATGAATTCATGCAATTTGTAGGTAAATGGTTAGATCTGGAAACTATCATCCTAAGTGAGCTAACCCAATCACAAAAGAATACACACGAAATGCAATCACTGATAAGTGGATATTAATGAGCCCAGAAGCCCTAAATACTCAAGGCACAATTAGCAAGTCAAATGACTCTCAAGAAGAAAAAAAGGAGAGGACCCTGGGCCTGTAAAGATTGGATCCAGTATTGTAGACCCAGAACAGAGAAATCGTGGGGGGGGGGGGGAAGAAAGCCTTTGGAATGTAAACAAAGAATATAGAAAATTTAAAAAAAGTAAAAAAAAAAAAAGAATATATCGAATAAAAAAAGTTCCATTAAAAAAAAAAAAAAGAACCAACTCTTGAGTTTGTTGATTCTTTGTATTGTTCTTTTTGTTGCTAATTGATTTATTTTAGCCCTGAGTTTGATTATTTCCTGCTGTCTGTTCCTCATGAGTGTGTTTGCTTCTTTTTGTTCTAGAGCTTTCAGGTGTACTTTTAAAATTGTTATTATGAGAACTCTCCAATTTCTTTTTGAAGGGATGTAGTGCTATAAACTTTCCTCTTAGCTCTACTTTTACTGAGTTCCAAAAGTTTAGGTATGTTGTACCTCCATTTTCATTGAATTCATGGAAGTCTTTAAATTCTTTACTTTTTCCTTAACCCAGTGATCATTGAGTACAATGTTGTTCAGTTCCCATGTGTATGTAGGCTTTCTGTTGTTTCCGTTGTTGGAATCCAACTTAAATCCATACTAGTCTGATAGAATACAAGAAGTTATTTCAATTTTTATATCTGTTGAAACTTTCTCTGTAACCAAGTTTATGGATAATTTTGAAGAAGATTCAATGAGGTGCTGAAAAGAAGGTATATTCTTTTGTGTTTGGGTGAAATGTTCTGTAGATATATGTTAGTTCCATTTGGTTCATAACCTCTGCTAGTTTATTATCCCTCTGTTTAGTTTCTGTCTCAATGACCTGTCTATTGGTAAGAATGGGTTGTTAAAGTCTCCTACTATTAATGTGTGGGATTCACTGTGTGATTTGAGCTTTAGTAAAGTTTCTTTTACAAATGTGGGTACCTTTGCATTTGCGACATAAATGTTTAGAATTGAGACATCATCTTGGTTGATGTTCTTCTTTGATGAATTTGAAAAGTTCTCCCTTATCTCTTTGAATTAACTTTGGTTGAAAATCTATTTTATTAGACATTAGAATGGCTACTTAAGGATATTTCTTGTGTTCATTTGCTTGGGATACCTTTTTCCAGCTCTTTACTCTGAAGTAATGTCTATCTCTGTTACTGAAGTGTGTTTCTTATATACAGCAGAATGATGGATCCCCTACTCTGTTAGCCTGTCTTCTTAATTGGGGTATTGAGACCATTGATGTAGAGAGATATTTATGAACAATGACTGTTAGTTCCTGTTATTCTGATGTTGGTGGTGGTACTGTGTGTGTGTGTGTGTGTGTGTGTGTGTGTGTGTTCTGGATTGGATGATGTGGAATTATCCATTTCTTATGTTTTCTTGGGTGTAGTTACCCTTCTTGTGTTGTACATTTTCTTCTAGTATTCTATGTATGGCTGGATTAGTGGAAAGATATTGTTTAAATTTGGTTTTGTTATGGGATATCTTTTTTTTTCTCCATCTATGGTGAATGAAAGTTTTACTACTGGGTATAGAAGTCTGGGCTGACATCTGTAATCCTTTAGAGACTGTAAGGCATCTGCCCAAGCCCTTCTAGGATTTACAGTCTCTATTGACAGGAATTATGTGATTCTAATAGGTTTGTGAAGTAGAAATTTCTAGTAGTGTCATGTGATACAGATTCATATGGCGTTTTGCTGAGACAAGACCCATGGGGGCCGGGAGGGGAAAAACGTGATGCTTGGAGACAGTATAAATAGGACTCAATGGACAGTGAGAGGGCTTGCATAGATAGGCTTGCAACATTTCATTTGTCTTGCATCTTGAATGATCTTTACTATGTTGAGAGAGGCAGGCAGAGAACTTCTTCTGGCATCCCACTTGTGTTGATTTGGTGGAAGCCTGGCTGTTTCTGCTGGATTATGCTACCTCTGTTGATTTGTGTTTTGTATCCTGATACTACTGGGCTGGACTGCTGGTATCCTGACAGCAGAGATTGAAATCCCCTCAAAGAACTAGTTCTAAACAGGTCCACATCTTCTTGTCCTATTTTCTCTCCTATTTTTGGATGGTGGGCTAGAAGAGAGGTCAAAGTGTTGGAGAACAGTTATTAAAGTAGGTTTTGGAAAATCTAAGCTTATAGGTCTGCCTTATATATTATAATTATAATTATAAATATATTACATATATTTATCACTTGCAGCTTTTAGTATTCTTTTTGTTTTGTTTTGTTTTGTTTTTTCGAGACAGGGTTTCTCTGTATAGCCCTGGCTGTCCTAGAACTCATTCTGTAGACCAGGCTGGCCTCAAACTCAGAAATCCACCTGCCTCTGCCTCCCAGAGTGCTGGGATTACAGGCATGCGCCACCACTGCCTGACAGCTTTTAGTATTCTTATTTTGTGTTTTGTGTATTTAATATTTTGATTATTATGAGGCAGGAAGATTTTCTTTTTTGATCTACTTTATTTGGTGTTCTATAAGTTTCTTGTATGTTTATTGGCATTTTTTCTTTAGGTTAGGGAAATTTTCTTCTATGATTTGGTTGAAGATATTTTCTGGGCCTTTGAATTGTGAGTCTCTTCTTCTTTTCCTATTATTCTTAGCTTTGGTCTTTCATAGTGTTCCAAACCTCCTGGATGTTTTGTGTTAGAAACTTTTTAGCTTTAGCATTTTCTTTGACAGATGCATCATTTGTTTTTGTATGGTATATTCTACAGTTGAGATTCTTTCTTCTATCTCTTGTATTCTGTTGGTAATGTTTGTGTCTGTGGTTTCTGTTCTCTTTCCTAGGTATTCGAACCCCAAGGATTACCTCAGATAGTGCTTTCTTTATTGCTTCCATTTTCATTTTCAGGTCTTGAAGAGATAGTTTTTATTTCTTTTACCTGTTTGATTGTATTTTCCTGTATTTCTTTAATGGATTAACTGATTGCCTCTTTTTCTACTTTTCTTTTAATTTATTATTATTATTATTATTATTATTATTATTATTTAGACTTTTTTACAGGCCAGTCATTATCCCCCTCCTGGTCTGCCCTCTGACTGTCCCTCATCGCATTCCTCCTACCCCATCTTCAACAGGATGTGCCCCCCCCAAGACCTTTACACTCCCTGGGGCCTCAAATCTCTCAAGGGTCAGGTATACCTTTTCTCACTGAGGCCAGGCCAGGCAGTTCTCTGCTGTATGTGTCTGGGGCCTTATGTCAGATAGTATATGCTGCCTGATTGGTGGTTCAGTATCTGAGAGATCACTGGGGTCCAGGTTAGTTGAGACTATGGTCTTCCCAGGGGGCTGCCCTCTTCCACAGCTTCTTCCAGCTTTTCCCTATTCAACCACAGGGGTCCCTGGCTTCTGCCCATTGGTTGGGTGTAAGTATCTGCATCTGACTTTTTCAGCTGCTTCTTGGTCTCTCAGAGGGTAGGTTTGTAGGCTCCTGTCTGTAAGCACACCATGGCCTCAGTAATAGTTCCTTTCCTCTTTAATGTTCATCAAATTAGATCTAAGGTCATTTTTTTTTGCAATTCAGGTGTGTTAGAATATTCAGGGCTTGTGGTATTAATATAGCTGGGTTCTATTGGTGCCATATTGTCCTGTCTTTTGTTGATTGTTTTCCTGTGATTTCTTTAGCCATCTGGTTATCCCTAGTATTGGCAGGCCAGGTAGTCTCTGATGGGAGTAGGACTCCGGGGCTTCAGGTAGAGCTGGTAGTCTCCAGCAGGCCTTTGGTGTTGCAGGTAGAGTTGATTGTTCCTGATGATAACAGGTCTCCATGGATGCAGGTAGAGCTGGTGGTCCCTAAGACAGCAGCAGGGCCGCAGGGATGCAGGTAGAGTTGTGGCTCTGGAAATGGAGTGCAGGGGGGTCAATGCAGAGTTTGTTCTTGTTGGGTTTGCCCAGCTTGGCAGACAGGCAGCAGCTTGGGAGTAGAAGTCTCACTTGGTGGTCCGGGATGGTTGCAAGTGTCTGGGGTTGTGGTTAGAACTGTAAAACCAGAATATGGAACACAAAGGGGTCAGGGCAGGGTGTATGACTGCCAGGCTTGCTGGGATTGACCCCAAAGGTAGGCATGATTCATAATTTTAAATGCAACCATAATCCCTTAAGGCTGACATGACTGTATGGTTTGTTTTTTATATGTTCCAGGTTTCTTTTGTGTTTATAAGTCCTGAATATGTTCAAAGGCACCAACCCCTGCATGGAAAAGAAAACAACAAAAATCAAAACAAAGAATCGAACAAATCTACACTTGGTCATGAAGTGGACACCTAAGGGTTCTTTGGAAAGTCAGTAGTGCTGGCTGCTGTTTTGCTGGCAGACACATGATGGAGTGGTACACTGAAGCAGACACAGGTGAAAGGATGTTCTGCTCACGCAAGCACATGATGAAGGATGCTTCCCGACCAGCTTGCATGTATCAGTCCAACTTACATTTCATAGTCAAGCTCCATTTTTCAGGACTCCATAGAGAAACTCCAAAATACTCATGGTGGTGTGCTGCAGCTTCTCGCCACTTCCTCAGACTCGGGCTGATCGGCCGAGTGATGTCAGCTGAGACAGAGTCACGTGGAGTTTTGCTAAGACTCAGGTGCTGAGACAAAACATGGTGAAATAAGACCTGTGGAGGACATGTGACGTTTGGAGTGAATATAAATA
Organism: Apodemus agrarius; assembly: GCA_964023405.1. Lineage (NCBI taxonomy): Eukaryota > Metazoa > Chordata > Mammalia > Rodentia > Muridae > Apodemus > Apodemus agrarius. Next base: position 52,331,003 of record OZ030024.1, read on the forward strand.
GGACTCAACTGACAGGCTTGGCTGAGCTGCCTGTAAGAGCTAGCTGTGCAATGCTTGTTGGTCTTGAGTCTTTGCTGATCTTCACTTCACTGAGGTCTTGCATAACAAGAACTTTTCCTGGTGTTTCTGTTGACCCTGCTCCCTCCTGCTGACTCATGCCGGTTCAGAGAAGGCCTGGCTGTTCCTGCTAAGTCCTGCTTTCCCTCCAACCCTTCTGCTATCCAGACACTACTGAACTGGACTGCTGGTATATCCATGAAGTGTTTGCGAGCCGATGGAGCTGCTGACTTGAGAACTGGACTGATGATTTCCTGACAGTGCAGGTGGGATTTGCTCCAAAGAATCATTTTGTTTCCACTACCTCTGGTAGGTGGAAGGTTAGAAGGGAGGTTAAAGCATTTAAGAACCATCATCAATAGTAAGCATTGAAAAAATTACAGTTACAGACAGGGTCAGCAGTTCTCAGCTTGTGTGTGTGTGTGTGTGTGTGTGTGTGTGTGTGTAAAGTCAGTATGTTGTTGAGGCAGTGTCCATTTCACTATGAGCTCAGGCTGGCCTGGAACTCACTCTGTAGTGCAGGTAGCCTTGAACACACAGTGTAGTCCAGGATGGTGGTACACTCCTGCCTGCGGGAACTTCTGCATGCACCACCATGCCTTGTTGATCAAAAGTTCTTCTCCTTCTTGTGGCTATTGCTGTTCTCCCCATACTTAGTGTTTCAGTAAAATCCAAGGTGCTTACAGCTCGTGTGTGTGTGTGTATATATATATATATATATATATATATATATAAATTATATAATGAAATTATATATTTTAATATATTAATATATGTGTATATATATACTTACGTGTGTATGTGAATATTTTGCCTTCATGTATGTTTGTTTGCCATATGTGTGCCTAGTTACCATGGATGCCAGAAGAGGGCATCAGATCCTCTGGAACTAGAGTTACAGACTGTGAGACACTGTACGGGTGATAGGAATCAAACTCAGCAGGTCCTCTGCAAGAGCAGGCACTGTTCTCAACTGCAGAGCCATCTTCTCAACCCCAACAGCTCATTTTGAAAGGACTTATGCACAAGCACTTTCATAATGAGCTTCAAAACTCAGTGTCCACTTGAAGAAAATAATACAAATAATCTGAAACAGAAATCTTAAAGTTTCATTGCTGCCCGGTTACCAAGAGTTATCAGCAATGTGGGTCTACTAACTGAGCACTGTACTACTTCACAGACCTCTGTATCAGATAGAACCCTGCCTCCTGTTCTATCCTGTTCCACTGATTGTCTGATGTTGCCTCTTATCATCTCAACCTTGGAAACCCAACAAGCTTTCCAGAGGTAAGATGTTCTCTAATGGGTTTTAACATTATTGGGAACAGAAAAAGCCCTGAGCTAGTCTTTTAAACAGTCTGACAGATACCAGATAAGAGCACACTTCCTTCTACCCTCCCCCCAGGAGTTTGCAGCAATAGACAGGCACATTGGCTCATGGTGTGGGAGCAACAGGGCTGTACAGGTTTGCTCATTGATAGGTCAATTATTCTATTTTCAGAGAGGATTCTTGCACAAGAAATTATCCCTTGTAGCAAGTAGATTTAAAGAATCATTGCACTCTCAAGTTCTGCATTCTTCATAATGAAAGACCCAGCATGAGCAGTGGGTAGGGCTCAGGCAGCTCCACCCATAACTGAGAAGCTGAAGGCAATTGCTGGTTACTGGAGAAGGAGGTGCATTTTCATAAGGGAGGCAACCCTGGTAGGCTGCCTGTGTCCCAGAGGATGACGCTACACCCACATATGTACTGGTGGAACAAATTCGACTCCATAGATTGAAAAAATGTTTGTCTTTGGTTTAGAGGAAGAAGTGGAATGGGGCATCAGAAGAATTAGATGGGAGAGTTTAAGGGAAAGATGTGATCAAAACCACATTGTATGACTTTCTTAAACATTAAAAAATATTCACAAAATATTAAAAAACAGCATAGATAAAAGCAAGTGTTTTGAAGTCTGGCAAACATGTATACCTACTACTAAGTCTCAGGGGTAAGTAAGACATGTAAATTCTCTGGATCACATTCTATCAAGTCCAAAATTTAACAATTGTTACCCATACTTTGCTGCCAAAACACAGGATGAGTATATATATATGCATATATATACATATATATATACACAAGTGTTCAATAAACGTTTTCTATTTCTAACACGATGCATTTTGACAGGAGTTGAATACATATATATATATATATATATATATATATACATATATACATATATATAAAGCATATCACTATGCTAAATTAGGACAATTAGACTTAAATATTCTAGAAATAACTTGTTATCATTTCTGAGGTTTTCTATCTTTTTTACTCCATTGTAACATGTTTTGAAAAAGAAATAGACATGAACTTTTGTTTATTTTACATAACTATAATCCCTAAACAGATATTTTTTTAATCCAAGGGTTTCAAGTAGAGTATAGGAAATTATGAACCATACTGGTAAACCATTTTTTAAAATATTTTTATTTTCGAGATAGTCTCCTTATGCAGCACAGAATGCCCCCATGCTTGTGACAATCCTCTCCTATCTGACACCTACATTCTGGTAATATAGGTGTGAGTCACCACAGCCAGATTTAAAGCTCTACAAAATCTGCTTTATCAAACCAGCTGAATTACTGACATTATCAGATTGCACTTGATAAAATTATATTTAACATAACATTTTGGTTTGGCGAACATATAAAGACTAAATAACAAATTATTTTGAGTCTCCCATATTTTCCCCAATTATTGCAGTTTCTCATGCTTTCTTCTTTCATCTCTGTGTGTGAAGTCACTCTCTGAAACTGTGGTGTTAGTCTCTTGCATGACTAAAGAACATCACCAGTCAGGATACAGGGGGAAGAGAGGAGTCAGCGAGTCAAAAACTGAAATGTTACACACACAAGTCTAGGAAAACCCTGCAAGCTTGCCTCATTTGACTCTTTCTTTCTTTCTTTTTCTTTCTTTCTTTCTTTCTTTCTTTCTTCCTTCCTTCCTTCCTTCCTTCCTTTTTTTTTCTGTCTTTCTTTCTTTCTTTCTTTCTTTCTTTCTTTCTCTCTTTCTTTCTTTCTTTCTTTCTTTCTTTCTTTCTTTAGTTTGGAATAGAGTTTACTTAGGGCATGTAGAGGGAAGTTAAAGGGGTAGTAGAGGCAGAGAAAGGCAGAGAGGAGAGAGCAGAGAAGTAGAAAGTAGAAGCTGGCCATGATCACATGGAGAGAGGGGGGCAGGCAGTGGGGAAAGAGGGGGAGTAAAGGGGCCAGAGAAAAGAGGCAAGAGAGTAGGCATGCCTCATTGTTATCAGTGGGTGGAGCACCTGGAATTGTGCCCAGCTTCAGTACGTGATTTAAATATTAACCCCAAAGCCTTAGATCTCACAGCTGTGTGCACTTCAGCTCTGACTGAAGATTAGTAATCAGGTTGGCCTGCCTCTGTGGCTGAGCAGTGGCCACTGACCACACAGCTTGATCAGTCTTGTTCTAGGTTCCTCGACTTCAGTGAATGGTAAACAGAGTAACTTTTGATAGGACAGCGCTCCAGTGTTCTGGTGCGGCTAGGAAAATGCTCTCTGAAACTGCATAAGATGAATGAACAACCTTTAGCCCAGGAAAGGTAACCTTAACAAAGCAGGATGCTCTAAGAAAAGTTCACAGAGCCTATGCACAGAAACTCACAGAAACTGAAACCTCCCCAAGAAGTATCAGAGCATCAAGCTCTGTCTGTGCTCTGTCCATGCTCCCCTAAACTCCATCAGAGTTCAGCACAGAAGCAAAAACCAGCAACACAGGAGCAGAGCGGTGAGCAATGATTATGCTTTCCCACCCACAGAAAATCCAATTTTTTTTATTGAAATTAAATCTGATTGGGGCTGAGGTAAAGAGAAAGTAGACATAAAGAAGAAATTAGCCAACGGTAAGGGGGGTGCGATATAATCACAGAATGTAGTCTACTGACAGAAACTTTCCCTTCTAAGCCCTTGTCTTGGCCAAATCCCATTGCAATTGTCTTGGCTTTAAAAGCCCGCCCATCCAAGTGACAAAGCATCCTGATGGGATGAGAACTGCAGGTGACTGCTGTAAACGATGGCGAGTGAATACCGTGGATGTTTCTCTGAGCGCTAGAAAGACTGAATACGATGATGATCTTAAAATAGTCACATAAACCTAGTCACACAATTCTAAAAAGTATTCTATAAGGAATGCCAAAAAAGCACTTAGGATGTATAAAACAGAATTAGTGATGTTGTAAATTAATGAAATCTGAAGAAGTTGATAGAAATTCTCTTAAATCAAGAAAGGAGCCTAAGTCTGCATATGAACTGTTCAGCAGCCCACTGACTCAGGATACAATTTTTTGGTAATTACAGCTCTGCGAAGTGCTCCCTCCCCATCCCCTCCTTCTCCCCTCCCCCTCCTTCTCCCCATCCCCCTTCTTCCCCTCTCCTCCTCCCCTTCCCTCTCATTAAACCTTAATGCTATTTCTCAAGCCCTATAAACCCTTTTTATATGTACCCAGTTCTTTCTCTGCTGTGTACTCAGGCTGTTTAAATTTAGCCTGCCTTTGAGAGTACAGTGTGATCAACTTTACTCTGCTTGCATCTCCCATGTAATCAGCTTTATAACCTAAGCTAAACTCATAGCATAGCTTTGATCTTAAGTTCATGCACCTGACTCAGAATAGTGTGGTGTGTGTGTGTGTGTGTGTGTGTGTGTCTCTGTGTGTCTCTGTGTGTCGTCTGTGTGTCTGTTTATGCGTGCACATGTGTGATTATTGTGGCAATCATTTGCTGAAAGCAGCCAAAAGATTGAAAGCAGCCGTCAACAAAATAAACACCCCATAAATGTAAGCAACATGTGAATATAGTTTGATAATGTCGCATGTGGTTTAGAGTGAGTGGTATTCTATGTCAGCTGGGGTCAGTAAAGTCACTTCTTCACTCATAAAATCTTGTTAAAAATCTCTATAGCAAGCATACTTCATCCCTTTCCCTAGATCATGGCTCTTGTGCTGTCCAAGAGGTACAAGCCCTGTCAGGGACAGACAGATCAGACACACTGAATAGCACAGATGGCAGGAGAGAAGAAGTAAGTTCTCTGATCCTCTCTGAAAGGATGTTAAAGATGCTTATTAGGAAGGATGTGCTGTAGGAGATCCTAGAAAGACGGTCCGAGACAAGGAAAGAAAAGATGGACACAGGATGGGCAGGGCATCATGGAGTTTCTGTGGTCTGGGCAATGTTAGATTGTACTACATAGATACCTAATATATGTTATATATGTTACGTACATTCATGTGTGTGTCAAATGAGTCACAATTTTTAAAGCAAGTGAAACTTATCTAATGATCTTGGCATAAAAATATTTTGGCATAAAAATATCGTATTACAGTTACACAAGCCAAAACAAGATTTAGTTATAAGATAATCTCAGTTGGATCATAAAGATATTCCATAAAAAATTCTTCTGAAGTTAAGAGTCTTATTGAAAAGTGCTGTTCTTTCATATAAAGAATATTATTTTTCTAATTCACAGCTGGAAGAGCACCTAAGGTTAAAATACCAGAATTGTTCTCAATATAAACAATACACAAGGCACCAGCGCATCTCAAATTATTCTGAAATTATTTTATTTAATTCAAAAGTTATTAGGGCAGTATTAGCAAACATAATCTGTGTAGATGAATATCCATTGATTAAAAATATTAATTCACAAAAAAATTCACATACTTATACTGTTTTACATTTCTGAACATTGACACTGTATAGATTTACAGGGCTCTCATAATAGTATGTAGGTAATAATTAACTCCTTTTGCGATTTTATTTATTTCATGTATAATAGTGTTTGCTTGAGTATATGTTTATGTACCACATGCGTGCATTGCCCACAGAGGCCAAAAAAGTGTATTAGGTTCCCTAGAAGTGGAGTTACAGACAGTTGTGACTTACCATGTGAATCCTGGGAATTGAACCTTGGCCCTCTGGAAGGACAGCAGTGTTCTGACCTACTGAGCCATCTCTCTAAACCATATAAGTACCAAATTTAAAACATTAACAGTGAGTAAAACTACAACAGAGGATTTAAAATACAAAATGTATCCCTAACACTAGCATTAAAATCCATAATAATATTAATGGAAATGAAATAGGGATATGCAAGTTCATTATTATGAAGAGGTTTCCACACCTTCTCTTGATACACAATGTGGTACATGTATATCTACAGATACAAGCCCAGAGACCTAAGTCCATCCATATAAACTCTTCACAGAATACTATAGCAAAAGATCAATTTGCTTCCACATTACAACACTCAACAGAATATACCACTCATAAAAAATAATTCAATACATTTAAAAGAATATAATCCATATGAATAAACACAAGAAATAAATTCTGAATGGTTTTATTTAGTTTCGTCTACTGTAAAAATTGCCAGAGACTATGCAGTTCAACCTGTGAATTAGGAAGATTTTGGCAATAAATACTTGTTTCTTCCTATTCTGGGGTTGGTAAATAAAAATTTATGGCACTTTCTGATCTTGTATCTGGCAAGGACCCACTTCCTAGTTTTCACGTGCTCGTATCTCCATTGTGTCATCTCATTGTAGAACAAAGACTAGCTCATCTTTTTTCCAAAATCACAAATTTCATTCTGAGGCAACCACTTTTGTATCCAATAACTATCAAAGACCCTGCGGTAGTTTAGGTATCACAGTAGTTGTGGCTTCATAGAAAGAATTGGGTAGTGTTCCTTCAGTTTCTATTTTGTAGAATAGTTTGAAGAGTATTGGTATTAGGTCTTCTTTTTTTATTGGATATATTCTTTAAACTCTGTTATTCTAAATTGTCCTTTGTACAGAATTAACATTTTTACTTCAATTCTCTACAGAATGATGGCAACATAATACTTATTTCACCATCCATTTTTGTTTACTCAAGGCTTTTTTATATTTATCATAAATTTTTAACTGTTAATTCTTGTTTTGGTTTCCACTCTGGAAAATGTATAGAAATTCATATATTGAAGCCATAGTTGAAGTGATAATTGAGGTATTCAGCTCATGCTTACTCTATTAGGAATTGTTTCTATTTTGTTTGTTCTTTGTTACCTTGTCCTGTTTTACTGTGTATTCTCAGGCATTCTGTATGTTAATTTCCTTAATGTTATTCTTCTGGAGATATACCTTTTGATGCTATATTTAATTTCTGTAGGAGAAAACACATAGTATATAACAGCCCATTGGTAAAATGAAAATGTTGTGGTAAGTGCTCATGAATATGTTTAAACTCAGCTTTCAATATCAGAAAGTCCTTTTGTTATAGTTAAAGAAATAAAAAATTATACATGAAAAAAACATTAACAGTGCTGTAATACTTGGTTAACAGCTATGATTACCCTAAAATCAACCAGGTACATACATGCCAAAGTATATACCTATAAGTATGGTTGCTATTATGCCAAGTACAAAATATTACAAAGTGAGGTATTTAAAAATATCCAATAAATAGTAACAAAATGTTGATTAAAACATTGCACTCCTTACTCATCAAGCATTTATTTTTGAAAAATATTGGTTGATACTGGAGTAGAATGTTAATGCTTACTGAAAAATATATATTTTATGTTTTACTCTAAAGTAAGATTTTTATAATAAAAGATTCTTATTAAAGAAACTTTGAATATGATCTCCACAAGGAACATTTTTAATTCTTCAGTTAACATTTGTGACCTTTCAGTGCTAAGATTACAACCTACTTGTGTGTCTTTGTGTATTAATTCAGATGAGGAGGTGGGTGGAAAAAGGTAGAAGGAGAAATGGAGGAAGTGGAGGAGGAAAGTCTCTGAGTCTATATTACCATGGGATAAAGAAATGTACAAATCTCAACTAGCTTGAGAAAAATAATGGCAGTGCCTAAGCAAACGTGGCCAAGCAATAAGAACTCATCAGGAAAAGAGATGAGCATGAACTGAAGCTAGCATGCCAAGTTTCCTTGAAGGGAAGAACTTTCAGTACGAGAGAAGGCTTAACGTGTCAGAGTAGAATGAGCAAAGCACACAGTTCATTTATGTCTAGGAAGACTCTACTCTCTGCCTGAAGTCTCAGGAAGCAGGTAGCAAAGCCATAAGCTCATTAGAATAATTTCAATTACAGGAGATAAAATGAAAGAAAACCTAGTAGACCGGCTAATAAGAATGTCGAAAAGATTATTTGTGGAAGACCATCTTGTCTTCTGGTTATGACATGGTGATTGCACTCATGAACTCACAACAGTGTTCGCTGCCTGCACAAGATCTATATGAGATCAAACCAGCCAAATGTCCCACATAGATGGTAATTCACTTCTCTTACTGTGGATGGAGCTGTGGGTGGTCATAGCTGCTGAGAGAGGAAAAACTCTTCTTTAATGTAGCCACTGGTGGCTTTCTAGGTACAGTAGATGGGCCCTACATTCATCTGCTTATAGGCAAGTATCATTGGACTTAATGGGTCCCCAAAATAAAAAAGACATGAAGTTGGGAAGGGGTGGTGTTGAGGGTAAAAGGGGAATGGGGGAGGGAGAATAGAGAAAGGTCTGCTTTATCATAGGCACGTGTGAAATTCTTAAAGACTAAAAAGTGGTTAATTTAAAAGTACATATAGATATTTTACTGAGAAGTAGAATCACTGTCCTCACTGTATTGACCATAAAGCTAAGTGAAATTGTAGACACAAAAAATATCTTCAAATATAATGGGAGAAGTGTTGTCAGATTTTACAGGCAATTCTTCAGCAGTTCATCTATGCAAACACTGAGTATACAAAAATTGGTATTTTATGTTTTTTAGTTTAAGTCAAAACTTTACCTCAAAACATTACCTTATCATCTCTGTCTTTCTGTATGAATTCAAAAAAGCTACCAAAAATTTGTGATTGAAGAATCTTTGAATAATTTGTGGAACTTTTATATGGATATGACTTTTGGCTTTACATTAAAAATTGTAGTTTGAATTCATGCAGGTTGTAGTACTATGGTTATGAGCTGAATGAGCTCTGGGTGTCCCGAAAAGAAATGGTTCATGGTTTCTTTTGAAGTAGTATCACAAAATTATTTTAACTGAGTACTTTGTCTATGATTGTTTATTAGTACTGCCTCCAAGAAAGTATATGAAAATCTGTAAACTCTTAAGGAAAATTTAGGAAGTAGTCCTTTATGCTATTTCATACATATCTTTAGGAAATTCATCTAAGAATTCAACAAAGAAAATAGAGTGTAACCATATTCATATATTATACACTTGTGGAAAAATTTAAAATACAAAATGACCATGGGACAACATCTTGTAAAGAAAGGATTAGGGAGTCTTGGCGAGACACTGCATATACAGAGGTAGCAATCAGAAATATGTTAAAGAATGAGGGCTGTCAAAAGCCTATTTCTATTCTACAGATCTTCACATATACGCTTAGTTGTAAGTACAAAGGAGGGCATATTTGAGAAGGGAGAACCGTGTAAAGAGAAGCAAACAAAGCATCAAGGCCACTGTTATGACTGGTTTACACAAGGTTGGATATTTACTTATGGATGGAGCTGTCTTCAAATACAAAGCATGGATTCTTCGGGTACTTATTTTTTATATCTTTACTGAACACAAAAGCCAACTTTGTGAATGTAGGATTTCTTTTTTATGCTCAGGAATCTCATTTCTAATTCATGGTACAAACACAATAAAAATGTCAGGCCTGTACTGTGAAAGCCAGTTTTCAAGGGAATGACCACTTAGTGTTTGTGCGAGTTTCTCTTTCTATGCACCAACAGTACAGGTTTTAATGTGTTTTGTTTTTTTTTTTTTCTTGGTAAGTATCACATTTTCTATTTTGTTTGGGTAAGAACTCAAATACTGTATCACCCACCTCCAATTTCACCTGCTGTTCCAACTGCTGCAGAAGGATTCTTTTAAATGTATTAATCTACAAGCAAATTTTACTGCAAAGCAATGCTATTTTCCTCCTTTATTCCCACATTACTTAATAACTATCTTTATTAAGTTAAATTAAGTAGTTTGTTTTAATTATCATTGGTGGTGGCTTCTGATGGCACAGCCTCCCTACATAGCACACACTGGCCAGAAACTCAAAATCTCTTAGACTTAAATTTGTAGGTGGTGAAATCACAAACATGCTCTATCACGCTTACATTTTATCTTTTAATTGATGCGTGAGAATTAGACCTGTCAATGATGCACTGTACTAATTACTTTTCTCTTGCTGCGATAAAGTACCATGACCAGAAGCAATGAGGGAGGACCAGTTCTCTTTAGCTTCTGGTTCCTGAAATAAAATCCATCTTGGCACAGAAGGCATGAGGTACTTTCTCCAGTAAGGCTCTACCTCCTATAAATTCTGTAACCTCCCAAAACTTGGCCCTCACGTAGGGACCAAGTGTTTAAATATACAAGCTCACGGGACACCTCTCAGTTAAACCATCACAAGTATACCATGTGATGATTAGTATATTCATTATGTTTAAATCAAATTAAGTAATCAATCCCCTCAAACTACTATCACCCCTTCATGGCAAAACATTCAAAGTCATCTATTTCAGTTTGTCAACACACATAAATGCTATGTTGCTGTAGTCATTCTTCTATAAGGGCTGTGAGGAAGTCCTTCCCTCAGCCAGTAACTCGGCATCTATGACCACGCCTTCCTTAACCCAGGTTCATCCCCCAACTTCTCATAAGCACCCCTTTAGTTTCTATTTCTAGATGAGCATGTGGATGCCTCATATGAACGGCGTCAAACAATAATTGTTCTTCTTGGCCCAGCTCATTTTATAGACTGAAATGGATTCTACTCCTATTTATGTTGTGGCACATGGCAAAATTTCACACTTGTATAAGGGGCGAATGTTTTCCCGTCGTGTCTGGCCACATTTTCTTTCTTATTTTTACCTTCATTTCTTTGTGCTGCCAGCAGTGAGCTGAGGACTCTGACTGCAGACACCTCTTTCTCTGGTGGAGTCAGTGCCTTTGTATATATTCCTGAGCAGGGTTGCTGGACCGTATGATAGTTATTTTAAGTTTTAACGGAATGTTTATATTTTATTCCACAATGGCTATGGTAATTCATATTTACATCAACAGAGTTGGTGTTCGAAGTTCTCCACTTACCCACACCTTCACTTGGAATTATTCTTTGTCTTTTCAATGGTAACCATTTTTATTGACATCAGGTCATACCTCTTTGTGGTATACCTTCAACAGTTTCCCTTACGGTTCTTAAAAAATTTTCACTGTGAAGGTTCCTCTTGGTTCTCAACTTGACTGGATTTGAGGACAACTATGAGGCGAGCCTCTGGGCACTCCTGTAAGGGACTTCCTTGGTCAGTGTGATGGCTATTCGTTTTTTCTTTCTTTCTTTTATTTTCTTTTAATTCCACTGTGTGACCCACTTCAGTGCCAGCAGCCTACAGGCATGGAGGCCAGGCAATATTCTGACTAATACAGCCAGGTTATTTGAACTAAGAGGAGCCTCCCTGACTGTGGCATTTTCTGGTGTGAAGGAACAGCCTTAGGAGCCACAGTTTGCACTAGCATGGCATACTATGAGAGGCCCAGGGAGGTGAGCCTGCCATAAATCCAAATCCATTCATATGATGACTATTCTTTATCATCAATTTGGCTCCACCAGTAATTAACTAAAGCCTAGGCAGCTGGGCGTGCCTGTGAGAGACTTCTCTTCTTCTTCTTCTTCTTCTTCTTCTTCTTCTTCTTCTTCTTCTTCTTCTTCTTCTTCTTCCTCCTCCTCTTCTTTTTTTTTTATGGATCATTTGAGGTGTGGAGACCCATCTTAAACCTGAGCCACACCTTCTGGTGGCAGCCTATATAAAGGACATGGAAGAAGCAACAGCTCATTCTTTGACTGCTTGCCTTCACTCTCACTGGCAAGTCCAGTCCTTCACTGGTATTGAACCTACTTCTTTGGAATACTGACATATACTGAAAACCAACTAAGACATCCAGACATCTAGAATGAACAAATATTGATTCCTGATTTCCACTGAGAAATACTCATTGTGATATTTAATATATTAAATATAGAATTAAATATACTCATATATGTATATGTGTATATGTGTATATATATCTATATACATATATATACACATACACACACACACACACACACACACACACACATATATATATATATATATATATATATATATATATATATATAATCAGTTGTATCTCTAGAATTTAGAGAAACAGAATCTAGAACCAAGATATTCTGACTAATAAAATCAGGTTATTTGAACTAAGAGGAGTCACCCTGACTGAGGCATTTTCTGGTGTGAAGGAACAGCCTTGCTTTTCATCTGACTGCCTTTTTGTTTCTTTTCCATTGTTCTGACAAATTCCACTCATGCTGCTGCTGCTCCTGCTGCTCCTGCTGCTGCTCCTCCTCTTGCTGCTCCTCCTCCTGCTGCTCCTCCTCCTGCTGCTGCTCCTCCTGCTGCTCCTCTTCCTCCTGCTGTTCCTGGCTTTTCAGCATGGACTAGAGACAAATGGTCCCCAGGACCTTCCAGAGACTCAGTGTCTGAGCAGACCAGCTGAGGTAGGCATGCACCTCAGTAGATTGTGAAGCTACTAGCATCTCAGCCTCTTTGGTGTGAAGATAGCCATTTTTGTTGGATTCCTCCTTTATATAAGACAATCTAATAAATCATCTTTATTTTTTATTAGCTACTTTCTTTATTTACATTTCAAATGCTATCCCCTTTCCTCGTTTGTCCTCCAAAAACCCCTATCCTTCCCCCCCCCCCAACTCACCTACTCCTGCTTCCCTGTCCTGGCATTCCCCTACACTGGGGCATTGAGCCTTCACAGGACCAAGGGCCTCTCCTCTCATTGATATCCGACAAGGGCATCCTCTGCTACATATGCAGCTTGAATCACTGGTTCCTCCACTCTTTGGTTGTTAGTTTAGTCCTTGGGAGCTCTGGGAGAACTGGTTGGTTCATATTGTTGTTCCTCCCATGGAGCTGCAAGCCCCTTCAGCTCATTGGGCCCTTTCTCTAGTTCCTCCATTGTGGACCCAGTGCTCAGTCCACTGATTGGCTGTGAGCATCCACTTCTGTATTTGTCAGGTACTGGCAGAGTCTCTCAGTAGACAGCTATATCAGGCTCCTGTCAGCAAGAACTTGTTGACATCCACAATAGTGTCTGGGTTTGGTAACTGTATGTGGGATGGTTCACCAGGTAGGGCAATCTCTAAATGGTTTTTCCTTCAGTCTCTGCTTCACACGTTGTCTCTGTTTTTTTCTCATAGTTATTTTAATCCCCCATGTAAGAAGGACTGAAGTATCCACACTTTGGTCTTCCTTCTTCTTGAGCTTAATGTAGTCTGTGAATCATATCTTGATGTATTCTGAGCTTCTAAGCTAATATTCACTTATCAGTGAGTGCATACCATGTGTGTTCTTTTGTGATTGGGTTACCTCACTCAGGATGATATTTTCTAGTTCCATCCATTTGCTTAAGAATTTCATGAATTCATTGTTTTTAATAGCTGAGTAGTACTCCATTGTGTAAATGTACCACATTTTCTGTATCCACTCCTCTGTTGAAGGACATATGGGTTCTTTCTAGCATCTGGCTATTATAAACAAGGCTGCTATGAACATAGTAGAGCATGTGTCCTTATTACATGTTGGAGCGTCTTCTGGGTAAATGCCCAGGAGTGGTATAGCTGGGTCCTCAGTTAGTACTATGTCCAATTTTCTGATGATTGGCCAAATTGATTTCCAGAGTGGTTATACCAGCTTGCAATTCCACAAGCAATGGAGGAGTGTTCTTTTTCCACATCTTTGCCAGCATCTGCTGTCACGTGAGTTTTTGATCTTAGCTATTCTGACTGGTGTTAGGTAGGATCTCAGGATTGTTTTCATTTGCATTTCCCTAATGACCAAGGATGTTGAACATTTCTTTAGGTGTTTCTCAGCTATTCAGTATTCCTCAGTCGAGAATTCTGGTTAGCTCTGTACCCTATTTTTAATAGAGTTATTTTTGTTCTCTGGAGTCTAACTTCTTGAGTTCTTTGTATATATTGGGTATTAGCCTTCTAGCAGATGTAGGGTTGGTAAAGATCTTTTCCCAACCAGTTGGTTGCTGTTTTGTCCTATTGACAGTGCCCTTTGCCTTAGAGAAACTTTGCAATTTTATGTGGTCCCATTTATTAAATCTTGATCTTATAGCACAAGCTATTGGTTCAGGAAAATTTCCCCTGTGCCCATGTGCTCGAGTCTCTTCCCCACTTTCTTTTCTATTAGTTTCAGTGTATCTGGTTTTATGTGGAGGTCCTTGATCCACTTGGATTTGAGCTTTGTACAGTGAGATAAGAATGGATTGATTTGCATTCTTCTACATGCTAACTGCCAGTTGAACCAGCTCCATTTGTTGAAAATGCTGTCTTTTTTTTTCCACTGGATGGTTTTAGCTCCTTTGTCAAAGATCAAGTGACAGGTGTGTGGGTTCATTTCTAGGTCTTCAATTCTATTCCATTGATCTACCTGCCTATCATTGTACTAATACCATTTAGTATTTATTATGATTGCTCTGTGGTTAGGGATAGTGATTCTGTCAGAAGTTCTTTTATTGTTAATAGTTTTAGCTAGCCGGGCGTGGTGGCGCATGCCTGTAATCCCAGCACTCTGGGAGGCAGAGACAGGCGGATTTCTGAGTTTGAGGCCAGCCTGGTCTACAGAGTGAGTTCCAGGACAGCCAGGACTACACATAGAGAAACCCTGTCTCGAAAAACCAAAAAAAAAAAAGAATAATTTTAGCTATCTTGGACTTTTTGTTATTCCAGAGAATTTGTAAATTACTCTTTCTGACTCTATGAAGAGTAGAGTTGGGATTTTGATGGGGATTGCATTGAATCTGTAGATTGCTTTTGGCAAGATGGCCATTTTTACTATATTAATCCTGCCAATCCATGAGCATTGTAGCATTTGAGATCTTCTTTGCTTTCTTTCTTCAGATACCAAAGTTCTTGTCATACAGATATTTCATTTGCTTAGTTTGAGTCGCACCAAGGTATTTTATATTATTCTGACTATAGTGATGGGTGTTGCTTTCTTAATTTCTTTCTCAGCCTGTTTATCCTTTGAGTAAAGGAAGACCATTGATTTGTTTGAATTAACTTTATATCCAAACACTTTGCTGAAGTTGTTTATCAGGTTTAGGAGTTCTCTGGTGGAATTTTGAGGTCACTTAATTATACTATCATATCATCTGCAAATAGTGATATTTTGACTTCTTCCTTTCCAATTTGTATCTTGTTGACCTCCTTTGGTTGTCTAATTGCTCTGGCCAGGACTTTGAGTACTACATTGAACAGGTAGGGAGAGAATGAACAGCCTTATCTAGTCTCTGATTTGCTTCAATTTACTCTCCATTTAGTTCATATTGGCTACTGGTTTGCTGCTTTTACTATGTTTAGATGTGGGCCTTGAATTCCTGATCTTTCTAAGACTTTTATCATGAAGGGGTGTTGGATTTTGTCAAATGCTTTTTCAGCATCTTATGAAATGATCATGTGGATTTTTTTCTTTGAGTTTGTTTATGTAGTAGATTACATTGATGGATTTCCATATACTGAACCATCCCTGCATTCCTGGGATCAAGCCTATGTGATCATGATGGATGATCATTTTGATGTGTTCTTGGATTTGGTTTGCAAGAATTTTATTGAGCATTTTTTGCATTGATATTCATAAGAGAATGCTCTGAAATTCTCTTTCTTGTTGGGTTTTTGTGTGGTTTAGGTTTCAGAGTAATTGTGGCTTCATAGAACAAATTAGATAGTGTTCCATTTTTAGTTTGTGGAATAGTTTGAAGAATACTGGTATTAAGTCTTTTTTTGAATGTCTGATAGAACTCTGCACTAAATCCATCTGGTTCTGGGCTTTTTTTTTTTTTTTTTTTTTGTCAGGAGAATATTAATGACTGCTTCTAATTCTCTAGGGGCTATGGGACTCTTTAGATGGTGTATCTGATCCTGATTTAACTTTGGTGCCTGGTATCTACCTAGAAAATTGTCCATTTTATCCAGATTTACAGTTTTATTGAGTATAGACTTTTGTAGTAGAATATGATGTTTTTTTATTTCCTCATTTTCTGTTGTTATGTCTCCCTTTTTGCTTCTGATTTTGTTCATTTGAATATTGTCTCTGTGCCCTTTGGTTATTTTGGCTGAGGGTTTATCTATGTTTGTGGTTTTTTTCAAAGAACCACATCATGGTTTGGTTGATTCTTTGTATAGTTCTTTTTGTTTGTACTTGGTTGATTTCAGCCATGAGTCTGAATATTTTCTGCCATCTATTCCTCATGTGTGTATTTGCTTCTTTTTGTTCTAGAGCGTTGGAATGTGCTATCAAGCTGCTAGTGTATGCTCTCTCCGGTTTTGTTTTGGAGTCACTCAGAGCTATGAGTTTTCCTCTTACCACTCCTTTCATTGTATCCCATAAGTTTGGGTATGTTGTGGCTTCATGTTCATTAAATTCTAAAAAGTCTTTAATTTCTTTCTTTATTTCTTCCTTGACCAACTTATCATTGAGTAGAATGTTCTTCAGTTTCCATGTGTATGTGGGCTTTCTCTTATTTTTGTTATTGAAGATCACCTTTAGTTCTTGGTGATCAGATAGGATGCATGGGATTATTTCTATCCTTTTATATCTCTTGAGTTCTGTTTTGTGACCAATTATATGGTTAGTGTTGGAGAAGGTACTGTGATGTGTTGAGAAGGTATATTCTTTTGTTTTAGGATAAAATGTTCTAAAGATATTTATTAAATCCATTTGGTTCATAATTTCTGTTAGTTTCACTGTGACTATGTTTAGTTTCTGTTTTCATGATCTGTTCATTGATGAGAGTGGGGTGTTGAAGTCTCCCGCAATTATTGTGTGGGGTGTGATATATTCTTTGAGCTTTAGTAAAGTTTCTTTTATGAATGTGGGTGCTCTTGCATTTAGAGCATATATGTTCAGAATTGAGAGTTCTTCTTGGTAGATTTTTTCTTTGATGAGTATCAAGTATCATTCCTTATCCTTTTTGATAACTTTACGTTGAAAGTCAATTTTATTTGATATTAGAATGGATACTACAGCTTGTTTCTTGGGACCAGTTGCTTGGAAAATTGTTTTCCAGCCTTTTACTCTGAGGTAGTGTCTGTTTTTGTTACTGAAGTTGGCTTTCTGTATGCCCCAAAATGTTAAGCCCTGTTTATGTATACAGTCTGTTAGTCTATGGCTTTATATTGCAGAATTGAGTCCATTGATATTAAGAGATATTAAGGAAAAGTGATTGTTGCTTCCTGTTATATTTGTTATTAGAATTGGAATTATGTTTATATGGTTATCTTCTTTTGTCTTATTAAAATAAGATATTTTTTTTTTGCTTTTTTAGGGTGTAGTTTTCCTGCTTTTGTTGGACTTTTCTATTTATTATCCTTTGAAAGGCTGTATTTGTGGAAAGATGTGCAAATTTGTTTTTGTCATGGAATACCTTGGTTCTTCCATGCATGGTAATTGAGAGTTTTTGCTGGGTATAGTAGCCTGGATTGTCATTTGTGTTCCCTTAGAGTTTGTATGATATCTGCCCAGGATCTTCTGGCTTTTATAGTCTTTGGCAAGAAGTATGGTGTAATTCTGATAAGTCTGCCTCTTTATGTTATTTGACCTTTTTCCCATACTGCTTTTAATAGCCTTTCTTTGTTGTGTGCGCTTAGTGTTTTGATTATTATGTGATGGGAAGAATTTCTTTTCTGCTCTAGTCTATTGGAGTTCTGTAGACTTCTTGTATATTCATGGCTATCTCTTTCTTTGTTTCTTTGTTTCTTTCTTTTTTCTTTCTTTGTTTCTTTCTTTCTTTTCTTTTCTTTCTTTCCTTTTTTTCCTTTGGATATTTTTTTCTTTATTTACATTTCAAATGTTTTCCCTTTTCCAAAGACCTTGAAAAACATCTATCTCCAAAAATACTTATACTACTATTCACAACAGTGGCAAAATTACAATTAGGCAGTAGCAATAGAAATAATTTAAGATTGGGGGTCAGCACAACATGAAGAACTATATTAAAGGGTCACAGCACTAGGAGTGGTAAGGACAACTGACGCAGAAAATTCTAACTAATATGCATTGTTTAGTTTCATAAGTTTTAAATTTGTAGTTATGCCTTTGATGTATTTCAAATGGATTTTTTATAAGGAGGTAGGGGAGGGAAGTAGACTTCACTTTAGTTTTCTAAACATAAATTTCAGGGCAGTCTTGTAAACTTCCTGCTGAGAACTCACATGGTTGACAGACAAACAGAAGCACTGAGATGTGTGTTCTTTTGCTGAGATCCACATGTGTGCCTGGCATGTACTCACTTCTCCACACTCAACTGATAAATTGATGGAATAAGAGTCATATAATAATTTCATGTGACTTTATCACCCTTAGCAAGCACTTATGATGCAGAGTATTAGATGTCAACAATATCAATATATCCTATGTGCCTCTCTATACTCTCAAGTGATAAATCTAACACAGGCAATTTATGTGCTTTGTTTTAAGTTGAGAAGGTCAACTTTAGAAGCCTGTTCAGAACAGGTCTATTACCAAATGCATTCACCTCTTGTTTCTATTTAAACATCTTAAATAGGATTTAAACATTTAATTTAAGTTTACATGCGTTTTGAGATAAGAAATCTGTTCTAGTGCTTATTTGTCCCTACCTTGAATCAGGCATCTTTTCTTACTTTGCCATGGATACAGCTGGACACCACAGTTCAACATAGTTGTCTTTCCTTATTAAGAACTAGCAGCAACCCCTTCTGGCTTTAACCTTCCAACAGCTCTCTGCCAGCCAGCTGTCAATCACGTTATTCAAATGGCCTATGCTGCAATACTTAGGACACTCTCCTTGCAGAAACCCAACAAGCTCAGCAGACAGAAATCCAGGTAAATGATAAGCATCCTCCCTCCTAGTGGCTAAACTCCTTCAGAAATCTTACCAGAGTGGCCCTAGATTATCATCTCCAGTGTGTGCTTCAGAAGCTGTGGAGTGTGGTTCTGTCTGGAAGCAGCCGAGCATACAGGCCCTTTGCAAAGCAGACTGCTTAAGGTCAAGTTATTGACATCAGTCAACTGCCATGCAGTCTGAGATGAATGGAAAATAAAAATCTAACTATCTGAGCATTAAACAACAAAACAAAACAAACAATACACAAAAATCAGGAAGAGGGGAAAAACTGTAGAAAACTCTACCTCAGCCTTGATTTAATACTTAAAAGTGAAGACAATGATGCTATCTTGAAGTGCTGCTGGCAGCTGTAAGCACAGGTGTATTTATACCTGTTCTTATTTGTGTGACTGCATAGAACTTTATACTATTTGTATCCCATTATTGGGTGAGATCAAACTAAAAATAATTACAAATAACATGGGCCTAGAAGCGCTGTGAAGATCTACAAATGAAGTAGCTAGCAAAGTTCAGTCCTCACAGCCCTCCAGAGGCTCGGAGCTCTCTTGGCAAGCAAATGTAATTCCTCACTGTGAGGGAGGACAGGAGGGAGGGAGGGAGGGGCATGGGGGAGGAAGGGACACAGAGGGAGGGAGGAGCATTGCATCTTAAGGTCTGGACACTTTCAGCACATTTTCAAGGCAACTTGAGGGGAAGCAAGTCACTTTCTGTAGATCAGAGGACCAATGAATTCCTGCAATGTGACTTACCCTTAGGGGGACTGTGAATTCATTAGACCTCACAAGTCAACATTTAACTTCTTCTCTTTGACTCAAAAAAATATGTTGAAAAAGTTATTTCAATTTCTTTTCTTTTTCTTTTCTTTCTTTCTTTCTTTCTTTCTTTCTTTCTTTTCTTTTCTTTTCCTTCCTTCCCCCTTCCTTCCTTCCTTCCTTCCTTCCTTCCTCCCTCCCTCCCTCCCTCCCTCCCTCCCTCCCTCCCTCCTTTCTTTCTTTCTTTCTTTCTTTCTTTCTTTCTTTCTTTCTTTCTTTCTTTCTTTCTTCTTTTTGGCAGAATCTCATTCTGTAACCCAGGTATGCCTTGAACTCGCTGGTCTTAACTATGTGAGTTCTTCTTTTTCCCCACTCTTTGTCCCCCTGCTTTCACTCCCTATCATTAAGTAGGAGAGAATGAAGGAGAGAGATGTGTGTGAATCTAGTTTCTATTTTCTTCTTTCTTCTTCGATTGCAGCTGGTCTTTGCGACTTTATGGGTTCTTCTTTTTCTCATACTCCATCCCCAAGATTTTACAACCTATCACTAGATAGAAATAAGAAGAGGGTGTTGGAGGGGGGGAGGAAGAGGAAGAGGGAGAGGGGGAGGAAGGGAGGAGAGAGAGAGAGAAAGAGAGAGAGAGAGAGAGAGAGAGAGAGAGAGAGAGAGAGAGGTTCTTGAATCTAATTTATTTAATTTACTAATGAACCACAACCGACCACTTCTGAATGACCACCGAGCATTGATTCTGCCCATCAGGGCTCTAGCATTTATATACCCTCTGAAAACTTCCCCAAATTCCAAATGTCTTCACACAATCACAGAAACTATCTGCAGCTGGCAAAACCACACCTCTGCCAGAGCAGGAGGTGAGTCATTGTCAACTGCTTTGGACTATCAGCAGCCCCACATCACCACATTTGGGATTAAAATGAAAACATTTTCTTATAATATTTCTGTGATTTGTTTTAAAGAAATCAAAATCCCAGGATTGTCAGAATTCTGAACACCCAGCAAGTGAGTATGAGCCACCATACCCATCTAGTAATTTATTTTAAAGACAGCAAAGTTAATCTTTGGAACATCATCAGATATTTTATTTAACTTCCTAAACTTGATTTTCTTGTTCATTCTTTGAAAATGCCTGCCATGGCCTCTTCTGTGAGTTTTAGTCAGTTTACTCACATCCCTTCTCCCTTTGTAATTGTCAAAGTTCTCTGGAGGCAATTTCAAGATTATTCCATCAATCTTGGTCTTTTCTTTTAATTTATGTGGTGGAATTTACTTGTTCATTGGCGTGAATAATTTTCAATGTCTTGCCAAACAGCCTGTGGCAAGTGAAAGTACAAGATGCATATATTAAAATCTTGTTTGAGTGGAATGAAACAAAAACAGATTATGCCACACAGTGAATGTCACTGGACTGTGGGCACTCACGAGCAGTTTAAAAATTCCTCTTATATTTGTAATTAAGAAAACAAATTTGCCCTGCATCTTTGAGAGGCGATGATGGGACCCACTGAGTCCTGAGGCAACAATGCTCATTTGACTTCATTGTCATCGGAATTATTTTCACCACAGATCTGCATAAATGCCTCACATATCATTTGTCATCTTATTTTGAAACCTCCTGAAGTGGGTTCAGTAGTTAAAGACCAGTTATTTGTTTTTTCATATACTCAGAGTCCTCTGTGGAGTTCTGCTCATGAGGAAAGCACTCTCTAAGTTTCGTAAGTATTATGGAAATTCTTCAGTAGCTCAGAATAGTTAATGCTCGGTGGTGGCTGCCATGGTATAAAAGTGTATTGTTAGGCAGGGATGTCTGATCAGTCCTGGGGATAACCAGCATGGTCTGGATCCTAGGGTTGGTGAACTTCTGGTAAAAGCAGCTGCCTCAGTAGAACCCATGGACAGAAAAGGACGATTGGGATGCATTGTGTCCTTGGGCCAAAGCAGCAAACAGCCCTGCAAGGAGGCACTGGGTGAGTCCACGAAACGTCTTATTGATGGTCACAGGATTCCTCTACGAGTTGAACAACACACAGAAGACACGGGGTGATCAGGAGTGATGTGAGAGGAATCACCTTGCAAGAGAACACAGAGCTCCGTGTTGGTCCAAGTTGAGATACTGACCTGCTTGCTCACTCTACGTCACTCACATGCTGGGATGTTCCCTGCTAGTACATCACTGTGACAGAATTCACAGTGAATTCCCAGAATTCAGTCAGCTTCAGTGTAAAATGGAAACGGGCTTGGGTTTGAAACTCACTGAAGCTGTCCAAGACAATGTGTTGTATTGTCAAGTACAAAAAAGGATATTGGTTTTTTTTAAAATGTATTTGTACCGTGTGTGTATGTGCGTGCATGAGGGTGTCTGTGTGTCTGTGTGCGTGTAAATGCAGGTCCCTCAGGAGATCAATGCTCTTGGTTCCTTTGGGGGAGGAGTTACTGCTGTGAGTGGAGCATTCCAGTCTGGTCCTGAGAATGCAAGTCCAGCCCTTTGCAAGAACAAGCACTTGAACTGCTGAGAAATCTCTCCAGTCAGATTTTTTTTATTTCTTTAAATATAATTTATAATGGTAGTAAAAATTTAAATGGTTGTAAAAACAGATATTTTCACTTTTTTTTTTTTATTGTAAGTTACCTTTGGTGTGATTGTTACCAAAATGCGTATTATTATTTCAAATATAAACCTTGAAGGGATACAAGATAAGTTTGTGAAGACAAACTTCTCATAGCAATGATTTTATGTGGACTGTGTCACACACAGTTAATGTTTAATCATTCAAATATTCTGGTTTTTACCATTTTTTATGCAATCCATAAAAACATAGAACAAAACTGCGTTTTAAACTCGGTGCTAAGGGCTTCATCAGTTTCTCCCAGCTTCCTTAAAAGATTCCCTAAAGGCAAGCCGCAAGCCACAGAGGCTTTTCAAAGACTCATCTGTATGCCAAAGCTGGGAATCAGGCTCTCCTGAGGTCTGGAATAGACACATAGATGACATAACTCCTCACCACAGTCACTCCCAACTTCCAACTTAAAGATACTGCCTTACCCATGCCTTGTTTCCCGTCAAAATACACGTGCAATGTTTTACACTCAACTACTAATTAGGCTGGGAAAATGTCCCAAGAGGGGTTCATTTAGTGGAAGTTTACCGTCCTCAAACTGTGCCCAGGCACCTCCTAGTAAGAGGTCAGAAAGAAACTTCCGTCTTTAAAACTCTGCAGCTGGTCAAGGGTTGTTCTGGAGGACCGCCCATTCCAGACCCAAGGTCCTTTTCCGCTTCCTCCCGGTGCGGGCTCTGTCCAGACCTCCAGGCTTCTATCCGGAGGCCGAACTGCCTCCCTGCAAGGCCAGTTGCTGTAGAAGCAAGCAACCTGTGAACTCAGGCCAACTCCTTGAGACTTCACAGAGGCAAAGACATTCCAGGACACACAGAGGCTGTGGCCAACTGCCCAGGGGGCGGAGACCGCGCTCTCCGCTCTCAGTTGCCTTTCAGGTTCTGCGCCCTGGGGACCTGGCAGTGGCAGAATCATGTGGGCACCTGGTAAGGTGGCCGGGGACCATGTGCCCCTCCCCCCCAATCTCCCCAGGGTGTTGACCTCCGCCTCAGCTTGGGCTCTTTCTCTTTCACTTTTCTATTAGCTGGGCTTGGGACTCCCCAGCTGGAAAGCACTGGGGGGGGGGGGGAGCGGGAAACCCCAGGTGATTCGCTCCCGGTGCCTCGGTTGCTCACGCTGGCATCCTGAACCCTTCAACCAGAACCCGATGGAGGTACAGAAAGGGAGGTGATAGTGCTGCTGGTGGTGGATCAACAATGGAATTTTTTTCCGAAAGCCTACGCCCCGGGCCCCTCCCAGCTCTGGCTCTGCTCAGGCACCCTTCTCCCCTCCAGCTGCGGGCCAGGCCGCCCCGCCCTCTTTGACCAAGACTTCAATACTCAGTGGCACCGTATGCAGTGTCTCCCCTTCTGTCCAGCCATTCTTCTCCGGACTTCTCTTCTCCATCCTCCCTTTGCAGAGTAGGGCAGCTTGCGGGTCCTCCTGCGATTCTCTTCCAAACCTCTGCTCCCAGAGGCTGGCAGTGCATCTCATTACGCTCTGCAGGGATCCTGCCAGGGCAGGACTTGGGGGAGCAACGCGTGTCTGGCTGCCCCCGCCCAGCTGCAGAGTTGGATGAAGACAGGATCCTGCTGTGTTTGGAAGGCTGAGTTCCACAGCTCAGAGAGATCAGGAAAGGTACCAGCGCGTCTCTACTGGCCCCATTCCCTTCCAAACTTCTGGCCCTGGAGAATGGATGCCTTCTCTGGTCTCTCTCTCTCTCTCTCTCTCTCTCTCTCTCTCTCTCTCTCTCTCTCTCTCTCTCTCTCCAAAAAATACTCACCTCTTTCTTGCTGAAGAGTTTTCAAGGGAAATAAATAAATGTATGTGCAGGGATGGTCATAGGCCCGGGTCAGTATTAGGGACAGCTTAGCTCAAGGCTTAATCAAAGCAGTTGTCTGTCCGAAATGTCAGGTTGAAGGGAAGCAATGGGGGGAAAATTGTCCTGAAATAAAAGCCACACTCAAGCAGGCTTTAGACGCAGACACAGCTAACTCTTTCGAGTGGGTAGGAGAGTGCAAAGCTGCATTGGGACGCTCAAAAGAAAGTCTGCAGCCCCTCCCCCTGCCTTTAAGATTGTGTTAACTTGCAAGAATCTGTAAGCCAAGCATTGTTGACGATCCGATCCGGGTTCCAGACAGTACCAGCCAGAGTCCTGACAGGTTCCAGACAGAACCGGAGACAGCGTCCTGCAGAAGCTGAACTGGGAATGAAGCGATTGGCAGCAGCTGCTTTCCATTGGTGATTTTAAATTGATTTCTGATACTCTCATTGGTGGCGCCAGGGAGGCCCCCGTTGACCTGGCAGGGCTCTGCAGTCTGAGCTGGTAAATAAACAGCTTGCTAAGATTGCAGCCTCAAGTTAGATCCTTATCAACATTGAATACTCACTAAAATTTAAAGGATTTCCCGAAGAAAGTTTAGAGGGATTGATAAGGAGGAAGCTACCCAAGAAGGAACATCAATACTAAAATAAATGAGTAGACACAAAACTATAGTTATTTGAAACTTTTAGAATTAAAAAAAAAAAAAAAAAAAATCCGGAGTTTTACTTGAGATGTGGAAGCGTCAGAAATTGCTTCAGGCTTGTTACAAATGTGTCTGCTTGTTGGGATCTGATCTTTACGCTTCTCCTTTTCCCATCTGGGAGTTTACAGTCCGAATCTGACTATAATGGGTCCTTTAGCCTTGTGATCTGTTTTGCAACGTGATAGGGGGTCAGTGGTTTAGATATTGCCGCAGGCTGCCGATTGGAGAGGAGGGGCGGCCCCATAAGTGCGATGGGAAGCTACTTCTTGGAATTTTCCTGGGTTAAAGGAAAACTACAGTGGTGCTTTCTTGTTTAAATCCTGTTTCAATTCTAAGAAATGTCCGTGGCTATATTGCATGATATAACATTTGTCAACGACACAGATTTTTTTTTGTAAACTAATTTTGAAGATTTAAAAAGGATGGCTTAAGGTTATTGAAACAATTTGGAAACAGAATTTTGACCGTGGGAATCTCTCCAGCGGAGGTGTGCGCTGCCACTCAGTGATTTCAGGAAAACTAAAAAAAGGAACTCTGTGGATTTTCCAGAGGGGACTATTTGTAATGCCAGTCAGTTCTTGTAAATGGATATTTGACCCAAGGCTTTAAAACTTTTAGAATCTGGTCTCCATCTATGTAACTTTTCTTCTGAATGCTGGTTAACCACAACCCAGGAAATAATGTCTTCATCCCACAGCCTGAAGGTTGGGTAGTCACACAAATAACAATCAACAACTTAAGTTCTAACCCCCAAATATTGCTCTAGATATACATGTGTTTAGAGAATGTCATACTAGACATGTTTATAAATATTAGTGCATATGGCACATTTGCTAGAGTAACTCAATGACTTCTGCAGGGAAATAGGGTTAACCTCTTCCAACCCAGACAGAGCTAGGATTGCAATGCCGATAAAAATGAAGGAATTTCCTATTCAACTGTTTCCCCATATTTTGACAATGACAGTTACTAATTCATTTTGGGCCGATGTTGCTAGAATTGTGGCTTCTAATGACTTCTATAGCTGATATTATTAATTATGTATTTAAGGATTATAATCACATAATATCCATATGCATTTGGTCCCTTGGAGAAATTCTTGATCCCTGAATGAAAATATCTGCCTAACGTGCATCATTTTTTTTTTTTAATAATGACTCATAATGTGCAAACATGGATTCACTTCTGTATCTGAATCTCTCTGTTTGTCCTTCCATCCATCCAAGTAGGAAGCTAGGACTCAAAGGGAGATAGAAGGAGAAGAATCTCCCATTACATCATACCTGAGGCTGCAACTCAACATTATGTGAGGCTTGTGTTTGCCTTTGCAGGGGCGGGAGGGAAAATTCTTCCAGGGTGTTAAGAGAAAATGATTGTTGTTAGGGAGAAGTGGCATACAATTGATGAAGAATTATTTTTATGGTATTTCAGTTAACTAATAACAAGGTTACATACGCATATATACATATATTTATATATCCTGTAGATTTGTATATGTGCGTTTCTGTGTGTCTGCCGCTGTCCACAGATAGAAGGGCTATTTGAAATTGTTTTTGGATTACAGTGGGTGGAAAGATCAAGATTAGCCTAGAAATCCTAAGAGATATTGAAGTAAAAATTATTAACAACATGTTCAGGAGTATAACCTAGTATGAACCTAAAAGTTACCAACAGGAAGGCACTGTGCCGGGCATGTCCTAGGCACAGTCCCACTGAATTCTGATGCCAGTCCATGCTTATTCCTACTGTACCAAAAGGAAAAAGGTAAAAGGTGGTGCTGCTGTCCCTCCCCAGTGGAGCAGGATCTGCTGCTGAACTTAAGGCTCACTCATATCAGTGCTCTTTTGGTGGGTGTCGTGTTCTTTGTGTTTAGTAGAGTGAGAAATGAAGCTCACATCTCTGCCAGGAAGCAGACACTGGCCCTCTGAGTCTTTTTTTTTTTTTTTTTTTTTGAGTGATTATTTTTGCAGTATATTAAACAATGCTATCTCTTTCCAAAGTGTTGTCCTGGGCCAGCGAGGTGGCTTGCTGAGCAAAGGAGCTGGCTACATAAGCCTGGTGACCTGAGGTCAAAGGTGGAAAGAGAACCCATCCCATAAAGTTGTCCTCTGATCTCACTCACGTATGCGACATGGCACATGAACCTGCCACCCTCACCTTCATGTGCGTACACACACCAGGATAATAAAAGTTAAATGAAAAGTAAGGTGTCCAGTGCTGAGGTCAGAATTAGCAAAGTGAGGTTATTTGAGCCATTTGATTATCAGTGTTTGTACACATTCTCTGTCTGGAGACTGGAGTGTTTGTGTGCATGTGTGTTTAAACGCGTTATCCCACTACAGCACACAGAACTATGCACTATGATGCTGATCTGTGTACCTGAGTGTAAAATATGCGTGTTTTCTCCAAATAGTGACTTCTTCTATATCTTCTTGAGAGGTCACAGACCACATTAGGGTGCAAATAGAACTTATTTTGCCAAGTGAAGAAATAGAAACTGAAAATGGTCAAGGGTGGGGCACCGGGAAGGAATGACCACAGGATTGGTGGGGCAAGGGAGCTGAACTCATTGTTGTGAACAGAAAGAGGACCTGCCAATGTTGTTGACGGCCAATAACATTGAGTCACGGTTCTAGATGGACAGTTTACTCTTGCTCTTTCCACTTGAACTGTACAGGACGAGACAGCTTTTGAGAATTCGTGACCAAGCTTTGAGGTGATCAAGGAACTGTCCCTCTGCTGAAAATCTTCATAGACGTATGTTTTTCCAATTTTACTATGTGTTTATGTTGGGAAAGGGTGATAGGTGTGTGTGTGTGTGTGTGTGTGTGTGTGTGTGTGTGTGTATGTGTGTGTGTGTGTGTGTGTGTGTGTGTGTGTGTGTTGGGGGTCATTCCTCAGGCATCCGTCATTTATTTTCTCTTACGACAGTGTTTCTCATAGTCCAGAACTCATCTTTAGGACTGGGCTGGCTGGCCAGTAAGCTGTAGAGAGCTGCCTGCTTCTCCTTCCCCAGTCGTGAATTCTAATCTCAGGTCAGCATGCCTCAGTCTTTTGAAATGTGTGTTCTGCTGATTAAACTCAGGTTCTCAGTTCTATAAAGTAAACAGCCAGCAGCTGCACCAGCCTTCCTCCAACCCCGCTGTTTCCAGCTTTCGTTCTTACCTCTCCACAGCAAAATTAAGTACATAAAATTGAAATGAAATACTGTTGGTGCATTGTATTGTACTGTTCTCGTTTGTGCTGTTTTTAATGGATGAATGAAATAACCTGTGAACTTTTAGTAAGTCACTGTACTGGCTGGTTTTGTGTGTCAACTTGACACAGGCTGGAGTTATCATAGGAAAAGGAGCTTCAGTTGGGGAAGTGCCTCCACGAGATCCAGCTGTGGGGCATTTTCTCAATTAGTGATCAAGTGAGGGAGGGCCCCTTGTGGGTGGTGCCATCTCTGGGCTGGTATTCTTGGGTTCTATAAGAGAGCAGGCTGAGCAAGCCAGGGGAAGCAAGCCAGTAAGTAACATCCCTCCATGGCCTCTGCATCAGCTCCTGCTTCTGACCTGCTTGAGTTCCAGTCCTGACTTCCTTTGGTGATGAACAGCTGTGTGGAAATGTAAGCTCAATAAACCCTTTCCTCCCCAGCTTGCTTCTTGGTCATGATGTTTGTGCAGGAATAGAAACCCTGACTAAGACAAATTGGTACCAGCGTAGTAGGGTATTCCTGTGACAACCTGACCATGTTTTGGGGAGGACTGTGGAAGGACCTTGGAACTTTGGGCTAGATGGTCCATTCAGTGATGAGACCTCTGTGAGATGTTGTGGAGGAGCTTGGAAGATTATGTTGAGAACAGTGCAGAAGATGGAGGCCTGGCTTGTAAAATTTCAGAGGGAAGATTAAAGACTCTTATCAGGGCCATGAAGACTCTGTGGTTTTGGTTAGCTGGAGCTGAAGAATCAGCTGTGAGTAACAAGATACCAAAACCATTAAAGTCAACCTTTGTGTTACTGGGACTATTGATGCTGGTTAGCTGGAGCTAAGAAATTAGCGGTGATTAAGAAGAAACCAGCATTACTGAGGTGAAATCTTCTGGAAAGTGTTTTCTGAGAGCACAGAGGGTATGTTCCAGATAGCCAAGGTTGTGTCTTGTGCTGTAGCAGGACTTGGTACTGTGTGAGAGTCACCCAGGTGGTACTCCTTTTGAAGGCATGAAGGCATCATGAACAGCTGAAGCTTGGTACAGTGAGAGGCCATGGAAGGCCATTGGTGAAAGTGTACCCTCAGTTGTAATTGACAGCCCAAGACTGAAGGGGTCATGCAAAAGAGTTGAGGCTTGGAGATGCCAGTACTATGCGATGACCACCAAGGATAGCAGCAGCAGTGGAGTACAGGCAGCTGGAGCCTGTGTGCTACAAAGGGCAGAGCTGGAGAAGTGACTCAAGCCCTTGGAGGAGTCCAGAAGATCGTGAGTTGGATCCCAGACATTGATCCATTGGAATTTGAGTTTTGCTTTTGATTGTGACTGTGCCCTGATATTTCTCCCTCTTGAAAGAAGGTATTTTAGTGGAGCCCACAGTTAAGAGACTTGAATTTTTAAAAGACTTTGAATTTTAAGATATTGGACATTTTAAAGGGATTGAACTTTTAATATGTAAAGACTGTGGGACTTTTTACGTTATTGAGATCTTGGGGATGAATAAGAAAGTAAGGGTTGAGGTTTAATAGTGATATGTTGGTGTGTCAAGTTGACAAGGGGTCAATTGTACTGGCTAGTTTTGTGTGTCAACTTGACACAGGCTGGAGTTATCATAGGAAAAGGAGCTTCAGTTGGGGGAAGTGCCTCCATGAGATCCAGCTGTGGGGCATTTTCTCAACTAGTGATCAAGTGGGGGAGGGCCCCTTGTGGGTGATGCCATCTCTGGGCTGGTATTCTTGGGTTCTATAAGAGAGCAGGCTGAGCAAGCCAGGGAAGCAAGCCAGTAAGGAACATCCCTCCATGACCTCTGCATCAGCTCCTGCTTCTGACCTGCTTGAGTTCCAGTCCTGACTTCCTTTGGTGATGATCAGCTGTGTGGAAGTGTAAGCTCAATAAACCCTTTCCTCCCCAGCTTGCTTCTTGGTCATGATGTTTGTGCAGGAATAGAAACCCTGACTAAGACAGTCACTATGCATAAAACTAAAACTGTATTGGAAATATGTATCAAAGAAATGGACAGGACATTAATGTCAACACTTTGATGGAAGGCTTCTTCTTATGAACATTTTCCCTGCATGTAGCACCCTGAAGAAACATGGACCATGGTGGGACTCTGTGCGGGAGAGGTGTGTGTCTTTCTTTGCAAACTAGGAGAAGGGTAATTATGGAAGGCGTGAGGGAAAGGAGAACCAGGCTCATCTGTCAAAAGCTCCTCTACACACAGTGAGTGTGTAGAGGAGCTTTTAGTTCCTTTAGTTCCTGTGCCTTACTCCCCTTTGGTCAAGTGATAGGGTACTCAGGGTGACCCCTGATCTAGTTTCCCTCCTCCCCTGGGCTTCTTGCTAACCAGGCAGAGTAGGAGCTTTAATGGAACTAGCTTGGCTGCTGTGGAGGGTCTCCTGGTAATCAGTAGAACTGGGTGTATGCATGGCTTGAATGGGCAATGCTTCCTTGTTAAGTCTTATAGATCCAGCTCCTGCCATCACGCCTCTGTTCTAATTTCTCCTATTAAGAAATAAATAGCCTAATGTTTTTATTATATTCCTTCCCACCATATCCCACCGTGTAGAAAGAAATTTCAAACGTATCTGAGATTTTCGTATTCTTAGACTCTATTGAACAAACCAGAATTTCATGCGGCTGTGTGAGAAGGCTTTTCTTGGGGAGATACAAGACCACACACACACACACACACACACACACACACACACACACACACAAACACACACACACCACTATTCACCCTATATATGAAGTCTACAACCTACCAAACTAGGGATACCGCTGTCTTAGGGATTCATTGCTGTGAAGAGACACCATGACCAAGGCAACTTTTATAAGGAACAACACTCAATTGGGGCTGGCTTACAGGTTCAGAGGTTTAGTCCATTATCATCAAGGCAAGAGCATGGCAACCTCTAGGCAGGCTAGAGGAGCTGAGAGTTCTACATCTTGTTCTGAAGGCAAACAGGAGAAGACTGGCTCCCATGTGGCTAGGGGGAGCGTCTCAAAGCCCACCCCTACAGTTACACACTTCCTCCAAAGGGCCACACCTACTCTAACAAAGCCACACCTCCTAATAGTGCCACTTCTTGGGCCAAGAATATACAAACCATCAGAACAACCAACGTCCAACTTTTAAAATTGGGTTACTTACAGAAATATGAGTGAGGATTACTTATAAGAGCAGAAATAACTCAAAGTCGGCTGTATCACCAAAACTCATTTCAACATTGTGACAGCTCATAAAATCTGGAAACCTAGACCATACTGCACAGCCTTCAGGCAGCTCAAAAGGGTCAAGTGTGCCTTTTCCAGGTGATTCAGTTGGTCTGAACCTCTTGCGGGCAGCACATCTGTTTTCTGATCCTTCTAGGCAGCTGGTTTAATCTCAGAGTCCTCTGTCTTTGCAACTTGGCTTTTCTGAGAGTGACTGTCAGCAGTCTCGATTTTTGACTGTGTGGGAAGGTCCTAGTGAGTCTGCTGAGTTATATGGACTTCCTGAAACAATTTTGAGTTGTTTAATTTGTGTCTTAAGGAGTTTCTCTAGAAGATAAAAGGTTTGAGTCTAGGAGGAAACTGCAACCAAAATATGGCCACTTCTTCCCTGAAAGTGTGCTTCTTATTAAACATTCAAAGAATGGAGTAGTGGTTAACTCCGTAGGCTAGTTCTTGCTTCTCTTCCCATGTGCCCTTCCCTACACTATCCCCATCTGTGTCTTTCTATTAACTTACTGTTTTATTCTTTTACTAGTTCTTTATTTCTCAACCTGTAGTTGAGAGCTGGACCTCTACACCTGGTCTCTAACCTGGAGATCCTCTCCTGGTTATCTCATCCTGGCTCATTGATTTTATTGCTTTCATAGGCTGATGATTCATAAATTTGTGTCTAATTATGACCTTCCATGTGAACTCCAGACTCATATTCAGAGTCTACCCATCATCCCTCACTACATGTTTAATCCATTGGATCCTCAACTTTACTCCACAATCCACTAGTCCCCATAGTCCTTCCTATGTTATTTGGTGACAATTTCATTTTTTAAAGTTATATAGATAACCAGTGAGTAAGTCAGTGTGAGTTATATTTAATTTGTTTTTTTTTCCTGCCTACACTGACTTAGCCATGGTGTTCAATGTCTCAATGATAGCAATGATGGACTTTGCCACTCTTTGCCACTTCTTGCTCCATGGCTTATTATATTGCTGTCTGTAGCTCAGACTTGAAGGTTTTAAATTAGACCTTTAAATGATGGATACAATTTTTCTGGTACTATTTGTTTCCTTCGTGCCGAGGTCTCTGGCCTAAAAATACAACCACTTTCTCTTGCCTGCAGTGTAGAGTGAGATGATATTAACAGAGAATTTTAATAGTGCCATTTACAAATGAGAAAGGAGGGTGGTGATAGCAGCTGGTTCCTAGCAGTTCAAAACTCAGCCAGGTCTGTGTCTTTAGTTCTCTTTGCCCTCAAAGCAGAAAGTAGGCCCTATAAAAGCTCAGATTTATTCTCAGGGTGTCAGAACACAGTCCAAGAATGGAGCTCTGTGAGGGGAATTCTGAGCACTTGTGAGAAAACTCCATGTGCCCTGTGACCTCAGTTTCTTCAGAACACAGAATTATTCCCAGAATGTTTTTCATTCTCTCAGGTGCAGCAGATAGGAGTGAGTCTATTTCAGCTGTTGTCATTCATATGCCTCGAGGGAAAAAGATATTTTTACCATTCTTGGCTTGTTCTTGTGATTGGACACTTTCCTCAGGTGACTCTTTTTAAACCCTCAGAGTATAAATTGTCTGATGCTCTGAATAAAGTTGGCTATTGCATGGGACTTTTGTCTGCCTAATTTTTAGGGTCTGCTCTCACAGGTTAACCCACCAACTTGAGTGGTGAACACCAGAGGACAGGTTTCTTGTCCTTAATTCTCACCTTTTGAATATTTGGCTCCTTCTTGGACCCTTCCTCTTTCTTTCCATAGGAACACATTTTCAATTAAGTTGTATACTTCCTGCTGTTAGAGTTAGAGAAATTCTTTTATGTAGTTGTTATTCTATTTGTTTGTTTGTTTCTTTTAACTTTATCATTTAAACATTGGGGTTTCCTTTAAGTTTTATTGATATTTATTCAATTAAGAGACAATACTCCAACAACCTACAAGACTGGTTCTTCTTTGTCTGTGAATCTGAACATTATAGAAGAACAAATATGGTGCTGTAGAACCTTTAGACTACATGGCCAGATCTTCCAGACATGACCTTAAAACTTTCTCAGGTCTTAATGAGAATTCAGATACACAAGTCATATAATCTATAACCTGAGAGTAGGTTGTTCTAATGAACCCTAGATTTGATCTTTGCCCAAGACCATGTGTTCATTTGAAAATTTGTTGATGCCTAGACAAGCAAGGAGGAAAATCTGTTTTATTTATAAATGATTAAGTACTTTGTTTTTGAGATAAAGTGCCATACTGCCTTGGAACTTGCTATATAGCTAGTCTGGTCTTGATTTGTTGTTCACTTGTTCGTCCTCTCCAGTACTGTTATTTACAAGTATGGCCCATTATAGCCAGCTTGAAATTCTCTTATTTTTATGGTCCTATACTTAATCTTACCACCTAAATGCAGCCAATTGTTACTTTCAGAAGTCCATTTTGTTCCTTCAATCCATCAATGCCAGTACCCTCTGAGCAGGGGTGTGTTCATTATGGCCCAAGACACTGGTGGACACAGGATCATGGCACTTCATGTCTCTCCCTTGTCCTGTTGCTTGGGTGACTTAGGTGTCTTTCACAATATTTTTCCTCTGGCTGGATGTAACTTCCTTATGCCCAGAGGACTGAAGATATTGGGGTTGTCAGACACTTTTGTTTTAATTGAAATATAATATATTATTTTTATATATTATATATAATATATATTATATTATATAATATATAAAGATAATATATTTCAATTAATTCTATATTGATATATAGTTTTATATTAATATAATATAATATATTGAAATATAATATATTTCAATTTATATATATAAATTTATATATACATATTTATAAATTTATATATATATATTTTATCCTGGTTTCCCTTCCCCTGACTTCTCCCAGATCCATCCCACTTCTATTCCTAACCAACTCCAAACCTTTTATTTCTTGCCTTACAAGGCAAACAGACAGGCAAACAAACAAAACACCATAAATCACATTTTTTACAAAGTAAAAATACAAAAAGCACACACACACAAGACCCATAAAAACACAACATCAGAAACCATAACATACAAACAAAAGACAACTAAGACAAAAAATGCCCCCAAAATAATATGAAAGAGTCTACAAATACACCACTGAGTTCATTTTGTGTTAGCCATATACTGCTTGGCATGAGGCCTCCTGTTAAGTGTGGTAAATAGACCTACTAATGTTCTTTTTGTTAGTAGGTATCAATTGTAGAAATTTTCTGGGTTAAGGGTTGGAGCCCATGTCCACTTTACATAAACTTGAACTCCTGTAAGACAGGAAGTAGAACCTGCCAATACTTAACTACAGAACATTCAATTCTGACTGCCATCCTTGTATCCTTCTTCTGGGAAATAGAACTCATAAGGCCATCCTCTCCTCAAGATCAGAGGACATAGACATCCTTTTATTTATTTATTTATTTATTTATTTATTTATTTATTTACAAGTGGACTGGCATGAATATTCACAGGCTGGAAGCTACTTCTGGAAATTGTATTTTTCAAAGGGTGGTATTGTAAGAAAACTTGGGACATACTACTGTTCTTTTCAGAATCTTCCTCTGATTTCTCCTCTAAGTAAAAACCAAATTTAGTTACAATGACTGTTATGATTAATATCTCATCTATTCCCCTTTTTCTTGGTTCACTGATTTACTAACACAGACAGTGTTTCTGCTTATTAAACATCATTCTACGTTGTTGCCCAAGAACCTTTGAACTTGCTGTTATTTTATTTTTGCCTAGAATTCTCTTATCTGAGATGTGTCCATTCTCCTCTACCTTCTCTTTTGGGGCTTGACTTGAGTACCCCATTTACATTGAAGCCTTCTGTTATCACCAGTCTTCAAATTGCATACCCAACAAGAGCCCCTACCTCACACCTTCTCTACATCTCTGTTGTTGTTAAATTCATCCAAGTTTGTAATACCCTATCTGAAACTCAGATGGTCAGATATGATTAGAAATACAAGACTGGTTTCCATGTCTTTAAAAGTTAAACAATATGTGATGGTGCAAATGGCAACAATAAAACATATTCAGACACCAATTCAAAAGTGAACTAAATGCAGTTTATAGAGACATACATCTGTTCAGTTCATGTTTGATTAACTGATAGAGTACAGAGAGATACTTTCAGTTTTCATAGTTTTTCTTATGTTCATAAAAAGGAACAATGGACTTGTGTATGTTTGATTTAATGGCTTGTGGAAAATTCTCTTCTGTTAGAATATAAACTATAGTGAAACCCGTATTTTTATTATTTTCCACTTTGACATAGCTCTGTCATTTGTTGGTTCTGGCATATAGTAGTTTCTATTAGAAACTCAATGAATGAGTGAATGGATGTATGATCTATTGCTACTAATGAATACCAACAGGTTAAAAAAAAGTTAAGTCTGGGCATGGTTGCCCATACCTGGCAATTCCAGTCCTCAATAGGCAGAGACAAGAAGATGTAGTGTTCACGACCAGACTGGGCTACAGTGTAAGGTTTTGTTTTTGAAAACCATCCAACAACCATCCATTCAACCAACCAATCACTATAAACTAGTAAGAGAAAGATAAAAAGAAGTATTTTCAAAGACAATCCACTAACATCTTAGTCATCCATTAAATTGTTTGCTTTCAGTTGCCAGTTCAGTAATGTTGAGTTCCTAGAATATATTGACTGTATTCTAAACACTTGACAAATTTTGAGTCACCAGGAGGCATGAGATAAGAGTTGGGACTTAATCCTGACAGACAGGAAAATTAAAGGTACCAAAGATAGATCTTGGTTATACCTAAAACAAGAAAAAGAGGTGCTAATTTTGGAATCTCAAGACTGTAATAAAAGTGGATTACAGAGTTGAAAATATTAGTTATTTGGAGTACTGACCCATAGATCAAATGACTAAGAGCATAGCCTGTAAATTAGCAAGCAAAAAATTATCAGTTGTGGCTAATTGTGAGACTCTTTGCCAGGAGTCAGGTCACATACACAATGGATTGTCACAGAGCTGGTTACCCTGGAAGAAGCAATGCTCAGTGAAGAGTGTGGGAACTCCTTGATCTGTTCTGAGATCTTCAAGAAAGAAGGTTAAGTTTCATATATTTTTGCTTGCATGTCAAGCTTGCACTTCCTACTTTCTTCTGGAACACTTTTCTGTGTACCCAGTGCCTATCTTCACATGTCTGTTTTTAAAAAGTTACTTCCTGTATGAAGATTTCTAAGCAAAATCAAACTTTATCCCAGTCTCCTGTCTTGCTCTTAGAAATTTGTCTGCATACTACTTTTGTGAACTCACCAAGTTCAAGGTCACTCTGGGCTACCTTGGTAAGACCTTGTGTCCAAAACCCAGCTATCCAGCCAAGTAACCAACCAATCACCCAACCAATCAACCAATCCATCAACCAACTAGTCACGTGCATCACAGATATAAAAACCAACTGGGAAAAGAAAGAAGATCAATTTCAGGATAACTGATTTATTAATGTATATTATTTATTTGTTGAATTGTTTGATTCAGAACTATATGTGTGGAAAAGAGCTTCAGTAATACTCAGTTTAATGGAGGCATAGTCATGAAGATTCTCAGGCATGGAAAATACCTGCAGTAATGTTGTCAGAAGGGCTCACATTAGGGACGCAGTGAATCCTTGCATGCCTGCCACCTTGCTCATACGATTATGGAGCTTTACAAATGTTATTTGTGTTGACTCTAGGCCACCCCTGTTGTTGAGTGTAAAGAAAACTAAGTGTCTGAGAAAACTTATTTAGTTAGTTTTAATCAGTATGAATTATCCCAGGTCAGATCCTATGACTTTTAAGAAATCTCAGTGTACTCCTTAGTTTTAGGATCAAGAAGTGAAGTAAAATCTCCTAGGAGCATAATTTGACCCAGGATGCAGGCAGAATACTTGGATTCATTATTTGACATGTGAATGTATTAGAATATAGACTATATAATAGAACCAACCGAGGACTGTTTAATATTTTATGCCAGTTTTTATTGTAGAGTGGATAAATTTGCAATTACAAAGAAAATGCTGTCATAGATGAAAGGAAATTGAAATATGGCAAACCCTAATCTCTAAATTCATTCAAACAGGGCTCTTTTTTGTTTTCTTAATTCTTGTTGCCAAGTATTTTAGAAACAATTCAACAGAAGAGGATAAGGGAAGTTTATAAAACTAGGTATTCTGTTGACATGCAATTTATCTAGTGCCTCTTCTCATAAGAATATAAAAGATTAAATATATCATCTTAGAATTATAATGTCACAGTGTGAGTTCAATGATGTTTTACTAATCTGTATTTTATAGTTTTAGATGTTAACTCTTGTAAAGCAATGTCCTAGTTGTTTCTTGTGAAGAAACATGAGACATAATTTTGCTGAAGTCTTGTTTGACTTGCCATGAATGTGCTTATCTTACTAACCTTGGCCTTTCTTAACCACAGCCACTGTTATTTACCAATTGGATCTTCAAGCCATGGACTTTAGTTCTGGAACTCTAGCTACTGATTATTACCAGTTAGAACTACTATGAAATAATAGTTTTCACATGAAGAATGCAGAGTCTAAAGTGAGATCCAAAATCAAAGCCCATTTCTATCACCTTTTAACTGACAGCACTGAACAGTCTATTTGAGTTCTGCTGAACAATAGTGCCTGCTTACTGACCACTCTCTTTATGCATGGTTCTTTGTCAAGGTATGTGAGAGACAGACAGAAGTAATCATGAAACTCTCCAGAGATGTACTATCTAGTGGGGTAGTTAATAGCTGTTTATCTAGAGTTGAGTACACTTGGTGTAGAATGACTTGAAATGCATTGTTTTTCTTCAAAGACAGGCATCAGGACATGCTGCCCTTGTTAAGAATGTACTGCTTCATCCAAAATCTCCTTCTCTTGTCTGTCTGGTCTTTATTCATGGCACATATCTCATCCAGTGGTCTTTAGACTTCCTAAGGAGATAGTTCTATAAACCTTCAATCTGGGTGGTATATCTTTTATTCTTAACTCTAGTTGGTAAATATTTCTGTCCATTTCTTCTTCTTCTTCTTCTGAAGTGCTAAAGACTTTAACTTAATCAATTCTCCCAAACTTGTGAGGCTAATTTCATATTCATTCACTGGAGCACCATGACTCAAACAGACTGTTCAGTGCTGTCAGCTAGAAGGTGATAGAAATGAGGTTTGAATCCCAGTCTCACTTTAGACTCTGCATTCTTCATATGAAAACTATTATGCCGTAGTAGTTCTCACTGGTAATAATCAGTAGCAAGTATAAAAATGTAACTAAAAGAACTTACATTTCCATAATTTATAGCTGTGTAAAACTACAAATTACTGAAACTAGAGAGTTCAGCAAGTTCACCAGAGAAATGTAAAATTATGGTATTTTTCAATAATGAATTCTTATTAGCTAGCATAATACATTAGTAAATAGATCATATAACTTCCCCCACGGGGACACAACAATTCTTCATGACAAATTGTAGTTTGAAGACTGAATAGATGACTCAAACAAAAAAAATTCTGTAAGTTCATTCTTAGTAATGCAAAAAAATAAAAAAAACCAACAAAAACAAAAACAAAAAACAAAACTAATGTCAAGTTCCAAAGGGGGTAAGTATGAAAGGATGAATGTGACCCTTCGAAGTTGGAGAACTGTATGCATAAAAAAGTATAACAAAAGTACAGTAAAAATTTATTTAATACTGAAATGTGAAGAAATGTTCTTGGGACCTGATGAGGCTAGAACATTGGTTCAACCTTAAAGAAGGTGCTGAAGACAATGATAAGAGCGTGTTTAGACAGGATTCTTATGGTGTGCCAGATACTGCAAAAAGGAGAGGATAGTGCTGTTAGCAAAAGGGTCACGGAGGAGGTGGGTAGCTGAGCTATTGTGGATAAGAATAAGAAGAATTCTTATTTCATGTTCTGGAGCAGTGGCTGGTTCTGATCCTTAAGCTCGCTTTTTCAGTAGATTGGATTAAAAAATGTAGTAGCATTTTTGAATCATAGTTGTGATGCTGTAGGAGAGCTAATTCTAAGATGTAAAACAGCAACTCAAAATCTGTTAATAACTACACCTTTTAATATAATCAATCCATGTTGAGTTCCAGCAATAACCATCATAATCCCACTTAATTGGAACAAGTTACTTTCATCTTGGAACTGAAGTTAGTTTGGGCAGCATATTCACATATTCTTGGTAGCCCAGGAAACTCCTAGTGGATAACTGATGTGTGTTGGAGAAGGGGGTGTTGCATGTAGCTTTCCCTGCCTCGCCTAAGCTCTGGGAATGGACCGCATTACTATCGCCCTTCCAGTTTCCTTTGACTCCCTGGATAAAAGACACCACACACACACACACACACACACACACACACACACACACACACACACGTTGCTCATTTTCAACTTGCCTTTTGGCACAATTGCTGGGCACCACTCTCTTCCAGCTGGAAAAGCATGCCCTTGTTAATAATCTTATCTCTGCACATCCCACCTGCCTTAAACATTAGTGACTCAGATACATCTAGTCCCTGTTAAACACACCTGACCACCCACCTGTGGGAGCAGCCACAGACTTCCATTCCTCCAGAGACCTTACATTGCTACTTATCTTTTCTCTTTCCAAAGCCCGACAAATTCTCCTCTTTCCTTGCACCTGTCTCTTTTCCTCCAGGGACCTGGACATCCTGTCTATTCCTTTCCCTCTCCAACCCCCAGCAATTGGCTCAAGGCTTCTTTACTGACAGATCAAGAACCAATTGGGAAATGGAACCTTAGCATCAGAAATAGTCATACAGGGGTCCCAAAACACACTGTTGAACCCAAACTATATCTCACTGTGTAAATCTTGACAGTGCATCTAATTTCTATGTCCTTTCTTTTCTGGGGGAAAAAAAAAGATGATTAGACCAAATTCTGGGGCTGCTAAATCTGATATTCTGAAGAAAGAAAAGACTTGGCAATATATGCTATGGTAGTCAACTGTGACTATATATATGGTACTTTAATACTGAATTAGAGTCACCTCCAATGTAATTTCTATATTTCAGAGATAAGTCATCTAAGGTCATGACGCTATTTGAAGACAGAACTAAAATATGTATTCATGTTTCTTGGTTTCCCCTCTCCTCCACAGTTCTGATGAAGTGGATGAGGATTCAGATTTTATAAAAAATTCTTCAGCCTCAGTGTGATACAAGCTACTCTGGTTTTAGAAATTTAATGGGAACATGGTAGCATGCATGGGAATAAAATAGAAGATGGTGAATCCTCTACCACTGTTCAGACAAAAATCCAAAGACAGAGATTCTCTCTTTGTAGAAACAAATTCTTGTTAGAAGATGTTAGGGGCATACTGAATGCTACTCACTTAAAAGGCTATAGCCTGTGCTTACATGGAGATGATTTAAGTTATGTTTTACATGGGATATATATTCTATAACACCATGTTATATTTTTCACTGTTGGTGTTAATATGACAAACAGTGCAGGGGAAAAAGTAGGAATAATTTACTTTGATTCACAGTTTAGGTTAAAGTCCATGACTACAGTGTCTCTCAGCCTGTAGTGAGGCAGTGCATGATAGAAACAAGTCAGAGAGCAAAGGTTCAAATCAGGGTGCTAGTGGTCAGATAGCATAATATAAAGGGAAGGGGTTGATTTATCTTTTAAGGCATTCTCTCAATCATTTACTTCCCCTAACTAGGACCCAGCTCTACCACCTCTGCACAACTTATTTAAATATTGATACCATTAGAATAATCTATTTCTGAAATTAGGGCATCCATGATGCAAGTGCTTCCCCCAAACTCTGCCTCCAAACACCATTTGCATAGGGGACCACACCTGGGTCATAGGAGCCTTTTAGGATACTTTGTCCTAAGTTATAGCAAAGCCTTTTAAGGTGTCTTTGTTCTTAACATGTGTGTGTTAAAGGATCTGTTTTTCGGTAATTCAGTCATGTAGCATGGCAGCCTTCCATATGTAGAGATTGTCCTGATGCAAGAAGCAAGTCATTGATGTCTACCTGCCAGCTCCTCCCACGATTCCCTCAACAAGATGAATACTAAAGGCATAGCAAGCCCGATCTCACAAGGAATGGCAAAGCATTTGCTGTTATCTAGGAGACCCACTTTCTTGATACTGAATCTTTAGAGGATGAGCGAAGTAATATAAATCAGAGAAAAAAAATAAAAAAATTAAGGAAATTAAAATGACCATCCTTAGTAGTGGATTGATGGATACTACTTTACCAGAATAATAGTTGGCCTTCTGATAACGATTTGAATGAGTAGTAGTTGATGAGGTCAATGAAAAGAGGATATAATTAAAAATTAAGTCCCTTGTCTTGGGGGCCATGTGTCTACTGGCTCTCCTTGAAATAATTACATATAACCCCTATAGAAGAAAATAGCAACTGAGAGTGTGGATACTATCTGCTGACTCGGCCAGTGGAGGGAAAACAGTTGCCCCATTCATTGCCCAGGAGCTCTAAAGTTTGTAAATGCCAGCTGATAAGTAAACTTGGTTACTAGAAGCAGCCTGGATCTCAGCATTTCAGCAAGCTGTTGGATTGCTGCTAGAAGCTTTGTTCCCTTGTCAGGAAGGGGCCATCAAGCAATGCTGTTGACAGATGATGCCTGGGATCACTCCAGGAATCTGTTACCACTTTGTCAATTGACATATACAGTGTAAACCACTCTCTATATTGCACAAAAGGCCAAGTATTCAAAATAAGTGATGTCTAAGGTCTCATCAGCAAGAATAATTAAAGCAAAGAAAAATGGCAGTCACTGCTGCTGAGACTGTCTGTAGACAGAATAGACCCCAAGGGATTTTGTGGTCAAAAGTATACCGGTATTCAACAAAATAACTGCTTTGTCTTAGATTGCTTTATTTGATGGCAATATTCCTGAGGACTATGGTAATCATGCTGTTAGTTCTGCAGGAGGCAATAGAAATATTTGAATCTGGTCATTTGCCAGAAGGAGCTGAGCTGTGTCATTAGGCTGTCGTTTCTTCTGATGGGGTGTTATCAGCAGGTGATAGCAGGTACTCGTCATTAGAGTTGTCATGCAATATTTCCCGAGACAAACAGATGGGTGTGTCTTCTGTGGCCCTGCTGAGTGATCACGCTGTGACTGGAATCAGAGTGACTGCTACAAACCATAGCATGCACTTTAGTAGTTAAACAATTATCTCTAGTGGCAGCACTGAAAAATTGTTTTTTATAATTTTTATAATTGATTTTTATAATGAAGAAGACATTTTATATGGATCTTTTTATATAAATACCACAAGGAATCAAAAACAGAGCCCTTATTTTAAATGCATAACTGGAGACCTTTTTGTTTATTACATTTCTCTGGACAGGAGGAGGTAGTTTAATCTTTAACAGCCAATCCCCAAGGTTCAGGAAACAGATTTCCATATCTATTTCTACAATGTAAAAGTGGTGTACGTGTACAATACCTTTATCATATAAAGATAACGTGGAGAAGGAATGAAGGAGCACAGAAGTGACCAC
Source organism: Apodemus agrarius (assembly GCA_964023405.1). Lineage (NCBI taxonomy): Eukaryota > Metazoa > Chordata > Mammalia > Rodentia > Muridae > Apodemus > Apodemus agrarius. The sequence goes on from OZ030024.1 coordinate 52,373,906, forward strand.
TATTAAAGTCAAGCCTAGCTAGACTGTTTTGGTGCTGCAACCTACAAACAAGATATGGATTGGCCCATGGGATGGAAAGAAAATGTATGTTCTCGAGGAGCAAAGACTACAGAGCTTCTTCCCGCCCTACCCCCATCACTTTCCATCAGCATGGCCCGATTCCTCTAACATCTTCTCTACTCTGGTTCTTCTACCTCTGCAATCCCTCTGCTATTTAAAACTTACCTCAAACCCTCTCCCTTTGAAAACCTCACCTCCTGTTCTGCTGTGCAGCTTTGCCCGTCTCCTCATGATCTTTGACCGCTTTCTTCAGAATTTAAAAGCCCTGTCTAGAGGTGTGTCCCCTCAGGTAGACCATCATCTTCTCAGTACAGATCTACTGGCCCCTGCTCTTAGATCTGGTAAACAGTTTATGTCGCAGTCAACCAATCACCAGTAGCAGTAAAAAAATCAAATATAAACATAAAATTATACTATGAGTGCAACAGAAGTGTTGAGCCTTCTCTGTGTGCCATAGCCCGTTTGACTCAGGTCACACGAATGAGCTACTGAATTGCACAATCATCCTGTGTGGCAATCCCACAGGTGAAAATGTCTTGAGTTGACTCACGCACGCACGCACGCTGTGGTATTGCTAGCTGGTGGCTAAGTCATGTTTCAAAACTGCATGTGCCTCAGCTTTTCAGCATCGGGAGATGTGGTTGACTCTGGTGAGGAAGTGGAGTTCTGTTCTCTTTTAACTTCGTTTACTCTCAGATGGTCATGTAGGGCTTGTGGCTACTGTGCACAGGTTGATAGCAAGGTTCTAGATATTTTCAAGATGTGGATCACCAGGTTAGGAACAGGAAAAACAGGCACAGAAAATACATTCAAAGAAAGTAGAAATAGCTCACTATTTCTTTTTTCTTTTTTTATTGGCTATATTCTTTATTTACATTTTATTTCCCTTTTCCTGGTTCCCCACCCCCCCAAAGGTCCCATATGCCCTTTTCCCTCTCCCTGTTCCCCCATCCACGCCTTCCCACTTCTCTGTTTTGGTACACTGATGCATTGAGCCTTTCCAGAACCAGGGTCCACTCCTTCCTTCCTCTCAGATGTCTTTTGGTATGTGGATTGTGTCTGGTGTTCCAAGATTCTAGTTGTTGTTGTTGTATTTTGTTTTTTTGTTTTTCTTTTTGTTTTGTTTTGTTTTTGTTTTTGTTTTTGAGACAGGGTTTCTCTGTATAGCCCTGGCTGTCCTGGAACTCACTCTATAGACCAAGCTGGCCTCGAACTTAGAAATCTGCCTGCCTCTGCCTCCCAGAGTGCTGGGATTACAGGCGTGTACCACCATTGCCCAGCTCTAGCTCACTATTTCTAGAGTTCTTTTTTCCTAACAAAAGTAAAGCAAAGGGTCTTTTACTGCGTTAGGAGTGGTGGTGATTCAGTTAAACATATTTCCCATCTCCTCTGAATGAGACACAGTGTTAGATTTTCAGAGTGCTAAGTGGCATGGTCACGATCTTACCAAACACCACGTAGCCTAAGTACCCTGATACAAGATAACATAGATATACTTTATTATTGTTGCTTGATTAATGGGTAATGAAGCAACTAAACCTCCCCTGTCTAATACTTTTAACATTTGCTATTATTTTCTCACACTTAATGCTTGACTCCATAGATACATTCAAATTGCAATTTTAAACTTCAAAAGCTACAAGGTATTTTTTTATGCCTTTTATTGTTGTCTCTTTCCCCCCTATTTTTAATTTTTATTACTTTCTCTAATTTTTATGTAGGGACAGCTTTGTGACTATATTTAATTATCTAGTCTTACACTGAGAGTCTTATGCCCATGTTCTCTAATTAAAGTCAGACCTGTAGACCAGTAGTGGAAACACTACAGTTCTTGTAGCATGCTTTCTAACTTCCTTCTGATTCTAACTGCCTCAAGCTGGAGATGGAGGAGACTGTAGGGGACTAAGGGATGAATTTCTCCTGGACCAGCTAAGAAGGACTGAAGAAGACTTCTAGGTGGGGGAACCTTGGTTTGGGATGCTTCTCCTCATCCCGTTCTCCTCAACAGTGCTTCTGCACCAACCAATAGTGGTTGTCAGGCTGAACTTCTCACTTTCAATTCAAATCTGACTATGATAGTTTCCTTGAGCTTGTTAGATTTTTGTCAGCTTGACAGAAGTCAGTATCATCTGAGAAGAGAGACCAGCTGTTGAGAAAATGCCCCAGAAGATTCCCCATAGGGTCATCTTGATTAATGATTGATGTGGGAGGTCTCAGCCACTGTGGGTGGTGCTATCTCTGGGAAGCTCGTCTCAGTGGTATAAAAAAGCCAGCTTGGAAGACAACATGGAGAACAGGCCAGTAGACAGTTTTCCTCCATGACCTCTGTTTAGTTCCTGCTCTAACCTCTCTTCACAGTGTACTCTAAACTGAGGACTGAATTAAACCCTTTCCAATCCAAGTTGCTTTTGCATATTTTATGTTTCACAGAAACAGGAACCACAGTTCACAGTTCCAACTGGAACCTTAGTAGGACATTGGTGAGAACACACAGGATTTTGTCAAGAAGCAATGGAAGCAAAGCCTTCATTTTCTTGTTATTTTATTCCTTTCTTCAGGTATATTTAAGGGAAAATCAATTTTCCTGGATGGTGGGGATGTGGCATAATTTGTATGAGTCAGCTGTGGGTATTAAATGGAATTCTAGAGACTGAATGGTTTAAACAGGGAGAGTTTGTTTCTTACAATTCTGGATGCTGGGAATTTTAAGAATACGAATCCAGCTGATTCTGGTGAGGGATGATTTTTCCTGATCCAGAGATGGCTATCATTTTGCCATGTTCTTTCATGGTAGGGTAGAAAGGAAAGAAGAAGGGGACAGGATAGGTGGGGAAGAGAAGGACCGGAAGAAACTAGCATCTTGTGAGAGCACTAATCCTCTAGAAGGGATGTCCTTGAAAGGCGCCTGCCTTTGCCTTTCCCTCTCCTCCCTGGCATCCACTCTTCCTTATGTGGACTAGAGATGAAGTCTCGGAGTGGGTTGCTGGTGTTAAATGCCAACTAAGAGAGCTCTCCTGTCTATGAATTAGTCTGAGAGGTAATATCTAAACCCTCTTATAAAAACTCACTTGGAAATTTTAGGTAACACAATGCTGCTGCTGCTTTTTTTATTCAAAACTCCTAAAACCCCAATAACAATCAGAAGAACTTATCTAAGTTAATATTAGAGCTATAAGTAGGATATTCTTAATATCATTAATCCTTCTGAAATGTGTGTAAGATGCTTCTTAATTATTTTAAAAGATAGAAAATATTATTTTACTCTTTTGAAAAGCATAAAGTGTATACTTTTGAAAAGCAAGATAGGAAGTAGGCTATTTTAAGCTTCTCCAGCAGTGTAAGCAAACCCCTTAAAACAGAAATGTGTTGTAAATGATCTCTCTCTCTCTCTCTGTCTTTCTCTCTCTGTCTCTCTCTCTCACACACATACACACACATACATACACATACTTATACATACATTCACAAATATGCATACATACACATACACACACATATACACACATACATATTTCTAAGTACCTGAGTAGAAAATCTTAGATATGTATAACTAACCTCCATGTTCTTGCTTAGATTTTGTAATTGTATATAAAGCCCACAGTTATCGTTGATATCCTTTTTCTTTGAATAATTATTAGAGTTACAGTCAACATGGGCATCAATTATATTATGGGGAATTGAAGACCTTAGGAATGAATTTTTTAAAAAAACAACTCAGATCTAGATTTTCAAGTTTTCTCCACACAAGTCTTTAACAGAATGAACATGTCCATACTTAACCATAACTTTGAGAAAAAGAGTCAGTATGAATTTTATCTCTTTAAGCCTTGCCTTTTGCTCCTACAGAATCCACTTTGACACATGGCCCCCTGGCTCTTCAAAGCAGTGCCTCTTCATGGTGCATGCTGGTGAAGTCCTTAAGATCGCAGAAGCCCATGTCGGCAGATAACCAGCCTACAGGAGGCCAAGTAAGCAAACTCTAGGAACTGTACCCTGCAACAATGATGTAATAATAATAATGTAATATGACAATCAATAAGCCATGGCAAGCAAGGTGCCATTGTTTACACTCAATGTTTAAAGAAAGTGAGCATGTTGGTGGAGAAGGAAATGCCAGGCTTTACCAGCATTTGAGAGGACAGAGATTGTGCTTATCTGAAGTCAGATCAGAAATATTTTAGGCCATCTGATGTAGATGTTCTCTGTCCAGACTAGTCATCCTCTGTCATGTGGGTTGGTAGGAACCTTGGCCATTGATGACCATGAGTGTCCCCAGCAGTTTAATTTCCAAACCAGGTGGTTCTGGCATCTATGTCGAATAAATTCTGTCCCTCACTTTCTGCTCTGTTACTGGGAAATCTGAAGGGAGGGAATATTCATGCTTTGCATAAAAGTAATTCGGAGATCCCTTTTATCAGTGAGTACTTTAATGCAAACAAATTAGAAAATGGCACAGGTATGATTGTTTGATGAATAATTTCAACATTTACAAACTATATGAGAACACTGTCTGGACATGTTCTGTGTGGGGAGCTAAAAAAAAAAAAAAAAAAAAAAAAAAAAAAGCAAATTCAAACCAAACCAAACCAAACCAAACTGATCAACCAAACAAACACCCAGGACACTAAGCTCTGGTGTCTAAATGCATATCTTTCATTGTTATTCTCAGTTGTAATTTCTGTGTGACCTTCAGACAAAATTCTCTAGTGTGTGGTCAGATCAAGATTGGCAGTAGAAAAGGCAAGGGAGTTTATAGCAGTGAAGTGAGTTATTAGAAGGATAACTTTATGAGAATCCAGAACAGGGAGGTAATTCCCGCCTTCTTCAGTTGATTTTGTTGTTGGGAAATTATAAAGATAATAAAAATTGAAAGAAAAGTGTGAAGAACATGTCCTGGGCTCTGATTAACTGTAAACAGAAACTTACTTAGTGACCTTCCAGGCTTTCTTGAAAGGAAACTGGTTCCTAGAAATCTTGTGGCAAATTCCCTGAACTCAAGAAACAGTTTGTGCTTAGTATTTTAGACACACACATTTAGGTGTTGTTGCCATGGGACTCAAGGAAGAGACAGGGAAATATCCCGGATGTTGATGTTATAGAAGTTGGGGTATTTTTAGCAAAACCACTGTAGCTCCAAATTACTCTGTCACTGTGAGATAGTGATAAAAATAAATAACCATCATATTTTTTTTTAAAAAAATTCCATCTGATAAACTATAGGATTAATAAGCTATTGTGGCAGAGTTTTCTTTGACTCAAACCACACCTGAAGGATGTAAGAAACTTAAACAGGAAATGTCCTATCTCGTAGTAACCAGTAACAAATAAGGCTCCTGAAGATATAAGAAAAACTTCACATGCTTTATGAAATTTTCAACTCTTGGTTTCCCTAAATAAGTTCATTCTGGCTTCCTTTGTTCGAATGCTTGGAACCAGGTCCTTCAGCTGGCTGTAGAATGATGGGCAGTGATAGATAGCTTCTCCAGTGGATGAGGGAAGGCTGGAAATCTAGGTTGAGTAGAATTAGAGACTTCGGGAATCTCTTTTAATTTACATCTAGAACACAGTCAATTAAGTAAAATTTGTCACTTGGTGACCCTTGCTCTTTACTGTCCAAAGGACCCAAGGAAGCACAATTTGAATAGGAATTTTTTTTCTTTATTTTTTTTGGCATCAAAGCAGCTTTCCTTTTGGACACTCAACTGAGAATCTTCACAGGGCCTACAATTAAGAAGCCTTGGCTGGTGCGACAGTCTTGTTGGCCTGTCTCACTGGTAGAATTCTTCATGCTCTTTACTTCTTACATTCTGAAAATAAATGTTTGTATAATGAAAATTTTGTTTATGTGGTTTGTAAACACAGGGACTGTGGGCTTAGAATTTTTTGAAACCTACTTTCATAAGGGATTTTTACTGCCTCAACCTCCCTTTTAGCCCACCACCCACCAGAGGTAGTGGGAAAGGAAGGTTAGTAGGAAACAGGTTGTGGACCTGTTTAGAAATAGTTCTATGGGTGATTCCAATCTTCATTATCAGGGTATCAGCAGTTCAGTCTACTAGCAAAACACCAACATGAATCAGCAACAGCAGCTCAACCCAGAAGAAATCGCAAGGCTTTGCCAAATGGCCCAAGTCCACTGAAGCAGCAAGACGGTGCCAGAATACCACAAGAAGTTCTTCGGTGAGAGACTGTCTGTGAAATTACCACAAGCAAAGACCAGCAACTCGATGCAAGGCGAGCCAACACAAGAGCGCCATCAGTGAAGACCAACAAGGCAGAGCAAAGCGAACCAATGTCAGAGCCTCCCCCATTGTCTGTGGGGCCATATTTATACTCTTCCTAAACATCACATGTCCTCTCTCATGTGTCTCCTTCAGCAAAACATCCTCTCGCTTGCTTGCTTCATCGAAATACCCTTTCACCTGTCTGCCACAGCAAAATATCATATGACATAAGTGAATTTCCAAAGGAACCAGACATTTCTACTTCAGAGGTCTCTCTTGTATGTGTTTTCATGTTATGCCTTCTCCTTTGCTATGTCAGCCTGGCACCACTGCCTACAGGCTCTGGTTGTCCTGATATCCATGGTAAACTCTATTTGGCTAAAGCTTTTTTTATCCTTCTGATTTTCAAAACTATGTGTTTTCACTATAGTAAGGGTGAAGCCTAAATAGAAGTGTGACGTGGGAGATATATTGCCAGTTACATAATGACTTAACAGGTAATTCATTATTTGATTCTTTCTAGACTTAGTTTTCTACACACTCTCTATACAAAAAAAAAAAAAAGAATGAAAAAGTTGCTTTGTAGCTTTGTGTGCTTAAAACCATATCATGGCATTTTTCTATGGCATTAAAGAAGTAAATATTATCATGCACATAGTAATGCAGTTTAAAATACATTAAACTCCATCACTGATTTCCTTAATTTGGGTAGATATTGGATATACTCAATGGAATGTATTTCTTTTGTGTATGACTCTGCATATTTCTGACAGTTATTTGTTAGAAAAAAAAATTTGGAGTTTGGGCATATTACTCAGGCTTCTCCAGAGAAACAGAACCAAAAGCACATGCTGTCACAAACTGCGACCTATTGAGCTGACTCAGAGCATCACAGAGGCTGAGAAATCCTGCAGTGACTGCTTGTAGAGTGGAGAGCTAAATCTGCTGAGACTAGAAAGGCTAGAAGCCTCAGAATGAGAGAAGGGCCAAGGGGCAGCCCTTCTCTAAGACCAGAGGCCTGGCAGTCCCTACAGAGCCTCTGGTGCAAGTCTAAGGTCAATAATTAAAGAGGCTGGAGTCTTATGTCCATAGCCAACAGCAACAAATAAGTGAACTTGGCCAGGAATGGCGAGTGTGAGTGAAAGCTGGCTTCCTGCTCCTGCTCTTGTGGTCCAGTTTGCTCACAGCCACTCCCACCTCTTGGGATTCCATCTGCCCTGCTCATTCACCCAGGAAGCAGTTTTCTCCAAATTCCCCTCCACAGACATCACCTGTTTTCTGGGCATCTTCTCAGTTCAGCCAAGCTGACAGCCAGAGTAGCCATCATAAACATCAGAACTCATAGGTATTATTATAGAAAATATGTGAACACTGATTTGATCATCTCTGTGAATCCTCCTAACATTGCTTCTTCACCAGTGCTGACCTTCCCAGAACTCTTCTGGTTCCACACAGAAGATGGCAACAGTTAATGCCAGATATAAATATCTTTCAGGAAGCTGTAGGCACAATTATTTTGTGCGCTGCATAAAGGTTATCCTTGTGTTATTCAAATGTTGATTTCTTGGCCCTCATATCTTGTTTCAATTCAGATGTGGCTTTTTAATGTTTATTCTTAGAAGCTCCCGCCTCAAGTTTGTATAAACATTTCTCCTCATTCATTTTCTGCCTTGCCAATAAAAGCCAATGAGCCAATACAGGGCTTCAGAGAGAATGAGGTGGGATTTCTGATTCTAGGAGGGGGTGAAGAAAGAACCAGAAAGGGAGGGAGGGAACCTTGAGGAGAGGTTGATAAAAACATCAGGAGAAGACAGGTGAATCAAAAAGGACAAAGAAATGCAAAGAAAATGGGAATGCTGTCTGGGAGGAAACCTGACTATCCTGGAGGTTTAGAATGGAGTAATGATTACTCAGTATTTGGCTCAAGGCAATTTTAATAAATCTTAGTCTCTCTGTATGGTTATTGGGAAACTAGCAAAGGTAAGGAAATACAGTTCTTTTGATTAATCTACTACTTAAATTCAAAATAACCATCCTTTAGAAAACCATACAGAGAATAAAGAGGTTGAACCTGGTGGCAGGGACTAGGGAGGCGGGGTACTCGTAAATAATTTCATAACAAAGCTTAAGGAATGTAAAAGATACTGTGAAATCCAAACTGTGGCCTTTATAGGCCAAGCAACTGAGGCTAACAGTCTTTGTGTGGGAACCTCCCTTGGGATAGAGGGAATAGAGGGGCGTGGAGGAAACCCACCGGTAACAGTGAACCACCATCAACTGAGTATTCCGAGAGGCAGCATGCCCTGCTGACTGAGAAGTTAATCTGAACAGCAACACTTGCTGGAAGAAGCAGAGAAGGCTATGCACGGTCTGGGCATCCTAGAGCTCACAAACAGATAGAGGCATGTGAAGGTAATGGCATGTCTCTCGGTGGCATCGTCTCACAGTGAAGCTGGAGTTGGCAGACTGGTACCCAAGTGCCAGGGAACGTCACCGCATCCAAGTGCCAGTGAATGTCACCGCATCCATGCAAACAGGCAGATTCTGCCCCTTGTCTGAATTGTTTCCTTTTTCCCATGGAAACTTAAAATGCTGCTGCTCAGTTCTGACTCACAAGGCAGAAGTTACCAGAACTTTCTTCCCCTTTCTTTGTCTATGAGTAACTCCTTACAGTACAGCTTGCTTGGCTCTCTGAACTGGGAATGTTTACTCTGCAGCCTTTCTCTGGGCAGACTTTCCTGTTTCCTCTTATTTTCCCAGTTTAAAATCTCTGGCTTTCCTGGAAGTTCACTCATGTAAATGCTCCCAGGTTTAAAGATAACATCATAGCGTCTTTATTGCTCTTCAGATGTCTTTGGGACACCTATGCTGTTCCACAGACTACTTAAACCTCGTTTGCCTCGTTTTCAAGCAATTGAAAAGTTCTTACACCATTTTTTCCTTGCATTTTTTCACAACAAGGATTTCTGTCAAATTAATTTTGTAATGGCTTTCTTGATGACACAACATATGCTTAGTTTTGGTAATGTTCCAGGAGGACTTGGACATGGCGGGAGCTGTGCTTGTGTTGATGAACTGTGCCATTGTTGAATGCCGAGTGCCACATGAATCAGCTGGACCAATGTCAGGAGTTAGTCCTGGGCCTATACCACATGTGCTGAAATTTTCTACTTTCTGTTCCATTGGATTCTAAAAGAAATGTTTAGGAAGTGTCCGTGGTGATCGTGCATTTGACTGCTTCTCCTTTCTACCTCAAAGCTGTGAATTTTAAAACAATACTTTGTATTGTGTTGCCTTCTCTGATCAGGTGGCCTTCTTAAACCGATGAAATGCTATACCATTTTCCAAATAAGGCTATTTGAGTTAACGTTGCTTCATATTAATATTGTGATGGATAACCTAGCTTATTGATTTATGAACATAATTCCAAAACATGTTAGTATATTAAAAGAAACCTAGATGTTCATCGAAAGAATAATATATTGTGTTCAATTAAGCTTTATCCTAGAAATTAAGCTTATTGTCTAAAAATAATTCATCATATCCTAGAAGCCAAAGGAAATAATATGCAAATGTCCACAGATGGATGAATTTTGTTGAAAAATATTCAATTATATTTACACATGTTTCAAAAGTAATGATAACTCGGGGCTGGTAAGAAGGCTCGGTAGGTAAGGTTCTTGATGCACAAATGTGAGGATCCATGTTTGGATAGCTAACATCTATTTAAAGCTGGGGTCAGTGGTTCACATTGGTAACTCAAGCACTGGGCTGAGCTAGGAGAGTCCTCAGAGCTCATTAACTTCTCAACCTTCATGAAACAATGAGCTGCCGTTTCAGAGGGATGCTGCCCCAGAAAAGTAGGTGGAGATCCATCAAAGGAAACACCAGATGTTGACCTCAGACCTCCATGTACACACTCACACACTTGTATGTGCTGCATGCCCACATACACACATCCATAGGCACATGTATATAGGCGCATGATAAGTATATGCCCAAATTCATGCACAATGACAGTGAGTCAACAAAGTAAGAGATAGACATTTTATAAACATTGACTTTGAATGCATATATACACAGTTGTAGCCCAGACAGCATGACATAGCTAACAACAAAATGCCAGAGGTACAAAATGACATGGTGCTGCTCAAACCTCAAGTGTCCTGGTGATGTTGGACCATCTCAGTTATCAGTGCCGACAAGAGGGTGAGCTAGCTCTCAAAAAACAAAAACAAAACAAAAACAAAAACAACAACAAAAAAACAACAAAAACAGACTGAAGTAAAGTTCTTCCATTTTGATGACTTGTTACTTAGAAACTCCCCAAAGCATCTCATTGGAAAATTCCAACATGTAAAACAGGAATCTTTAAAAACATAAACCCGACTCACTATGTAAAACTCCCCTTGGGTTGGGAAAAAGAACAATCTGAAGAAACTGAAAATGAAACTGGTGAACTGGGGATGGAAGAGTCAGGTAGGGATTTTTTTCTCTAATGAAAACTGTGGGGAAGAGAATAGAGAAGGATGGCTCCAAGGCCAAGTGCCGAAAAAGAACTTGAACAGACATTTTGCATAAAAGGAAATATAAACGGCCCTTTAGCTCATTAATAGGTGTTGAAGGGCACACAAAATGCTACTTGTTATTTAATATTTATTGAAGAAATGATGGATTGAAAGTCTATGTCCTGAACATACTTTTATTCTACAGGGAGATTTTTCAGGGTGGACAAGAACTGTTGGTAGGCTCTGCCTAATGACCCGGGGTAGACCAGAAAGCATTTGATGGGCAGGCTTTGGAGGGCCATTTTCATGAGAATCATTTCAGAGTGTGTTTCTTGTTTCTTTTATTCCCACCTTTTACCTCTTTCAATGCAGAGCTGAAATGCTCTGGATAGCTCAAATAAGCTTAGAGAGACTGGCCCTGGACCCTGACCTTCCTGCCGTTACCTTTAGTGTTGTAGGTTTGGAGGTAAGAATCATTGTACCTTGCCTGTGTCTTCAGTCACATCCGTACCTGGCCTTTATAGAAAACTGCAGGAGAATACAAATTAGTAACTTTAAAATTTGCGTTTTTAATTTATCATTGGAGTCAGGATGGGGGTGGTGCACAAGTGTGGAGAACAGAGTACAACTTTTAGGAATCCTTCCTCCCATTTCTCCATGGGAGTTCCCAGCGTGGAGCTCAAGCTACGGGTCCTGGCAGGTCACAAATCACTCTACCCACTGAGGCCGTCCCATAGCCTCACAAAGCTTTAGCTTTGTCACATAAAAGTGACATCACTCCTGAATACCGTAGAGACTGAGTTCCATGGTATATTCATTTACTGTTTGCTTTTTCATACTTTGAAACTGTCTGCCCAATTTCTTTTATAATTAGAAATAGAAAAATATGAAAAAGTTCTTGATTTCTTTTTATAATCACTTCCTATATTAAGGAGCTATATGTAATACATTTGTTTTACTTTATAAACTCCATTAATTTTATAATTTCCTTATGAATTATCGTATAGAGCTTAATGACATTTATGTGATCAAATCTGCCGTTCTCCTGTTTTGAATTAAAAACATCAACTCTATATCTCTAGCCAGAAATCAGATACGTTTTCTGTGGATAGCTTTGTTTTAAAAAATCTGCAGTTTGCAGTTTGTAACATAAGCTGAGACTCTATGCTTTCTCTGAAAAAGTAGGCTAATTGCTTCATGTGCTCTGCTAAGTGGTTCCGCTAACCTGCTGCTTCAAGACGCACACACAGTTAGAAGTTTTCACAGACAGACTTATTTTAGCACTCATGAAACCATTTTCTTTTCATAAATTAGTGGACTGTAAGCTCCAGTCCGTCTGCATCCTCTCTATTCTTTTACTATTTAAATAGTGTCTGTACCAGTGGATTATTCTCTAGATGAACTTAGAAACACAGGGGCAATCTCACTTCCTTAATCAGCTCTTGTATGTGAACTTTGCTTTCAATTTCATTTCTTAGGAAATAATTTGGGAAAAAAACCTGACATTTTTGTAATGTGTATTATTTCCATTTTAAGGATCAAGTCCACACTTGACATTATTTAACTCCATATCTGTCCTCCAATCTACACTTGTTTTCTCTGTGTAATACTGATCTGTTCATTATTATAATCATTCCTTAAAACTGTATAATCTACTTCTCCTGCATAATGCTGGGATATAGAATAATATGTAAGAAAGTTACTTGCTATGTAGCTTTTATTTATTATTGACATTTTTCCCGACATGTCATAGATGCTGGCACTTCAGACTTTGTGGCACCTCTGGTGTTTGTTAAGCATTGTCAACTGCAGAATTATAGAAGTCATGGCTATTGTGTTTTCCCCTTGGTAATAGTGGTGTTAATAGGCTATATTTGCATAAACCTCCGTGTGTTTAGTGTTGAACCGAGTGGAATTTAGATCCCAGATTTGCCATTGAGTAGTTTTATTGCAACCTCATATAAGCTTCCTGTGCTCTTATTTTTACTTGTAAAATGTAGACTGTTATCAGATGTGTCTTGTAAATGTCCTAGGCGTGCGGCCGATCCACAGCCTGCAACACTGCTTGAACGGCGCTTGTAGCAGCTGCTTACAAGGAAAAGCCATAGCGTATGTCTCATTATCTCTTGAGATGGTGGCGCGCTTATCTGTGGGGACTGTAGAAGGGATGAAGCGTGGCGGTGCGACTGTCTGACTCACTGTGAGGACCACATCCGGCTGTGCACACCCCTCGGTTAACTTACTCCTGCTGCGTTCTCACGGGCTGTGTGTCTTTTAAAAGAGGAGGCATTGTGTCCAGTCAGTAAAAAAAAAAAAAAATCAAGGAACAAGCTGGTCTTCTGCTTTTGAGGGCTCCGTTTCTTCCGTTGGAGGAAGGAAGGGTGGAGCTGAATCAAACACTGAGTTTTTGAAACACTTGGCCCTTTTTGTAAAATCCTCTAGGAGTGCTTGATACTGTGAGTGTTTTTTATTTTTCTCTTATTCTTAAAATGCATAGAACACACCGCTCGAACACTCTGGGGGTTGCTCAGACCTGCATGGGTATGTCCAATTATTATCATTACCATCAGCCCTTACAGAACTTACTTATTTAATCTCTTCATTTAAATTTTCTGGTACAATAGGCTTTGCTACTATTCTGTAGCCTGGCATTGTTAACGTTTTTATTATGGGGCATTAGGTTCTGTCTATTGTCACAGTTAGTAAAGCTCACTTTATCAGAAATATAATTTGAGCACTGAATGGTTGTAGAGTGAACACATTCTCTTTATTAATACATATTACATAATTCTGTTAACGCCATTTTGTAATTGTATTAATGCTCCTGCATTAATGTCACATGAACTAGAACATATGCATACCCTTTTTTTCCAAGTGCCGGGCTTTTTGTGAAGATACACTGGTGCTCTCCTGACCCTGTCTGTCTCCCAGGCTGCATGGCTACATTTTCTCTGACATGCTGGCTGGGTTCGGCTTCCTTTAGGCAGTCTTGCTGACTGCTGCTCCAGTACAAACTCCTCAGCTCTCGTTGACATTCCCAGTGAGTTTTGGCAGAAACCTCTTTATCCTCCGGAGAGGAGGTTTGTGTCTGTTAACTCCGTCCTTCTTTGCCTGACTAATGCTCATCCTTACCATACTGTCACATCTGGTTGCTTCCAGCCTGGGATGGCTTTCTTGTTGGTAATTCTGGATACAGAGTACTAAGTTCACTACCAATGATGCTCAGCCCACTTCCCATGGGTGCCAACTTGGAGATGAGAAGTTAGTCTATGCATGGTGGCTTCTGCTTTGTTTTTCTTTGTTATCCCACTCTCCTGGAAGAACACCGGAACACTAGGTCATCCTCATAGTGAGTCTTCACTGACAAATTTCTTCTCTTCATATGAAAAAACCAGATTTAGACTAACTTTCATCTCCAAGGTAGCATCCTTAGGAAGCCTACATTGTGGGGACTGTTACCATTGGAGAGGACCCTGGCTTAATTCTCAAAAGTGGCTTCATGACTTTCTGTCCTGGTGCTGCTATAATCTGGGCAATCTTGTAGTAAGATGTCTGCTGGCCAGTTTTGTGTCAACAAGCTCAGATCATCTGGGAGGAGGGATCCTTGATTGAAAGAATGCCTCTGTAAAATAGGGCTGAAGGCAAGCCTGCAGGGCATTTTCTTAATTAGTTGAATGGGGAGGGCTCAGCCCATTGTGGGTGTGGCCACTCCGGAGCTGGTGGTCCTGAGTTCTATAAGAAGAGCAAGCCATGGGGAGCAAACCAGTAAGCAGCACCCCCCACAACCCCCCCAATGGCCTCTGTATCATTTCCTGCCCTTTAGGTTCCTGCCCTTTTTGAGTTCTTGTCCTGACTTTGTTCAGTGATGAACTGTGGTATGGAAGTGTAAGCAAAATAAATACTTTCTTCCCCAAGTTGCCTGGGTTATGGCATTTTATCCCAACAACAGTATAAGACAATATGCAACTTCTTTGTACCTCAGCTTTATTATATTTAACATGATGATAATGTTTCCTAGCAAGGTTGCTGTGACACAAAAATTAGTAACAAATAAACAGATGAGATTAGAGGTCTTGATAATGCTCACCTATCGTTCATGTCATCATTGATAGCAAGATGTTCTGATTTTCATATTTGAAGATGCAAAATGCAAAGAGGGTATGGCTCCATCATTCTTATGTCCAAAGTGAGGGGCACAAGCATCTTCCTGTTGGAAGCTAAATGGAAATGAAGCTGGAAGTACAGATGCATAATTGAGCAGGAATTTGAAAGTTCATTAGAGTCAAGGACTATCAAGAGGACCTGTACCTTTTACAGTTATTACTTGACTAAGAGATGCTGGTTGAAACCCACCAACAGGAGTACACAGCATAAGCAAACTATGTACAAGAGACAGTTGCATGGATTCAATGGCAAGATGCACTTAGTTCAGGCTGTGTGGCTTCCAGTATCATGGTGATGAGGTTGATTAGAGAGGTTGATGTAAGAACAAAGAGTTCTCCAGCCTAGGGTACTCCTGGGTCATCAATGCCTCTATTCTGTTGGCTTTAGGAGAGATGGAGAGTTACAAGATGAGAGTGCTGTATCTGAGGAGATATTTTTACTTTAGATTTATTGTATTTGAGATAGTTGTGTGTTAGCCAGTATAACTATTCTGTCTTAGTTAGGGTTTTACTGCTGTGAACAGACACCGTGGCCAATGCAAGTTCTATAAAAGACGACATTTAATTGGGGTTGGCTTACAGGCTCAGAGGTTCAGTCCATTGTCATCAAGGCAGAAACATGGCAGCATCCAGGCAGGCATGGTGCAGGAGGAGCTGAGAGTTCTACATCTTCATCTGAAGGCGGCTAGTGGAAGACTGACTTCCAGGCAACTAGGGTGAAGGTCTTAAGCCCACACACTCAGTGACACATCTACTCCAACAAGGCTACACCTCCTAATAGGGTCACTTCCTGGGCCAATCATATACAAACCATCACATATTCCAAAGCCAGGAATTGACAAACCCATTGGAAGTAAAGGATCAGAGAGTGATATTTAATGTTTGTAGGCAGGAGCTTTCTGTTTTGTTTCTCATTCTTTATATTCACATATAATGTATACATTTTAACATATATATTTGTACTACATTTTAAATTATGAGTATAATTTAAAGTACAATACATTATATATAATTTAAAATAAATTATATATATTTTAAAGTAAAGCAGCATATGTAATACATATATTAATATATTGAATATTAGAATTATATATTTAAAATAGAAGTATAAGTATGGTGTAATTTTATGTTTATGTGTAATTCAGAAATAAAAATGTGGAACAAAACAAGGTAAATAATCCTTGACCTGATTTGGCACAGGAAGCCACAATTTGTCATCTGCTGCATCCATTGCAGGATATCAGGTGCTTGACTGAGATGGTACATCTCAGGATCTAGATTAATCTCTGCACAGAGGTGAATTAAAAAGTGGACTTATCTGGGGTTGCTAGATAACTTGGCATTGACATTTGCTGCCATGTGAAGGCAGTTGTGGGCAGGTTTGGCTACTCTGCTGGAGGGAGGAGCACTTCTGACATCAGGTTCTCTAACATGTCCTGCCCTTCCTTCACATATCAGTTCCCTCCTCTCTTCCTAAACAAAGATTAAAGTTCTAAAGATATTCTCATCGTTTCCTCTTCTTCAATGCATGTCATGGCAACTAAAAACAGCTTCCAGCTTTCCTATTCCATTCTCTTCTCAGAGCTGGCCTTAGACGAGGTCTCTTGCCTGCTTTACTTGATTGTAAATCACAAAATCTCATTTTAGCAAGAATCTTGTGAGTTAGCTAACAGGAAGAATATTGCTCAGAGGGGCCAAGAAGTCTTGGGCACAATGGTCTAGGTAGGTCTCATTTGGTATTTTAGCAATTTCTATGTAGTTCTTGTTTTCCAAACTCGCTTATGCAAAGAAATCTCCTTTAAAATAGCCATAGAGATCAAGTCACCATAACTAAAGGAGCTACAGTCATCCAGTAGAAAAAGATAGCCTTTTCAACAAATGGTGCTGGTTCAACTGGAGGTCAACATGCAGAAGAATGCAAATTGACCCACTCTTATCACCTTGTACTAAGATCAACTCCAAGTGGATCAAGGACCTCCACATAAAACCAGACACACTGAAACTAATAGAAAAGAAACTGGGGAAGACCCTGGAGGACATGGGCACAGGGGGAAAGTTCCTGAACAGAACACCAATAGCTTATGCTCTAAGATCAAGAATTGACAAATGGGACCTCATGAAATTACAAAGTTTCTGTAAGGCAAAGGACACTGTCAGAAGGACAAAACAGCAACCAACAAATTGGGGAAAGATCTTCACGATCCCCACATCCGACAGAGGGCTAATATCCAATATATACAAAGAACTCAAGAAGTTAGACCCCAAAGAACTAAATAACCCTATTAAAAAATGGGGTACAGAGCTAAACAAAGAATTGTCACCAGAAGAAATTCGGATGGCTGAGAAACACCTTAAGAGATGTTCAACATCATTAGTCATCAGGGAAATGCAAATCAAAACAACCCTGAGATTCCACCTCACACCAGTCAGAATGGCTAAGATTAAAAACTCAAGAGACAACAGGTGCTGGTGAGGATGTGGAGAAAGAGGAACACTCCTCCACTGTTGGTGGGATTGCAAGATGGTACAACTGCTCTGGAAATCAGTTTGGCAGTTCCTCAGAAAATTGGGCATGACACTTCCAGAGGACCCTGTCATACCACTCCTAGGCATATACCCAGAGGATTCTCCTGCATGCAATAAAGACACATGCTCCACTATGTTCATAGCATCCTTATTTATAATAGCCAGAAGCTGGAAGGAGCCCAGATGTCCCTCAAAGGAGGAATGGATACAGAAAATGTGGTATATTTATACAATGGAATACTACTCAACAATTAAAAATAATGAATTCATGCAATTTGTAAGCAAATGGTTGGATCTGGAAAATATCATCCTAAATGAGTTAACCCAATCACAAAAGAATACACATGAATTGCAATCACTGATAAGTGGATATTAATGAGCCCAGAAGCTCTGAATATTCAAGGCACGATTAGCAAATCAAAAGATTCCCAAGAAGAAGGAAGGAAAGGACACTGGTCCCAAAAAGACTGGTTCCAGTTTTGCAGGAGAGTACCAGAACAGCGAAAGGGTTGGGGGGGGGTGAATGGGGGAATGGGTGGGGGTGGGGGTTCGGGTGGAGAGACGACTTATGGGACATATGGTGAGGGGGGAACTGGGAAAGGGGAAAGCCTTTGGAATGTAAACAAAGAATATAGAAAAGAAAAGAAAAGAAAAGAAAAGAAAAAAGAAAAGAAAAAATAGCCATAGAGAGAGGGGTTCAGAGAACTTTCTAGAACATGTGCAAGCTGAGAATTGTTCTCACTCCAGGAGAGTTGCACATCTCAGTTACACAGAATGACAGAATCTCCTGTGTCTAGCCCATACCAGGTCTTACCGTAGTAGTTCAGAGAATTGTTTGGTCTTTAAAAATATCCTTCTCAATGAACTAGTAAATGTGTTTCCAGACATTTTGAATAATGCTATAGCAAATCAATAGGGCTGACACAGGATGCTGGGCTCTGGCTGTAGGCAGTTCAGTAGGAATTCCAGGGGGTCAGACGTGTCTCAGGTGTCAGAAGTGGGGTGTACTTGTGGAACCGAGCCACCAACACACCAGGTCCTCCACTATCTCAGAGAGGCAGCCTCAGAAGTATACTTGTGTTCAGTAAACGGGTGTCTCCTGTGGAAATGTCTGGTTGCAGTGGTGGGAAGAAGTACCTGTGTGATGGGACTGACCACATGATCTTTGCTGCAACCACCCAGTAACAAGCTGAATTTGAGTGTGAAAATATTAAAATTGAATGTTATCACTAAAGTATATAAATGTCTATAAGTTCAAAGAAAATTTTATTCATTTTGACAATTACATATGCACCAATGATTTACTGTGATCACATCCATCCCTCAATACATTCTCTTCTGCCCTTCTTACTCACACAGGCCCTTTTCTTCTCAGCCAGCCATCTTTCTGCTTGCATGCCTTTCTTGCACACATAGCCACAGACACTCTGTGTCCATGAGAGCAGCAGCCAGACCATGTCCAGAGGACACCACCCTTCTCCACATTCCTTCCTTGGGTCTGGCTTTTACAGCCTTTCCATCTTAGGTACCATCCCTGGGCCTTGGTGGGTGTGATGTAGATGTCCCATTTAGGGATGAACAGCCAATAGCCACTGCTGGATTCTCTCACTCTGGCTGTCCAGAAGAAGACTCTTAATTATCCTTAACTTGTCAGCACCCTGAAGCATCGTTTAAAGGTGTCTATCAACTATAAAAGTAGGTTCAACAAAATCTAGACTTTTTAAATGTTGACTTTATTTTAATAGAATATCAGAAAATTCCTAATTTTATAGGCTCATGGAATTAATGAAGAATAATTCTTGACTTCCTACGTATTGCAAAAACAAAGAGCAATAGCTTTGATTTATAAGAGTTTTATGGTATAAGACAGAATTAATTATACCAGCTTTAGGAAACAGAGTTTGACACCAACACTTTGTGATGATTAAACTTATGGGAGGGGATATTGTTAAATTCTTTTAAATATTGACCAAAGCAATTGCATCTTAGATAATATCTAAATAAAGAAAATCTGAGTTCTGGAATTCTGTCCATTCTAACCAAAGAATTTCTTAAACTAGCCATGAATAAGGAGTCCATCTTATTTCCTTGATTACATAGATATTAGAGATTAAATATATTTTGTTGACATGATTTTATTAATTACAAGATTAAGCAAGACAGGTTGCTTTTACAAGAGATTTCTATAGAGCTCAAAATTTCTCCAAATACAGCCTCAAATATTTTAAAGACAATATTTCATTTCACATAGGTTGATAAATTCTATCGTGCATTAGTTTTGTACATGTACATGCTCAGTTCAGGTCACAGAGAGTAATTTTAGATATACTTTGTTATTCCTCATAGTTTTGTTGGTTGATTCCGTGATTTATTTTCATTTTCATCTGGGCTCTTGGGTAGCAGGAATGAACTTCTATACTGTTTCAGTCATTATTGTCTCCACTGAATTTTGTCGTGTACCAGTAGAAGGAACAGAGAGGACAGACCTTTCCAACCCTAACCTTGGAACTCACACAGATTTTCAGGAATAACTACTCATGTGCGGAGAGAAGTAGAAACCCTGCCTCAGTAATGGGACTTGGGGAAAGGCACACGAAATAGGTGAAATAGGTGAGATTGTTGTGACTGTCTTAGCCCACGTACACGTGGGGCGAGGTTTAACTTACCATGTACTGCAGGGTAAATTCATTTTTTATTTATGATAGTTAACCATTGTATTTTTCGTATTTCACAACCACAAGTAGCATATAATAATAAGAAGAAAAGCAGGCCAGCAAGCTTCAGTTCAGTCTGGTTGCAGTTGATGCTGGCGTGGGTTTTTGATTAGCTACTGTCTGATGAGTCATGAGGGAAGGATTTATGTCTGTGATAAAGTCCAGCAGTTTATTCATCTCAAAGTCCTGGTCGTTACGCTGCTCTCAGTGTTGGTCGGAGTTAGGAGCCTTGTTCCCCAGGTGCTGTCACTTTCACGCCTCTATAACAAGACCAAGGATGAGTTCACTGTTGCTCGAAACCCTCTAAATGAGTGCTGTCTCGCCCTGAAGGTCTCAGATCCACGCCCGTTGCTTCTTACGGGAGGCCTCCCCTAGATGAACCTTCCTCTATATGTCCACACATTACCTTCCTCTAATAGAAACCACTCTCTGCAGTTGCTGGGCTCCTCTGTCTTTGGTAGAGCGTGAGCTCAGCGAAGACAAACATGACATTGTCTTTGTTCGTGGCTCCATCATTTCCTCCCACCGTTGCCAGAGCACTGCAGTGGGCAATGGATGTCTAATGTCATCTGGAATAGATGGTAGTAAAGTTACCCTCCTTTGTTTACATATTCACATGTAAGTAACTAATACTGTAGAAGCCCTCCTTCAGATCAGTACTGATAAGTTTGGGCATTGAAAATAAGAAGTGTGCAATAATTGTGTGTGTGTGTGTGTGTGTGTGTGTGTGTGCAATTTATGAAGTGTTCTGCCTCATAATATATAGCATAGCCTTTTGAAGAGCAATACTTACAAGGTCACTTCTCAGGTAATAACTATACAACCAAGGAAGCAATTTTGAATGTGTATTCAAATTTTGTGTATTCATATATATGTATGTATATTCAATTTACAATTCTCTAGACTGTCAGACAACCACAGTGACCAAAACGTGATACTTCTCTTATGTCTTTGATATCTTTCTTCATTACCATAGGGCATGCTGGAGTAGCAGCAATAGGCTTCTTCAGGGAAGAGAGCAATAATGGTTATCCAACACCAGATGGTGAGCGCTGAAAACACACATACAAGTAACATTATACTACTGAGTAGGTGATATTTTGTAGTGTGTGTGTGTGTGTGTGTGTGTGTGTGTGTGTGTATGTATGCAATAGGAATTAATGAAATAATGGCCATGACTTTGCAAGAGAGCAGGAGGAGTGTATAGAAGGGTCAAGAGAGGACTGGAAAGGATAAATGACATAACTATAATATAACCTCAAAAATAAAAGCAAAAAAATTAAAAATAACTATTATCCCAAAAAACCTGCTCTAGATTGATTGCATAAGTAGTCTCATTACTTACTATTAAAGTAATTTAAGACAGCTATTTATAATATGCATATTTATATATAAAATAGATAAACATAATAAATATTTAGTATATATCTATTTTCAACACTTGCAGTGAAACACATTGTTCTATAGATTACCTTTCTATTGATATGTAAGAAATCATGACCAAAGAGGCTTAAAACAACATCTTCAAGAGAGTCATAGTTTACATGGGTGTCAGGTTCAATTGGATATTCTTTCCAGAGTCTCCCCAGGTAGAAAGCAAAGGCATTTGCGAAGCAAGCTCTTATCTGGAGATGATGGAAGGAATCCATTCCTTGGCTCATTACAGTTTGCTGACAGAATTCAGTCCTTGTAGGTTAGGAGTGAGGCTGATATTTCCTCACTGGCTATCAGCAAAAGCTGCTTACCCTGCTGGAAGCACAGATGCTGTGTTCATAGCACTCATTCTTCCCAAATCATTGGTGATTTATACAGTATACATAATTTAAAGTCTAATTATTTTCTCAGAATTTCTGTCTGTTGTCCCCCCTTTCCTACCAGCTAGAAAACATTCTCTCTCTCTCTCTCTCTCTCTCTCTCTCTCTCTCTCTCTCTCTCTCTCTCTCTCTCTCTCTCTCTCCTAGTGTCATATTTTATGCTTGTGCTCAGCAATGTCTCTGGTAAGCCATTCAATATGACATGACATGGTCATAAGTGACCCACTACAACACAGGGATGCTATCTCAACACGTGCCCACCCCTTGTCATCCTCCCACTTGAAGAGAGAAGCATAAATCTACAAATCACAAGGAACTGGCAGAATTAGTGTCAGCAAGCCTGCAGCCGAGGGAACTCCGGGGTTTTGTCTTTATACAACATTCATTGTAGAGCTCCATTTCTATTGATGGGGCTTAGGGAAAGCAGCCGCATCATCGTCCAGCCCGTCTGTGTGGGTCTCCAACACTACTATAAAAAGTACCACCTCCGAGGACTCAAGCACAAGCTTGCCCCCCTCCTCGTCCCATAAAACAGCAGGTCCAGATGGTCAAGCAGGGCATAAAGGATGTTTCGTTATGCTCTACATAATTTTGATTTGTGCTTGTGTTTGTTAGTGTAATCTGCCCTATTTTATCACCTGCCTTGATGCTGCTTTCTCCCTTCTGTCTCATAAACACACTGAAGAAATTTGGTTAACTGTTGTCATGTCCAAATACCCATGGAAATTCTACTTACTTGCCTTTTTCCCAGTTAATTGTGTTAAATGGCTTTGAGTCTCCTAATAAGGCATCAAGGGAACTGCAAAAGATGCAGACTCAATTGAGAAAAGCCAACCAGGCGTCATGACTCATGCCTGCAAGCCAAGGGCTTGGGTGCCTGAGACAGGAGGATCACCCTTAGCTTAAGCTTCTTTGTGAGTTACAGGCCAGCCGGGCCACAGAATAAGACCCTGTCTTAAAGCACACACACACACACACACACACACACACACACACACACACAAAGATATAGAAGAGAAGAGGGAAATCATATCCAGGATAATAAAATACCCACAGATAATTAACAAGAGACCACAAACATTTACATGAACAAAAATGATCTAGTGTCTCCATAAAAGTAGAAACTGACACAAGGGTCATCCCACCGGTCTTAAATCAAATAAAGATGACATGCACTTCCTGGGCAGGAGAATCTAACAAGTTGATAGAACCATTGCCTTCTTAGCTGACAGCTTGCTTGTCTCCATGCTGAATACCCAGGGAGTCTCCTGTTCTCCTGGCCTTCACCAGGCCACAGCTCAACTGACAGACTGTAATCACTTCCTGTGCGTTTTGAATGGTGTCGATTGTGGGTTACACAGCCTAAAGCTAGTTTACTTGGTAACTCATTAGGGGCGAGTCAGTAGACATCTCTGGGCTGCAGTGTTCATACTTATAAATATACATTGTTCCAAAATTACACGATACAAGTATCGTTTATGATGTGCTTTAAGTTGGGGCTTGACTAATGAGAAATCACTTCCTGGATCTTGTAAAAAAGAGGAAAACGTAATCCCAGGTGTGTGTGTGTGTGCTTGCGTCCATGTTTGAGCAAAGTCTCGTGGAAAGTGTGTGGGCACAGCTGTGGGGAAGCTCTAGGAATAATTCTTTCTTTTGGAAATAAAAGGCTCCTTTTTTTTTTTTTCAGCATTCTCAAAGACATCTTTCTTTATTCTTTGGGCCAGAAATACATTTATCTCAAATGCTGCTTTAAAAAAAAGCATTATAAAACTTTATACTTGGTTGCCTTTTAAATGAGACACAGATATTTCTGCTCTCCAACACAGATTATTAAAATAACACATGAATGCCAAACACGGTAGTGCAGAGTAGTTAGTGTGGACACACACTGTCTTTTAAAACGTCGGGTCTGCCTTTTTCTCTGTTGTAGATTATGAGAACTGTTCGTGCTGTCATTTTGATGGGTTATGCCGGAAATGGACGGCTCAGTTTTGACAAGTCGGAGCCTTCACATAACATTTTAAAGCGTTAAAGGAAATTAAATGAACAGTAAAATTATAAATTGGGCCTCAGCTATAACTTCTCTCCCAGGAAGAGAGGCTATTGAGGGCGCCATGCACGTAGGGAAAGATTTTTTTTTTCCTGGCAATAAAATTAGGACAATAACAACCAACAGAGAATGAATCTATTTGTGTTGCCACTTGGTGTTTCAAAAAATTCCACAGGCGCCTCCACCACGCAGGCACGGACACTGCTATATATTTAAGTGTTGCCACAGCGCAAGGGAAACAGCTGTTTATGTCTTCATTTTGGTTTTATTTTCTGTTTCCATTGCTGTTCTGTCGGTGCCTGGCTTCATAAAGCTGTAGGATTCAGTTAGCGGGGACTGCCGAGGCCATGTGCTTTGGAAGCTGATGTGTTGTTTTTCCAGCTTGGGAGCAGTTCCTTGCTGTAGCCGGAGGGAGGAGCATGACTTTGTGTGTGAGAGACAGGAAGTGACAGGCCACCAGTACCACGATCAGAAGTGTGCACTCCCGACTCTGAGCTTCCTTCTGTGGGGTAAATATTATGTCACCCGTTTCGTTTCTTTTGTTCAAGCTGTCGGAGACTTGTAAGATGGCTGCTTCTGACAGACACAGGATGGAAAGCAGGTTGTAAAGTTGCCTCCTGGAGATGGCTTTATGGCTTGGCTATAAAGGAAGCTTTCATAAAATTTGATCAGAAAGCGTCTTTATGTGTTGCCGTCCTGTTTGCTACCAATGAACCGACAAAGTCCCCGTGTTAGTTTTACTGAGGGCATGTTTGACTTGGGTGTTTGGACATACCCTTCATTTTACCACCCACGGTTCCTTCTCCAAACTGCTTCTGAACCAGCCTTCTGGAGGAAAGACCCACACAGTCCATGCATCTCTCCTCCCTGTACATGGAAACCAGCCAAGCCTTTGGGGTGTCTTCCTTGGACATTTGAAAGGACAACAACCAAGTGCCGCTTAACAGGCGTCTTTTTTACCCCAGACCTAACTGCTCAGACATGCTTCCTGGGAGACAGTCCGCGGTATCTGTCAGGTGGTTTGGAGATCATTTCACTGTGGCAAATATGTTTTCATCTCAGTTCTGCCGTGTTACAAATTCTTGTTCCAACATTTTCTTTCTTTAAAAAAAAGAAAAAAGAAAAAAACATTTACAACCTTTCTTGCCCTTACGCACTTCCCGATGCCTAAGCCCAGGGCTTCAGGCTTGCTTGCCCGCCACACCCTGTCTCTCACACGCAGAGTCCGCCCTCACGCCAGATCCATCTCCCAGACCCCCCCTTGCCCTTGCATGGCCCTGGCTTTGCTCTCTTACATAGTAGCACTGGTGATATCTGGATGGGCCACTGCACACCTGATATGTCCTACAGTTTAGGAACATAGTGGCTCTGTTATTTATTAATTGAATGATGTATGACCTAGTGCCTATATCTGTTACAACATAGTTTCCTTCCTTCCTTCCTTCCTTCCTTCCTTCCTTCCTTCCTTCCTTCCTCCCTCCCTCCCTCCCTTTGTCCTTCCTTCCCTCTCTCTCTTCCTACCTTCCTTCCTTTCTTCCTCTCTCCCCTTCCCTCTCTCACTCCCTCTCCCTTTCTCCCTTCATCCATTTCCTTCCCTTCCTTCTTTCCTCCCTCCCTTTCTTTCTCCTTTTTCCCTCTCTCCCTTCCTACCTTCCTTCCTTTCTTCCTCTCTCCCCTTCCCTCTCTCCCTTCCTCCATTTCCCTCCCTTCCTTTTTTCCTCCCTCCCTTTCTTTCTCCTTCCTTCCCTCCCTCCTTTCCTACCTTCCTTCCTTCCTTCCTTCCTTCCTTCCTTCCTTCCTTCCTTCCTTCCTTCCTCTCCCCCTTTTCTCTCTCCTTTCTTTCCTTCCTCTCTTTCCTCAAACAGTTTTGAATTGCTGCTTTGAATTATTCTATAAAATGAGCTATGAAACATTTTATTCCTTTCAGTTTTTCTTGGCAGTTGGCTTGCTTGGTCATCTTCTACAAAAGGAGCAGAGATTCCTTAAAGGCTAACATAAGCCTCTGTAATCTTTCGTCTGGTCTGGAAACAGGCTGCTGGGTGTCTTAGTTATGGTTACTGTTTCTGGGTTGTGGCATCAATGACCAGAAGCAACTCCTAGAGGAAAGGGTCTCTTTGGCTCACATATCCTGAATCACAGTCCACTGAGGGCAACCAAGGTGGGAGCTCAGAGCCAGGCAGGAGGCAGGAGTTGATGCAGAGGCCACAGAAGAGGGCTGCTAATGGCTTGCTCAGCCTGTGTTCTCATTGAACCCGGGGCCACCAGACTATGGGTGGCGCCACTCACACTGGGCTGAGGCCTCCTCCATCAATCACTGATTAAGAAAATGCTCTACTGCTGGGCAGTGGTGGCACACGCCTTTAATCCCAGCACTTGGGAGGCAGAGTCGGCGGATTTCTGAGCTCGAGGCCAGCCTGGTCTACAGAGTGAGTTCCAGGAAAGCCAGGGCTACACAGAGAAACCCTGTCTTGAACCCCCCTCCCCCCCAAAAAAGAAAATGCTCTCCCTTTGCTGACATTCTCATCTCATGAAGGGAGTTGCTCAGCTGAAGTTCCCTTCTCTCTAATAATTCTAGCTTATGTCAAGGTGACAGAAACCCATCCAGGACACTTGGTGTTCAAAAGGAAACTTAACAACAGAGGCATTTCTCTTTAAAAATAAGAAAATAAATTCAAGAGTAATTAGTGACCCCAATAAGCTGTTTACTTGTATATCCATGCCACGAGCAGTAGTGACACCCAAGCACTATCTACGACCGGGAAACGCATTTTTCTCTTCTCCTCTCGTCGTCGTTTGCTTGATAAGATTTTAGTCAGGCACGGTCCTGAGTGACTTTTAGTCAGGCACGGTCCTGAGTGACTTTTAGTCAGGCATGGTCCTGAGTGACTGAAGGGCTAGGCAGAGGCGACGAGATTCTCATGGCATCTTTCACCCTCTAAAAGTTTTATGTTGTCTGTCTCTATTGGAAACTGCAAAATCACTTCTCCCAAGACAAGCACTTGAGTGGTTCCTAACTGTTCCAGAAGGCTCTTCCTGTTAGTGCGTGCAGTCTCTCTGCGCATGCTCCAGACGAGTCACTTGGGGCTTGACTGAGGACTGCTCCTGCAAGGAGATTCCTCTATAGGCGGAGTCCCATTCTCCAATATTGATCTCTTGTGTGGATGCCAAGGGTAAGTGCTACTGTCTGCTGGCAGTATACTGTCCACAAACTTCAATTTAATATACAAATTTATTGAACTAAAATAAAATGAGATATGCATCTTGCAGACATTTTTTTCCAATTCTAAATAATCAGCATCAGAACAATAAAACTGCTCTTCTGCATGGAAGAGATTATTAATGTGGGACTTTGCTCTTGGGTGTACGTTCCCCTTTCAAAAACATTTTGCTGAGTTATAGTTTTCTAAATATTTGTTCAGATACCAACAAAAGTAAGATGAACTATTTATTACCACCATATACAAGCTACCAATAAACCAATACTCAGATTTGCTGTTTGCTTATGTACTTCTAAAATTATGGTATGTGTGTTGGGGGTGGGGAGGCTGGAGAGATGGCTCAAAGGCTAAGAGCGTTTGCTGCTCTCGCAGAGAACCCACATTTGGTTTCCTACACCCAGGTCAGGTGACTCATAACCAGTAACTTACATTTTGCAGGATTTGATGCCATCTTCTGGCCTCCTCAGGTACTGCATTCAGGTACACTTCTACATAATTAAAACTAAGTAAAAAATTTTAATTATAATATGATTTTTTAAAAATGTAAAATAGAAAATAGGAAATATTTAATAATGGCTAACTTTTCTAGTCTTGTTAGACAATATGACATCTATTTATTTATTTGTGTGCCCGTGCGGAATGTATACCAGGAGCTTATGAAGGTCAGAGAACAACAACCTGGAGTCAGTTTCTCCTTACACCATCTGAACCCCAGGATTGATTGATTGATTGATTGATTGATTTTAGCATATATAAGTGCTATATCTATTTGTACACCTGTGTGCTGAAAGTGGGAATCAGATACCATCACAGATGGGTATGAGCCACCATGTGGTTGCTGGGAATTGAACTCAGGACCTCTGGAAGAGCAACCAGTGCTTTTCACCACTGAACCATTTCTGCATCCTTGTTAGATAATATAACTGAGGGAAATATTGGTAATTAAGCTCTCCGCATAAATTTTTTTTATCAAGAATTATATCTTTTCCCCATCAAACATTTGATCAAAGCCACCTTAATCATAAATTTCTGGCTAGACTATATTTCTCAGAAGTATCTTTTTGGAACCAGTGGCTCAGTGGCAAGTCGTGCAGCTTCACATGGAGGCTCTATGAGGTCCTAGGTTTGACTGCCCTCTTCTACACAGAGGCCCATTCAGAGAGCAAAGTCCTGAGGAGCTAGGGGTTGTGGACCATGTGGTGTAATGACTGTGGGTAGAGTGGAATGCAGATTCTCTCTGCTTTTGGTTGTTTATCACTGTAGGAAGCTGGAATGAATTACTCAAGTACTTAACAACTTCTGGCTTGCTTCCCACTGGCCATGGAATGTTGGCCCATTCAACACCATGATTCAATAACCACGGATCAAATAGATTTGGGGGGAAAGTCTGACTGTCACAGTTAGGGCTTTATTGCCGTGAAGAACACCATGACCAAGGCAACTCTTCTAAGGACAACATTTATCTGGAGCTGGCTTACAGGTTCAGAGGTTCAGACCAGTATCATCAAGACGGGAACAGGGTAGCATCTAGGCAGGCATGGTGCAGTAGGAGCTGAGAGTTCTACATCTTCATCTGAAGGCAAACAGAAGACTAGCTTCCTGGCAGCCAGGACGAGGCTCGTAAAGCCCACAGTGACATACTTCTTCAGACATGGCCACACCTACTCCATCAAAGCCACATCTCCTAAAAGTGCTACTCCCTGGGCCAAACATATTCACACCAGCACACTGGCCATGCCCATGCACAGATCTTTTTTCTTTGTCATTATTTCTTGACCAATTTAATGTATTTATTTCCATATGGCTTATACTGGATTCAGTATTATAGGTAATCTGGAGATGTTTTAAAATATGAACAAGTACTCTACCATCATATACAATAAACTTGAGTATCAGTAGGGGTTTGGTATCAAGAATGAGGGGTCTTGAAATCAGTATGCAGAAACAGGAACATGTAGGAACCTATTCCAGGTCTTCCTTGTTTTGTTTCTTACAATAACGGTTCTATAAAAATGAGAAGGTAACATTAGAGATACAGAAGCGATCATTAGGAGGAGAGGGCTTGTAAGAAATTTTCAGACAAATCTTTTCTATTTTGATTTTTTTGCTGAGATTTCCAAAATGCCAAGATTAGATTTGTGGAGCTTCCGTGTAGAAGTCAAAGTGCAGGGAAATAGGATGCAGGAGATATTTGGGAATTCAGATGTGGGGGCAACAATCAAAAGTCATCCCGGTAGAGCTTCTGTGCCGTCTCTGTGTTGGAGAAATGGAAGGAGGACATGTAAGGGTCTTAGTTGTTAGAGAACAACCCTGTACTTAGCTAGTTAACCATTAATGTGTAATTTCCACGTGCATTCAACTAAATTCTTACATTTACGGAACCGACAGCCTCTCCTTCCCGGGAGAGTAAGCATGGCTAACCAGGAGTTATAAAACAACTCATCCAAGTACACGGGCTGTTTATTGCTTTAGAGCCACAGTTTGCCTGAGAAGTAAACTTCTGGTCTGTGTTCTTATTGTAGCTGAACTATTAAAATACCACACTGAATTCCTGTCACATGCAACTGTTGCTCAGCGCCACTGTTTAATGACCCTGGGGTTTCCACTGTCTGGGATACTCAGAGTCTGCGGCTGGGTTGTGAAGGTCACAGACGACCTGGCCACATGCTTCCATAGCTGAATCTCTGGGCTTCTCCAGTGCTTCCTCAGAGACCAGCATTGTTCAGGGAGTCTCAGGACACAGCAGCGCCGTGCACTAACCTCTTTGCTTCTGTGCAGACTTTGTTCCCTCTTACTGCCACTTGACTCTAAAGCATCCTCTCTTTTGGAAACACGTATTTAATCTCACTTATTATTCATAGACCACGATAAGGTTGCTTCTCCGTCTGCCCATGAAATTTTATTGTGTGCCTATTCAGAGCTAATTTACAGATCACATGCAGTTTACTGTTCTCTTCATAGTAAAATGTAACCCACGGTAATGGTGATTATAAGTGAAAAGAGAAAGGAAAATGGTAGAAAGCCAGATGAGGCAGAGAACTGGGAGACAGGTCTTTGCTTTGAGATTCTTGGAAACATGCCTGGGTAGTAGCACGAGGGGAATCAGGTCTGTGGGCTTGATTTTCTGTATTTGGGTTTCTGTACAGAACAGAACCGATAGAATGACTCACTACTGCTAAGGAGAGTAGTGAGTAAGCTTGGCTTACACAGTCGGGGGTAGGGAGTTCAGTGGAGCCTGCACACTGTTAGGAGCTCAGGCTGCATGCCTCTGTAGTGCTGAAGGCCTAGAGTGCTCCTTTTGAGTCCATGTTGGAAAATGGAAAGAAGCCTTGTCCAATGTCATTGAAGGATGACAGCAACAATGGCAACCGTAGAGTGGATGTGTTCACCAGCAGGGGGAGAAGGCAAGCAGGCGAAGAGAAGCTTTCCCTCAGACCACCCAGGCATGTATGCCAGTCTATCTCCCCCTCTTCTCCTTAAAGGAAGTAACCATCCAGACCCTTCCATAGGCATTTCTTCTTAACTGATTGCAGGTTAATCAAGCAGACAACCAAGAGTGAACTGCACGGCTCTCTAAGAAAGAAGATCCCAAGTTAAGACTGAAATTGTTTGTGTAGTCCTGCATATCTTTATAGAAGAGATATTTCAAAAACACGAACCATCTTAACTGGTCATTTGTTCTTGTTATCTTGTGGCAAACGGTTAGATTTAACATCTCTAGGGAGCTGGACACCTCTAGAGGAAAGAGCCGTACTTACTGCACTGTGTTGGAGTTGAAAGTCCAATACCAGATGGCCTTATTATTGTGTCACCTGGTCACAGTGTCATTTGGGGTATATGGGACTTCCCCATGGTGAAGGTGCACACTAGGAGAGAGTGCACGGCGAGACTGCAATCCGGGTTGGCTGCAATCTGATGTTTTCATAACAGCCCATTCTGATGGAAACTGGGTAGGATTCCTGTAGAGTTCCACTAACACCTACCAAGGACAGCTGGAGAACACTGTGAGACCCAAACCTGCCACTGTGAGGCCCAAGACGACTCTCTCAGCTGTGTTCAAACGAAGCTGGAGTAAGGGATGCAAAGGAGCCAGGTGTCACCAGTGTTTGTCAGAAGATCTGGTCTCTTGGCTGTTAAGTGGGAGGCACCAGCCACCTATTTTGATGATGAGGCTGAACTGAGATGCAGCCAACCCCATCCATAATCTGCGGCCACTTTCAAGCTATAGTGGACATTGATGTAATTATGAGAAAAACTCCAGGACCTTCAAAGTATGAGCTACTTATTACCTGGCCCTTGGTGGAAAATGACTTTAATTTGTACAGTAGTGATAACTTGCCCACAGTTACCTCCCACTTTCGTACTGTAAATACACCGCTCGGGTGGCCATGGTGGTATTCATGTGCTTTCCTCCAGCTACACACTAGGTCAGTCCTCACTCATGGCTGACATCTGCCCATACCTCACGGTAGGGTTAAAATGACACTTTGCTCTAAAGACCTGCGTTGTAGGGAGAGAACAAGGCATGCTTCCTATTCCACTGACCTTAATACCTCCAAGCTCCCTGCTCCGGTCTGGTCTGTGCTTACAGTTTTTAATCCATTTCTCTGTCCAGTCCATGTCATCTGTCACATGTGAGTTGCCATGCCTGGAGCACACACAGACATACCACAGAGATAACTTACTAGGCTCTTGTTAGCGGCGAGCTGGAAAGCCATGGTCCTTAGTGAAAAGACTACGGTCAGAATACTTTTCCAAAGAACACAAGTTGTCCCGAGGAAAAGTTAATCAAGCTTTACCGAAATGAAAGCAAGGCAGTAAAGAACAGAGCTCATAAAGACTAGTGTAGGCTGAGTGGGAAACCTGGTGGACCCTCAAGTCTTTGCTGTTCATGCTTCCTGTAGTGGGCCCAGGGGACTAACGTCAGCCATGTGTACACCAGCCTTTCTGCCTGATATGTGAACCGCTGCCGGAGGGGAAGGCTAATGCCAGGAACGAGGAACATGGCGTCATGACTTCACGGAAGCACTGTGGTAGACACACACGCCTAGTATATTGTTTTATACCCTGGTAAATGATAGGTTTTTTTTCTTTTAAGAATGATATGTAAATAAGATGGCAAAATGACTCACTAAGTCCTTGCTGCCAAGTCTGATGGCCTAAGTGTGATCCTAGATCCCCAAGTGGTGGAAGGAGAGAGGGAGCTCTCACAATTTGTTCTTTGACTTTTACACATGTACCATGGCATGTGCATGAGTGTATACACACACACACACACACACACACACACACACACACACACACATCATACACACATGCACACACACAGATTCCCACATACACAGACACACAGATGCAGACACACAGACACGCATATAGATGCATACACATACACACACACACACACACCATGCACACATGCACACACACAGATTCCCACATACACCACACATGCACAGACACACAGATGCATATACACAGACATGCACACAGATGCATACACACACACACACACACACACACACACATACACAGATTCCTATATACACCACACATATACAGATACACAGATGCATAGACACACACACATACACACACAATAAAATAATGTAAAAAAATAAGGGTAATAATGTACATAATTTACAGCAAATATTTGAATACTAGGAAGCATCTGAAATGTGTAAAATATTGGGATAATTGATTGTGATAAATTATATCAGTGAAGCAACAGAGCTTGATATTTTCATTGGTAAGGGCTACTAGTGTGTACTATTTTTGACAGCACGACCATCCATATTTGACATATTTTGAGCCTGAATATTTTAATGAAATGGAGTTTAATTCGAGTGTTTATCCATCATGTGTTCCCTGTTTTGGTTTAGAAAAATCATAATTTTGTTATATAGGAAATTCTCAAATGGTGTTCCCATTAAAAATCATCTTAAAGAGTACACCTAAGACATTATGTAAAGCCTATAGATGAGGCTGCTGTTGCAAATTCAATTATCAGTTGGTGGTTATGTGAGTCGTTGTATTTGATTGCTCTAATCCTAGTTGAGATGGCCCTGAAACCTGTCAGATCTGGGACACTGTGTGAAAGAATGGCTTTGTTCTTTTTTTTTTTTATCTTATTTGCTTTTTTTACATTTCAGATGCTATCCCCTTTCCTCGTTACCCCTCCGACAACCCCAATCCCATACCCTCTCCCCCTGTGACCCACTCCCCACTTTCCTGACTGGCATTGCCTTACTCTGGGGCATTGGGCCTTCACAGGACCAATCGCCTCTCCTTTCATTGATGTCTGAAATGGCAATCTTCTGCTACATAAGTAGCTGGAGGCATGGGTCCCTCCATGTGTACTCTTTGGTTGGTGGTTTAGTCCCTGGGAACTCTGGGGGTACTGGTTGGTACATATTATTGTTCCTCCTGCAGGTCTTCAAACCATTTCAGCTTCTTGGGTCCTTTCTCTAGCTGCTCCATTGGGGACCCTATGTTCAGTCCATTGGTTGGCTGTGAGCCATGGGTATTTTGATCCGCCTTCTAATAAGGATCAAAGTATCCACACTTAGGTCTTCATCTTGAGCTTATGTGGACTGTGGGTTGTATCTTGGGTCTTCCCAGCTTTTGGACTAATATCCACTTATCAGTGAGTGCACACCATGTGTGTTCTTTTGTGATTGCGTTACCTCACTCAGGATGATATTTTCTAGCTCCATCCATTTGCCTAATAATTTCATGAATCCATTGTTTTTAATAGCTGAGTAGTACGCAACTGGGCATGGTGGCACATGCCTGTAGTCCCAGTAACTTGTGAGGCTGGGGCAGGATTGGGCATGAGAGTTCAAGGCCAGCATCCTGGGTGTCAGGCTTTTGTCTTTAGTCCTGGCAGTCATGGGATTTCTGTGATGCCAGATCAGATTTTCCAAATGATTCTCTCAGGAGGGCTAAATCTGGAACATATAGCTGACCCCATGGCACGCAGATGCTGTATCAGCACCAGGCCTTTCTCTGTCTGCTTCTGGCTTACTTGTGTTTTGATTATCATCCCTTACCCTGGTTGTGTTGCAGGAGGTGTTCTGGATGGATGGCAGCTGGAAGCCCATCACCACAGCCAGCTCATCGTCAACACTGAAGCACTTACCTGGGCATTAAGTAATGAAAATTTTGGTAAGGAGAAAGGCAGACAAAAATTGCATATCACTTTTCTTATAAGGTCACCTTAATCTCAGTTCTACTTTATAATAAGTGGCATGATTATTCTCTAAACATAACTGGTTGTGACAGATGTCTGTGTCTCCAAAGTTCATCTTGATTTTAAAAATAAGTCGCATGGGCTTTTGAAAACAGGACTCACAGTATACCTGCGTTCTTTGTGCCATTGTTAGTGTGTTACTGCACTTCGCTCAGTCTCTTTTGTTCTCTAAATGTTTATTCACTCCATACAAGGTCTGATGTTAGGCTTCTGTTCAGCAGAGTCTACATAGAGTACAGTCTCTTGGTGCTTGAGGTGTTGACTGATGCTGCTCTCTGTAACTGTAAAAGCTCTGACAGCACTGAAGAGTCAGGGCAGACAATTAAGACTGGGTCTATCTCAGACAAATAAGGTTCTAAATACCTGAGAAAAGTTGACCTGCAGAGGCTGTGAAACAAGAAAGGACACACTTCTTTTTGAGACAGGATTTCATTACTCTGTAGTGTTGGATGACCTGGAACTCACTATATAGACCAGGATAGTCCTGAGTTCACAGAATTCCTTGTCTCTGTCTCTCTCATCCTTGGGGACATCAATCCTAGCCCTGGCCCAAATACCTTTATTGGTTTAATTCTTATCCAGTTTTTCTCCAGGTGATAATATGTATTATGTATTACATGAAATTAATGTATAATTAGTGTGCTTGCTATTGTATTACGTTGCCAATCTGTGCAGTATATAATGTATAGTCTATTAATAGAGAGAAGGGTGAGAGGAAGAGGATGATGACAGAAAGAGCTCAGTAGTCCCAAGGGTATACCTGTCAATCACTAAGAATGTCAGTTTATCATTGACCTTCAACTGGAGAAGTGTCTACTGGAGATATGGTGTTTACAGACAGCGGGATATTAGAATAAAACAAAACAGAAGATTCACTGAAATTTCACTGTTTTCATAGAGTATTAATTATGAAATGACACTTTTACAATTTTGGACCTAAAATACAATAAGATATAATCTCCCATGTTTTTAACTAGAGATATCTTAGCATATTATCTGTTTATGTTTTCCAGAAACCATATATGAGGAATACATCCATCTCGTGCTATTTGTGCTTCCTTCTAAACAGTCACTTTTTGACCGAGGCTGGCATTCATGTCTTCATTTTGGGGTAATTTCATCTTTGGTCATAGCTGTTATCATGTTAGCGGCCATTAGCATTTGTCCCTGAATGTCTTGATGTTGAAACTGTATTATGTTCAGTGTCCTGGTCTGTAGGTCTTCACTCTTCAGCGTAGGATATCAGGTGACTGTGGAGCTGCTTGGGGGATTTGCGAATCCTTAATTGAGGATTCTGGCACCTTGGCAGTATTCCATATGACTATTCTATCCCCTAAAGCAATTGAGCTTTTTGCTATAACTATTCCATATACTGATATCATGTATGTAAATTGTCCTCATTAGACAGATTGTCATTGGCTGACATGGTTTGTTCCTGATCTTTTTTAGAATAACTGTTTTTCCTGGGGCTTTAAGAATCATTCCACAGTCACGTGATCAATGTGTCTTTTATTCGGGATATTAAATGTGAGTTTTAACTAAAGTGAAATAAACTTGTAATCACCCATCTTATATTGAACCAACTCTTCAGTGACTATGAAATCATCCTAGCATCAGATTATCCTGGGCATCATGAAAAAGGGACATTTACTCTCACAGTTGTTAAGAGATAGTGTTTAGAGTTCAAAATTTTATACTTACTAGCCTTAAAATTTTCATGGAACCTGTACTTCTAGACAAGTAATAATCAATTCAAGAACATTCATTAAGCTATGGTACAGACCAGGTGCTATCCTAATTTTATTGTGATAAACATATCGTTTAATAATCTGAAGCAGGCTATCTCAGGAAAATCACCTGCTAGTTATGAGCTTGTCCCATGATGGCTGCTGGCATTTATAAACTATCCATCTAGCCTTTCTCTGATCATTAAGTTGGACAGTTGGACAGTCTTCCTCAAATTAGCGTATACTATCAAAATTGTACTATATTTTTTGATATTTCCATTCACCCACCAGGCTGTCATATGCACAGGGACAGAATAAGACTGGATCTTTTTCCTAGTGAGAAGATAATTGATCTTGACTGTTCTGTTGCTTATCTACTCAGTCAGACAGTAGCACCCTCCTCCAAAGAGTTTGATTTTGTGTCTTCTTACAGCTGTGTCAGCTTAGGTCTCCCAAAAACAGAGGCCAACTGGATAGATGTAAGATATGACCTGGAGAAAATTGAAAGACTTATTCAAGTGAGTATACACTTTTCATTTTTTTGTTTTGATATTTGATATATATTGTTTGTATCATAACATTTATTCTCAAGAATTTCATATATATATATATACGTATATGTATATATACGTATATATATATATATATATATGTACAATATGATCGTATCTGCTTCCCATTTTACTCCTCTTAAGACTTCTCTTCTATTTCCCACTGTGTATGCTCCCAACCTCGTATCTTTTGTGTTTTGCTTGTTTGATAACCCTCTCTGTCCATTTAATGCTGACAGTTTTGTACACAGACATGTTGCCATGCACTGAAACAGGAAAATAAGAGTGGTACACCAACAGAAGAGAATAATTCATTTTCTCTCAGAGGCTGTCACATGCCAACAGGTTGTTATAGGGGCAGGGCCAAGAGGGCACATCCTCTTTCAATCTGTTATTTTGGCAGACAAGATCTGTGCAAATAACACGTACTGTGAGTTCATGTGTGTATAGCTACGTCAGATC
Source organism: Apodemus agrarius (assembly GCA_964023405.1). Classification (NCBI taxonomy): domain Eukaryota; kingdom Metazoa; phylum Chordata; class Mammalia; order Rodentia; family Muridae; genus Apodemus; species Apodemus agrarius. The sequence continues at coordinate 52,411,175 of OZ030024.1, forward strand.
CAGAGGACAGTATTCCACTGCCCTTCTTCCCACCCTCTGGGTCTTAACTTTTTTCTGCATCTTTTTCATCAGTATCCCCAGAGTTTTGGCAGGACAGGGAGCAGGGATCATAAAGATGTCTTCTTGAGTACTGAACAGTCATTCTCTTCTTCATAGCACTTTGACCAATTGTATCTCAGATAAAAAGAAATTCTTCTGACCAAGCTTGATGGATACCAGGTCTACCAATACAACCATAAATACTTAGAAGGTAATTTGACAGCAACACCATTGAGAAAATACCAGTAGCAGGCTCTACCCTAGGGAATATGTCTGCCCAGTCATGGGCTTTTGCTTAGGGATATAGTACCAGGCATCATTATTATTATTATTATTATTATTATTATTATTAATTACTACTACTACTTCTACTACTACTACTACTATTGATCAGTCTTCCTATCCAATCTAAAAGCAGTTAGTTGTCCAAAAGAGCCATGCCACTAGCCACAGGGCAAGTTGTTTTTGTGGCATATAGGGGCAAGTGCTGGGTAAGGTCATTGATAATCATTTTTTTCCAGAGAGAAAACATATAATGGCTATGAAGTATGCATGTCTTACGTTTTTCTATAAATTCCTATGAAATGCCATTTGAAATAATATTCGTGAAGAAATACATGATCTTGGCAAAGCCTTCTAAGACATTGTTTTTAATTTCTAATTACGGTTAAGATTTACATCTTTATTAGTGCTAAGAACCATGTGTAGATAGGCACTGGGCTCTAGTGTAGAACCTATTACCATTCGTTTGCTAAATGCGTAGCACAAAAGTGACTCCTAATGATATCGGTATACCCATAGATTAGCGTATTTCCCCAAACTCATCACAGGAGCTTCTTTTTGCACTCGATGGTGATTAACACAGAGACGACAACCAGTCAAGGTGCAGAGCATGAGAGCCTGCAGAGTGCTCAGCCCTAATTGGGACTTCTGTATCCTGTGCCCTCTTCCCAAGACTCAGGTATCTTTGTATGAGAGCCCTTTGTATGAGGGCTCTCTGGAAAAATAGAGCCCGAGGCAGTAGATGACTCCAAGGGAACAATGTTGACTGAACACAGTAGGACAGCTGCACATATGAATGCATACACATTTGACAGTATACCCCAGATCCACACTATCTCAAGTCAAATAAAATCGCAACATGAAATGTCGAAGATAACATAAAATTCACTCCCAACTAAAGAAGTACTGGCAATTAGTAGTTGCTGAGAGAAGGGAGGTAAGCTTTCTTTAAGGGTATTGTCTCTGGTTAGGTGGTCACATAGCAACAGTGGATGGCCACACACCTAATACAAATATATGGGCAGCACAGATCATACTGAAGAAAGAAAAAAAGAAGAAGGCACAAAGTTGGGTGGGTAGGGAAGGGGCATGGACATGGGAGGAGTTGGAAGAAGAGTAAATATCCCAACAAGTGGACAAAATGTCAAGAAGCTATAGAAGGAGTAAAAATTAAATTCAACTTCCAACTCACAAGTCAGAAACTTATTTATCTGGAAAAGAGGTTATAGGAAAGGGACCCAATGTTATATTAGCCCTAGAAAGAGATATTTATTTTTTTCTGAGCATTATAGATCAGTCCCTACCTAGAGATGCCAGATGAGCTAGTAGCAGGTTCTGCTCAATCTAATCAAGAAGGATTAGGAATATCATCCTAATGACAACCCTGAAAGGTGTATTTTGTCCCCATGAACCAAGTAACCTGGTCTGAAGAAGTGAGTGAGAATTACAGTGGAGGGTCCAAAGAGGTCCTGAAAGCTAAGCTGCCATTAGAGTCACAGCAGGTGATTGACCGCATGTGAAAACAGAGTGGTAAAGCAGCACAAGGGTCTCCTAACATAACAGCTATCATATCCAGGTCAAGAAAGTCATTAATCATACCAAGGAGAGGAAAGGCACGATCAAGAGCGTGATTAGTCTTACATTAGCCTCAGGTAAAGCCGACACGATGGAAAATGGAACTGCTAATGGCAGAAGCAACATTAATGACAATAGAAAATTCATGAAGAAGAAGAAACATTGATTTTTAATATATATGCACCCAGCAACAGAGTCTCAAAATTCATGACACAAAAACTTAACAGCTCAAAAGAGAAACAGACAAATTTATGATTACAGTTATGGATTTCATCATCTCCTGACCAATAACTATCTAAAATATTAAGTAAAAATATTCCAAAACCTTAGGAACCATGAGAAAGTCAACTAATGGGATTTGAATTTATGCATGAGTCTACCCAACGGCATCAAAACAAACTTTTAAAAATTAACATAGAACAGTCACCAAGACTAAATATCTCCCAAGCCATAAAGTAAGGGGCATAGAACTCACCAGAACTTTGACTGTACAGAAAGTATGTTTAGAAATCAATAAAATCAAACTGCAGATTAAAAGGTACTGCAGGAAAGTCCCCCAATTTCTCAAATTAAACAATATATTTCTAAGTAATTTATGGGTCAAAGACTAATTTCCAAATATATGCAAACAACCTCACAGACATGAATTAAACGAAATCTGGCCTGTTACAATGTGAACTGCTAAAGATGAGGAAACTTTAAAAACTCAATGCATGAATTAGAAAAGAGGAAACGTGCTAAGCATCAAGCCAGCATCTAAAGTTCTGTCTCACCAAATTAGAAGAATCACAAAACGAATTCAATACAAGTAGAAGGAAGGAAAGACTAGATCTGGGAACTGGGGTCAGGCATTAATGAAGCTGAAATCAGGAATGCAGGTAGGCAAACCAATGGAACATAGAGGTACTAATAGGAAAAAAAATCAGTGAAATTTATCAGCACCTAATAATAAGAGAGATGATAGCAGGCATCAGCACCACGGATGGAATTGGTGGCGACACGCATGGGATCTGTGGGAATAACATTTGTCACTGTTTCCCTCAGTGTTTTATTACTGTACCAATGATTTACAGGAAATGGAAACATTCTTCAAAGATCATAAATTCCCCCAAACATAACAGTGATTAAATTGGTGGTTCAAATACTACTACAGCCACTAACGTTGTTCAGCTCACCACGTAGAACCTCCTAGAAGAGCCCTCAGGAGCCGCTTGCCTTGCGCTAACATCCTGAAACCTATTTCAAGCAATGGTCCTGATGTATGCAGCTCTTTTTATATCATAGGAAGAAGCATGTCCCTCTAATTCAGTTGAGGAGACTACTCTTACCTTGATGTGAAACTTGATAAAGATACATTAAAAAATGAACCAAAGATAAGCAACTCTCATGTACTTAGTATAAATTTTCCCAATACAATATTAACCAATCAGACCTACCAGTGTGTGTTATAAAAGGAATTCTACATCTTCACTTTACAGAATTTAGAATTTATTCTATGTATGCAAATCTTTTTGTTATTTCAAGACCTGTCAGTCAATTCAGGCTGACAAATCAGGAGCCAAAAAGGAAAATCATATCAATTGATTTAGAAAAGACATGATATATTTGGCACTTCTCAGACAGGGTGAATTTTCCTTTTTTTAATGACTGTCCATACCTCATCGTGTGATGATCTTTTTTATAGAAGATCTTTCAAGAGCCGTTTAAGTGAAAACAGGGCCATTAGGATGATTCTCATCCAATACGGTCAATTTCCTTAGGACAGGAAACCATGCTCCTAGGAGGATACCCACAGCAGGAAGATACCCTGAAGAAACAGGATAGGCATCACCAAGGCAAAGTGAGAAGTCTTGGAGACCATTCCTGACACATCCCTCTGAGACTGATTGCCTTCAGAATTCTAGAAAAGTACATGTCTTTATTTAAGCTATCTAGCATACATGAAATTGTTATAGCAGCTTCAGCAATCTGCTGTAGAGCTACTTCAAGACAAAATTTCTCAGCAAAATAGACATAAAGGACAACTTCTTCAACTTAATACAAAATATTACTAGAATACTTAAACTCTTGTCAGTGAAGGAAAGACAGTTTTCCACCATTTTTATTTGCTATGCTCTTCCTTTTGGTGTATCCATCCAGTAGATCAAGAGATATATGTGACCAAGACATGAAAGGAAACAGATACTCTGAAAGCAGTCCATACAGTGAAAGAACCCAGTCTAAAAATGTTTCATATTGGATGAGTCCAAACAAAGGCAGATGGTTAGCCAGGGTTAGGAAAGAGGAAGGAAGAGCAAGGAGACTGAGGTGTTCTTGAACACAGTTCCACTGCAATATGTGCCGTTAGAATGCTGGCTACCTGCCATTGTATATCTTATTAAAACAAAAACCATAGAACATATGTTATATAATTATTATATTATATATTAAACTATTGATTTGGGATCTCTGGTGGGATTCCAAGCTTCTAATGGTAAAAGCAAACTGCTCACATATTTTCTACATAGCAAAAAAAGAAGAAAAAAATGAAGAGGAGAAAGTCCTACAGTGTCCTTCAAAATCCAGTCCCAGTGACTGTTGCACTCCAGTGGCTCACCATTTCCATCCTGGAACCAAGACTACCGGGGCATTAAACACACACTGTAGCTATGCAGGAGTGTCTACACCCAGAGTGGGTGAAGCACATTAGCCACGATGGGAGCTGGAGTCAGAAAAGGGGGCAGAAGAGACCTCAGACATGCTGCTGTCTTTCTCCTATAACACAACTGCTCAAAATTTTATTTTTAAAAAAGCTAATCTTAAAATGCTACATTCTATATAATTCCATTTCTTTCACAATACTGAAATGTTAAAGGTCTAGGATTGGACTGGGGAATGGAAACTGGTAAATCTGGAGAAGGGAGAATCATTACATCAATGTGACTTTCCCTGCTAGGACATTGTGGTGTGGCTAAGCAAGTCCCTACAGGGAAATGCAGAGGAGGGTCAGGCAGTCTCTCAATATGTTCTCTTATAATTGCAGGAGCTTAAAGCAATTGCAAAGTTTAAGTTTCATTTAAGGGACAAGATGTATTGTTTACAGGAAGTTGCTACTGTCAGACCTAGATTTTTCATATGATCTCCTTTTCTTTTTTTTCAGTCTATTCATATTGACACCACTTTATACACTGACAGTGACTTTCATGTGAGTATAATTAGATTTTTCAAAATTGCTATTTTCCAGCTCTCAGCCGTATTCTCATAACTTCACTGGAACAGACCCATGGCATTTCTGAGGGAGTGTTGAATTTGTGGGACTCACAGCAAAATGCTACATAAATGCTACTTTTGTAATGGTATCAAATCACAATGGGAAAAGAACCAACCTTCCATCAATGTCAAACAAAATCTCTAATTTATTTCTGTGATGCAGTTAGATCATCATAGAAGTAGATGCTAGAATGGGACTAAATGACTATCTAAATGTCTTATTTACCCCCATTACTCTAGTGCTACAGTATGTGAACATCCATACTTCTACTGAAACTTGCTTAAAGAAGTCCATGCTTTGTATCTTGCATGTAAGAAGTCTTTCCACTAGTCTCTATGTGAGAGTAAAGAATAACCCAGATGACATATTAGAATTTCTAAAGGATGAGCCAGCCTCATCATAGTATCCTGGTGTTGCTGATGGCATTTGGTCACTAGGCTTATCCTTCCGCTCTAGACTATTGCTAAAATGAAGAAATAGATCTACAATTCCATTGCTTGGAAAATGTTAATTTAAATCATTGTTAACCTCCCACAATTTAAAGTTACCTAGTAAGAACACATCAGTGAGGTTTGCCTGGGGGCATGTCTACGGAATGTTTTAATCATGGTGGGAAGATCCACTCTGAATGTGAGAAGCATCAGTGCATGGGCTGAACCCTGGATTGAAGAGTAGAGAAGGCCAGAGGGGGCCTGAGCGCAGCTGTGCGCAGTCTCTCTGCTCTTAACTGCAGTCCTGACTATCTTATGTTCCGTGGCCTTGACGTCCCTTCCACGATGAACTGGAACTTGGAATCGTGAGCGAAACAGACATTCTTTCTGCTTGAAGTTGTTCTTTGTCAGAGTATTTTTTATCACAGAGATAGAGGAAGAAATGGACCTAGAACCAAAACCAAACTGTGTATTGTGTGTTGGGACCTGCCACCCGGAACTTCTCTGAGGTGGAAGGTGGAAGCTCTCTGTGCATGGTTTGTCCCAGAGAAGCTGGAGCCTGAGGCTCAGCCAAGCAGATGCCCACCAAACAACTGTGAGAGCTAGATAACTTCTCCTCTGATTTTAGCACATTTTCTGTTTTTCTCTGCTTTTTTTTAAAATCCCAATTAGAAAGCTTTCCTGCATAGGAACATAGCCTTGCAACTCAAAGGTGATGCAAAGATTCCCATGTTGAAGTGTAGATGTGAATACTTAGGCTCAGGCACAGCTAATTTTCCATTTAATGTTTCCTTATTTTTTTTTAAGTTTAGGGTTTTCTGAAGTAACTCTACAAGAAATACATTTTCGTGTTCACAGTCCCTTTTTGGCCAACCTGTAAATGGGCCCTGTCTTTGCTTTGGGTTTTCTCTCATATTTCTTAAGAGTTCTTTTCTGCTGGGATCTGTAGGGACAGTGTGACTTACGGTTACCGCTCTGTAAGATGTGAACATGTAGTATGACCCTAAACACTTTCTACAAATGTTCTGGCTCTTCTAGGCTGCTCATTTACCCGCTGGAAGAGGGTGTTCAGTGAGAGACGATAGCCTTTTATGACTGTGTTTCGTTCTGTGCAATACTACTATCCTTCCGTGCTAGTGTCTTCAGCTTTGATTTCAAAATCAAATGGAAAAAGAAAACCACTTCCTATGTAAATAAAACTCCATACTGGTACACAGTCAATAATTCTTTTTTACAGCCAGTAATTAATTTAGGGAAGAAAGTGTTTATTTGGCTTACACTTCCAAGTTATAGTCCATAATTATGCGAAGGCAGGACAGTAAAGTATCCAGCTAACAGTGAAGATCAGAAACAGAGCTTGCTTGCCCTCAGGTGGCTCTTCTCCATCTTACACTATTCAGGACCCTCTGCCTAGGGAATGGTGCCACCCACACTAGTTTGGGTCTTCCTCCATGAGTTAACAATGAAGACAAGCTTCTAGAGACATGCCTACCTGTTAACCTCAGAGGTGATTCCTCATTAATACTATATCCTAAGTTGTTCAAGTTGACAATTCAAACCAAGCAGTGTGGATATTATGTTTCTTTGTCAAATAACTAGATGGGGTTGAGTGGTTTTTTGTCGTTGTTGTTGTTGTTGTCGTCGTCGTCGTTTTTTGTTTTGTTTTCTTCCAATCAAAGTCTTATCAATGTGAAAATGAATAATGGGAAAAGGTTTTTTGTTTGTTTGTTTATTTTTTTTTAAATAAACTGGCTCTTTTCTTTTTAGCCCAGTTGCAAAGTTACTGCAATGAACTGCTTTCTCCTGGAATTACAGGTTATTTTACACGAGTACAGTAACATGACTCTTAATGAAACAGTAAGAAACGTGCTCTACCTTGCAAACAGCTCTCTGTCTTCTAACAAGGTGAGTGATCCAGCAGCCATAGAGAGCTGCACCTGATTATTTTTGATTTTCTTGAGATAAAGCATGTACATATAAGCAGAGTCTCCTATGATGTGCACAGAAGAGAATTTGATTCTAGTGGAGTGGTGTCCAAAAGTGGTACCAGTGCTGGCATGCCCAGAATCCTAAACTTGTTGATCCCCCTGGTAAACAGACATTTCTGAATCATGCCAACCAGTGTGCTTTAGTGTGAGAGCCATATTGATTTAAAACGCCATATTGGCAATGGGGTGCAGTGGACAGACATTAATGTGATCAAGTGTTTAGTATCAGAAATAGTAGCTCACATTTATTGGGTCAGGTCTTAGTGCCACACTCTGATCTTTGATCTTTATACTTTGGACTGATAAGGTACCAAATCCTCAAAATCAAACCCAGAGACTGGTTTCTTCCCCTTTTCCATGGCCAGCTGTCTCTATTTCTGTTTGAATGTTGATGCACACTGCGCACTGGAAGCACAAAACTTCCCTATTTGTGCCGTTTGTGCTGCCAAAGGCACAAGAGCTGTGATTCCACTCCAGCGTCAGTCCTCTCACCCCCCAAACATTTAACTAATGGAAAAATTAGAATAATCAAAAGTGTTAATGGTTCAAATATTATTTAGAACATCCCAGACAACATGAATGGGAGTGGGTTACAATAAACAAACACTAGTGACTTCTGTGGTCTGCAGAGGGGTCAGTGACACAGATGCCCTAAGTGAGGTGCAAGGAATTGTGACCTGAGAGGGAACACCATGGTGAGCAAAACTAGGCACAAACAAAGGATCGTTATCATCAGAGGGGGCTTGGTAAAACAATTTCATTTAATAAGCACTTCTCTATACCCTTTAAGATGTGCGTGTTCTGAGGAAGTAGGCAATGTGAATTAGCTTATCAGTGAATGAGTGAGCTGGCCAGTTAGCCATTAAGCAGAGTTGCAATAAAGAATGTGTGTGTGTGTGTGTGTGTGTGTGTGTGTGTGTGTGTGTGTGTAGGGGAATTCTATTTTTTTTCTGGTGTGAAGAGGGGTTAGTCAATAGGGTGGAGTGTCACACAGAGACTGTCAGGGAGTGGGTGTCAGAGACACTCAGGGACTGTCTTCAGGCAGACATAACTGGAGACACATTGACCTTGAGATGCCTTGCCTTCTCCTCCCGAGGGCTGGGCTGCCTCAAGGGTCTGCTCAGATGCCACCTCCTCAGCGATGTCACTTGTTCATATTTGCCATGCTTTCCCCACACCCGCTCTCACTGTCCCCGGCTCTACACATGCTCCACACTGACAATCATGCCCTAGAGTCAGTAGCGGTAATAATCACCATTAGAAAGTCAGCATCAGAATACATACATTTTAGAGTTCTTTTGAATGTGTTATTACGATTCCCAGGACATACACTTCTTACAGATATCCACCACTTGGGATACTTACCAAGTGAATCTCTTCATGGTTAAATCATTTCTGCAATACTTTACCATTACTTATTAATGGTAACAGATAACTCATCACAGTTATCAATGCTGAGCTTTAGGCTACATGCTAGTGCCACCTCCAAAGTGACAGTTTGGCATAAATACTGGAAGAGTGAACAGGACAGCGTGTTTGGGAGACCTGTGTAGAATTTCAGTTTGCATGTCAGTGGCGATGAGCCACTAAGCATGTTTGCTTTTCTCTCTGACATTGTTTTCAGGTCCAACTAGAGAGCCCTATTAGCATTATGGCAGTGTCTGGCATATATTGTGTGTCATTTATGTATTGGGGAATCTGAATTCCAAGTGCCTAATGAATATGAAATCTAATTTTGATTTTTGCTGGCACAGCCTTCGTGGTTCAGATGATCTCTAAAATGTTTATTCATGGTGGCTGCACTTGTAGTATTCTAGCTGTCCCCAAAGCTATGTTTATGGCATTTGTCTAAGTGGTTTAGGTCAACCAATAACATTCAGTTAGCTACTCTGTGCCAAACCTCATGCTTATTGCTGGGAAACAAAGAATATATATGGTTATGCTTCTCAGGAATAGTAGTTAGGCAACAGTAGTGTAAAAAAAGTTAAAAGTAGTATAAAAAGGCTAAAAGTCTGAGATATATTCATATCTACTTATATATATGATATATCACACTCACACATATATACATACACACTCTATGTATAGAATAGAAAGAACAGTGGTCATGAAGTATGGACTTGTAGAAAGATACAAAAAATAAGAAAAAGAAATACTGCAACAACAAGGAAAAACCAATCAAAACCAAAACACCACAACCACAACCACAACAATAACAACACAGTGATGGGCTTTAAGCAGGAAGGACACAATGTAACATGAATGTCCCGTGCATTTGCACAGATTCTAATCCAGCGTAGGAATACCCAACTCCTATAAATCTCTTGACTCTTTCTCGATGTTTTCAAAACTTGATTTCATTTGCCCATGTTTTCATGTCTGAAGACCCCACCATGTGTTTCAAGTAGTATGGTAACCCCCAAGGAAGGAGCCTGTCTATCTGCAGATCTAATCCTTCCTCCTTGTTTGGCAGAATGTAGCAGAATCTGGCTGCAAGGAATGCGAGGAACTGGAGGAGAAAAGCTTCACAGAGTTTCTGCAGAGCTTTATACGTATTGTCCAAATGTTCATCAACACGTCCTGACTGCACGCGAGCCTCTCAGTGCTTCTGTTCTTAAGACGCCTCCGCCTGCCGCTCAGAGGCAGCCCAGCTCCATCCCTGCACTTGCAATTTGCTGGGGAAACAAAGCTTCCTAACAAGGAGCTGATGAGCCACTTGAATCACATGAACTCTCGGAAATGAAGAGAGGAAAAGAGCTCTTCTCGGACTTATTTTTGCTTGCTTATTTTTAATTTATTACTTCAGTTGTACATATTTGTAATATAACAGGAGATGTGGAATAAAGTTGTAGGCATATTTTATGAAATTGAACTCTTATTTTGCTCTTTTATTAATGTGTGTTTGGCTGTGTGTGATGTTTGTGTGTATACATGCTTGTCTTTGTGTGTGTGTGGGGGGCATGCAATGAACACATGCACAAGTGTGTTAAGGCAAGAGGCTGACCTTGGGTTTTTTGCTCATTATTTTCTACCTTATTTGTTGTTGTTGTTGTTGCTGTTGTTGTTTTTAAGGCTGTATCTATCCTTTAATCTGGAACCCAGTAATTCTGTGAGACTAACTGGCCAGTGACCCCTGGGGACCCTTCTGTTTCTACTTCTGTAGAGGTAGGATTACAGGCACTTGCCATATCTCTGGCATTTTACATGAGCACTGACAATCTGAGTCCACTCATGCTTGTGTGGCAAGCACATTCTCACCTGAGCCATCTTTCCACTCCCTAATTCATAAGTTGTAGCAGATGAAGGGCATGTTTTTGTTTGTTTGAGGGTGATAGTCCTTCAAGGAAAGTACAAGAATACACAGAAAGAAAACCTCTGCTTACATTAGTGTTTCACAGTTTATTTTATTCTCACAAAGTTTAATGCCTCACACGATTGTTGAATTTTTTAAAGGCCTGATTTGTTGGACTCCATTTGGTTTGACAAAAATATGGTTGTTTATAGGTGCTGGCGACATGGCTCAGGGTGAAAATATTCCTGCACAAGCATGAGCATCCACATTTGCATCCTCAGCAGCTTTGGAAAGCTCGCCATGGCTATGTCTACCCTGTGCTTTGTGGAGGAAAAGAAGGATCACTGTGGCTTGCTGGCAGTGGGCTTGGGTGCAGGTTCAATGTTACACTGTCTTAAGAGGATGTGGAAGAGAGCGGTAGACCAGGGCACTCCATACACATGTATACACACATGCATTCAACGCCCAAATGCAACTTAAAAATAACTCTTGATAAGCTCTTATAATCCTTGCTAATATTATTCACTGTTGTGTCTAAAATTAGTAAGCTTCCTAGCATTCCCATTCCTAGAAAATGGGGGAAATGTACCATTTTTAACTTTAGTTTTCCAGTCTAATTGTTAAAGAAAAATTGGTCCCCATCCAGTGTTTGTTTATATGAGGAAATGGAGACCAAAATGCTTGTCACATTGCTGATGTTATTTGATAGTGACTAATAACCCACTCGCATTGTATAATCAAACAGAGGATGGTTTTAAAATTTGGAATGTTCCAGTGTTCAACGTTACTGCCTCTGAAATGTCACACACTACAGATGATTTTAGAAAACTCGAGTCTGTGGTTGTTAAAATCCTTTAACTTGATATAAAGTATGTGCATGTGAAGTGGTCATATACAACAACCACCTTTTAGTTACCATAAGAGATAAAGTGATCATGTGCCACCATCTGAATTTAACTTCATCTTCCCGCTCTTAAAGTCAAACCTTAAAAAAAAAAAAATAAATAAGTCAAACCTTGACATCTATTTCAAAGTCCACAATTTCCGTACCCTTCTGTTGGCCAGCCTAGGGTCCCTGGGAGATAATATGTTTACATCTCACCTACTGCCCTAATTGCTGAAAATATTTGTCACACATTTCCTATAATGAAAGAAGCACAAAATCATATGTAATGGCAAATGGACAAGGTAAGCCAAATAAAAATTACACTGATAATCTAACACACCATTGATGGATAGATTCTTGCATTTTCTTTATTTCAACCAAAGAAACGATGTATGAGAGGATATTATCTGCATGCTTTCTCTGGTAATAAAGTAAAAGGACTCTGAGGTGGGCTCTGGAAACACAGTGTAACTAGTAAGTAATTTGTGAGACAAGAGAATTTTATAACCCAGTTGCAAGTCTAGTTTCATATAATCTCATTCTTTATCTGAGACGAGTGAATCGATAGATTTGCCTTCTTCTGCTGCTGGTACTGTAGCTGTAAAGAGGGAATTATATGTTTTGATATTGTAGTTTATGGCTGACAAACTCAATAACTTATAAACTCAAACAGACATACACAAAATAAAAATCAAGTAATGCGATTGTTCCTTCCTTTCTGTCCCTAAGCAACAAGAAATCCCAGAGAGCGTGCTGTTGTTCCTTCTTTTGTGTGAGTACGGAACTCAACATAAGCCGTCTGCACTCACAGGCAGATCATGCTTAACATATGCATGCGATGGCTAAATATTTTGCCCAGAGGATTTCCAAGGAGATTTGGTTTGGTATTTCTGAACATGTCTAGTGCCTGAATTGTGTTCTCGATAAGAACGTGTTATGTGAAATATTTAGCTGTATGAAGAGTCCCTTGGTCCTAATTGCGTACTCTACCTAACACAACATAGAAGAAAATTAATGAAACAGAGACAGGCTTTTATCCTGTAATTTATTTCTTCAACCCTGAGTTTTGAAATAGGGATTAAAGAAACCAAGGAGACTGCTGTAACATACGAGAATTGAAAGCTTTGGAAATAGTGTCAGACTCTTTGGGCTATTATCATGGAAGGCAGCATTCATTCCCAAGTCGCTTACATCCATTGACATGATCTTTTTTTTTCATTAAGCATTTACTATGTCAGTCATACTGGTACCTTAGTTATGGAAATCTACTCAGTGTGAACATTTGACCAGATGCTGTAAGAAGGCCATAGTGTCAGCCTTCCTGAGTTTCACAATCCTGCAGAAACATTGTATTATCTAGTTCTTTTTCTGAGATCTTATTTTGTGCCCATCAATTCTATAAAGGGAATCAAGGAGAATCAGGTTGATTCAAGGTGTTGGTTCCAAGGAGCACTTCTTGGACGGAGTGACTGGCGAGCTATGCTGTCAATGGATAGGAACTAAACTAGAGGAGGAGTGGAAAGACTGTCAGAGGACACTCCAGTCAGTAAAGATGGGTGTGTCCTAGAGCAAAAGAAAACCCAGAATAGCCAGGAGGGAGAAAGATGGAAAAAAAAGTGTGGTAATGGAAGAGTTAACTGCATCCTTGATCTACACTAATGACTTTTGTGTCTGACCTATAGAAAGAAGACTCCCTGTAACATTAAAAACAAACAAAACAAAACAAAACAAAACAAAACCCCAAACTACTTTGAACAAAAGACTTTAAGTCAAAGTCTCCTTACAGATAAATAACAGGCTCATAAAATTCGTCACTGTGGGGGAATGCCTTTCTATCATCTTTGATGATTTCTTGGAACACCGAATGGACCACAATATCAGCAAGTAATTACTCACTGTGACAACCCTGCATTCATCATGTGGGGCTTGCAAGACTGGGAGTCAGAGACATATGTACAATGAAGCCTCGGGCTCTACAGGGGCAGCACAGGTATGTGGGGAAAACATGCTGGGACAAAGAAGGCTTTTTGAATGGAGGATTTTCTAAATCATACGTCACTCAAAACTCTTTGAGATAAGGGATGCTGCTTATTCTCACCAAGATAAACCAAGTAGAGGAAGGCCTGAGGTGTGGCAGCTGGAAGGGTTGAGAGGAGGAGGTGGAATGGAACTGGGTAGAGAGAGAGAACATCTGAAGTAAAATTAGCTGTACATAACACTGGGGACAGATGTAACAAGGTTCAGTAGACGTGGAAGCTTGTGGGCTTAAGGGGAGGCAGAGGAAGGAAAAAGCATCTCTCAGTACATGACAGTAAAGAGCCTAAAGGGGAAATGAGAATGGCAGAGCGTGGATGGTTCTGGATGGCGGGCACTATCCTTTCTAAAGGACTTGAAGATTATTGGTCTTCAGTCAAGCTCAGTTTCCCAAGATGTATTAACAAGGTCAAAGCCACCAATGTGTCTGTAAGCCTTCTTAGGATGCACCAGGATGATGGTGGTAATAACAGTTCTTTTATACAGGCATGAGTCTTTGCATTTCATAAAGCACTTTCATCTATATTATTTTATTTGGTGAGAATGTTTGCCTCTCCTGGGCACTGATTCAATGAGAAACAGCCTTGGAAATATTTGACTTTTGTCAGTGATGTGTAAAAAGAAAAAATAATCCAGCAAGAAACGACCTGAAAATTTTGTCTGAACTCAGCTGTGTGCATATTTATGCCCTATTGCCACTTGTATTTCTCTTAAAATAAACATGAGTTTAATACTTGGGGTGGAAAATTGTGTCTTATTCAAGAGTTCAAGATAACATTTAAGTTCATATTTTTGGTTCATGTTTTGATACTATTTCTTTATACAATTCTATTCTGCTTTTTTTCCCCATGGCTCTTCCTACATGGCAAATGCACCAGTAAGTTTATCCAGCCTGAATTAATTACCTTTTTATAGCAAAAGGAAAAAAAAGTCTCTTCTTTTGACAAGGAAGATGTTTGAACTCTATTTATGAATAAATAAAGGCAGCTGCTAGACACAGCATTTTTAATAGCGTGGCTTCAAACATTCCATCTGAAAAGATTCCCACTCTTTTTTTTTCCCACAAGAACATCAGCTTTGTGTGTCCCTGGGGGTGTTAAGGTGTGAAAAACCACAGAGTAGCAAGAATTCTACAAAGCACTCAGTTCGGAAGAGCAAGGAAAAGGCAGAATACTTAGTGGTCACTCTCGTTGGGACTCACTTAGCCTGGTTCTGCAGTGTTTTCCCTCTGAAGCATAGGCTGTCTACACTACACTCCCCCATACCAAGTGGGCAGCCACACGCTTTCCTCTAAATGGCTGAACGATACTGTTAATCTGCTCTCCAGGTGAATAGTTTTTTGATAGAAGAGATTCTTTGGTGACTGTTTATAGGATGAATCCCTGGACTGCTTTTACTTCAGTCTCTGCTCCACACTTTGTCTCCTTTATTGCTACTGTGAGTATTTTGGAGCATGCCATCATTGTCTCCGGAGGGGCCCTGCCAGAGCCTTGCACATACAGAGGCAGATGCTAGCAGCCAACCATTGGTCTGGGCATGGGGTCCCCAATGGAGGACTTGGAGGGTGGTCCGGAGGAGCTGAAGGGGTTTGTAGCCCCATTGGAAGAACAACGATGTCGGACACCCAGATGCCCCACAACTCCCAGGGACTAAACCTACAACCAAGGGGTACACATGGTTCCAGCCAAAAATGTGGCAGAGGAATGCCTTGTTGGGAATCAGTGGAAGTAGTGGTCCTTGGTCAGGTGAAGGCTCAATAGATGCCCCCAACAAAGGGAAATCGAGGGGGGTGGGAGTGGATCAGGTGGAGGGGCATACACTTGGAGGCAGGGCATGGGAGGAGGGCTTGGAACTTTTCAGGGAGGGGGAAAACTGGGAAAGGTTTCACCATTTGAAATTTAAATGAATATTATATTCAATTAAAAAAATAAGAAGAGATTCTTCTCATTGGTCAGAAAAGTGTATTTGTCAAATGGAGCACTCCATGCTAGAAAACACTGCTAACTGCAGGTCCCGAAAAGGCCCACCTCTTCCTGATGATGAGATAACCCTTTGAAGCATTGGATTGGCATTCATCCTTCTTCTTATTCAAAGGAATTGATATTCTGGAGGATTATCATGAGTATTCACATCATGCCATAGTCCTGCTTACTTCTGAAAGAAATGAAATGTGCCCATTGAATTAATCATTGCAAGCAGTGGTAATGAGGAACAGTGACATAGCTGCAGGTGCAGGAGTCAGGGAGGCCCAGTCAAGAACCAGTGACAAAACCACCTAAAAGCCCATCGTTATTTCT
Source organism: Apodemus agrarius (assembly GCA_964023405.1). Taxonomy (NCBI): domain Eukaryota; kingdom Metazoa; phylum Chordata; class Mammalia; order Rodentia; family Muridae; genus Apodemus; species Apodemus agrarius. The sequence continues at coordinate 52,427,249 of OZ030024.1, forward strand.
CATGGCTGTACACCATCCACCATTACATGCAAACAATCCTAGTACTAAGATATACCCTACCCCACATAATACATATTACTTTCCTAAATTTTAAGCAATTACTTAGATTGTCATTTTAAAACATTATCATGTAATATACTTGAGCTGTTTTTGGGTCCTCTGTTGCCTTCATCTTTTTATCAGGAAACATGTTAACATGGAGGGAACACATGGGTAGGTTGACCATGCATGGGATTCAGGGGTTTCCTCATCTCAGATAGCAATGTAACTGTGTATAGCAGTGTGCAGAATTCCATAAAATCCTCTTGAGAAATAGGTCCATATCCTCAACAAATTCTGAGCCTTTTCCATTACTCCGGAGAGTTTTAGAATGCCTCTAGGAGGGCTGAAGAGGTATTTCAGAGGTTAAAAAGCACACACTGCTCTTGCAGAACTAAAGATCTGACTTTAGTTCACAACTGCCTATAATTAGAGCTCCAGAGCCTCCAATGCCCTCTTCTGACTTCTGTGACTAACTGCAATCAGGTGCACAAACTCACACCTACACATTCACCCATAATGCAGTAATTAATAAAGTAAAATATTTTTAAAGAAAAGAATGCTTCTAGGATATTCCAGACCTTCACATTAAGTCAAGGGGTCAGATAATAGTACATTTGTAAAATGTGCATATGTTTTAAGGTGTGACTGAAGATTGTATCAAAATTCACATTCTTACTAAACAATTCCCCATAGGTGTGCTGTTCAGCAGGTTATACTTTTGAAGATATACTTTTGAGCAGAAAGGGTGTCATAATGTTTGACATCAAAGAGCCTTTACCTTTGAGTTGCTATAGGAAGCCATAGACATGGCTAGACAGACACCTTCTGGAGAGACAGGGAAGTCACTGGGCACTGGCTAAATGCTTAACCACTGAGACCTGTTGATTTTAATATTGCAGAAAGCATATGGTATTATTGACTAGGAAGGCTCTTGTGAGTTAATTTAGATGTCAGTTACAGTTCTTTAGTGGGTGACTTCTTTCCCAGCCCTGTCCTTTTCTCACATTAAGATTTCCTCTTGCTGTAGTTTAGTTTTTCTGTAGGACTTCCACTTACCCCCTTCTAGCCTCAGGTTGAAAACAAGTGCAGTGCTATTATGTCAAGAATTTCCTTAGAGAAATTATCTTCATTTTTGTACTTCCTGGTTCCAGGTAGAATCAGAATTGTAAACGTTCCAATCTTTCTGTGTGCACCAGTACTTTTTCAAAATAGATAACTAAATGCTCCTGTTATATTTGCCGGTTGCCTAGCAGAATACTGACTTTAGGCCAACCTGACCCATGCTCCATCTCTTACCCATTGCTCCTTCAATATTTGCTTGCACTGGCTCTATCGATTGCTGTCTCTACACTGAATACAATATTCTCCAGCTCCTGCTCTCCCCACCCCAACTCATCTTAAAGCTATTCTGTATATAAGGCATTGTCCTTCTTCTTTTGATGGGAACTGCAATAGTTTTACCATTACAACTGCAGAATTCAACTGCTTATATTGTCCCCACCAACTATTGACTGGATGTATGACCCTGGGCACTTTCTATTGCATCGTGACCTCACATCAGTCAAAAAATCAAATATATGAGGCTTGCATTGCATTCAAGTCTAACCCAAGAGCATTCTTTACATTAGAGCTTGTTAAGTATCAGGAATGCTGGGAGGCTCAGTGCTTGGGAATATGTCGTGGTGGAGATTATTTCTTTTTCCAGTTTATTTTACAGTGCTGTGTAATGAAAGACTCCATACTCTTATCCCGAAGACACAAAGGTGGGACCCTTTGTTAGCTGTTGCTTGTAATTAAGAAAACACTAAGGTCACAGCTCGAATGGAGCATTGCTTCGATTCTACTACTACATTTTCATCATTGACAAAGTTCAAGCAGATGATAGTAAACAAATGAGATAGGAAACATTGGCACTGGTTTGTAAATCTCAGTTCCTGAAATTCTTACTTGAACACATCACGATGTAAAAGGAAATGGAAAGAATGAGTTGGCTGTGCTTTCTCTTCAACATGGATAGGCTCACGGTTAACAGCTAAGCATAACTCTTGTTTGGTTCTCCCATTACTATCTAATCCCGCTTATGTCAGGAATACCTTTAATAGAATGTCACTTCAAGACACAGAGCTAGAGAGACAGGCACTGCACATTAAGTACAAAATGACTGCTCTACCCTGAGCACCCCTTGAGCTTGCAAGTGCATCAGGAGGTGATGCATGTAGCCTCCAAGATCTCCTTGGAAGTGGCAGTGTTGCTTGATGTACCCAGTCAAAATGTGTAACATCCTTCAAGTGCTGTGACTGGCCACTGAAAATGAAGTATAACATTAAAAACCACCTGGAGAACACATTTCCGGGAGCACACTTTCTATAGAAAACAATTACTGTTTTTGTTACAATAAATATGCCATCAATAAAACAAGGATACAAGTATTAACTGTGCTATTAGATGGCAAAGACAAAGCCTATGATTGTCTACTGGTCATGTATTGGGGCAGCAGAGTAGACTTAGATTCTAGAAATAACCGAGCTCTACAGAAGCCATTGCTAGGATGGTGAACAATTTATTGCATTTGCAACAAATTTGGAAAATAAATTGACCATCTTAAAGTGCACTATAAATATGTCAAGTATCAGAGACAGGGGAGGGTAAGAGGCAGGAAAGCCATATATGAAGAGTGCACCTAATAAGAGGACTGTAGGTCACGAAGGGGCAACATGTATGTCAGCTCTACTCTGTATTCTCCACTCTCTTTACTCATTAGCCCACATGGGCTAGTCTTCTCACCTTACATGGTCACCACTGGCTGCTGTAGCTGCTCACAACTGCTAGCACCCATCGGATTTACCTGGCAGATTCACGTTGAACTTGGAATGATGGATTCCACTTCCAGAATTCTGCTTCAGAAGCTCTAAAGAGGATCAACTATAGTTTGCATCTCTGCCTACAGTCTGTAGATGCCTTGCTCCATCTTAAACTTGTATGGTGTGGTTTCTTCCCGGGTTCTCATGACTCAGTGGCCAAAGTCTTTCCTGTTTTATAACTATCCTTTTTCCTGAAGCAGAACATCCGGTCCACTCCAAGATGGCACCAGCTCTTCTCTCTGATGTCCCTGGAATTATAGAGCAGAGGAAGAGTGTAAACTAACGTCTAGTTTTACAGAGTGGTACATAACGTCACACTGGTAGATCTGTGTTCATGGACATGTTAGAGAGGCTGAAAGGATGGATCATGGCTCCTGAAAGCAGTGACAAAAGTGGGTGATTTCTACTCTGAGCTCTGTCTGTAGTTTTCTCTTCAACAACTACTCTGTGCCCTTATTTTCTCGTCCTAGGCTTTGTGCCTTTGCACTGCGGTCACCTCACTCACCCTCTCTCACAGAGGAGTAGAAACACACAAGCACCCTGCTTAATATTCTCATGTTAGGTACACTGGAGAGAAAAAAAAATTGTGATCTTTGATCTCCAATACCTCGCAAACTGCTTTCTCTTAGAGAAAGAACATTATTTATTATTTTGCCATCACTACCTTCCTTTAAAACCTAGCAATTTGATCTTTTTCATGTAGTGTTTTTTGCAAACAACTTAATAACAAAATTTTTACTTTAGGTGATTTTCCTTTAGGGCCCCAAGAATCACACACGGAAGAACTAATCAGGGATGATGGCGCCTGTCTGAAAAGGAGGGCAGTGTCCACACGAATTGGTCCTCAACAATCTTCCAGGGAATTCTTTTGGCTCACTCAAGGTGAAAGCTGTTATGTTCTGAGAGGAATCATCAAGGGGGCTGGCCATGGACATTTCAGGAAGGCTCTGAGCAGAGCTGAGATTCTTTATGACTTTGCACACACATGTCTAAAAAATTCAAGTGACATTTTGAGGCCATAGTGGTGTTTTATAAGCTGCTCGACTTCACCCAGAGGGTTTTTTTTTAAGTCAACAAGAAAGGCCCTCTGTAAGCACAGGACTTATCACCCTGGATAGTTGTATGTCACTTTAGTTCTGCAGCTATTTCCTGTACAACCACCGGATTCTTTTACTTACCTTTCCCTCAAAGGGTCATGTCAGAAACTCTGGATTTACTACACAAATTCCAACCAGTGCCCTCTTGTTCAAAGAGGTTTCTGAGAAAGATGTGTGTACAAGGAAGAGGATGGGCAGGGACACTGTATAAACAGATCTTCTAGGGTATGTTGGCTCCCCTAAGACTCAGTATGGAACTTTGTGAGCTCTGTGAGTCTTGGTGTCTATGCTCCATGGTCCTTCTGGATTTGAATACTTTAATTCTGAATCTCAACCAATGTCAAAGCCAATAAGGAGAGAAAAACCATTAGTTAAGGAAAAAAATAAAACAGGACAAAATATTTCATGGAGTTATGGAGTATGAAGTGAATATATTTGAAAGGCCTATGTATCCTTAGAATGCCTATGTAGTGCTTATGTTACCAGCCCAAAGAAAAGAGAAGGCTCTGGAAAGAAGAGAGTGTTCACACACAGACACAGACACACACAGACACAGACACACACACAGACACACACACAGACACACACACACACACACACACACACACACACACACACACACACACCTTCATTTTAGTCCTTATTGCACAAATCTATCCATATTTTAACGCAATGTTTTAGTAGACTATCTTTGGTTGGAGGTACATTTTACCTTGTGACTTCTGGGATGCTGTTGCATATCTAGGAAAGTATGTTTGATCATAATTTACATAATTCTAATTAGTAGTTCTGGAGGGTGACTTATATTACATAGAAATGGAAAACTGAATCAGCATTAAGCTCCACTAGAAGATTAAACAATGGAGATAAAAAGATAAATAGGGAAGAACTGTCTGTGGTCCCACTTTATCTCGATATCCTCATCTTTCTGTTTCTTTAAGGTTTCTCCCCACCCCTAACCTCATTAGCCAAGCCACTCTTTCCTCTTTACAACATCAAAATTCATCTAATCAAGAAAAGTAGAGACACATCTTCTCCAAGTTCTCCATGAATCTTCTCCCTTTGTAAGAACTGGTGACCCCATCCCCCTCCTCTACAGCAGAAATGATCCCAGTGCCACATCATCATGTCACCAGGACAGGAGGCGTAAAGCATGCCTATTTTTTCCCCCCAAACACATCGAGTTTTTAGGAAATTGGTCTCTTCTCTTTTTTGGCCTCCTCGAAGTACTAGTAAAGCATGATTTTGCTTCTCTTGTAACTGAACAAGCACATAGTAAAACCAGAAATCTCCCACCATGGCTTATTTGAAGGTTGCGATAAAAAATACACAGTTAAGCGGGGGGAAGTTCAAGCAGGACACACCAGCCTCACTGACTGGGGTGTTTGAGGAATGGAGGCGCAAACTCCACATTTTTATTCTACTCTGATTTTGGACATAGCTGTACTCGTTATCATAACTGACATCTGTTTTGGATTTGGTTCCCCCAAATTGTACAAGAATCAGCATGTCCTCACATAAGACTCAAAGGGACCCTGCCCCAAGCTGATTTTTATTGGTAAAAAAATGTTGCTGGTGGCCAGTGGCTGGGCAGGGAGACAGAGACAGGACTTCAGGATCCCCAGCAAGGGACTGAGGGAGGAGCAGAAAGGTGGAGAGCTGCCCTTCCAGGAGAGGAGTAGAGGCCACACCTGAGAGATGCCAGACAGAGACTGCAACCATCAAGAGGGTTTTGTGGAATTCAGAAAGGGCTGCAAGTCTATGTCTGTGGCAGCCAGGATGAAATAGAGGTTTCAGTAATTCATAATTCAGGAATATTGGAGGAGTGTGTGTGGAGATTTGGAAGTAGCACAGACATTGAACTGTTTAAGGCACATTAAAATATAAAGACTCAGTGTCTGTGTGTGTGTGCGTGTGTGTGTGTGTCTTTTATTAGGGAACCCAGAACACTGAGGTGAGTAGTGAGGAGTTCCGCGGCCACCACCAGGGTTGATTTGAGTAGCAATTAGTTGGCTACTGCAACAGAAGTCATCAATTTTAAAATTGTCCTTAACTCATGGAAACCCTATATATTTGTGATGGGAAATTAGACAATTTTGTGTTTAATGAATGAAAATCTTAAAACAATATGATTACCTTTACAGATAACCACTAATCAACTTTTAGCACATCCTTTTAATCTTTTCTACATAACTTTTCAAACATAAAATATTTTATAAGCTATTTTACACTTTATTGTGAGCCTCATTTGAGTAGCCACAGAACTATTATAGCTTATCATATAAACACAATATATATTATTACTAAAAGGATGTTTAAAACATCTCATTGTGCCCTGTTTTTTACTTGTAGTTATGAGTCATTTACCTCAGTGAGGGCCCTGAGCTAAGTTCCTCCTTTCAGATACATGCCTCTCAGAAAAACCAAAGCAAAGCAAAGCAAAGCAAAGCAAAGCAAAGCAAAGCAAAGCAAAGCAAAGCAAAGCAAACCAAACCAAACCAAACCAAACCAAACCAAACCAAACCAAACCAAACCAAACCAAACCAAACCAAACCAAACCAAACTAAACCAGGGTGTATTCAAGAACCCATCAGTATTGAGAGGGACCTTTCTCCTCTTCTTCTGTTTCTGTAGATGTCTATACCTCTCTCTAGCTCTAAGTTTACATGTTAGAGGAGAGCCATTTGACCTTTCTACATCCACTCTCCCCAGAACAGCTGGCCCACAGAGATTATGTCTGCTAATTGTTAAGATCTTTGTGCTAAGACTCTGAGTCCAGTTCATCGTCCATCCCCCTCTGTCTCAACCTCAGGGCATTCTCAAGTGTGTCTGAGCTGACTCCCAAGCTCGCCATCCTGCTAGCCTTTTCTCACCTAGGCATTGCCATCTCGCTTAGCTTTGAGTGGAATTGAGTCAGCTGTTAATTGAAATCTCAACTCATTTAAAGGAGGTATTGGAAGGCAGAGTGCCTTGTGACTGTCTGACAAGAGGTCTACCACTCACCTTGGATCCCTAGACCTTGGCTGGAGGCTTTAATGCCTGTGCAGGGAATGTCAGTCTTATCAAGTGTTTCCTCATGATTCAACCTCTCAAAGACTTTCTTGAAAGCTACTCCATAACCCAGATTTAAATTCATGCATCGTTCCTCCAGGAAGGCATTTGGTTTATTTTTGGTTTTAAAATAATGTGTCCTATTACCTTGGCTTGAAGTGTAAAGCATTGAGTCTTTATTAATTATTTCATCAAAAATTATCTAATTGTGTTTTTGAATGATTTATCTCCCACACATAGTCTTAGAGTCCTTTTGGAGCTCTTTTTATTTTTTTCCTTGATCCATCTATTTTTCTCTTCATGTGAATGCCATTAGCAATGATAAGAAATTACATGGAAATTTGACATTGCAGAATAGATGGGAAGAGAAATAAAGGAGTTTTACTCTGCGATGCACAGTTTCTGAAAAAGCCTGTGAACACAGTCAACTGTATTGATAGAGTCCCTGTAAGTAAACAGCTTGTGTAAAGGAGCATGTCAGAGGTACTGAACACTGACTGGTTTTAGCTTGGAATAAGATGAAAGATATCAGACTTAAGGGAGGCCTGTGTATTTGCTCTTAGGAGAAAGATATTATGGCTAGATATTTGGTTTATCTTACTGCAGAGGGTTTAAGCCTCTCCCCGAAGCATGTATGCTAGCAGCTCACAGGCATTGCTTTATCTTACTGTATGTGGCTTATGCTTCTCACAGAAGCCATCATGCCAGCTGCTCCAAGCTCAGAGGCTAAGCAGCACTCAGAGGCTGAGCACCACTGAACGCTCGGATCCTCTCTTTTCCCCGGCTTTGATTGACTTGTCAACAAGCAACTCTGGGTATGAAAGCTCACTTCTTGCCTGTAGGAAGAGAAGGTGCTGGCCCGAGGGCCAGGACTCTGGTCTCATACATTGTACAACCGTCTAAACTGCAGTCTCTGTTAACTGGTCAGTGTTGATGTCACAGAGATTTGGCTTCTGCAAATACAGGAGCCCGGGAATTTTAGACATGTTTCCTTTGAGCCGAGCTAACAACGTTTATTTAAGTACAAGACATTAAGCCTTGGTCTAATGAGCACAAACTTCTGGCCATGACTTGGACTGAATCATCCCCCAAGTGATCTCTGTCTGTAAGAAAAATTAACTACTGAATAGAAAAGGAAGAGTTAGCCATAGGTATGTTGAAAGCTCCTGAAAAATAAGTAAGAGTGTCAAATTTACTACCAAATTTCCTCTTAAGTAGGAAGAGATTAAAAAAAGAGGGATCCCATGGCTGATCTAGTCTATTTATGCCTGAATGGTGTAGTTCAGATGACAGATAAAAAATTATTTACTCCTTTTGAAACAGTTTTATGTGGGATCTGGCAAGCAAAGTGTTGAATTTTTAAAGTGCCGAGGACACGGTTCAGTGGGTAAACCACTTAGTTTGAAAGCCTGAGGATCTTAATTCAGATCCCCAAACCCAGGATAGCTAAGTGTGGTACTGCACACCTGCAATCCCAGTCCTCCTATGGCAGGATGGGAAGCACAGCAGAGAGAATTCTCAGAAGCTTGTGGAGCAACTCACCTGGCATACACAGCAGTGAGAAAGAGGCCCTGTCTCAAACAAGGTACAAAATGAAGACCTACACTGGAGATTGTCCCCTAATCTCCACCCACATACAGGAATGTGCATGTGCCTGCACAGGTGTGCACATGTGCATGTGTGCACACATACACACATGCACATGTACACACACATGCACACACAGATGCATGCATACAGATGCACACACATGCACACAAAGAAAACAAAGAAATGCCAATCATTTGTTCTTAAACTTTGAGATGAGGTGGAGATGGTACTTTGCAAAAACTTGGCAAAATGAGAAGGCCTCAAGTAAGTCTATATAAATAATAAATTATTATAATAATAAGCTATCCTATCTTCCCCTTTGTTCATTTCCTCATTTTTCACAGACCATTTAGTGCCCATTTCAAATAAATAACATGGGCTGTTCTGCCCTCCCCCTATACTGTATGCCTTTCCCTCTTACATTTCGACTTATTTTCCTCAGAAATGTTGCTCTTAATGCTGTTTTTCCTGCACTGTGTATTAGAGAGACAGATTATTTATTTGGAGTGATCTGTTGTTTGTGATTATCTAAACCTGTGAGCTGGTATTACACAAAGAAGCACATCTCGGCTATTCATGAGACTGTTCTCTCCCTGCAGATGGCTCTCCCTCCACTACTTAAAATGAAAGTGCTAACATCTCGCCATTATTCAAAATTGTGAAATTATATTTTGGTACAAAATGCATCTAGGAGGGGGTGAGAGGGACGAGAGAGAAGAGAGAGATGTGCTGTGTTCAATATGTGTTCCAATTTTAATAAAAATACGCCACATATATGATCTTCTTTTCATGTAACAAATAACAAACACAATGCCCTTGACCTGTGCCTGATCCACCTGTCTTTGATCTTTTTAATTCTAGACTTTCTCAATGGATGAGAATTTGCATTCTTATTTGATCCTGATCCCATGATATATCATATCCCATGAGATGTCATATCAGTGCATCTATTCAGCATTGTTGTTTAAACTAGTACACAGCATGTGATTATTGTGGTTATGTAGATATTGTCCACCAGTGAACATGTAGAGCAGGCTCTTATTGTGGTTACTATTTAGCTTATGTAATCTTTACTCATATAGATAAGAGAGTGATGCTAATACAATTCAAAGAAACACAAATGTTACTCTGGATATTTTTAATAGCTAATACTATTTTGATATGTTTATTACCTGGAACCAACCCATACCCTAATCTTCCATAGTATAGCAGAAGAAGTGATAGGAAAACAACTGGACTTTCAAGTATTTTTTAAAAGTAAGTAAGCTGGAAAAGTATTTTGAAACCTTGGAATTCAGTATACAGGAAACTATTGACCATGTTAGTATAGGACTTCATTCCCCAGAAAGCCTAATGGTAAGTCAGGGAACTGAGAGAACTCTCTAAAGACTCCTGCGTAATGCAGCCTGAAGGCAATACAAAAGAACTGAGAGATGCTATCCTGTAATCCAGGCTTGATAATGAAGGTGAGATAGCAGTAGCCTGGATTTGCTATGGGACAGAACAGTCAGAAAGGCTCTTCTGTGGCATGTGCATATGTAATCTGCTGAGATATGATGGTATCAGGTGGAACTGAGATACTTTACAAGACTAAAGGGATGAAAGTCACCCACCAGACAGTCATCAGAGTCACAGAGGAGAAAAGTTCAGGAGACTATACTCATGCTCTGGCCTTGTACTGGAGACCAGGCAGCAGCCTTAAACTTTCTGCAGAACATGGAAATGGCCTTGCATTTGCCAAAGCAAAGGTCTTTTAACTGAAATAGCAAAGTAATCCCTTGAATAAATCAACATATTTTCAACAATAGTGCTTATTTATTTCTTATTTATTAAGAGAAGAGCACCATCACATACTCTAAATAAAATGTACTTTGGACCTGAAGCTAAAACTAAACAGCTTCCAGAAGGTTTATAGTAAAATATCCACTACCTTTGTTGAGGAAAGCTTTCTGAAGTAACTCTGGAAGATTAACTGTTAAATAAAACCCTGAAACAAAAGTTTAACACACAATATATCCCCATAAAAGTTTACCATTAAGAAAATATATAGAAGCCAGGCATGATGGTACATGCCTTTAATCTCTACACTGAAGAGGCACAGACAGATGTCTGTGGGTTTGAGGTAAACCTGGTCATACAGTGAGTGAATTCCAGGACAGCCAGAACTATGTAGGAGCAAAGCAAAATAACAAACAAACAGACAGACAGACACCCCAACCAACTGAACAACAACAACAACTACAAGACAATCTTCTGGAGAAAGTAGTCTTACCAAATATTTGATAACGTTTTCTCCAGAACATAAGTAAGTTTTATAATTCAATAAGAAGACAAATAAGCCAGTAAGCATAAGAGAGCTATGTCTCCCACAGAAGATAGACAAATATCCAATAAGCCCATGAAAGGAGAGTGAACATTAATCTTCAGAGAAGTGTAGGAATCACCTATGTACCAGCTAAAAGGCCTACAATGATAGATATTTACGTTTCTGGTTGTTGGGTAGTTATAATTAATTGTGATTGTCAACTTAAATCGACTTGGAGTCACCTAGGAGATATACCTCTTGATGTGTCCATGTATATATAACACTAAAGAGGGAAATCCCACTCTAAATGTGAGCTGGGTGTTCAGACTGAATAAAGGAGTAAAGGGAAGCAGCAAAGTGGCATCCACCAGCATTCGTCTCTCGGCTTACTGACTATGTTTGGGATAGACCAGCTGCTTTCCTACCTTGTTGGAATGTCGTCTCCTAAACCAGGAGCCAAAATGAATTCCCTCTTCCTAAGTTAATGTCATAGCAATGAGAAAAGTAGCTAAAGCTAGATGTAGAAATACTTCACTTCTCATTTGTTCCTTTAGGAATACCACATATCCTAAGAATTTCAGATGCCAGAGGACCGGGGCATATACTTGGAGGCAGGGGGTAGGAGGAGGGGTGGAGTTTTGGAGGAGGGGGGAAATGAGGAAAGGTTTTACCATTTGAGATGTAAATGAAGATTATATTCAATAAAAAATAAAAATAAAAAAATAAAGAAAAAAGGGAAATAGCTTAAGCTCAGGTATAATTAAACACAACTCAGCAACTACACTCATAAAAACAGTGCTTTTTTATTTTATTTTATTTTATTTTATTTTATTTTATTTTATTTTATTTTATTTTGTTTTGTTTTATTTTATTTAGCTTTATAGTTATGTTCTTCATCATAGCCCTAGACAGAAAACAACAAGGAGTTAAAAAATATTTGACTAGGGTAGCAAAATGTGATGTAGCCATATTAAACACTACATTAATAAATATGTTCAGCAACAGGTTAGTTTTAATATTAACCAGAAATTTACCAATGTCATTATGTGCAGTGAACACAGAGACTCAACATAGGCCTATTGTAAAGTTCTATTTACATGACAATAGAGAGTATGAAAAACTGAAAAGTTCCATTTACAAAGCAATCAAGAATATGGAAAACAGAGAGGAGCTGGGCAGATCTGTGCATCTACAGCTCAGCAGCGGCTGCCGACCGCTGGACCACTGGGGACCGGCTCACTAGGCTTGCAGTGAGGCCGCCATCTTGCCATGGAACACTGCAGACTGCTAGCGGCTGGGGTCAGGTATGTGGACTGAGACTTAGCCCAGAATCCACTACCCTGTCAGGCTCTGGCCTAAGCCCAGAGGCAGAGCAGGTCGCTGGGAGGAGGTCTGTGCACCTACAGCTTGGCGGCTGTAGCTGACCGCTGGGGTCCGGCTCTCTGGCCTTGCAGTGAGGCCGTCATCTTGCCTCAGGTCACTGTGGATGACTGGCGGCTGGGGTCAGGAGCATGGACACCCTGTACTACAGCAGCACCAAAGGCCAGGCTCACAGGAACTTCAAACTCCAACCAGTAACATTAAAACCAACTAACTCCCAGAGATAAACAGATGGCAAAAGGCAAACGTAGGAACGTTACTAACAGAAATCAAGGCAATATGGCACCATCTGAACCCAATTCACCAACCACAGCAAGTTCTGGATACCCCAACACACTAGAAAAACAAGAGTTGGATAGAAAAGCACTGGTCATGCTGCTCCTAGAGGAACACAAAAAAAAGACATAAACAAATCTTTTAAAGAAATTCAGGGGAACATGAATAGGGTAGAAGCACTTACAATGCAAACACAAAAATCACTTAAAGAACTCCGGGAGAATATGGATCAACAGACACAAGCCAATAAGGAGGAAATGAAAAAATCACCTAAAGAAATGCAGGAGAAATTGAGTCAACAGGCAGAAGTCATGAAAGAGGAAACACAAAAATCTCTTAAAGAGTTGCAAGAAACACAAACAAACAAGTGAAGGAACTGAGTAAAACCATCCAAGATCTGAACATAGAGGTAGAAATTACTAAGAAATCACAAAGGGAGACAACTTTGGAGATAGAAAACCTTGGGAAGAAGTCAGGGGTCGTAGATGCAAATATCAACAACAGAATACAAGAGATAGAAGTAAGAATCTCAGATGCTGAAGATACCATAGTAACCATTGACTCCACAGTCAAAGAAAATACAAAACGCAAAAGGCTTGTAACCCAAAACATCCAGGAAATCCAGGACACAATGAGAAGACCAAACCTAAGGATTATAGGGATAGATGAGAGTGAAGATCTACAATTTAAAGGGCCAGCAAATATCTTTAACAAAATTATGGAAGAAAACTTCCCTAACTTAAAAAGAGAGATGATCATGAATATACAAGAAGCTTGCAGAACTCCAAACAGACTGGACCAGAACAGAAATACCTCCCATCACATAATAATCAAAACCCCAAATGTACTAAACAAAGAAAGAATATTAAAGGCAGTAAGAGAAAAAGGCCAAGTAACATATAAAGGAAGACCTATCAGAATCACACCAGACTTCTCTCCAGAGACCATGAAAGCTAGAAGTTCCTGGGCGGATCTCATGCAGACTCTAAGAGAACACAATTGTCAGCCAAGAACACTATACCCAGCAAAACTCTCAATCAACATAGATGGAGAAATCAAAATATTCCATGACAAGACCAAATTTACACAATATCTTTCCACTAACCCAGCTCTACAAAGGATAATAGGAGGAAAATTCCAATTCAAGGAGGGAGACTGCACTCTAGAAAAAGGAAGATATTAACCTTCTCCCATCAAACTCAAAAGAAGATAACCACTCAAAAACAAAAATAACATCAAAAATGACAGGAAGAAATAATCACTATTCCTTAATATCTCTTAACATCAATGGACTCAATTCCCCAATAAAAAGGCATAGACTAACAAACTGGATAGGGAAGCAGGACCCTACATTTTGCTGCATACAGGAAACACACCTCAGGGTCAAAGACCTGACCCTATAATCTATCCCTATAATCCTTAGGTTTGGTTATATATATATATATATATATATATATATATATATATATATATAAAACCTTTCATCCTAAAGCAAAAGACTATACCTTTTTCTCAGCACCTCATGGTACCTTCTCCAAAATCGCCCACATAATTGGTCACAAGACAGACCTCAACAAATATAAAAAGGTTGACCTAATCCCATGCCGCCTATCTGATCACCATGGAGTAAGAGTGTTCTTCAATAGCAACAAAAACAACAGAAAATTCTCATATACATGGAGACTGAACAATATTCTACTCAATGATACCTTAGTCAAGGAAGAAATAAAGAAAGAAATCAAAGACTTTTTAGAACTTAATGAAAATGAAGGAAAAACATACCCAAATCTATGGGACTCAATGAAAGCAGTGCTAAGAATAAAACTCATAGCCCTGAGTGCCTTCAAAAATAAACAAGAGAGAGCATATACTAACAACTTAATGGTACACCTGAAAGCTCTGGAACAAAAAAAAGCTATTTCACCCAGGAGGAGTAGAAGACAGGAAATCATCAAACTCAGGGCTGAAATCAATCAAATTGAAACAAAGAGAACCATACAAAGTATCAACAAAACCAGGAGCTCGTTCTTTGAAAAAATCAACAAGATAGATAAACTCTTAGCCAGACTTACCAAAGGGCACACAGACAGTATTCAAATTAAAAAAATTAGAAAAGGGAGATATAACAACAGAAACTGAGGAAAATCAAAAAATCATCAGATACTACTACAAAAGTCTATACTCAACACAACTGGAGATTCTGGAGGAAATGGACAATTTCCTAGACAGATACCAAATACTAAAATTAAATCAGGATCAAATAGATCACCTAAACAGTCCCATAACCCTCAAGGAAATACAAGAGGTCATAGAAAGTCTTCCAACCAAAAAAAAAAAAAAAAAAAAAAAAGAAACCAAACACAGGACCAGATGGTTTTAGTGCAGAATTCTATCCTTCAAAGAAGACCTAATACCAATACTCTTCAAACTATTCCACAAAATACAAACAGAAGGAACACTACCCAACTCATTCTACGAAGCCATAATTACCCTGATACCAAAATCACACAAAGACCCAACTAAGAAAGAGAACTTCAGACCAATCTCCCTTATGAACATCGATGCAAAAATACTCAATAAAATTCTTGCCAACCGAATCCAAGAACATATCAAAATGATCATTCACCATGATCAAGTTGGCTTCATCCCAGGGATGCAGGGATGGTTCAATATGTGGAAATCCATCAACGTAATCCACTACATAAACAAACTCAAAGAAAAAAACCACATGGTCATCTCATTGGATGCTGAAAAAGCATTTGACAAAATTCAGCATCCTTTCATGCTAAAAGTCTTGGAAAGAACAGGAATTCAAGGCCCATATCTAAACATAGTAAAAGCAATTTACAGCAGACCAGTAGCCAACATCAAAGTAAATGGAGAGAAACTTGAAGCAATCCCACTAAAATCAGGGACTAGACAAGGCTGCCCCCTCTCACCATATCTCTTCAATATAGTACTTGAGGTACTAGCTAGAGCAATTCGACAACATAAGGAAGTGAAAGGGATACAAATTGGAAAGGAAGAAGTCAAACTATCACTATTCGCAGATGATATGATAGTATACTTAAGTGACCCAAAAAAACTTCACCAGAGAACTCCTACAGTTGATAAACAACTTCAGCAAAGTGGTTGGTTATAAAACCAACTCAAGCAAATCAGTAGCCTTCCTATACTCAAAGTAAAAGCAGGCTGAGAAAGAAATTAGGGAAATGACACCCTTCACAATAGCCACAAACAATATAAAGTATCTTGGTGTGACTCTAACCAAACAAGTGAAAGATTTATATGACAAAAACTTCAGGTTTCTGAAGAAGGAAATGGAAGAAGACCTCAGAAAATGGAAAAATCTTCCATGCTCGTGGGTTGGCAGGATTAATATAGTTAAAATGGCAATGTTGCCAAAAGCAATCTACAGATTCAGTGCAATCCCCATCAAAATCCCAACTCAGTTCTTCATAGAGTTAGAAAGAGCAATTCTCAATTTCATCTGGAATAACAAAAAACCCAGGATAGCTAAAAACTATCATCAATTGTAAAAAAAAAAAAAACAAAAAAAACAAAAAAAAAACAAAAAAAAAAAACCAACCTTCTGGGGGAATCAATATCCTGGACCTCAAGCAATACTACAGAGCAGTAGTATTAAAAACTGCATGGTATTGGTACAGTGACAGGGAGGTGGATCAATGGAACAGCATCGAAGACCCAGAATTGAACCCACACATCTATGGCCAATTGATATTCGACAAAGGAGCTGCAAACATCCAGTGTAAAAAAGATAGCCTTTTCAACAAATGGTGCTGGCTCAACTGCAGGTCAACATGCAGAAGAATGAGAATTGATCCACTCTTATCTCCTTGCACTAAGCTTAACTCCAAGTGGATCAAGGACCTCCACATAAAACCAGACACACTGAAACTAATAGAAAAGAAACTGGGGAAGACCCTTGAGGACATTGGCTCAGGGGGAAAATTCCTGAACAGAACACCAATTGCTTATGCTCTAAGAGCAAGAATAGACAAATGGGACCTGATAAAATTACAAAGTTTCTGTAAGGCAAAAGACACTGTCAAAAGGACAAATAGGCAACCAACAAATTGGGAAAAGATCTTCACCAACCCCACATCTGACAGAGGGCTAATATCCAATATATACAAAGAACTCAAGAAGTTAGACCCCAGAAAACCAAATAACCCTATCCAAAAATGGGGTACAGAGCTAAACAAAGACTTTTCACCTGAAGAAATTCAGATGGCTAAGAAATACCTTAAAAAAATGTTCAACATCATTAGTTATTAGAGAAATGCAAATCAAAACAACCCTGAGATTTCACCTCACACCAGTCAGAATGGCTAAGATTAAAAACTCAGGAGACATCAGGTGTTGGCGAGGATGTGGAGAAAGAGGAACACTCCTCCACTGCTGGTGGGACTGCAAGCTAGTACAACCACTCTGGAAATCAGTCTGGCGGTTCCTCAAAAAAATGGACATGATACTTCTGGAGGACCCAGCCATACCACTCCAGAAGATTCCCCAGCGTGCAATAAGGATACATGCTCCACTATGTTCATAGCAGCCTTATTTATAATAGCCAGAAGCTGGAAAGAACCCACATGTCCCTCAACAGAGGAATGGATACAAAAAATGTGGTATATATACACAATGGAGTACTATTCAGCCATTACAAACAATGAATTCATGAAATTCTTAGAGAAATGAATGGAGCTGGAGAACGTCATACTAAGTGAGGTAACCCAGTCTCAAAAGAATACCCATGGTATGCACTCACTGATAAGTGGATATTAGCCTAGACTCTTGGGACACCAAAGACACAATTCACATATCAAATGACATCAGACAATAAGGAAGGAGTGGACACTGGTGCTGGAAAGGATCAAAACATCAGTGTAGGGAATACCAGAACAGGAAAGTGGGAAGGGGTGGATGGGGGAACGAGGGGAGGGAAAAGGGCATGTGAGACCTTTGGGGGATGGGGAACCAGAAAAAGGGAAATGAAATGTAAATATAGAATATATCCAATAAAAAATATGCATACTGGAAAAAAAGAACATGGAAAACAATTCTTTCTTAGGTGTTTTCTTCAGATCAGGGTTTAGCTGGCACAAGGTTAACTCCTTTGGTGCTGATAACTTCTGTACCCAACAAAACTGTCACTTATACTGAATTCTGTGCTTACAAAGACCTGAAACATGTTCTTGTGAAGTGTCTCTCGATGCTGCATATTTCAAATTTCATTTTTTAAAAAGTGTACATGGACGTGCAGTTAACATAGTAAAGTCAGATTTTAGTCATTTCTGAAAGGAATCTTGAAAAATGTCTTTTGTTTTGTCAGAGTCTTTGGGTACCTAAAAATTTTTTGTCCTCAGATTTGAGCTTGTCATTAAACTGGACCAGCACACAGTGCATAAGCCCAGGTACTAGGAAAATTAAAGCAGTTATTTAGCTGGGAAGTGTGTGAGCATTGCAACCCTGAATTGTTGTAGAACGTTTATCAAGGTTGTAAGCGCATCAAGCTGTTTACACTGTAAGATAAAATCGCCACTTGCCCTTCATGTTTTAAGAAATGAAATATTTAAAAAATTTAATCAACATATATTTGTTATATCCTCACAGAAAACAGAGAAGTACCAGAGTGCTTCCCAAAACACCAATAAAGAAGTAATTATTTTGTTAAAAATCACATAAATCTTGTTTGACTGTCACTATCATCTTTGAAAGTCCTTGGAAGTAGGACTTCACTTAAATCACATACTTTTAATCTTAAGAGCTAATTTTAAAACTCACATGACAAAACACTTTTTTACAGTTTTTGAGAAATTGGCTTAATCATGTTCCTTATTCAAAAATAGTTCCAAATTATACTTGATTATTATTTTTGAAATCATCCCTCTAAAGATGGTAATTTATTCTCATTAAGAATACTTAAAAGCTTCATTAATAGGATCCTGCATTTTTTTTTAAAAGAAGCACCTCTTGTCAACTGTAAGGAAAACTGATGGGTGGTGAAAGGCAGCTTGGCCACGGTGAGGATGACTGCCCAGGAACCTCCTATGATAGTGACCTGAATAAATACCTTTTACGAAGTACCTATTAGTAAATATCTGGTACTGAGTGTTGGGCTTTATATTGAAAAAAGAATGTCACTAGGGTGGGAGCTGAGTTGCTGTACTGATAATTCAGAATAACTTGGGTCATTGACTGGCTCTTGCTCTGTTACACTATACATCACAGGAGAAGAATTTCAGTGAAAAGAGAAGCCTTTACTAGAGTTACGGCTTGTCTTACACTGTCAGGAAGTCTACGTCTGTAGACACTTGTCTCTTACAGCAGAATGACCTAGATTATGCAGTTACAATTCTAATGGCTTCTGTGGATTTTATAACTACCCATGCTTGTGACATCTTAAATGTTTCCTTAATCTTTAACTTAGTTGAAAAATATTAAAAGTGTGTACTCAAAAATAACTGAAATGAAAAGTACAGAAATTCTAATCATTTCTGCTCAAACTTTAGAAACCTCATAATACCCAGCACAATTATACTTTATTAGGTAATCTTAGACTTATATAAAAAGATGTAATATGGTCTATAAAAGAAAATGTTTTCATCTGAAATAAGCTACATAGATTTGAAAACAAAGAAAGAATATGTGTTTGGTAGGTTTTAAAGGGCTGGAAAATCCCCTATAATTGAAACAACAGTATGTATGTTGTCATGGAGGCAAATACACACAGGCTAAATTTAGAACATGGAAAGTTCTCAAACTTGTCTGAGTAAAGTACCACTCAAAAAATGGCTATAGTATCAGAAAATAAAAACTCTTACAGGAAGAAAATGGCAATATTATTCTATATGCAAATCAGAATGTTTGCATTCAAGAGACTCCCTCTGCTAATAGTATCTAGGGTGTCATAATTTGCTTAGTTTTAGGACAATTTTTTTCCCTGATATAATTTGGGTCTGGATATCACTCAAAGACCCATGTGTCAAAGGCTTAGTTCCCAGAATGTCAGAATTAAGGAAGGAGGACAACTAACTACATTAAGAAATTCTAATAGGCAAAGATGGGAACAAGCAACATTTAGAGGGTACAGTCAACAGAACTTAGTGAGCATGCATTTTTAGTGATAAGAATAAGGAGTGATTCTAAGATTCCCAGCAAGCATTAAATTTGTGCTTGTGGAGCCTCTGATATATCTCTCAGGTGCTATTAGATGGCATCCTTAGCTTCTGGCGGAAACTAAAGGCCTCTTTCTACATTCCAAAGGATTTATTTAATAGACACAAGGATTTTGGGTCACATACAAAGGGAGACTATCATTGGCCATTGAGAGAGAAATCCAGCTGAAACCAATTAGCTGAGTAGGAGGTTCCTCTCCGATGGGTAGCTTTCACAGCGCTGGAGGGTGCTATGTGAGCTGTTAGGGGACATAATGGACTGATGGTGTTACCCAGCTGTGAACCCTGAAAGCTGCAGGAACAATCTGCCAGGCAAGAAGTGTCCACTAGTGCAGTTGTGGCTCAACTATTATGGGATTAACTAATTACTTTCAGATAATACTCCAGGCTTGCTGCAAAGATGGAATATATACTTGGTACTGCAGCCCAGCTGAAAATCCATGGTTAGGGATGTCATAGGCTCTAGAATAAAAACCCATTTGTGATGTTAAATGAACATTGGAAAAAACAGAGACTAAATATTTTTTTTTTTATTTTTTTTTTTTAATTTTATTTTCTATATTCTATGTTTACATTCCAAAGGCTTTCCCCTTTCCCAGTTCCCACCCACCATAGTTCCCATAGTTCCTCTCCCCCCCATCTGTTCCCCAATAATTCCCCCTCCCCCCTCGGTTTCTTTACTAAACTGGAAGCAATCTTTACAGGCCCAGGGTCCTCTCCTTTCTTCTTCTTGGGAATCATTTGACTTGCTATTTGTGTCTTGAGTATTTAGGGCTTCTGGGCTCATTAATATCCACTTATCAGTGATTGCATTTCAGGTGCATTCTTTTGTGATTGGGTTAATTCACTCAGGATGATATTTTCCAGGTCTAACCATTTACCTACAAATTGCATGAATTCATTATTTTTAATTGCTGTGTAGTATTCCATTGTATAAATATACCACATTTTCTGTATCCATTCCTCCTTTGAGGGATATTTGGGCTGCTTCCAATTTCTGGCTATTATAAACAAGGCTGCTATAAACATAGTGGAGCATGTGTCCTTATTGCATGCAGGGGGAATCCTCTGGGTATATGCCCAGGAGTGGTATGCCAGGGTCCTCTGGAAGTAACATGCCCAATTTTCTGAGGAACCGCCAAACTGATTTCCAGAGCGGTTTTACCATTTTGCAATCCCACCAACAGTGGAGGAGTGTTCCTCTTTCTCCACATCCTCGCCAGCACTTGTTGTCTCTTGAGTTTTTAATCTTAGCCATTCTGACTGGTGTGAGGTGGAATCTCAGGGTTGTTTTGATTTGCATTTCCCTGATGACTAATGATGTTGAACATCTTTTAAGGTGTTTCTCGGCCATCCGAATTTCTTCTGGTGAGAATTCTTTGTTTAGCTCTGTGCCCCATTTTTTGATAGGGTTATTTGGTTCTTTGCGGTCTAACTTCTTGAGTTCTTTGTATATATTGGATATTAGCCCTCTGTCGGATGTGGGGTTGGTGAAGATCTTTTCCCACTTTGTTGGTTGCCGTTTTGTCCTTCTGACAGTGTCCTTTGCTTTGCAGAAACTTTGTAATTTTATGAGGTCCCATTTGTCGATTCTTGATCTTAGAGCATAAGCTATTGGTGTTCTGTTCAGGAACTTTTCCCCTGTGCCCAAGTCCTCCAGGGTCTTCCCAAGTTTCTTTTCTAATAGTTTCAGTGTGTCTGGTTTTATGTGGAGGTCCTTGATCCACTTGGAGTTGATCTTAGTACAAGGAGATAAGAGTGGGTCAATTCGCATTCTTCTGCATGTTGACCTCCAGTTGAACCAGCACCATTTGTTGAAAAGGCTATCTTTTTTCCACCGGATGGTTGTGGCTCCTTTATCAAAGATCAAGTGACCATAAGTCTGTGGGTTAATTTCTGGGTCTTCAATCCTATTCCATTGATCTACCTGCCTGTTGCTGTACCAATACCATGCAGTTTTTAACACAATTGCTCTGTAGTACTGCTTGAGGTCAGGGATATTGATTCCCCCAGAAGTCCTTTTATTGTTGAGAATAGTTTTAGCTATCCTGGGTTTTTTGTTGCTCCAGATGAATTTGAGAATTGCTCTTTCTAGATCTATGAAGAATTGATTTGGGATTTTGATGGGGATTGCATTGAATCTGTAGATTGCTTTTGGCAAGATGGCCATTTTTACTATATTGATCCTGCCAATCCAGGAGCAAGAAATATTTTTCCATCTCCTGAGGTCTTCTTCGATTTCTTTCTTCAGGGACTTGAAGTTCCTGTCATACAGATCTTTCACTTGTTTGGTTAGAGTTACGCCAAGGTACTTTATGTTGTTTGTGGCTATTGTGAAGGGTGTTATTTCCCTAACTTCTTTCTCAGCCTGCTTGTCCTTTGAGTACAAGAAGGCTACTGATTTGCTTGAGTTAATTTTATAACCAGCCACGTTGCTGAAGTTGTTTATCAGCTGTAGAAGTTCTCTGGTGGAGTTTTTTGGATCGCTTAAGTAGACTATCATATCATCTGCAAATAATGATACTTTGACTTCTTCCTTTCCAATTTGTATCCCTTTGACTTCCTTATGTTGTCTGATTGCTCTCGCTAGAACTTCAAGTACTATATTGAAAAGATATGGAGAGAGAGGACAGCCTTGTCTAGTCCCTGATTTTAGTGGAATTGCTTCAAGTTTCTCTCCATTTATTTTGATGTTGGCTACTGGTTTGCTGTAGATTGCTTTTACTATGTTTAGGTATGGGCCTTGAATTCCTGCTCTTTCCAAGACTTTTAGCATGAAAGGATGCTGAATTTTGTCAAATGCTTTTTCAGCATCTAATGAGATGACCATGTGGTTTTTTTCTTTTAGTTTGTTTATGTAGTGGATTACATTGATGGATTTCCGTATATTGAACCATCCCTGCATTCCTGGAATGAAGCCTACTTGATCATGGTGAATGATCGTTTTGATATGCTCTTGGATTCGGTTGGCAAGGATTTTATTTAGTATTTTTGCATCTATATTCATAAGAGAAATTGGCCTGTAGTTCTCTTTCTTTGTTGGATCTTTTTGTGGTTTAGGTATCAGCGTAATTGTGGTTTCGAAGAATGAGTTGGGCAGTGTCCCTTCTGTCTCTATTTTGTGGAATAGTTTGAAGAGTATTGGTGTTAAGTCTTCTTTGAAGGTCTGGTAGAATTCTGCACTAAAACCATCTGGTCCCGTACTTTTTTTGGTTGGGAGGCTTTCTATAACCCCTTCTATTTCTTTAAGGGTTATGGGACTGTTTAGCTGGTCTACTTGATGCTGATTTAATTTTGGTATTTGGTATCTGTCTAGGAAATTGTCCATTTCCTCCAGATTCTCCAGTTGTTTTGAGTATAGGCCTTTGTAGTAGGATCTGATGATCTTTTGAATTTCCTCTGTTTCTGTTGTTATATCCCCCTTTTCATTTTTAATTTTGTTAATTTGGATACTATCTCTGTGCCCTTTGGTTAGTCTAGCTAAGGGCTTATCTATCTTGTTGATTTTCTCGAAGAACCAGCTCTTGGTTTTGTTGATTCTTTGTATGGTTCTCTTTGTTTCTGCTTGATTGATTTCAGCCCTTAGTTTGATGATTTCCTCTCTTCTACTCCTCCTGGGTGAGTTAGCTTCTTTTTGTTCTAGCGCCTTCAGGTGTGCTGTTAAGTTGCTAGTGTATGCTCTTTCCAGTTTCTTTTTGGAGGCACTCAGGGCTATGAGTTTTCCTCTTAGCACTGCTTTCATTGTATCCCAGAGATTTGGGTAGGTCGTACCTTCATTTTCATTGAAGTCTAAAAAGTCTTTGATTTCTTTCTTTATTTCTTCCTTGACCAGGGTGTCATTGAGTAGAGTATTGTTCAGTTTCCATGTGTATGTGGGCTTTCTGTAGTTCTTCTTGCTATTGAAGACCACTTTTACTCCATAGTGATCCGATAGGAGACATGGGATTAGTTCGGTCTTCTTGTATTTGTTGAGGTCTGTCTTGTGACCAATTATATGATCAATTTTTGAGAAGGTACCGTGCGGTGCTGAGAAAAAGGTATACTCTTTTGTTTTAGGATGGAATGTTCTATATATATCTGTTAAATCCAATTGGTCCAAAGCTTCAATTAGTTTCACTGTGTCCCTGTTTAGTTTCTGCTTTCCTGATCGGTCCATTGAGGAGAGTGGAGTGTTGAAGTCACCTACAATCATTGTGTTAGGTGCGATGTGTGCTTTAAGCTTTAGTAAAGTTTCTTTTACGAATGAGGGTGCCCTTGCATTTGGTGCATAGATGTTCAGTATTGAGAATTCTTCTTGGTGGATTTTCCCTTTGACAAGCAGGAAGTGACCTTCTGTGTCTCTTTTGATGACTTTAGGTTGAAAGTCGATTTTATCTGATATTAGAATGGCTACTCCAGCTTGTTTCCTGGGACCATTTGCTTGTAGAACTGTCTTCCAGCCTTTTACTCTAAGGAGGTGTTTGTCTTTGACACTGAGATGTGTTTCCTGTATGCAGCAAAATGTAGGGTCCTGTTTCCGTATCCAGTCTGTTAGTCTGTGTCTTTTGATTGGGGAATTGAGTCCATTGATATTAAGAGATATTAAGGAATAGTAATTATTACTTCCTGACATTTTGGGAATTGTTATTATTATTTGTATTTGAGTGGTTCTCTTCTTTTGGGTTGGATGAGATGGGGTTTCTATCTTGTTTCTTCTGGGGTGTTGTTTCCCCCCTTGTGTTGGTATTTTTCCCCTATTATCCTTTGTAGGGCTGGGTTTGTAGATAAGTATCTTGCAAATTTGGTTTTGTCGTGGAATATCTTGGTTTCCCCATCTATGGCAATTGAGAGTTTCGCTGGGTATAGTAGTCTTGGCTGAAGTTTGTGTTCTCTTAGGGTCTGCATAAGGTCTGCCCAGGATCTTCTAGCTTTCATGGTCTCAGGTGAGAAGTCTGGTGTAATTCTGATAGGTCTTCCTTTATATGTTACTTGTCCTTTTTCTCTTACTGCCTTTAATATTCTTTCTTTGTTTAGTACATTTGGGGTTTTGACTATTATGTGACGGGAAGTATTTCTGTTCTGGTCCAGTCTATTTGGGGTTCTATAGGCTTCTTGTATATTCATGGGCATCTCTCTCTTTAGGTTGGGGAAATTTTCTTCCATAATTTTGTAGAAGATATTTGCTGGCCCTTTGAGTTGTAGATCTTCATTCTCATCTATCCCTATAATCCTTAGGTTTGGTCTTCTCATTGTGTCCTGGATTTCCTGAATGTTTTGGGTTACCAGCTTTTTGCATTTTGCATTTTCTTTAATTGTTGAATCCATGGTTCCTATGGTATCTTCAGCATCTGAGATTCTGTCTTCTATCTCTTGTATTCTATTGTTGATATTTGCATCTATGACTCCTGATTTCTTCCCAAGGTTTTCTATTTCCAACATTGTCTCCCTTTGCGATTGCTTAGTTGTTTCTACTTCTGTTTTTAGATTTTGTATGGTTTTGCTCAGATCTTTCAGTTGCTTGTTTGTGTTTTCCTGTAATTCTTTAAGGGATTTTTGTGTTTCCTCCTTTATGACTTCTACTCGTTGACCCATGTTCTCTTGTATTTCTTTGGGTGATTTTTGTTTCTCCCCCTTATTGGGATTCACTTTTTGCTCTATATTCTCCTGGATTTCTTTAAGTGATTTTTGTGTCTGCCTTGTATGGGCTTCTAGTTTTTGATCTATTTTCTCCTCTATTACTTTAAGAAATTTATCTAAGTGATCCTCAATCTGCATCTTTACCAGTGATTTTAGATCTGAGTCTTGTTTTTCTGGTGTGTTGAGATATCTGGGATTTAATTGTGTTTGTCTTGCAATGGCTTCTAGCTTTTGATCTATTTTCTCATGTATTACTTTAAGAGATTTATCTAAGTGTTCCTCTATCAGCATCCTGACCAGTGATTTTAGATCTGAGTCTTGTTTTTCTGGTGTTTCGGGGTATCCAATATTTATTGCTGTTGGGGAACTGGGTTCGGATGCCGCCATATTGCCTTGATTTTTGTTAGTAGCGATCTTACGTTTGCCTTTTGCCATCTGGTTAACTCTGGTGTTAGTTGGTCCTGTAGATACTAGCTGGTGCTTGACCCTCCTGTGGGGTTGTAAGGCTATTTCCCAGTGACTGGGATACCTGAATCACTGTCCTGCGGGGCTCTTGCTCACAGATTGCTGACAGGTGGCCTGAGTCCCCCGAGGTCTTAACCTCAGGATATCCCAGGTATTTGGTTCCGCCTGTTGGGCGGCTGCTCTGCACTGCTCCTGCTCAGGGTTCGCTGTCTGATATCCTGTTGAGACTAAATATTAACGCTTGCATCTATACACAAGTGCTACTCTCATGCTTAATTACAGAAGGTTCCCTTTGCAATAAATGGTGGTCCCTACCCAGACTCACCACTGCTCAAGATGCTTAGAATAAATGGCAGTTGAGTATTTGACCCTAAATAGGATGGTTATACCTCCCCCTCTATGGCTCAGAGAACATTGTAGACGAGGAAGAGGGGAGCACACAAGCACCAGAAGATGGGATGTGAACTGCAATCCAGCATGACATTCTTTGAGAATATAAACTCACGACAGCCATGGTTGCTGGTACAGGGCCTGAATAAGACTGTCCTGTTAGCAGCTAATCATGGATCAAGGAGGGCATAGTGAAATCCAAATTTTCTTGTTGACTATTGGCAACTGATAGATTGTGGGAGAGGGAAAATCACTGTCTTCGGTCATGTACCCGATAGAGAGCCGAGTCTGCCAGACTTCAGAGGCTAGCTCATGGACGTTCAGCCAATGTTACTTGAAACCAAAAGGTCACAAGACAAAGCAAAGAGGCATGGATATAAAAGTGGGCTTGTGAGGAGAATGGGGCGGGTGACGGGTGTGGGCAGGACATGAAAGCGGGTAAGGGGAGAGAGTAAACAATTAACTAAACACATGTATGAGATTGTAAGAGAGAAAACTTAATCAATTAAAATTAAATAAAAATGAGCATTAGAATTAAAGATGACCCGAGATTTATTATTTCTGGATCTGCAGCATTGCAACCTCACAACACCGAGCTTCTAATCAGCCGCCCATCCTTATGAGCTGTGGCTTCTTATTAAGAAGTTTGCTTGACACTATGGAAGTAGAAGGGAAATCGTGTGTGTGGATCAAAGGGGATCATAGGAGAGAGGAAGATGAGTAAAGTGCCGGGGCATGGGGAGAGCCATGCCCAGGTACATTGTATAGTTTTATAAAATGTCCTTGTATCACAATTATATGAAAATATAATAAAAACATTTAAATATCCAAACTAGAGGTTGATGAGCACATTTTTCTCAAGCTAGCTTTCTAATTGATATCCGATCCTTAGACAATACATTGCTCACAAATCCCTAAAGGCACTGAAGACACAGGCTGCAAAGAACATAATAGAGCAGTAGGTAATCCTGACACATTGGATCTAAAGGGAAAAGCAAAGCAAGTCCCATCACATAATTCTCCTTCTCAGTGCCCACAATGAATTTGTGTGAATGTCACTGGTTGCTGATGGGTATTCGGGGATAGAACCCTCCTACCCGACTTCTACATTGATCAAGACACTCTTAACACTTATGCTATTTGATTTGATTGACTGCAGGAACCAACTGTTCATTTGCGAGTACTGGCAAATAATAGCATTGAGCAGATTCTGATTTTCTGCATATTTCAAGCAGAACATAAAACTCTGTCTCCAGGGTCACTTTCTTCACTCATCAACAGAAGGCGTCACAGTCGATTGCTGCGCTCTCGTACCAGCATATAAGCTCTAAGGCAGCGATCCCAGGGTGCACTAAGTATAGAATGGCTGAGTCATTCTGTCTTCCAAGGAAACATATGGGGATCTTTGCTTCCTAATAAAGAAAACAATGGGGGTGGAGGCAGCCACCGTGGGATTAACACGTATCACAGAGCGTCAGCGCTAAGCAAACAGCTTGAAATGTGCGGCAGTTTTAGATTGTTAACTTTCAAATATAGAGGCATCTTGGAGGGGAAGACACTTCTCACAAGTATTTCTAGTACACTCAATTCTTCATTGGCCTCCAAAGCTCTGATGAGCTTTAAAATGAATATTGTATTTTCTCTATCTGACAGAAAGTCTACTCCCCCACATACTAGCTTTGCTTACTCATGAACATTGTTCATTTTCTGTAACCTCAAAAGAAATTTGACAAGGAGCATGCCTGATCTTGGTTCTTCATCCGAGTCTTCAAAGTCAACCTGGCCTGGGGTGAGCATGTTGCCTTTCACCTGGTATGGGGCAGGCATGTTGGCTCTTCCACGGATGGCTTTGTTTGGAGTAGGACAACAAAGGACTAAGTATGTACATGGCAGTTTCCTCTTTGGGAGGTGTGGGTGGGGAGGCAAGAGGTTGTTACAGAGCCTAGACAGGAAGCCATTGGGGGGAGGTTCTTAAGTAATTGTGATAGGGTATTCCATTGTGTAAATGAACCACATTTTCTATATTCACTCTTTAGTTAAGGGACATCTGGGTTGTTTCTAGGTTCTGGCTATTACAAATAAGGCTACTATAAACATAGTGGAGAACATATCCTTGTGATGTGATAGAGCATCTTTTGAGTATATTCTCAGGAGTGGTAGAGCTTGGTCTTCAGGTAGAGCTATTTTCAATTTTCTGAGGAACTGCCTGATTAATTTCCAGAGTGGTTGTACCAGTTTGCACTCCAAATGTGGTTTATTTACACAAAGGAATACTATTGAGCTATTAAAAATGAGGAATTTTGTAGGCAAATGGATAGAAATAGAAAATATCATCATGAGTGAGGCCACCCAGACTCAAAAGGACATGCATGATCTGTACTCACTGATAAGTGGATATTAGCCAAAAAGTTCAGAATATCCATGATACAACTCACAGACCATAGGAAAATTAACAAGAAGGAAGGCCCAAGTGTGGCTACCTGAAACCCACTTAGAAGGGGAACAAAATGTTCATGGGAGGCAGAGGGAGAGAGGAAACTGGGTGGGAGGGGGGAGAAGGAAGAAGGGAAGGGAAAATGGAGGGGGAGGTATAGGGAGAGACAGAAGGATACCCAGAGGGCCAGGAAAATGAATTGACATATACAACAGTGTGGGTTAGGGGACAGAGGGAACCTCTCAAATGTCCCAGAGATCTGGGGTGTGAGGCTACCAGGACTCAATGGGATGTTAGCTGAGATGCCCAACAGTGGAGGTGGAATTAGAAGAGACTACCTCAAATAGATAGACATGGGTCCCAGTTGAGGCAGGGGGTCACCCACCCTACTTCAAAATTTTAGACCCAAAATGGTCGGTCTAAAGGAATTTCCATCTAAAGGGAAATGCAGGGACAAAATGGAACAGAAACTGAAAGAAAGGCCAGTTAACTTGGGATACCTCCCATGCAGCACATCAAATCCTGACACTCTTACAGTGGCCATATTGTCTGTGTAGACAGGAGCCTGACAAGGCTTTCCTTTGAGTGTCTACCAGCAACTGACTGAGACAAATGCAAACACTTACAGCTAACCATGGGATTGAAATTGGAGACTAGTATGGAAGAGTCAGAGGAAGAACTGAAGGAGCTGAAGGGAATTTCAACCCCATAGGTAGAACAACGGTGTCAACTAACCTGACTGCTCAGAGCTCTCAGAGACTAAGTCACCAATCAAAGAGCATACATGGGGATGTTTCATGGCCCTGGGCCACATGGGTGGCAGAAGACTGCCTTGCACAGCCTCAGTGAGAAAGAAATGCTTAATCCTGTGGCTTAATCCTGTGGAAACTTGATGCCCCAGGAAAGAGGGATGTTGGTGGGAAGGAAGTGGGGCTAGATGGGCAGATGGGGGAGCACCCTCTCAGAGGTGGGGGGTATGGGGGGATGGTGTGAAGAACTAGGGGAGAGGGGATGGGGAAGGGAGACAACTTTTTGAATGTGAATAAGTAAAATTATTTAATAATAATAATAATAATAATAATAATACCATTAATAGAGATCCTAAAGCATTGAGAGAAATGGGCCTCTGATAGACATCATCTTGTGTAAATATCCATTTACTTCTCAGACCTAGCTAAGTGTATTTTGGGGTTATCTTGAAGACTCATTTAATTAGTAGACATAGGCTTTTAAGATATAAAATGTTATGAATCTTGTCATTTGAGGCTGGTTGTTTTGTACAATTAAAAGATAATGTGGCTGCCATTTGATTATTAGGGTTAATAGGGTTATGGTCACTCTAAAGTTGGGAGAGATCTGAGCGTGTCACTTGGCTTCCAAGAACCTCTAATTTGCTGTATCTTGTGTTTTAAAAATATCAATAGCAACGTAATGATCCATTTGGTTGCATACAGTTAATATTTTAATAACTTATTTTAATTGATTAATTCTGTTCCTTGAAAATTTTATACATGTATGTAATGTATTCTAATGTTTTTCCTGCACCATCACATTACCCTTCCCTCAGGCATACCTCCTCCTTTCCCAGGTTCACGACTTTTGATTTGTTTTGTGACTCATTTAGTTTAATCAGGACAACAGAAAGAAGTGCATTGGTTTTTGGCTTCAGGATAGATCCTTCCTCCTTACCAGTTATTGTTTAGGGAGCTGCAAAGGCCCTGCAGATATCACAGAACTGTCACCAGGGGTCTTGGTCACCCACCATACAACTAGATGTGTATGATCCTATTGATAACAACACACAGAGTTTTGTTGCACAGCATAGAGAAATCAAGCAGGAACTAACCAAGACACTTTCTCACTACTCCCTAGCTACAGTAGCTTTCATGTTGCTCCAGATGCTATCTATGCAAGACAATGCTGGCAGAAAGGACCCTAATGGTCTTGCTCAGCATGGGACTACGCATGCACATTACTATCCTATCAGGCAGGATGGGCCCACAGATCTAATGGTGGATATGGCTGTTACTACAGCAACCTGACACTTTCTGATTAGGCTTGAAGCCTCCTTCGGAGCAAGGAGTGTATGTAAGAGACTATAAACCTAGTCCAAAGCCCATGGGGATGTTTGAGGAGCCATAGGCTCCACAGGCATGCAGAATATCAAATAAATAGGACCTGAAAAGAGCTCCATGTATTGTATAAAAGTTAAAACATTTAAAATACAGAACAAAGAAAAAGATAGAGAAAGGTGAAATGAAAAAGGGTCAAATTATACATAAGGGCAAGCCAGTTAGGAGAACACCTGGTTATTCAATAGAAACTCTTGAAGCTAATAGGGCTTGAAAAGATATATCAAATTATGTAAGACCACAGCTGTCAAGCTACTCTTATATGTAGAGGAAAAGGTTTATTTTGCTTATTCTTCCGTAGGACAGTCCACTGTTGAAGGAAGTCAGCAGGGCAGGAGCCTGGAGTAAGGAATTGATTTTGAGACCATTGGGAAATGCTTTGTCCTGGTTAGCTCCTCATGGCTTGCTCAGACCTTTTTAGCACCCAGAACCACCAGCTGAGGGATAGAAATGCCCAGTCTGCTGGGTCCTCCAACATCAATTATGAATCAAGAATGTACATCACATGCTTGCCACAGTCCAATCTGGTGTGACATTTTTCTTAACTGAATTTCCCTCGTCCAAAATGACTTTTTACTTGTGTCAAGTTGGTGTAAAATTGGCAGCACAGAGAGTACTACAGAGCATTTGGAGGGAAAAAGTCAGACTTAAAGACAAATATTTAGATAGAAAGATACCTTAACCCCAACAGAGCAACAGAGACTGGTCTAATAAAAAATCCAACCTCATTGATGTACAGGTTGACTGGATAAAAAAATAGATAAAAATCTTTTATGGAGATTAAAAATAGGTCAAGTAGATCTACCAGATCTATCTATGAAGCATTTTCCCAAAAGACTCAAGAATACACACACTTTGTAGGATGTGAAACAAGTCTTAGCAAAAGAAAATTGAAATAGCTCATTGTATTCTATCTGACCACACAAAAAAATGTTGGAAATAAACATCAAGAAAAACTACAGAAAATGCATGATCTCACAGAGAATGAGAAGTTAGAAAGAAGGCAGTAATGAAGTCAGAACGGTCTAGGTGAATGTAAAATGAAGCTATTTTCAGTACATTGGTGGAAACATCAGGCAAGTGTGTTAATCAAAGGAGAGGAATCGTCTTTTAGATATTAGCCAATGGTTTTATTACATTTTTTTGAAGGCAGAAGTTAGTGATCTAGTAAGTTAATACATTCTGAATGTAATTCTATTATTACATTAATATATTCTGAATATATTCTAATGAGAATGTAAGGTCAGACAAGAAATGAGCAACAAAAATCTACTATGGAAACTAAATAAATATCAGGATAATTTGGAGCTGGTCTCTAACAACTGTGTTCTAATTAGCCAGTGTAGGAACACCAAATTGGTGTTTGGTGAAACCAAACACCAATAATCCTAGCAATAACCTTCCTAATTCTTCTATCTCTAGGAGGCATCCCTCCACTTACAGGTTTTATTTTTGTTTTTGATTTTTATCAAAATGAATTATCATCACAGAACTTCTAAAAAATAGTTGCCTTATCTTATCAACATTAATATCCATAATAACACTACTAAACTTATTCTTTTATACTCATTTAATTTATTCAACCCCACTTATAATACTTCCAACCAATAATAACTCAAAAATATTAACACATCACACAAACCCTAACTACAACTTTATTTTTCCCTTCCTAACAATTATAAGTACATTCACTCTCTCACTTTCACTTCAACTAATCATATAGTTTAGAATATAACAGTCCAAGAGCCTTCAATGCCCTAAGAACACAAACAAGTTTAACTTCTGATAAGGACTGTAAGACTATATCCTACATCTATTTACTGCAAATTAATTGCTTTAATTAAGTTAAGACCTTAACTATATTTGCAGGAGTTAAACCTACAAAATGTAGATTCTATGTAGAGTCATAACATAGATATGGCATTTCTTTTTAGTAGATAATTCCTTCCTTCCTTCCTTTTTTCTTTTATTCCCTCCCTTCTTCTATTTTTCTATAATTTTATTTGTCTGTTCTTCCCTATGAGTAATTAAAACTGCTTTTTGAGGGTGGTTATCAAATCATGGATGCCTTTCAAACTGATCCATCCTAACTAATTGAAAATCCTATTTCTCTTTAGAGTCATAATATCAGCTACAAAATTTTAAGGCCTATAGTGGAAAACCCTGTGAATGAATAACAAATATTTATTTAATATTATTAACAAATATTATTAACAAAAATTAATATATATATACATATATATACAAACATATATATGTGTGTGTATGTGTGTATGTGTGTGTGTTTATACATACATACACATACATTTAAATATATATTACATTATATCTATAAATCAAAATTACAAATATCTAAAAGAGATATATAAATATATATTTATATGAAAAATATCTATGCATACACATAACTAGTACTCTTTAATGAAATAGGCAATGCTTCCTCATTTCTTCACTGTTCAAGATCATAATCCAAAATAACATGATATCAAAGAAGTAAACACAAGAACATAGACACTGAAACATGGAAGATCTGGCAGGTCCAAGCTGGAATATAGAAAATGGTTGTTAAAACAGAAATAATCACAAAACCTCATTTTCTTGATGGCAAATTCACCCAACTGCACACCTTCCTTTGCTGTAGTAACATCCTGGCTCAACTCTGACTGAGAAATAAGTGTGCGAGAGAACTAGGCCATGAACACTGAGAGAAGAAATGGGTATTTTCTCTCAGTGGACTTTCAAGACTGGGACTGGTACATATTCTTGACCTCGCCAATGACGTCCTTTTATTCTGGGGGGCAGAGGGGCTTCATCTTCAGAGAGCCATTTCTCACTATGCTTTCGATGAACACTGTCATGCTCCCTTTTGAAGCAGACTATTAATTAATTGTCAGCCTAGTGTGAGTGGCATGAAGGTGTAAAATGAATATTTTATAGCTTTTGATGAGAGGTCTAGCAAGGAAGAAAGGGAATTTTTTTTTTTAGGGTTTACTGGATCTTATCAGAGTCCTGGGCCTATCTCCTAAAGGTGAAACCCAGCTCTGAAGGAGTATAACCATTGAACATAACCAATGAGTACTATGATAAACAAATTTACTACATTATATTGCAAATTAACCACAAATGAGCTCTTTCAGTTTAAATTTTATGATTTTATTTTATTTGTATGGGTATTTTTGCCTGTGCATATATGTGCCTACCACATGCATTCCTTGTGCCTACCAGGGCCAGAAAAGGAACCAGATCAGATAGAACTGGATTGACAGAAGGTTGTGAACCACTACTTGGATTCTGGGAACCAAACTCTGGTCCTCTGGTAGCGTTGTAAGTACTCTTAATTGGTGAGCCATCTCTTCAGCCTCCACAAATAAACTCTTTATGTAAACACAGATGTCAGTTTCTGTAAGTAGTTTAAAAGATATCAAAATATCTTCTCTTGGAGAATTTTACTTTTGAGAAAAGCAGCAAGTTCATTAAGTTAGGAAAGCTTGAGAAGAACAAGAAAATAATTGCCAACATTCATCTACACTGAGCTCATGTATGGAAAAAACACATTTTTCCCTGGAGAGGGTAATGATATTAAAAGGTATAACAAGGTAAATACAGTACCGTGGCAGTATCACTAAAATCCTTTCAAGTCAGTGGCTATTTATATGTTTAATAAGGTTATACAATAATTTATCCTCCAAATACAGATAGTCCAATCACTGCCAAAGGCTTTGAAAGGGTGCTATCGTGTGCTTAAGAAATGGCTTTGTGGGCACGGGCTTGCTGCCCAAGTATAAGCATGTGAATTTATATCCTCAATGTCCATGTAAAAGGTCAGGCATAATGGGGTGCCACTGTAATCCCAGGGATGAGAGGAAGAGGCAGGTTGATCTTGGAAAGATCTCAGAGCAGTCCATGTAGCCAAGGGGGTAACATTGTTAATTTTAAGTTCAGTGAGATACTGTGTCTCAAAAAACTAAGATGGAGGACATACAAATGCTAGCCTTCAAGGGAATGAGAGCATCCTCTTTCATATACACACATATACAACACACACACAGGCACATGCACATGCACACACATGCACACATACAAGAATTTCATCCTCTTCATGTTTAAATATTATCAAAGATCTATAGCCACAAAGTTATTGATTGATTATGTTGTTGATTATGGTCACAGATGAGATTTTGAAAGTTCTAAGAGTAATGTTAAGAACCAAATGTGTAGATAAACAAACAATACCAATATCTTGAAGCAGATGGAGGAAAAGACCTCAGATGGGAAGAGAAAGATGTTTACAAGAAGGATAGAGGAGACAGTTGTGCTCTCAATCAAAGTAGATGCATGATTCTATACCATATAAGAGTATAAACATGCAGATTTGTTATAGAGGAGGAATCTCCATTTTCCAATCTAAGAAGAACGAGAGAGAGAGAGAGAGAGAGAGAGAGAGAGAGAGAGAGAGAGAGAGAGAGAGAGAGAGAGAGAGAGAGAGAGAGAGAGAACCCTGATGAAACTATGGGAGCAGGAGGAGCATTCTAATCTTGTCTATATAAGAGGACCAATACATGGATGCCAGCAAGTCCCCAATCTCCTCCTTGTCTTTTCCCTCCCTCCCCTCCCCCTTCTCTTCCTATTTTCCTCTCTTCTTCCACATATTCCTCTTCATACTTTATCATACTTTATTTGACCCATAAACCACTTGTGTGCATGTGTGTATGTGTGTGTGTGTGTGTGTGTGTGTGTGTGTGTGTGTGTGTCTGCATGTGTTTGTGTGAGTACAGGTGCCCATGGAGTCCAGAAAAGCAGCAATAGATCCCTTAGAGCTCGAGTGGCAGATGGCTGAAATTACCCTTAGCACCTGATTCGTCTCTCTACCTCTGAGGTGTATATAATTATATAAAAATATTTATTAATATTTATGAAATTTTGTTATATTTATTATATATTATTTATTATATTTCACACATAGTTTATAAAATTATAAACTGTGTCTGGTAATATACCGTGCCAAGTGTTATCACTTGAGTTCATCTCCAGAACCCACATGATGAAAAGAAAGAACTGACTACTACAAGTTGCCCCTTGATCGATATGATATGGTCGCAAATACGTACCCCTAACATAGTAGGATGGTGTTTTTCTTTTTTTTTTTCTTTTTTCAAGACAGGGTTTCTCTGTGTAGCCCTGGCTGTCCTGGAACTCATTCTGTAGACCAGGCTGGCCTCGAACTCAGAAATCTGCCTGCCTCTGCCTCCCAAGTGCTGGGATTAAAGTGCCACCTCTGCCCAACTTGGATTGTGTTTTTCTTAAGCCCAGTACAAACAAATACAAAAATAAGCTTCTTGCCCATTCATGCCCATGTTAACACTCACATTTTGCATAACTGAAACTGTCCTTAGTGTTCTGTATAGTTAGAGGTTTTAGAAAGGTCAAAATAGCCAAGTGGGTGAAGCCTCCTATTCATTTTTACTCTGATAAACATGCATTGGGAAAAGTAACCCAGATAAAGACAGCAACACTGAACCTCTGGCCCACAGCTCCCGACAGAAGCAGCAGCCACAGGAAGGGGCAGGGACCCGTAACACCTGCAGGAGATATTTGTTGTCTGTTTATTAGAAAGGCCTGTAAGTTGCTTAAACAACACACAGTTATCTAACACCTTAACGTCCTAACACTAGAACATCTGTGCTCCCGTAGTCCCCACTGTTAGGGCTATCTGAAGCCTAGGGGCCAGGAAGAAATTTCCTACTCCTCATAAGAAAATGAGTCTGTATAGTTAAGGCACCTAGATCTTCTTCTAATTGATTTAATTGGCATTATCTAGAGAAAAAAGAAAGAAATTTTTATGATACCCTGAGCCATATAGACTTAGGAATTCATCCAGAAAATCGCTGTGATAATAAAGTTTGCCTATGCAGAGTCGAAAGTCTGCATTGATTAAGCAATTCCAAATGGCTACTTACAATTAAAAAGTCTCATCTCGCTGCATCCTAAGAGGCCCTGGGAGAATAAAGAGAAATAAAGGAACAAGCAGATGAAATATATTTTATTAAGCTAGTGGTCCTTTTCAATTTGCAGATGTGCACTTCATTTGTTTTAGAAAATTAAAGTTTTAATCTAATTTAAGACAAACTGAGCTACAGTGAACTGAGAGGTATATGTGACTCATGATTATGGTGTTTGGAAAACATTGGTGGCATTGACTGCACACCAAGCACATTGAGGCGTCATGTGTGAAGAGATATTTTTGTCTTGTTCATCATACTTTGGGCTTGAGCCAGGTTAACAGCACTGTGCAGAGCCACCAGAGGGAGAGAGCATTTACTGAGGCTCTAACACGTGCTCTGATATAAGAATCGGTTTCCTTTATTCTTGAAACAATATTATGCAGTCAAAATTATATTCCTGTTGACATAATGCTCAGAAGGACAAAATGCTATATAAAGGAAGAAAAATGAAAATTACCCCTTTTATCTTTAGGGCTTCACAATACTGTTGTTTTGTGTATCAGGTGGGAGATTTGCATGCCATGGTGGCACAGCCATGTCCACTGGACACAGTGAAAGTCATGAGGCCAACGCAGCTGTTTGACACAGTTCCTGCAAAGTTGAGCCGGATGCTGCTGTCTTTCTATCTCTCAGTTTGGGGTTTTGGTCTCTGTGTGTTGCATTCCTGGGGACTTTCTGCATTATGATTCATTTCACCTTTTCCTGAGAAAATTGTGTTTGTGTCTTTATAGAACAATCCTGAAATTAACTATGTCTGGACTTATTTGGAAGTCTTCCTTATGTCCTGGAGATCATTAAGTCCAGATAAGCATAGAGCTAGATGAGGCCTTTACTCCAGGAATCTCCTGGATGTATCTGTCTTTGAGCAAACAAAGGGCATAATTGGTTCAGAATGAGCAGAGACAACTGACAGACCCTGGAACGCCAGGAGAATGGGTCACAGACTCAAGGCCTCCTTTTACTATACACTTAGAGCTCTCAGAAAATGTAGTTTAAAGACAGGATGCTGGAGGCCATCTTTGAAGCTTTGGTTCTCTCTTGAGGGTAGCCAAGGGGGAAGAGTGTCAGCAAGGGTAAGAGTTGGTCTTGCAAGAGATTAGGTTTGCTTCTATAACAACACATACCTATCTTGACTTAAGGTTACTCTGAGGCCAGAAGTGGCCGGTCTTGACCTATTGACACTTAGTGCTAACAGAGGGAAGATTAGGTAAAGGATTCACTGCTGCTGCTCCTTTGTCCCATCAGACTAACATTTATCCACTTTATTTCTCTTCTCTGGCCCTTTTATAGCCTCTTAGACAAAAAGTTCACTAGAAAATTAACTTACAGATAAAATGTTACCTAAAATGAGAGCTACAGAGGATATTAATTACAAGTTCAAAGCAGTGTTTTATACTGCAAGCTCATTATAAGTTCAAAGCAACAGTTTTTTTTTCATGGCCTTGTACACTGTGGCTTTATCCTTGGACACAAATGTTTTTCCTTGAGAAAAAAAAATTGTCCCAAGTCTATTTTTCTTTTTATTGTGATTATGAAAGCTCATTGTGTTTCTTATTATGCAACCTTTACTTACTATTATGAGGAGTGGGAACATTCTAGTCTTGATTCTAACTTTATTACATCTATCTAGTAAAGCAACTAACACCATCTCTAAAAACTTTCTTCCTCACATTATTTGAACCAAATCAGGAATTCTATAAAATCATTAATTCACCTAAATAGCATCAATTCATGAAAGTTCATCTTTATGTTGATCTGCAGGAAATCTGATCAATAGAGTAGGATATTGGCCAAGGATAATTTTAATTTAATAATGACATGAAAGGCATATCAGCTGCAAGAAGCAACCCTGAGGTGAAGTCTTTTTGGGACTTTGCTTCATAGAGCTCACCCATTGCAGACCACATGAAAAATGGTGGGCCATCTCTAGGAAGGGCCCAGCCTTAGTCTTCCCTAGATGGCCCCTGGCAATAGGGGGTAATGCAGGGTTCTCCTCTGGAGAAATAAAACTCAGTAAATAAGATAGATT
Source organism: Apodemus agrarius (assembly GCA_964023405.1). Taxonomy (NCBI): domain Eukaryota; kingdom Metazoa; phylum Chordata; class Mammalia; order Rodentia; family Muridae; genus Apodemus; species Apodemus agrarius. The sequence goes on from OZ030024.1 coordinate 52,466,118, forward strand.
GACTAAAATAAAAATTTCCCACTTTATAGCATATATGATAAGCAATATAGTAAAGGAGTTAGATATTAATATTTGGGTTTTTTGAGGGGGTTGGATTTGGTTTTTTCGAGATAGGGTTTCTCTGTATAGCTCTGGCTGTTCTGGAACTCACTCTGTAGACCAGGCTGGCCTCGAACTCAGAAATTCACCTGCCTCTGCCTCCCAGAGTGCTGGGATTACAGGTGTGCACCACCATCGCCAGGCTGGTATTAGTATTTGTTATTCGTTAAAAGACTGGTTCAGGTATTTCCCGTTTGTCTGCAGTGCTTTATTTATTTAGGCAAGCACTGCCAGCCTAAAAGCAGGTTGTCATGTAGTAAATGTGTTTGCTTTGGAGGAGACATTCTTTAGACTCTCTAAACTGAAGTTATAGGGCTAATAATAAAAATAAAATCTGTTCAGTTTGTATTTTCCAATTTAACCCGGCTAGTTAATAAAAACTGAAACACATAATCCGTACTTCTTATATAATTATTAGTATTTCTTTGTTCTGTGAAACCTGTATAAATTAAGAAGTAATTGGGTTGCTAATCAGTCAGGGCTGCAAGATTCCCCTGATGTTAACTCCTCTCGCTCCTCGTGAACTCCTTCCTTATTATTCTCAGGGAGAACCTGGTTGACAAATGGCCAGGGCAGGACCCCAGCACTATGGTTTCTTAGTGAAAGTCAAAATCACTGCTTTGTAGACTTGGTTTTCTCCTTCCAACTTCTGTGTGTTCGGTGGATCAAACTCAGGTCATCTGGCTTGCAAGGCAAGCATCTTTACATACGGAGACAACCCGCTGGCCCAAGGGCTTACCTTAACAAAGAAAAGTTTAAATATGTTGGCGTATGGATTCCCAGAGTTTAAAATTAGTTATCAAATACCTTAGTTATAATTATAAAATATAGCTATCATGTGGCTTGTGATTTTTAATTTTCTATAAATTACCAAGAGTGTTGTTGTGTGCTGCACCCAGGAAGAGCTCTGGGTTTCATGTGGCTTTTCCTAGTGATACGCCAGGTTTCTTCCATCTGGATTGGCTCCATCATCCAGAGCACCTGGCTTCTATCCTGCCCCTTCATACCTGCCAACAAGATGACGGAGGGGGAAAATATGAGAGGATTTGGCACCAGGATTAGAAAACATGAATACAATCTTTTGTCCAAGGGATTGACTAAATCTTAGTTTATACCAACATTTAAGTGTTTTTGTTTTTTGTTTTTTGTTTTTTTGTTTTGTTTTGTTTTTTTCTCGAGACAGGGTTTTTCTGTGTAGCCCTGGCTGTCCTGGAACTCACGTTGTAGACCAGGCTGGCCTCGAACTCAGAAATCCACCTGCCTCTGCCTCTTAAGTGCTGGGATTAAAGGCATGTGCCACCACTGCCCAGCTAACCTCTAACTGTTGAGCATCTGAAAAATATCAAATTGTATTCCCACGAATAAACAAAAACCTAATCATTGATTTACAAAAAAGTCTCTGAATGTCTTTAGAGGTGTCAAAGTTATCCATGAGTTACACCAGTGCTGTTATAGAAATGGTGCAGTATATGCATTAAACATCAGCCAAGAACAGAAATGAGTTCAAAGACTGGTAATGTATTGAAACCAGGCAAATGAGTGCTAGTCTTGGATTTGACATATGCAAGCTAAGCCCTTCTCTGAATGTGAGCTATCAGATATGAATAATAACTATTCCCAAGTAAATGTGGTAAATAGAAAATATATGACCACATCTGGTAAATGTAAGCATCTAAAACACTCAGCTGCTTTTCTTACTTGCTTATAGTCTGTGTTGCTGATAGAAAGGACATTTTTATAAAGAAATGTTAATCATACTGCTCTCAGGCTTGAAAGCATTGATTGTTTTTTATAACAGAGAAACACAGATGGACGGAAGGATGATAAAAAGAAAGGTTAATATAGATTAGATAACAGTAGGATGGTCTATATATTATAGGCTCAAGAGTCTACTATTGCATAGAATTAATTTCAAATTTCCAACCTTGCATGTAAAATTTGTAAATATAGTTCATGCAATCAACTAAGGGATGCTGATAGCAAGGAAAATACTGTCTTCTTCTGAAAGAGGAAGCCAAACAGTTGTCCAGTGTCAAATGGTCAGAACTGAGACCAAGTATGTACCAGTATTCACATTATACAAACTGAAACATTGTATTTATATATTTAGAAATGTTTATTATATAATATATTTACACATAAATAATGTCATATATATGTATGTATTTAACTGCTTATTTTTTAACTTTTGTGTCATCTAGCACTATTCCCACAGATTTATCCAATGGTAGTAGAGAATGCACACACACACACACACACACACACACACCCCACATGTATCTTCATGGGGGAAGGATTGTGTGAGGGTGTGACTGGGAGGGGAGAGGGAGTAGGACATGAAGTGCATAAGTAAAGAAATAAACTGAAGTTAAAAAAATGTAGACTGAGCTCCACGAAGAGTGGGCACCAGTTTTCCAGAGCATTGTTTGACCTGGCTCGTGACAAAGCTCTGAAGAGTCTTGGACATGCTCATCTAGACCTTGAATATCCACTTTAGGAATTTTGGGAAACTAGAAGTGCTAAACACAATTAATCATTTAAAAAAACACCTTCCTGAAAAACTGACAGGGATGTAAACATACAGTAATGCTGAGCAATGGTGAACGAGATGAATAAACCTGAGCAGGGAGCCTCGCAGCGGGCAGAGCCCCACCCACTGGGCACCGGATGCATCTGCCAGCCCTGCACATGCAGGGCTTTATTTCCACATCTTAAAAAAAAAATCAAACACACAAAAGCAAAAGCAAAACAAAGCAAACAAACAGAACCAAGAGAAGTCAGAGGCGCTAAACTCTAAGCTCTACACAGATGGAGTGTAGTCTACATTCCATTCCGGTGGAGGGTGAAGATGCATCTCCTGGTAAACTGCTGGGCAGTAAAAGCAAACAGAATTGTGCGGTCAACCAACAGCCACATTGTGAGAAGGAGACCAGGTCTTACGATTGCCTCATGACTGCTTTTCACCAAAAGGCACCAAGAACCTTATAGGCCACAGGCAACCAGTCTCCAGACAAAAATCCCTTTCTTCAGACCTTAAATAAATCTCCAGATTAGTGTTTTGGTCCAGTGTGTATCACACTGCCACAGAAGATAGGGCATCAGCAGCATCAATAAGAATGAAAAAGAGAGGAACAAACAGAGCAGACGACAGGGACTGTGTACAAAGTCAGAATTTACAGAGAATTAGGAAGGAGTATTTAAAGAGAAAATAAAACAAGTATGTAAATAAGTCTTGTGTGGTCTTCATGGGAAAGCTGTTCAGCTTAAAAAGTAGGTGAAAGGCTACTGTGCACTCTGGGGCATGCCTATGACTTCAGCCCTAAGAGTCAGGGGCAGGAGGGCAGCCAGTTCCAGCTCACCTTGGACTGGGACACAAGACTCAAAAATAAACGAATGCAACCAAAGACATAAAAATGCAAATTTAAACAAAAATATTTTTATCATTGGTTTTGGAAATCTTTTATAGTTCTAGTACTAGGGGCTGAAGAGATGGCTAGTTGTTGGGAGTGATTTCTACTCTTCCAGGATACCTGAGTTCATTTACCAGCACCCTTGTGAGATAGCTCAGGCTCTAGGCCATCTGATATGCTGCTCCAGCCTCTGTGGGAACATGAATACATTACACACACACACACACACACACACACACACACACACGTACACACATACACACAATATGCATTTTTTATTTTAAAAAATTAAGACAGTATACATACCACAAGTTGGTTTTGTTTAATATTTTTGTTTAGCCATTATGTCTCCAAATACCTCAGACTAGAGTTACACTCATGATAACCTAGATTCATTCTCCCAGCTGCTGGTCTTACATTCAGCAATTTTTGTTTAGTTTTAATGCTTAATTTAATAACAATAATGTAATACAGATTTTAAAGCCTTTAATTTAGTTTATTTAAAACAATTTGTGTATATACATACAGGCATGTGCATATACAGGTATGTATCCTAACCTGTGCAGGCACATAAGAGTGTGTGTGTGTGTGTGTGTGTGTGTGTGTGTGTATGTATGTGTGTGTGTTCATCTGATCACTCACAGGCCAGAGAACAATTTCAGGTGTCATACCTGAGGCATCAGGTTCTGTCACTGGGACCTAGAGCTTACAGAATTAGGCTAGACAGGCTGACCAGAGAACCCTGTGATCCACTTCCCCAGCGCTGGCATTCCAAGCATGTGGAATTTTACAGGGATAGTAGGATTCTAACCCAGTGCTTCATGTTCGTGTGGCACTCAGAGTCTGCATAACACCTTAAGCAGTGCCGTCTTTGTGACAAAAGGGAGACATTTCTTTCTATACACTCCACAGCTCTGCTTTGCTTCTTTTCTGGAGTGACCCTCAGTGTTTCAACGGCCCCTTCCTCCAGCCTTCTCAACAGGCTTATGGCTCAGACGAGCGGCAGTCAGAGGCAGAGGCTTCGTGTCCCTTGTGTCCATGGCCTGTGACATTTCTTAAAACCTCTCCTTGCTAAGCAAACCTGTCTCCTGTTGAATTCATAGACATTCCAGGTGAGTAAAAATGCTGCTTTCCCCTCAGAAAACAAAAGGAGACATTCTCTATTTTTTGATCAGATTTTTTTTTCAATTTCACCAGTATCTAAGCATTTGATCTATTCTTGGTAAATTTTAATTAGCTCTTGATTTGAATATCATTTCAAATGTTAAGGTCACTGTTTTGCTTTCTTTAATTAAGGAATCGTCACGAGGGCTGAACTACACATTAATGCTGTGATTTATAAAAAACGGCTAAGACCATAGTCTCATTTTCAAAAAAATTAATGTGGGTTTTCTCCTTTCAAGTGCATTTCTGCAAGTGCTGGGTTTATCTCTGTTCTGCTTGAATGAAATAATATGGTAACTGCAATTTGAATTAATTCTAGTAAGCAAAAAAAAAAAAATTACCATCTACTCAAATTGGCAATCCTGACCAGTTCCCCGGCCTTCCTCCACACACCTACACCACTCAACCCCACACTTCTAATTGCACGGTTGACACTTACAGCATTGGGCCCTAGGGATGAAAAAACTTCCCATATGATTTCTAAACTCAATCCATCCTTCAGTAATTACATTTGTAGATAATGGAAAAGAAACCATTAACACAGAGTGCTTTTAAATCATAATTAATTGCACATGCAAATGCACTGCTAAATTTGGATGCCCAATTAAACAGCTAATTGCATTGAAAATGAAAGCGTGCCCTTAAATTGAAGACCAAGAGCCCTGGTCCACCTGTGTGCGTCCTTTTACTTAAACAAGAGACAGTTTCCATCTTCAGTCCAGCCATAGCCAGGGAAAGGAAACAAGCCTTTGCCTGCACAGAGCCAGAATTGGAGCCAATCACAAGCTGTCACACACTGACATCTGTAATCCATATTATCTATTTCAAAACCAGATCATCAGAAGATAGAGACCCTAGGGATCCCAAGTCTTTTAGACCTTCAGAAAGTGTTTTTTTGCTTTTAATCGAGGAAATGCTGTGTTATACCATAACATTATTCAGCAGTGCAGGAAGCGTTTTTAATGTCTTGAAGCTCTGATACAAGTAGTTGGCAGTTAAGGTGAATCAGTTTGAATAGAAGTCAAAATTATCACTACCAAATACACTATAATATAGTTCTATGGCAAAGATTATATTTCTATATATTGGAATATAGATATTGCATCTTGTTACCTATCTAATAATATGCATATTATTAGAATAGATGGCAACTCCTTAATCATGGAAAGAAATATACAATTACCACCCACTAGAACAGGCAATCATGATTCAGAGAAGTCAGGATTCCTGACTCAGGTTATCCACAAAAGCTAAGTGATTCTATTTTAGTACTCTGGCCTTCATCAAGGTGGTGGTAAGCATTAAGACTACACTTTGTGAGATAAAGGAGTTTAAAGTATTTATCACTCCAAGAGAAAATTTAAAAACCAGTAGCCATGTTATAAGTAAAATTATCAAACTATCTAGAGATCAAAAGTAATTAGGCAGAATAATGTTTTCCCAGAGTTGCCCATATTTTAATCCCTGAACCTGTGCCTATATTAGCTTACACAGAACAAAAGCTAATTAGGTTTCAGATGGATGGAAGCTTGCAAATCAGTCAACCTTAAAATAGGTCCTGGATTCTATCTGCACAGCAAGTGTGGTCCAAGGCTCCTTCGGAGTGCAAGGTGGAAGCAGAGGGAAGCCGAGGAGGATAAAACTCTGCAGAAGGAAGGGCAAGATGGGCGGGGCACTGCCAACTGTGAGCTGAGGAAGAAGGATGCTGTAAGCCAAGGCATGCCAGGGATCTCTACCAGCTAGAAAGGTAAGGACGTCAATCCTTCCCTAGACCCACCAGCAGGAAAGCAGGGTCCCGATGACTCCTTGATTTTATCCTTATGACATCATCAGATTTCTGACCTCAAGATTTGTAATGTAAAGCCAGAAAGATGGCTTGGTGGGGGAAAGGTGCTCACTGCCAAGCCTGATGACCTGAATTTAATCTGTGGGATTCACATGCGAAAGGGACAAAACTAACTCCCATATGTTGTCCTCTGACCTCATATGTGTGCTATGGCATGTGGGACGACACACACAGTACTTGCAATAAAATTTCCTAGAATGAACAGTAATGTTAATAAATGTTGGTTTCTTAATCCACATAACTTTTAACCAGTTATTATAGGAAGTAGACAACTAAAATCATTCGTGCCAAAAATGTTTGCAAACAAATAGCAAACAATTGCTTATGGAATAAAAATCTCCAAAATGCTTTGGCTCTGCAGGGTTGATACAGCACAGGTGATGTTCGTGTGTCACCCAAGCTCACTCTAGTCTGCACTCGGAGAGTCCACTGACACTGCAACTGCTGCAGAGACATGCAGGCTCTCACTTTGCAAAGATAACATTTTCTTTCTTTTATTTATTTTTTTACATTTTCATTAGATATTTTCTTTATTTATATTTCAAATGCTATCCCCTTTCCTCATCCCCTCCAACTCCCCCCTCCATCACATCCCCCGCCTCCCCCTGCTCCCTAACCCACCCATTCCTGCTTCTCTGACTTGGCATTCACCTACCCTGGGGCAATGAACCTTCAGGAATCCAGGGGCCTCTCTTCTCATTGATGTCTGACCAGGTCATCCTCTGCTACCCATGTGGCTGGAGCCATGGGTCCCTCCATGTATACTCTTTTTGTTTGTTTGTTTGTTTGTTTTGTTTTGTTTTTTTGAGATAGGGTTTCTCTGTATAGCCCTGGCTATCCTGGAACTCACTCTGTAGACCAGGCTGGCCTCGAACACAGAGATCCGCCTGCCTCTGCCTCCCAAGTGCTGGGATTAAAGGCGTGTGCCACCACCGCCCAGCCATGTATACTCTTTGGTTGGTGGTTAAGTTCCTGGGAGCTCTGGGGGTACTGGTTGGTTCATATTGCTGCTTCTCCTATGGGGCTGTAAACCCCTTCAGCTCCTTGGGTCCTTTCTCTAGCTCCTCTACTGGGGACCCTGTGCTCAGTCCAATGTTTGGCTGAGAGCACCACCCTGTGTATTTGTCAGGCACTGGCAGGGCCTCTCTGGAAACATCTATATCATTAAATTGCAAAGCTTCTGTAAGGCAAAGGACAATGTCAATAGGACAAAACTGCAACCAACAGGTAGGGAAAAGCTCTTTACCAACTCTACATTGGATACAGGAATAATATCCAATATATACAAAGAACTCAAGAAATTAGACTTCAGAGAACCAAAATAACCCTATTAAAAATGAGGTGCAGGGTCCTCTGGAAGTGTCATGCCCAATTTTCTGAGGAACCACCATACTGATTTCCAGAGCGGTTGTACCATCTTGCAATCCCACCAACAATGGAGGAGTGATCCTCTTTCTCCACATTCACGCCAGCACCTGTTGTCTCTTGAGTTTTTAATCTTAGCCATTCTGACTGGTGTGAGGTGGAATCTCAGGGTTGTTTTGATTTGCATTTCCCTGATGACTAATGATGTTGAACATCTCTTAAGGTGCTTCTCAGCCATCCAAATTTTGTCTGGTGAAAATTCTTTATTTAGCTCTGTACCCCATTTTTAATAGGGTTATTTGGTTCTTTGGGGTCTAACTTCTTGAGTTCTTTGTATATATTGGATATTAGCCCTCTGTCGGATGTGGTGTTGGTGAAGATCCTTTCCCAATTTGTTGGTTGTCGTTTTGTCCTTCTGACAGTGTCTTTTGCCTTACAGAAACTTTGTAATTTTATGAGGTGCCATTTGTCAATTCTTGATCTTAGAGCATAAACTATTGGTGTTCTGTTGAGGAACTTTCCCCCTGTGCCCATGTCCTCCAGAGTCTTCTCCAGTTTCTTTTCTATTAGTTTCAGTGTGTCTGGTTTTATGTGGAGGTCCTTGATCCACTTGGAGTTGATCTTAGTACCACTCCTGGGCATATACCCAGAGGATTCCCCTGCATGCAATAAAGACACATGCTCCACTATGTTCATAGCAGCCTTATTTATAATAGCCAGAAGCTGGAAGGAGCCCAGATGTCCCTCAAAGGAGGAATGGATACAGAAAATGTGGTATATTTATACAACAGAATACTACTCAGCAATTAAAAATAATGAATTCATGCAATTTGTAGGCAAATGGTTGGATCTGGAAAATATCCTAAGTGAGTTAACCCAATCACAAAAGAATACACATCAATTGCAATCACTGATAAGTGGATATTAATGAGCCCAGAAGCTCTGAATACTCAAGGCACAATTAGCTAAGCAAAAGATTCCCTAGAAAAAGGACGGAGAGGACCCTGGTCCAGAAAAGACTAAATCCAGTTTTGTAGAAGAGTACCAGAACAGAGAAATGGTGTGGAGGGGGGTGATTGGAGAATGGGCGGGGTGGGGGGGAAGAGGACTTATGGGACATATGGTGAGGGGGGGAACTGGAAAGGGGAAAGCCTTTGGAATATAAACAAAGAATATAGAAAATAAAAAAATTAAAAAAAAAGGATACACCCTCTCACTCAAATGCCTCGATGTAGGTTTCTAATACCTGTTTTATGACAACAGACCTAGCAAGATTTTATATTTTGAAATTTCTAAATTCTGTGTATGTAGGTAAGGGCTATTTCACATAGTATAAGAGAGAGTTGTTGCAAATAAAAATAATGTGATATTTTGGGGAAAAAATGAGGTACAGAGCTAAACAAAGAATTCTCAACTAATGAATACTGAATGGCTGAGAAACACCTAAAGAAATGTTCAACGTCCTTAGTCATCAGGGAAATGAAAATGAAAACAACCATGAGATGGAATCTCACATCAGTCAGAATGGCTAAGATCAAAAACAGATGACAGCACATGTTTGTGAGGATGTGGAGAAAGAGGAACACCCCTTCATTGCTGGTGAGATTGCAAGCTAGTAAAGCCACTCTGGAAATCAGTTTGGCATTACATCAGTAAATTGGTCATAGTCTTACCAAGGACCCATCTATACCACTCCTGGACATACACCCAGATGCTCCAACATGTAATAAGGACACATCCTCCACTATGTTCATAGCAGCCTTATTTATAATAGCCAGAAGCTGGAAAGAACCCAGGTGTCCCTCAACAGAGGAGTGGATACAGAAAATGTGGTACATTTATACAATGGAGTACTACTCAGCTATTAAAATGCTTTTTATTTCTCCATTACCTAAATAAGATTGGTCAGGCTGTCTGTGAAGGTCTATATCATGCTGATATAAGCCACTTTGATAGATGGCTAATTCTCTTTTGTTCAACAGGCTGAGTCGAGATGCTTCTGAAATGATGGTTTATATTCTAGTGGATTCATAGTGAATTCAAAATATCAGCAAACTACTTTTAATATTTTCTGCCTGCCCCCACCCCACATATCTTTGCAATACATTACTGTGTAGATTGTAGTTTGTCACCCTCGTGATTGTTGCAACTAGCTAATGATGCTCTCTGCATGACAAGAGCATACAAATAGGTAGTGCTAGCACCAAATCAGGTCCACATGGCTTAAAGGGGATGAGTAAGAAGAAGCCTGACTTGCTTGTGGCTGGATTGACTTGCACCTTAGAGTTAACCAGTGTGGCCACCAGACATCCCATGTATGTAGCGAATCTTGAATATGAATGCAATTTCATTGACTTCCATTGAGAATTTCATATTTTAATAAATTAAAAATCAGTATTCTGACCAGAGAAGCACTAGCATTTATAATTACTCCTGTGGGGCATGCATGTGCCAGCGTAGGCAGAGCTGTCTTTGTTTGTCACCCTTTCCATTAACATAACATTCAAGCTTCTGCCTAAGTCTGATTTTCACTGAGTATAAACAAATGACTCAGAAGAAACACGGGTACAAGGAACACTTTCTTTACAGCAGCAAATATTCATCACGGAGAGAAATAATGGCTCTAGAATTATTATATGCTTTTGACAAAATGAGAGACAAGAAGTCAAGAAATAATTACTTCCAAGCAACTAAGGAAGCAATTATGATTTGTTACTCAGATAGATGGCAAAGGCTCAGAGACGCCAACCCCCTCCCCCAAAAAAAGGTGAATATAAAAGGAAGAGATGAATACTACAGAGATGAGAGGCAAGCTTGGCCAATGCTTTCATCCCACCACCCCCCCTTGATCTCACTATTTACTTTGAGGAGAACCAGCTGTATCCAGATGAGGTCACTCAGGTACCCCCATGGGGAGGATTCGAAGCCTTCCAGACAACAGCTGGCAGAGAAGTGAAGGGACCCACTAGCTAGACAGGAAATTATCTCATTGACAAAGCCTCAGAGTTCATTCAAAGATTCACATGATGCCAGTGGGTATAGATGAGTGGATCCCGTGTAAGACCAGGAGCTGGAGTCACAGACCTCTGAGAGAGACCTGTGAGATCTTTGATGTTCAGAAACTGTCTGATGAGATTTACTTGAATAAATTTTGAGGCAACTTTTACTCACCAATAAATATCTATCATCTAAAAATTAAGGGTAATCTGTCTTCACATAAAAGACAGCAAAGACATAACAGACAGCAAGCTGGAAACTATGAACCAACCCCAACCCCAATTATTCTAACTATTTTCGCGAGCTCATCTATCTCATGTGAGGTAGCATGAATACTCTTTCGGAATTGCCTATAACCTGAAATGTGACATGGAGGGTATTGTGGTGGGGATCCTAGAGACCCCTCTGTTTAAGTGTTTTGCCAAGATGCCTCACATAACTCAGAGAAGCTGCCACAGTCCAGGCTAGAGTCACTGCAGTGAAAAGATGTGGATTGAAGTTAGCAAAGCTAAGAGGACAAGGCAGGGTCCAGAGGGGACTAGGAACGTGCTTTCTGCTGTGCTCTCTCAGTTGTCTTGCAAGCGTGGTGTCACTTAGTTATCCCAGGTATGACCTGCGCTATAGCATATGGTCCACTAAGTCTTGGAAATCTGGGTAGAGTATCTCTGCTGCCAATCTTAGTGACCTAGTTACTACTTCCCCTAGAAGTCATATCAATACAATATAAAAGCACAGGCCTCTGCCATTAGCCTCATTTGCATAAGCTTTTTAGCATGCTAAAGTCATGGAATAATACATATTTCTGGTTCAGATCAGATCAAAATCATGAATGAATTAACATTATTCATTGAAACTAAAGAATCATTGCAGACTTTTATACCAAACGTTGGTTGGTCACTAAAGGGAATACTCCATAAAAAATGCCGAAGTGAGAGGGGATCAAATAGGGGCATGTGAGTATGTCTTCTGTGATCTGATGACACTAGGAAGTGGGAAAGAGATTTGAGCTGAGGAGGCACCAGAGGTCTCACTTCACTGGAAAATCATTAGGCTGGAGTTTAGCTTGGGGAGCTAGCATAGAAAGCAGAATTCAGACATTCCGACCATACTCAGTTCCACATGACAAATTTTAGCTCTCAGATTTTAGAAAACACATAGTAATCCTCATCCTCCTTTTGAGCTTACATTATTCATATAAACTCATTCTTTACACCTGCACTAACTCTTCCGATTTGCATCCCACACCCGGCATTTCGTTTCCATCCCGACTCTTTTCAACATTTATTCCATTTTCTCAAACCTGCATATGTCTACTGTAAGCCTCTTCAAATAAACTCTCACCTCTTCAGCTTCTAGGCTTTTCCTTGCTCTGCTAACAAATTCGCCATTCTCAATTCAGGTGGGCAAACACAAATTTTAATTTATAGCAAACTATAGGGGAATCACAATTGTATCTTGGCAGCAATCAACTCTACATTTGAAATTAGTTCCTCTGCCTCCACTGGGTCACCTGTACTGCCTTCAGGTGGGCCCTTGTGGAGAGTTTTCTTAAGGTGAGAAAATAGCTTGAAGCAAGAGGCCCAACATTTCCCCGCATAAAACATATTTTTGTGGACTGAAGGGATTGAATCACTTTGAATCTCCTGAAGTCCTGTTTTGTAAGCACAGCTTTCACACCATGCTTTCAGTCTGTGTTTTTAGCTTTTTATCAGAAATATAAAGAATTCGGGGTTATCCCTATAAGCCAGGTCTGCATTTGGATCTGGAAAGAGCTGAAGCAGAGGATGATAGATGCAGTTCAAATATAGCATTGACGAATGTCACCAGCAGCCATGTGACTCACAGGTCTGAGAGGCAGGTAGCTGGCTCCCTGCATGACGAGTTTCATGTCTACACTGTTACATACCAGAGGTCTGCCTACTATCATTTGTTTCCACAAGTGTCTCATTGTTTGGGGGTAGAGATCCAGGATTTGGTTAAAAAGAAGTAAATAAAACAGGTCTGTGTAGATGGAAAATCATAAGAGCAGGGAAGAGTCTTCAGATGACTTTGTATTAAAATTAGCAGCATGTCTGTTGCACGCTTTTGTGCATCCACCCTTGGAGTACTGCAGTATCAGGAGGGTTTGGAGGAAGACAGGGGATATGCTCTAGAGGTCTCTCTAGTGCCACAAGAGATCGGGCAAGAAGGAGAAAGATGGGCATGCTGCACAAATGCAGGTGGTCTGACTTAAAGGCATCTCAACTGAAACAGCAGCCATCCCTAGCGATTTCAGAGTGCAGCCTCCCAGTGTTGCCAGAGCTGTGTGATGTCAACAGAAAGGCGAGGTCCTAAACTGGCCACATAAACTTAAAAAAAACAACAACAACAACAAAAAAAAAACTTGAAAGATAAATGGAGGAATGAAATAATAATGATGGTATATACCACGGATGAATCTGGGAAACATAAGCAAGAAATACAGTGGGTTTATTGATTTCAGGTGCTGTGAAGCAACGTGCAGGCTCAAGACTTGCGTCCCTCAGAACCTGAAAATACTAGAGGTGATATCAAAACACAGGGGCATTGCAGAGTTATATGTTTCCCAAAGAGACAGAAATCATATTTGTGAGGAACACACATATGTTCAAAAGAAGAGAAAATCCTAAAAAGACGCATGTCTACAATGCCATGGCCATAAGTAGTTGAAAAACACCACACAGCTAAGGAGGTCAAGCCCAAGATCTCAAGGGGTGCCAACTGTTATGGTTTGTATATGCTTTTCCCAGGGAGTGGCACTATTAGGAGGTGTGGCCTTGTTGGAGTAGGTGTGTCACTGTGGGTGTGGGGTTAACCCTAGTTGCCTGGAAGTCAGTCTTCCACTAGCAGCCTTCAGATGAAGAGATAGACTCTCAGTTCCTCCTGCACCATATCTGCCTGGATGCTGCCATGTTTCTGCCTTGATGACAATGGACTGAACCTCTGAGCCTGTAAGCCAGCCCCAATTAAATGTTGTCTTTTATAAAACTTGCATTGGTCATGGTGTCTGTTCACAGCAGTGAAACCCAAACTAAGACACCAACCATAGGGTTGATGGAGTCATCTATCAAAAATATACCTGTGACCATACTACTGAGGGTCTCCGGCTATGCCATCCAGGGCCAAATCCGAGGCTTAGACAAGTCCCAGACTCAGGCTCCAACCTTAGTTCAAGTTCTCAGGCCAGCTTCTATGAAAGGACAGAAAGTATAAGACAGAAGATATTAATGTAGGCATTGGCTACTGTTTGCAGGAAGCTGGTGTCCTTCTGTGCTGTTCATGTGAAGAATTCTGATGTAGGATAGGGTTTCTGAACAAAACAAAAAGTAAGAAATGAGGACAGGAAGGAACCTATTCTAAACTGGTTATTAAACATCTGGGAATATGCTTAGCATAAAAACATTATTGAGACAGCTAGGAGCAAAGGGAACACAGGATTGGCAGAGTAGCTGGACTCCACCTGCACCCAGGAGCTGGGAGCACCACAGAACTCTGTGCCAGTGCAGAGCCAGTCACCCAAGGGTGCTGAGACAGGCTTGCTAGCCCATAGGAGGGGCAAGCGCCAGCCAGAGACAGCAGGATCAACAAACACCAGAGATAACCAGATGGTGAAAGGCAAACATAGGAATATTACCAATAGAAATCAAGTCAACATGGTACCATCTGAACCCAATTCTCCCACAACAGCAAGTCCTGCATACTGAAACACACCAGAAAAGCAAGATTTAGATTTAAAATCACAGCTCATGATGCTGACGGAGGGCTTCAAGAAGGACATAAATAACTCCCTTAAATAAATACAGGAGAACACAAGTAAACAGGGAGAAGCCCTTGAAGAACTAAGGGAAAACATAACAAAACAGGTGAACGAATTGAACAAAGCCATTCAGGATCTAAAGATGGAGGTAGAAGCAATAAAGAAATCACAAAGGGAAACAACTTGGGACATAGAAAACCTAGGAAATAAGTCAGAAGTCATGGACGCGAGCATCAACAACAGAATACAATAGATAGAGGAGAGAATCTCAGATGCAGAAGATACCATAGAAAGCATTGAAATGCAAAATTCAAAAAGCTCCTAACCCAATACTTCCAGGAAATCCAGGACAAAATGAGAAGACCAAACCTAAGATTATAGGTATAGAAGAGAGTGAAAATTTCCAACGTAAAGGGCCAGTAAATGTCTTCAATAAAATTATAAAAGGGAAATTCCCTAACCTAAAGAAAGAGATGCCTATGAACACACAAGAAGCCTACAGAACTCCAAATAGATTGGACTAGAAAAGAAATTCCTCTTGTCACATAATAATTAAAACACCAAATGCACTAAACAACGAAAGAATATTAAAAACTGTAAGGGAAAAAGGTCAAGTAACATATAAAGGCAGACCTATCAGAATTATACCAGACTTCTCCCCATAGACTATGAAAGCCAGAAGAGCCTGGGCAGATGTCATACAGACCCTAAGGGAACACAATGCCAACCTAGGCTACTATACCCAGCAAAACTCTCAATTACCATAGATGGAGAAACCAAGGTATTCCATGACAAAAATGAATTTATACAGTATCTTTCCACAAATCCAGGCATTCAAAGGATAATGAATGGGAAACACCAACAAAAGGAGCAAAACTACACCCTAGAAAAGTAAGAAATTGATCTTCTTTTAGTAAACCAAAAAGAAGAGAGCCACACAAACATAACTCCACTCTAATAACAAAAATAACAGAAGCAACAATCAGTTCTCCTTAATATCTCTTAATATCAATGAACTTAATTCTCCAATAAAAAGACATAGACTAACAAACTGGATACAGAATCAGGACCCAACATTTTGCTGCATATAGGAAACTCACCTCAGGCACAAAGACAGACACTACCTCAGAGTAAAAGGCTGGAAAACAATTTTCCAAGCAAATGGTACCAAAAAAATAAGCCATTCTAATATTGAATAAAATTGTCTTTCATCGTAAAGTAATAAAAGATAAGGAGGGACACTTCATACTGGTCAAAGGAAAAATCTACCAAGCTGAACACTCAATACTGAACATATGTGCTATAAATACAAGGGCACCCACATTCATAAAAGAAACTTTACTAAAACTTAAAGCATACATTGTACCCCATACAACAATAGTGGGAGACTTTAACATCCCACTCTCATCAATGGACAGATCAGGGAAACACAAACTAAACAGAGAAACAGTGAAACTAGCAGAAGTTATATACCAAATGGATTTGACAGATATCTATAGAACATTTTATCGTAAAACAAAAGAATATACCTTCTTCTCAGCACCTCATGGTACCTTCTCCAAAACTGACCATATACTTGGTCACAAAACAGACTTCAGCAGATATACGAAGATTGAAATAATCCCGTACACCCTATCAGATCAACACAGACTAAGGCTCATCTTCAATGACAACAAAAACAACAGAAAGCCCACATACACATGGAAATTGAACAACATTCTACTCAATGATAAGTTGGTCAAGGAAGAAATAAAGAAAGAAATTAAAGACTTTTTAGAACTTAATGAAAATGAAGGCACAACATACCCAAACTTATGGGACACGATGAAAGCAGTGCTAAGAGGAAAACGCATAGCTCTGAGTGCCTCCAAAAAGAAACTGGAAAGAACATACACTAACAGCTTAACAGCACAGCTGAAGGGTCTAGAACAAACAAAAGCAAATATACCCAAGAGGAGTAGACGACAGGAAATAATCAAACTCAGGGCTGAAATCAATCAAGTAGAAACAAAAAGAGCTATACAAAGAATCAACCAAACCGGGAGCTGTTTCTTTGAAAAAACCAAGAAGATATATAAACCCTTAGATAAACTAATGAGAGGGCACAAAAAGAGTATCCAAATCAACAAAATCAGAAATGAAAAGGGGGACATAAAAAATATTCAGAGGAAATCCAAAATATCATCAGATCCTACAAAAGCCTATATTCAACACAACTGGAAAATCTGGAGGAAATGGACAATTTTCTAGACAGATACCAGGTACCAAATTTAAATCAGAATCAGATAAATGATCAAACAATCCCATAACACCTAAATAGAAGCAGTCATTAATAATCTCCCAACCAAATAAAGCCCAGGACCAGATGGATTCAATGTAGAGTTCTGTCAGAACTTCAAAGAAGACCTAATACTAACACTCTTCAAACTATTCCACAAAATAGAAACAGATGGAACACTACTCAATTTGTTTTATGAAGCCACAATTACTCTGATATCTAAGCCACACAAAGACCCAAAAAAGAAAAAGAACTTTAGACCAATTTCCCTTCTGAAAATGGAGGCAAAAATACTCAATAAAATTCATGCAAACCAAATCCAAGAACACATCAAAATGATCATTCACCATGATCAAATAGGCTTCATCCCAGGGATTCAGGGATGGTTCAATACATGGAAATCCATCAATATAATCCACTACATATACAAACTCAAAGAAAAAACCACATGCTCATTTCATTAGATGCTGAAAAAGCATTTGACAAAATTCAGCACCCTTTCATATTAACGGTCTTGGAAAGAACAGGAATTCAAGGCCCATACCTAAACATAGTAAAAGGAATATACAGCAAACCAGTAGCCAACATCAAACTAAATGGAGAGAAACTTGAAGCAATACTACTGAAATCAAGGACTACACAACACTGCCCACACTCTCCCTATCTGTTCAATATAGTACTCTAAGTCCTAGTCAGAGCAATTGGACAACCAAAGGAGGTCAAAGGGATAATAATTGGAAAGGAAGAAGTCAAAGTATCACTATTTGCAGATGATATGATAGTATACTTAAGTGACCCCAAAAATTCCACCAGAGAACTCCTAAACCTGACAAGCAACTTTAGCAAAGTGCCTGGATATAAAATTAACTCAAACAAATCAGTAGCCTTCCTGTTCTCAAAGGATAAAGAGTCTGAGAAAGAAATTAAGGAAATTGACACCCTTCATAATAGTCATAAATAATATAAAATACCTTGGTGTGACTCTCTCCAAGCAAGTGAAAGATCTATATAACAAGAGTTTCAAGTCTCTGAAGAAAAAAATTAAAGAAGCTTTCAGAAGATGGAAATATCTCCCATGCTCATGGATTGGCAGGGTTAATATAGTAAAAATGGCCATCTTGTCTAAAATGATCTACAGATTCAGTGCAATCCCCATCAAAATTCCAATTCAATTCTTCATAAAGTTAGAAAGAGCAATTTCCAAATTTATCTGGAATAACAAAAAACCCGGGATAGCTAAAACTATTCTCAACAATTAAAGAACTTCTGGGGGAATCAGTATCCTTGACATCAAGCTATATATACTATAGAGCACATGGGCACAGGGGAAAATTTTTTGAACAGAACACCAACATCTTAAGCTCTAAGGTCAAGAATTGACAAATGGGACCTCATAAAATTGCAAAGCTTCTGTAAGGCAAAGGACACTGTCAATAGGACAAAATGGCAACCAACAGATTGGGAAAAGATCTTTACCAATCCTACATCTGATAGAGAGCTAATATCCAATATATACAAAGAACTCAAGAAGGTAGACTCCAGAGAACCAAATAACCCTATTAAAAAAGGGGTACGGAGCTAAACAAAGATTTCTCAACTGAGGAATACTGGATGGCTGAGAA
This sequence comes from Apodemus agrarius, assembly GCA_964023405.1. Lineage (NCBI taxonomy): Eukaryota > Metazoa > Chordata > Mammalia > Rodentia > Muridae > Apodemus > Apodemus agrarius. The sequence continues at coordinate 52,484,674 of OZ030024.1, forward strand.
ACACCTAAAGAAATGGATACAAAAAATGTGGTGTATATACACAGTGGAATACTATTCTGCCATTAGAAACAATGAATTCATGAAATTCTTAGACAAATGGATGGTGCTGGAGAATATCATCCTAAGTGAGGTAACCCAGTCTCAAAAGAATACCCGTGGTATGCACTCACTGATAAGCGGATATTAGCCTAGAAGCTTGGAATACCCATGACACAATCCACATATCAAATGATGTCCAAGAAGAAGGAAGGAGTGGCCCCTGGTTCTGGAAAGGCTCAGGGTAGCCATGTAGGGGAATACCAGAACAGGGAAGTGGGAAGGGGTGGATGGGGGAAAAGGGGGAGGGAAGAGGGCTTATGGGACTTTGTGGGAGGAGGGATCCAGGAAAGGAGAAATCATTTGAAATGTAAATAAAGAATATATCGAATAAAAAAAAGAAAAATGTTCAATATCCTTAATTATCAGGGAAATGTAAATCAAAACAACTCTGAGATTCCACTTCACATCAGTCAGAATGGTCAAGATAAAAAACTCAGGGGACAGCAAATGCTGGAGAGGATGTGGAAAAAGAGGAACACTCCTCCATTGCTGGTGGGATTGCAAGCTGGTACAACCATTCTGGAAATCATTTTGCCTGTTCCTCAGAAAATTGGACATAGCACTCACCATCTGATTACCCAGCTATACCACTTCTGGGCATACACCCAGAAGATGCTCCAACATGTAATAAAGACACGTGCTCCACTATATTCATAGCAGCCTTATTTATAATAGCCAGAAGCTGGAAAGAACTCCGATGTCCTCAACAGAGGAATAGATACAGAAAATGTGGTACATTTACACAATGGAGTACTACTCAGCTTTTAAAACCCATGAATAATGAAATTCTTAGACAAATGGGTGGAGCTGGAAATATCATCCTGAGTGAGGTAACCTAATAACAAAAGAACACACATGGTATGCACTTGCTGATAAGTGGATATTAGCCCCAAGCTTGTGATACCCAAGATGCAATTCACAGACCACATGAAGCTCAAGAAGAAGGAAGACCAAAGTATGGATACTTTGATTGTTACTGGAAAGTGGATTAAAATACGAATAGATCATAGCCAACCAATAGAATGAGCATAGAGTCCCCGGTGGAGCAGCTAGAGAAAGGACCCAAGCAGCTGAAGAGTTTTGCAGCCCTGCAGGAGGAACAGTAATATGTACTAACCCATATCCTCAGAACTCCCAGGGACTAAACCACCAACCAAAATGTATATATGGAGGGACCCATGGCTCCAGCTACATATGTAACAGATGAGGACTATTTCAGACATCAATGAGAGGAGAGGCCATTAGTCCTGTGAAGGCTTGATTCCCCAGAATATGTGAATGCAAGTCAGGAAATTAGGGAGGGAGGAAGGTGAGCAGGGAGAGGTGGTATGGGAAAGGGGGTTTACAGAGAGGTAATATGGAAAGGGGATACCATTTGAAATGTAAATAAAGCAAATATCTAACAAAATAGTTAAAAACTCATTATTGCATTAGAATTATAGAGAAGCATCATCTTTTTTTTATAAACATTCCAAAGTATTTCCTCTTTCCAGGTTCTCCCTCCCCATAAGTCCCATAAGCCCTCTTCCCTCTGCCCATTCCCCAATCAACCCCCTCCCACTTCTCTGTTCTGGTAATCCCCTACATTGCTGCATCAAGCCTTTCCGGGACCAGGGCCCTCTCCTTCCTTCTTCTTGGGAATCATTTGATATGTGAATTGTGTCTTGGGTATTCAGAGCTTCTGGGCTAATATCCACTTATCAGTGACTGCATTCCATGTATGTTCTTTTGTGAATGGGTTACCTCACTTAGTATGATATTTTCCAGTTTCAACCATTTGCCTAGGAATTTCATGAATTCATTGCTTTTAATTGCTCAGTCATATTCCATTGTGTAAATATTTTTCTGTATCCATTCCTCTAGTGAGGGACATCTGGGTTCTTTCCAGTTTCTGGCTATTATAAATAAGGCAAGCATTATCTTTTAACTGTCATTTTTTCAATGGTAACGGGAGAGAGCCACTTTCATATTAGAGATAGCAGGGAATAAATTGTGGCTATCTCAATGGAGAAGGGCTTGGCAATGTGTATCAATAAATAAAACCTGTGTTATTTTAACTAGAAGTTTCTACTTTCAGAAAAATATCTGTTGACATACTTGCAAATATATGGGATAACATCATACGAAAGTATGTACTGAATCATTTTATTTAAAATTCAAAATATTAAAATAACCTGAATATATTCAGAGGAGTTTGTACAAGTGTTTTATATAATGTTGAGCATTAATTAGCATCAAGAATTTTAAGGGTTTACTCTTATTGACTAGTCAGTATTCTTGTAAAATACATTATCAGGTAGAAATAAATTTTATCTTCTTTTAACACACAAGAAAAATGAGGGCATACATGCAAATGCACGTGGTTTGGCACCATAGGGTAAATGTGGGGTTGGCTGTTCCCAGAATCTTATCTACAAATTATGTATAGACAACTTGTTTTTGCAAGTGGAAAGTCTTTCATTATTGCCCACAAGGACACTAATGTAGATCTGTGTGTGCTTGTATAGATTTCCCCCATGATATGCACATATGTACAACATATCTCCTAAGTTTATCCATCTATTATAGCTGATGCTGTGTACCAACTTATAAGAGTTAGCTCACCATCACCATACTTGATAGAAGAAACTTAAGAGAAGGGAGGTTATATGTTTCAGAGGACTTCAGCATGTAATAAAAGAGACAGCATAGTCTAGAGGTTCAGCAGAGGGTAGCAGTGGCATCTAGTTTACCCTGTGTGTTCCAGAAGCAGAGAAATGGCCATGCCAGCATTGAACACATGTTTGCACATGCCTGTGCCATGACAAGCTCATAGAGATCAGAGGAGAGTTTGGAGGAACCAAATGGGTTCCCAGGATCAACCTTAGCTTATCAGACTTGGCAACAAGTAAATTCACCTTGTGAGCTAGCTTGCCAACCCTGGTATATGTTTTTATTACAATGATTTGTTCTCATCTGGTTTTTCTTTTAGAAGGATGGGGACATGAATACAGGCTATATGCACATTCAGGTAAGTAATCTGCCACCGAACTACCACCCTACCACTTACTAAAGATTGTTGGAAGAGGTGGTTTCTCTAAATGGTCTAGGTTGGCTTTGAACTCACATTCTTCTTGCCTCCATCTTCAGTAACTAGAGTTATAGATAAGCACTGCTATGCTTAGTTTCATTGCTGTATCATCTTAACACTATTTTCCTTCATTTCTCAGTTAAGATGCTAGAAGATAATTATACCCATGAAAATTATCTGAGTGGCTATTGTTTTACACTTTACTAATTGAAACACCTAACTATTGCTCTAGGGGACATAAGAAAAGAATTAAGTTATTACATATAAGGGCCATTACATATAAGGGAGAGTGCTTTGATCTTATGCTCTGTCTAAAAGGTATACTCTTGGCATTCTTCAGCTATAGGAAAGACAGGGGTGTGGTGATACACACACTCTAAAGGAATCAGTTTGGTACAGAAGAGAGAGAATGTGTCACAATAAACAGAATTTAGGGCCAGATTAGTTTAACTAGTCATAATTCTGAGCCCTGGTCCTCATCAAGAAGGTGTCTGAGGTTAGATCCCAGGCCTTGGTATTCTGATCAGAGCGCATCTGTAGTGGAAGGAAGCAGGCAAAGGTCATTTGAGTTCCTCATTTCCAGGAGGATCCACTGTGGATCTGACAATTGAAAGTTGCCCAACGACTTTAACATATTTCTGCCCTTGTACTTCAGCTGTTTCTATTTACCATCATGGTGCTTGATATCTGAAGAGCATGGGTATCGTTGCTTGCAAAATTGCCCAACTTAAAATTTGATAATTTCCTTAATTTTGAATGTAGACACTCACCACTATCAGTTTTTCTCTTAGGGAGACTTTTAATGTATCTCATGAATTTTGAAATTTTGTAATTTCAGTTTCCTTTACTTAAAATCTCTTCCTTCCCCCTCTCTCTTTGTTGTTTCTTTGTTTCTTCCTTCCATCCTTCCTTCTTTCCTTCCTTTCTTCTTTCTTCCTTTCATTATTTTGTGACAGTTCTTTCAAATTAAAAAAAATATGTGTATGGGTATCTTTATTGCATGTTCCATGTGTACTGAAGAGGGTGTCTGTCCCCTTGGAGCTAGAGTTACTGATAATCATAAGACATTATGTAGGTTCTGAGACTCAAGAACAGGTACCATGGAAAAGCACCTGCTTTTCTTAGCTTACTAAGCCATCTCTTTAACACTTGTTTTGTTTTGTTTTGTTTTGTTTTGTTTTGTTTTGTTTTGTTTTGTTTTGTTTTGAGGTAGATTCTGTTTGTGTCGTCCAAGCAGGCCTTCAACTTAAAACCCTCTTACTTCTGGAGTAGGATTATTCATTTTCACATCCACATGTGGTTCTCTATGACAGCATTTGCTTCTGATCTTTATTTTTCCTGCTGCAATTTGATTATATTTCTCCCTTCTCTTTCTTCTCTTCCTTTCCATATACCATTCTCTTTCAAATTTATGGCCTCTTTTTTCATTAATTGTTATTAGCACTTGAGTGTGTGTGTTTGTGTGTGTGTGTGTGTGTGTGTACGTACGTAAGAGAGAGAGAGAGAGAGAGAGAGAGAGAGAGAGAGAGAGAAAGAGAGAGAGAGAGAGACAGAGACAGAGACAGAGACAGAGACAGAGGGTGTGGGTGAAAGGGAGAGAATGTGGGTGTGGGTGAGAGTGTTTGTTTTGTACATGTGTGTACAGGTGTGTGAGGTGGAAACCCCTCAAGGTTGGAGTTACAGGTATGTGGGCATCATGTGAGGTTGTTCTATGGGTGCTGGGCTCTGACCTTGGATTCCATGATCAGACAGCAAGTGCTCTTAACATCTAAACCATCTTTCTGGCCCTTACTTTCTTGGTGCAATTATATTCTTCTTTGCCTTCTGTTTTGCATAAAAGGCCACATTCCCTGCGTGTCTTTAAATGTAATGGCACTGTGTCACACACAGCACATAGTTGCTACTGTTTTACTCCATTTTACTGTCAGAAGCAATCACTAGCCCTACTAAGGTTGGCCTTAGTACTGAGTGAAATAGAAGAGACCCTTTTTGGTTGTTGGGAGCCTTCATAAAGAAATTGATCTCTATTGAATCAGCATCTCTGTGGTACAGAGGTTTGGGGCTTCCTTTTCCATCATCGTTCAGATACACATGTCAATTAATGTTTACAGATGCATTTCTGTAACTTGAAGGCATTTCTGTAACTTGAATGCAGGCAACACAGGACTCTGAAGTGCTCAGAGTCCACTGCATTGAAATGTTTGTCAATGTCTCTTTGGGATATCTGATGATCAGGAAAAGAGACATCAAACAAGAAGTTCTAAAGACTGTGTCTCAGACTTAATGTACTCATTTCCTCTTGGAGCAGAAATTTTTGACATATTTTGACTTCTAGGGTTAAACTTTTGCTAATAAATCAAATAATATAAGAATCTCGACAACGTATTGTCATGATGAAAATTAAATCAGACATCTAATGATGTAGACTCAAACGTTGCATAGCTACGATGTAACAAAGGATTCATCAAAGGATCTTGGATTGATAAACCAAAATTGCTGAAGTTTATTATGAATAGTAAACACAAACTTTTCGGATTTGTATATTTCTGAATAAGTCATTGCCTTCTACATTAACAACAAAACATAGTCGACATTCCCTTAAGGACCAACTTGGTTCCTGTAAATCTCTAGACAGTATTGTCTATGTTAGCTACAAGCAAAAAATATCATCTGAAACCAAACCTCTAGATTTTATTGTTTTATTCACTGTGGAATTCATCAGAAGCAGAATGAAACTCAACAAAAAGAAATTTTTGGATTCTCTGTAGTGAGTTGAAATCATATGAAAGGGATGAAGAAAAAATCAGGCTTTTAAAACTCTAACAGGAAAACACCCTGTTGTTTCCTAAAAATGGACTATTAAGTCATGGCCACTCTTCGGGGAAGGAACTGCTTTGTCTGCTGAGAGCATATGAGGCATTTTATTTATTTCTCTTCAGAAGATCTGATACAACCTGTCTAGGGTGTGAAGAAAGTATGCTTTTGCTCCCTATCTTGTGTGAACTTCTCTATTGTAATTCTTTTGTTTGGCTTTTATATATTTTACATTTCTACATTGAAGAACAAAACTTCAAGCTCAAAATACTGCATCATGCTCATGATATTTAAATAAGTGGATATCTAAGGAGATCAATTGCAGATATCTCTAATAAAATAAGTGTGCTTCCCTGCCAAGAGATTTGCCAGTACCATGGATTGACAATAGTGTGGGGAGACTTGGTTCACTGCCATTCTTTACATATCAGAATGAAGGCAGCAAACTTAGGGTAATTGTTTAGTATTTATGTGGATGTAAGGAGTGAGTCATAAGGTCAGAAAGTCCCAAACAGAAAAGAAAGATTAAAACTGAACACACAAGAAGCTACAACATGTCCAGAAAAGAAATTCACATGGGAAGTGCTCCTAGATCTTCAGTGGGCCTGACACGTACAAAAGCAGAAGTGTAGAGCCTTAGCTGTGGGGGAGAAGTATCCCAACATGGCAGCTTCTATTGTACCCATGGATTTAACATTAAGCTATCTCTTTGAGGATTAACATGTTGAAATATGTTGCCTGTAAGTGATAATGAAATCAATAAAAGCAATATTAATATGGTATTTGCCTACATTTTACCTCACAGTTCTGTCTTCTATCATTTATTTACTACCTATCATCTGTCTATCTCTATCAATTAATCAATCAATCAATCAATCAGTCTATCTATCTATCTATCTATCTATCTATCTATCTATTATCTACCTACCATCTACTTATATTTATACAGCTATCAGCAATCAATTATTTACCTTTTCTCTTTCTCTATCTCCTATCCATTCACATACATTTATCTACACATATACCATGATATGATAGGATATGATAAGAATATGATATGACATACTGCAGAATAGTTTATCAAATCTAAAAGGTTGCCTCTCTAGCCCATCAATGAGAGAGAGGGAGCTCTCAAGTGAAAATTGGTAAAAGTTCAAAGCTTAATATCAAACACCAGATTGCTATTAGAGAAGAATCCCACCCTCTCTTTATTAACTTTATTTTTCATACTCAGTATTCTTTGTTGGAATATTTATGGCTTGAAAACAGGCTACACCGTGTTAAATCTTTGATCCCTAAGCCAAAAACATAATAAGCAGTGATGGACATGCCATTGCTAAGACAAATGATATTCTTTCTATACAGATTTTATGCAGAAGGAACACTGGGAAAGGGAACAAGTGAAAAGCCAAAGCAAGAAGAAACAGTCTTCAGATTGATACTGAAATAACAAGCATTCTAGAAGACAGAGAAATAATTCATACCCATTAACACTGGCTTCAGAGTGCACTCTGTTTCTGAAAAGTCTAGCAGCAAAGTGTGTTCCACAGAAGGGCTCAGCAACAAGAAGGGACTCTTGGCTCTGGTACTCATGCTCAGCATGCCTGGCTCAGCCACTGGTTCTCAACCCCAGCGAGACTGGAGTAGTTAATTCCAAATGTCAAACCTCTGGGTACCTGTTTATTCCATCATGTCTACTTCCTCAGAACTAAATCCACCATTTTTCCAACCTCAGTTAAGTCCACAGCAGAGATGAAACATTTATACTAATACATTCCTTTGTACACTATGATAGACATTGCTAATCAATCACCATAATCTTTTTTTTTTGCTGATCCCAGACATCAGAGTTGGACACTTCTCAACCCAACTCCCTGGGCAGTCAGCATAATAGGTTTAGCTTATGAGATCAAACTTGACTGGTACATGGCGTTAAGTCTCTGAGATCTCTCTATAAAAAGCAGCAGGGATATAGGTCAGCATAAAATGCTACAGAAAGGAGAATGGGCCTTTAGGCATGGATGCTTTGCTGAATAGCAACAAAATTTCACAGATTCTGTACCACTTCTCTCAAGTGATACATTATTATGCTGCATGGATACATACACACACGTGCCATGTGTTGTTCATGTACAAGTTCATGTGTGCGTGTAACCTTTGATCATCAAGAGAAAGCCCAATTATGATCAAGTCATCCTCTCAGTGGCATTTGGTAGACAAATCATTTGATAGACCTTCTTTCTCTTCCAGCTGATCAGTTCTTGGTTTGAGGGCTGGGACTCGGGCTCCTGCCGCAGCCACACATACTTTTGCTGACACTGCACTCCCCTGCATATCATTGTGCGTGACATTCCGAGTGCAATCAGAAGCACGTCAGAGATGACTGCCTCTGGGTTTGGATCCTGTAATAGGGGACTTGGTATAATCTTCACGCTATGGATATTATTCTTTAATGCAGAAATGGAATAATACCATCATAGCAAAGAGCAAATTGAGTTTTGCCAATCCATTTCTCACATTTCTTTGAAAATTTTTATTTCCTCAAGTTCCCCTTGGTTGTGAATTAAAAAAAAATCATAAAAGTAAGAGATGCTCAAGGAGTTTAGACTATGTATTAAATTCTTGCCACAGGACAAATCTCCTGACCCAGGAAGATTTATTTTAAAACTTTTATAAATAATCCCATCCCTTTTCATATACTTCCGCCTACACACTAATTACATTTTGAGAAATGCAAGAACAAGTTTGATTGGCAGTATTCTTATAAGACAGGAAGGTGGCTTAGCCTAAGCTATAGAATAAAGCCAGGTTACCCTTGCAATGTTTTCCTCCTCAATCTTTATCAATGTGTCAAGAAGAATTCATTCTTCCTGATTTGATTAGATTCTTGAAAGCCAGAGGGATTGGAAATACGGAATTGCTCATTTATGGCTCATGTAGTGTTATTCTGAACCCTACTTTGTGTGTGCGAATGGATCCAGAAACTTGGGCTGAGCATCAATTTCTCTGGTACTCTGGGAAATAAACTTGGCCTGTAGTCACCATAATTAGAGTTACTAAAAATCTACATATGGATGTATGTGCATGGTTCTTAATAAACCAAGGCTGCTAATAAACCGACAGGTAGAGGAAGAGATGTCTGAATGATGTACATTGCTTAAAGTGACTAGAAATGCTGAATTGAATCATATCCCATGATATTAAGACACTAGAGGAAGCAGAGTCAAGACAACATTTGATATATTTATTGCATCCCAATTTAATGGACTATTTGGCGTCACAGGCAGGCTTGCTGTAGAGATGCCAAAGAAGAGTCAAGGCTTCTTGTGTGCTGTGTCTAGGAACATGGCTGGGGCAGGATGGGTACCACGATGAGCCAGAACACTGCTTTGACACTTCACTTTGTATTAGGCCTTCAGTGGCTTTTTCTGTGGACAGATTTTGCTTTTTCCTTTCATACCCATTACTGCCGGGTCTGACATGGCTTCGTAAGGGGAGGTGTGACACAGTTCCTGCCCTGAAGCATCGCTAGGCTGTTGATCCCATGACCCCCACATGTGCTAATGCTTGCTGTTGCCCAGAGTTGATCTGCTGTCTTTACTACTCTACTTTCGATCGTTCTTTCTGGGGACTATACTTCCCCATTACTCGGAGCTAGTCACGCTGTAATAATTGAAACAGATGCAGTTTTCAAGAATGAGGAATGGAGATGGTCATGAGGCTGTGAGGCCGTGGGAAAGGATCTAAACAATACAACCTCAGGGGCCATAAAAGCCTACATGGTCCATTGTAGGAAGAGTTCATTGCCAGACTTGGCCTTGAATTTGGAATCATGAGAAGGTACATTGTACCCTCACATTCAATGACCCCTGCATTGATCAGCCAGGGTGAACTTGAGGATATCAAGGATTGAAAGCTGAAGTGGTCTCAAGAAGAAAAGGTATGGATAGAAAAAGTTGGAAATTATATATGATTTAGGAATAACTAGTATTTGAAGAATACATGAGGCTATGGAATTGCTAGGATAAGGAAAATAAGAATGGAGAGTTAAAAGATGAGGTAGACGCATGTAAAGTTAGTGCTCTGTTTTTCTAGCTGATGGAAGATAACAATGTCTAGAAAGACAGAGAGAGCTAACTGTTTTGCTTACATACATTCAAAACTTTGTAAGGAATCATTTTAGTTTTAGTAGTTTGTCATTTTTCTATTCTTAAACGGAAGCAGTTACTAAGGAGTGCTGTCTGCTCTTCCAGGAAACCGCAGGAGCTGTGCCCAGCCGCTCGTGAAGAACAAACAGGCTGGGGAAAGCTCTAAGGGAATGTGCTTTTGCTTTAAGTTTAGTTTAGGCTCTAAGGAAACAGGGGTTGGAACTATTGAGCCTGGATTCATGGAATTTATGTAAACAGGAGAATTTTTGATGATTATTAACAATAATCCATTCCCCGATGATGTAGTTTTAGTGAACAAAAGACTGGGTTCAGGCTCTCTCTGGTTATTAAGCTATTAAGCTGAAGAATTAAGCTGAAGGTGAAGAATAACAAATACGGAGAATTGCCAGGGAACAGAGAGAGTACCTGGAGCAGCAGCTTGCCTCTACTACCGACTCTGAGTCATCATCGAATCAGTGCCATTCCTATTCCCTCTGTTCTCAGGACCCACCTCATGCTGTGGCTGGACCTTGGCACACCGCACCCATGGATATCTAGATGCTTCATAGCCCATGTGACTGACAACACACTTAGGAATTTCTGTTTGTGCTCACACATTGGCCCGTCTGTTCGATTTGGTTTTGAGACAAGATCCTCTTGTAGTCCCTGCTGTTTTTGAAGTTGCCACATAGCTGAGGCTGATCTTGAACTTCTAATTGAATGGAGAAGAACTGGAACCGCCACTTCTCAAGTGCTTCAGTTACAGATGTTTGACACCACAGCTTGTTCTTGTGGGGCTGGGGAACGAACCCAGGGTTTATGTAGACCAGCAGGTTTGAGTGGCATCATTCTCCAGTGACATTCAAATTTCAGAAACCATATAAAGAAGACCCTGAAATATAAGAAGAATTCTGGGGCACACACTATCAAGGCATTAAGTTAGACTAGGAAGGTTGGTTCTAGATGTGCATGGCTTGTACTGTAAACAGAGCAGCTTTCATGAGTTGGTTGTGTTATTGGCCTGGTCCCATGCCTCACACATAGGCACCGTGTACATGAGATGAACATACATCACTACTACTTTGCTGTGACTACAGTATAGTTCATCTTTAGCATTTTAAACAGAGATTTGAATTCTCTCTTTGTGCTATTTATGTAGATATTATAGTCAGTTTTACTTGCAACCCCTCCCCTGATCTTCTCTCAGTTCCTATATGTTTTAAAAGGGCTGTTACTCAAGCGATTCCCCCCTTTGGAAACACTGGGTGGTGGCAATAGATTAAAGATTTTCCACAACTGACATTCCTTCCTGAGAAATAACACAATTACTGCTGCAGCAACCTGTTATCTTTCAGAAAGAAAGTGAGATAATTACAATGTACAGTTATTTCTGGCCAGGCAGTGTTGACTAAAAACCACAGGATCTACCTTTTCATACTTAATCACTTTTTTCTCCCACCAAGTACAGATCAGTTAGCATGTCTTTTTGACTGCCCTTCCCAAGAGCAGACATATGTGGTACCCTGCAGATACAGTGTAGGGAATCAAGCTTGAGGACTCGGAATGTAGCTACACTGTCGAAGAAGAAAACTAAGCCTGGATACCAGTGTGAGGCTGGACCTGTGAAGGAGTATCAGTGAGGAGTGAGATTGCCAGCATCTCAAACACATTTTTTTCAAAGAACATTTCAGAGACAAAGTCTGGTCCAGCTACAGTCATGTCTGGTCTGTGCCTGTGAATCACACTGTAGTTTGCCTTACCATCCAGCTGTCTCTACCAGTTTCCTAATTTCTTTTGTTTGGTGCCTGGAAGGCTAAGGCTGTCTAAATCATTTTAGCCGTGTACATGTGTGGCGACACCCCGCTTTCATACCCAGTGACCTGAATCCATCTTTCTCTGTGCCTCAGGCTTTACTCCTTTGTTTACGGCAGCAATTAGAAAAAGAATAAGCACAGATATTCAGTAAAATTCAAAGCGCCGCTGTATTAGGGCTTCATAAAACTTAAGCAAAGTGAGCATTAGAGATCTCTATGGGCCTGCTTGTCATGTGTGCAGGAAATAATGAAGTCATCAGAAATTAATCATTTTTGTTTGAAGAAATCTTCCTGCCGAACACTGAAGGGGTAGGGGCGGGTCTAAGGGACAATAATGAAATAGAGCCAGTCTCTACATCTCAGGGGCCTTAGAGAAGACTTCTTTTATCAGAATTAGTTCTAAGCACTTGGCTCTCTTTCAAAAATGAAACCTTTTAAATCACATAAAATCCCTGGAATATTGTTGACTGTTTCAGCTACGTGGGAAGGTGAAACTGTAGAGCTCTTGAGGAACTATGTAAAACATAGTCATTATTTTTTTTTAATTGCTTGAACTGAGAGACAATCAAGGTAGCTAGGTTAACGTCTCCCAAAGGGTGTCTACCTACTGATTCAGGTTTACATTTTCCAACTTATCTTAGTCTTCCTTCAAAGCATAGAAGGTTTATAAGAAGCATTTGCAGAAATTCTCCTGCCCTTTCTCCCAGCCTCCCCTGCTCCTGTGGGAAAGGCTCTTACGCTGCAGAGAAGAATTTCTGTGGATTTAATTGTGTCCCTTAGTGTGAAACCAGACCGGTCTGAAATACTTCCAAAAAATTAGCAGATTGTCATCCGTTTTCTTCTCATTTGCTGCCCCAGGGACAGACAAGGGAGCTGTTGCTGTGGCAATTGTTTCCTCTCTCCCCTCTTTCACTGCTCCTGCCAGTACAAACTCATCCAAATGTGGTTTTAGGGTTCACAGAAGAAGTGCAAGCCTTAACCTCAAAAAGCCAAACTTATTTTCCAGTTCCATGATTTCCCTCCCATTGATATTTCAGGAGGGAACTGGTTTCCATTTCACACCCCTTGGGAGGTGGCATTATCTTATCACCATGAGAACTAAATTAGCTGCTACTGTCCCTTAGCCCGTATTCTGAAGTCAGCCAATTGGAATTTGCTATGCATAAACCCTACTACAGGATGCCATAAATGTTCCTTTGGCACCTTTTCTAACCTGTTTATTTCTGGTAGCCACGACCATGTAAAATTTAAGGAAAATATTTCATAGCTCTCATAATATGCTATAATTCAGATCCTGCCTAGTCCTCGAGCTTGTTGTATATCTACATATGAAGTAGTCCCTAAGCCCAGACTTCCTCAAAAACAGCTTACTGAGCTGCCATCCTTTGTCTTGCTAAGCCAAAGTATTCACCGGCTATTCAGACACCTATAGCCCTCTTTCCCAGGTGAGATTCATAAATTATTAATGAGGCTAAGTGGAAAACAAGTCCAGGCCTTCCCAACATAGGAGACTGTAAGGTATGGTCATGTAAATTATCCCTGCTTAGCTAGCTACATCCTTTACTATGTTAATGTCAAGCAATTGTCTACCGAGAGCAGAGATTTCCTCTGAGCAGACAAGACATAAGACTTAGAAGAGAGTTAGTTAGTGGGAAGATGAGTTAGTCTAGAAAGCAGAGTTTCCAGGACCAGGCAATGTGCCTGGCTCTGAAGAGAGCTTCTTAGTTGGTGGGAACATGAGTTAGTGAGAGAATGATTTAGTCTAGAGAGCAAGATTCCCAGGGCCAGGCAAGATGCCTGGCTTTGAGGAAAGCTTGTTAGTGAGAGAATGGGTTAGTCTAGAGAGAAAAGATTCCTGGAGTCAGGCAAGATGCCTGGCTCTGAGGAAAGCTTGCTAGTTTAGAGAAGAATCTTGCTAACTTAGGCAAGATCTCTAGCTTAGACAGAAATGGCTTAAAATGTTTTAGCTTATAACCTAAGGGCGCTACCTATGTAAGCTAGCGTGCCTCATTTTTACTATGTAATTGTCAGAACCTGATGCTCTGAGCAGGGAGCCATAAAACAGGGCTCCTCATTAGAGGAAATATAGATTTTTCTATAATATGAAGTATCCTGCGTCTGTGTCGTCATTCTCGCCGATTCGTGCCTTCCTGACCCCGGGATCTTGGTCTCCCCTGCAACCGAACTCCCACGAGGAGCTACGGCTTGCAGAAGGCTGCAACCAAAGCTGCCACGAGCAGCCGCGGTCTGCAGCAGAATTTATCCTTGCCAGTCCTAGAGCCTGAGCTACCTGGGACCAGTAAAATGGACAGCAAAGCAAGAGGTTCTGGCTCTGTCTCCTGAGGCGAGGAAAAGTGAGATGCTTGGTCCTGAGAAGGAGGATAGTTTCATGCCAAACGACTGAATCTCATGATTAATTTTTACTTCTGAGAGCAAATGCACTTGAGGAAGGTCAGTGCTCTTCAGTTTTAAGCTCTCACCATTAGGTCCAGGGCTACATTCAAAGGCTTTCTAAAGGAATCAAGGCTTAGAAGAGACTCGAGCCAGCTCAGCTGATGCCAACACAACCAATTTCTTTGAGAAATCGGATTTTTCCCCCCTCACTCACTGTTTACAAATTTCTATTTATCATCTGACTTCTACTTTGACACAGGAGTGAGTCACCAGGCCTGGAATGCCTGCGATTTTCCAGCCAACCAGGACTATAAAAAGTATTACTATAATGTGCCTAAGGCTCCTACAACTCTATAGGACAGCGAGGCTAGACCTGCCTGTGAGGAAGAACCTGAGCTTTATCTGGAGCTTTAGCCATCAGGAGGATCCTAACATATTAAGAATTGCTGTGGGTGCCTTGCTGTCCTTAAAGTGTGAACAAACAATGCTATTTACACCAACATCTGCTTCCTTCTGGTGTCTGGAATTTTGGTTCATGCTTGCAGAGAATACAAATGTGACTACCTCCCAATAGAAAAAGTGGGCACTAAGTCTTGTCCATCCTTATAGATAATACTTCCCAGACATTGTATAAGAGATTGAGTGTACTATAGTGAGGCAAGTGTGGATGGGACTCTTGTAAGGCCTGGCTTGGCCTTATGGGCCTCAGTTTTTGCAGGTTTTGTTTGTTGTTTTTGGTTTTGTGTGTGTGTGTGTGTGTGTGTGCTTCTTCTGTGACAATGTGTAGCAGAGACTATGTAGCTTTAGGTTGAATCATGTGAGTCCTATGAATAAGTAAAACCTGGGCGGGGGGGGGGGGGGCTCCACTCCTCACATGATATGGAACTCCATTTTTCACCCAGCCTTCTATGGAGGGGTTGTTTCAGCTCACAGGATGGGGATACGGTCTGTCAAGGTGAGGGAGTCATAGAGTCTGAGGCAGTAGTGAATACCTTCACATCGGCTTCCAGAGTTAAAATTTTAAGTCGTGTGATCATTGTTTAATATCTCCTTACATAACCCACCAAGAACTCAAATCACTCTAACTTTTTTTAATTAAAATGATTTTATATGTATGGGTGTTGTACCTGCAGATATCTATGTTTTATGATCATTCAGTGCCTGTGGAGGCCAGAAGAGCTCATCATACCCACTAAAGCTAGAGTTAGAGATGGTTGTGGGGCAGCATGTGGGTGCTATAAATCAAAACTCCACAGGAGCAGCAGCAGCCAGTGAACTAACCACTGGGACATCTCTCCAACCCCTCAAAACGACCAAGCTTCAGTGTTCTGGTGAATTGGAAGTAAGTCACCAGTATTCATTCTAGATTTAAGCTATTTTTTTCCCACAACAGTGTGTTGTTTTCTATTTAAGCTGGGTGCTTTGGCGGCTTTTAGTCTTCTAACAGGATGGTAATTTTCTTAGTACCACCCCTAGTTTTGAAGCACTGAATTAGAAAACATGGGGCGTGATGAGTTATTTTCACAGTGGCTTGAATTTTCTGTGAAGTCGACATAAAATGTCTTATCTCAAAAAATCATTTTGGAAATGAGGAGCTGTAATATTACCAAGATATATTTTTTAATGTCTGATATAAAGAACTATATCTATATCTTTCAGATATTCATCAGAAATGCCATTAATGAAAAATCAGTGGGCTTGCTAAGTGGTTATTAGATTAGGTAGGTCACGGACAAATGAGGGAGTACAGAAAGGAGACAAAACTTTGCCTCAGAACAGCACTATTGTCTCTTCTCCAGCTGCTAGGTATCTGTGTTCGAGTAACCTGAGAAGCCATGGGCATCCAATAAAGAGAAGAGGCTCCGCTATGTGCAAATGCCGCTGACTGGTCACACTGGGTAACCTGCCCACCAGGGGCAGTGCCTCTATTCTGTAGACCCTCCTCCAGGGTCAGAAGAGATGGCTTAGATAAATAGATAAATCACATTATGCCACAATTGAACCTTCTTGAAAACAGAATTTTATTGATCTCAGAAACTGAAACCAGTGAGGTTACAAACATGGGGTTATAGATCCAAACTGCAAAGATGCCCAGGAATCATTAGATAATACTTAGGCCACATTGCTTAATTTTGAAGGGTATTTTTATTTATTATTTTTAGTCAGAAAATGGAATGACAAAATCCAACAAACATGGTGTTGTAATAATGGAAGATGAATCCCACAGACTGTGTCTGGACCACTGTAGAGAGTACTGAATAAAACGTAGTTATTATACACAACCCATGTTCTTGGGAGAAATCACAAAGCTTTTGATAGACAGATGGTCAAGGAAACATAAAAAGATAATTAAGGATAAATCTCCAATGCCCTCTCAAGCTATGAATTGGAGTTTTCTACCTAGAGATCCTTTATAGAAAAATCCCTGTTCTGGTCTCTAGAAGTGCAGTGGGAAAGAGCATGGGCTGCTCATGCAGAGGGCTCCGTTCAGTTCCAAACACCCAAACCAGGCTGCTCATTACTATTTATAACTCCAGCTTCAACTCTCGGAAGGCACTCCCATGCATGTGCTCATACACACAAAGGTGCACGCATAAGCGACATAATGAATCTTAAAATAAATAGAGAGGATGTAATTTTTTAAAATCAAAATTTGGAATGCAAGCACCTCCTTCTTTTCATGAGTCACAATTTGCAAGATTCTTCTGCACATGCTCTTCTAGTACTTCATCGCATTTCTCCATTTCCCCATTCTAGCAATTGAAGGTGCCTTTCAGAGTTCCTAATAAGTCTGAGAAAAGAGTCTACAAAGGCTTCCATCCTTCTGAGAATGATCCAACGCCACCTCACATTCGGTAACTTTAGATTGGGGCCAACTTAGTAGAATCTTTCCTCTTCACTTTCCTAGACTATCTTACAAACAAACAAGCAGAAACAAGCCTCATATCATTTATTCTGATGGTAGCAACTCCTCCTACTGATGTCTACTCTACTCCCTCATTCCAAGGAATATATTGATAAAACTAGCTTAGGTGTGATGCCTCTCATACGTGAGCACAGCATGTTATCAGGATATAGATTAAATACGATCTGTTGAAAGTTCATAATTATTGTCCTAGGTTCGTTTCTGTTGATATGATAAAGTACCCTGGCCAATAGTAACTCAGGTGGAATCACAGTTTAAAGTCCAGTGTAGCTAGTATTTCAAGGCAGGAGAAGCATCTGCTAGGTAGGCACATCATGTCCACAGTCAAGATCAGAGAGAGATACACATGTGTGCTTGTTAGTGTCCAGATTACTTCCCAGCTTGCCCTTGCCCAAAGAGCATGCATATCATGCTCTCATTCCATGTAGATAATTCCTTTTTGAGGATATTCCCAGGGGAATCCAGATTATGTCAAGTTAGCAATTAAAGTTGACTATCGAAGTATCTAAGGACATAAATAGTTATAGAACAAGGGAATCTTTAGATAGATAGTAGACCTAGAATATACAAAGGTTACAAAATGAAGTACACCCACATAATGGAGCCATGTGGTACAGGAGTGGAAGGCCCTCATCATCTAATCAGGTAGGGCAGAGCCCAACACTTGAAACGTTAGGAAACAAAGAACCTAGTACACTAAAGAAGATCAGTATATGGTCAACGGGCATGGGATAAATTATGAAGTCAGTGGTCTCTATTATGTCTATAACCAAGAAGGGTCATAGCTTTGCTATACCACTTTAAGATCCAGGCAAGCTGCAGTCACACACCTGCCCAGGAGCTATCTCAGATCTGCAGATGAAACACACACACACACACACACACACACACACACACACACACCACAGAGAGAGAGACACACACACTAGCTTATTTTTAAACTGCCTTATTGGCTCTGATGACTGGGCTCTTCTAAGCCTTCTCTAGTCCTTACCTTTACTTCGAGTGCAACATCTCTAAATCTTCCCTCAACTTAGTTGCCCAGTTACCTTCTGTGAAGCTCATAGGTATTGCTGCCCAGGACACTTTCCACCTGCCTTTCAGTGGGCCACTTTCCTATTCTGCCTACATTTTGGAAGATCTCCCCTACAGCTCTCAGTCTGTTCTGTCTCTAGCAGGTATCTCCATCTCTTCCTGCCCTCTCTTCTCTCCTCACCTGCAGGAACCTGGGAAGTCCCACCTCTTTCTTTTCACCCAGCCATTGGCCACTGACATCTTCATTGGTAGATCAAAACTAATGGGGGGGCAAGGACCTTCAGTGTCAGTAAACACAGATTCCTGATTAAATGGAAGCATCAGAACCATTCTTCTACAATGGTGTGAAGATCAGAAGGAGGGAACAGCTTCCAATAAGAAAACAATATTTTTGTAATAAAAAGAACTAAAGGATATGATGGTATGGGAAAGCTTAAATTAACTGATAGGCTGAGAAAATTCGTAATGGCACCATGGGAGGGGAATAGGAGGCACACAGACAGGAAGGATCTGCAAACAAATGTAACATTGCTTTAAGGAGTGATGGAAAGTAGTGTATCAGGTGTGAATGGCCCAGACATGTGCCCTGACTGCCCCCCACCCCCGCACACTTACCAAGAATCATGGCATGTGCTGTCTCTAGTACATCCCGCTAACACCAACCAGAATGATCTTTGCTCAATGAACCTGTATTCAGGGTTTAAAGGTCAAAGTATATGTCATTCTCAAGGGAGAGTTTCTGACTCCAATCTGGCTGAACCTGATTAAAATTTTCTTTGTACTCTTTTGTTTATAATAATTACTTAGATCAGAGTACCCCATAACATTGCATTCGTTTCTCCATGTGGCTCTTTTTCCTTTAGATTAAAATTTCCTTATGCTCTGAGAAGCCAATTCATCTTTGTATACGCCTGGCACAGAAATTTAATTTAGATTAATGGGCAATTGCATAAATGAATGTGAGGAGAAAGTTAGAAAACAATAAACAAAGGAATCCAAAGAGCCTCATAAATTTAGTAACATGGTCAAACACGCAGAGTTTGTCTCACCTGGGCTTATACTTAAATCATGGGGACAAAAATTCTCCTTGTGTATTAGTCTCCAAAGCTGAACAAATACCAAAGCAGACAAAAGGTAAGAGCAGAGCAAAATACAAGAAAAATTTTCTTCACTGAAAATTTCGTTGTTAAAGGAAAAAGTGCAGGCTGAGTGACCCTGAAGGGACAGGCTGAAGACAAAAGAAAAAGTTTTTTAACCATCGTATATTTTTCCTTAACATCAGAAACTTTCAAACTGAAAATAGCTCTGAGACATTCACACATCCGAGTCCAAACATCCAGTGAGCACACAAACTGCTGTTTGGCAGGAGGAGAAAAACTGGTTTCCTTGCGGCCTTGGAAGGCCCTGGAGAATTCGCTCAACGTACTCTGCTCGTCTCGTCCATCCACTGTTTGACTTTGAAGTTACATTTCAGACCTGAGTGAGTGACCTGCCCAAGCACAGGCCTTGGCATTGGTGGTTCCAACCCAGCATCAATCACAAGACAAGGTTATTGGCATCAGGACACTTTTTCACTGAAAAACACTCAAGAGAAATATTCTTAATGGATTCGAGTGGAAGCTGACAGTGTGAGTCTTCAAGCAAACAACCAACTTCCAAAGACCACTTTATGATCAGTTGATTGGCTGAAGTTCTGTTCTCCAGACCTATGGTGGACACACCCACACCTATGGATTTGCTCAAGCTACTGAAACTCTGTAGGGTCTCCAGTCAGCAAATAATCTTATTAGGAAGTACTCAGAGACAGGAATGGGGACTCAGCTCTTTGTAAAGCTATCAAACTCAAGCTTCTAAACCTCAATACATATTTAACTTTTAGAATCTATCTCACATATACATTACATAGAGCTGAGACCAAAAAAAAAATGAAAGGCACATTTATTCAATGTATAGACAAATAATAAATAACACTGAGTGCTATAGAGTATGCTACGAACATACTGTAAAGATGACTATTACCCAGTCTCTGCTCTCAAGAGCCTCAAAACAGTGTCTTGAGAGGGGACAGGTAATAAAAACATAATTTAAATGAGAATAAAATGAGAGGTGTAGAGTTATAATACTTTATAGAGGCTTAAAATGGCCAGGATTCCCATCTATCTAAGGGAGAAAGGATGAAGACAGAATATTCCCATATTCTCAGGAGAACTGGACATGGGTACCCAGAGAGAAGAAAGTCTGAAAGTTAAAAACATCTAAACATTAAAACAGGAGAGTGGGGAGGAGCTGTTCATGGGATCACATATATGTATCTTCCCAGTGTGTGCCTCTCCCATTGTCTCCTGTGGGACTATGTAAGGCAGTCTGCGTGGCCTGATTGAGCAAGGCTTACTCTGAGACCCAGTAGAACATTCTACAAGGGACAGAACCAGTGACCCATGCTCCCAGACTCCTGACTCAACTCCATAATCCTGTGGCCACCAGTCAAGTGGGGTCAGGCTCCTGGTGTTCTGGCTGGACTCCACCCCTTCAGTCACCTGGCTACAGCCAGGTTTTCCCCCACCCCACAGTTGCCTGGCAACAGCCAGGTAACCCAGCCTGCTTTAAAGGGAGGGTTCTTAGCCCGTCCTAGCTCTCTCGCTTTCTCTCCTTTGCTACCTCTCTTGCCCTGGCTCTTGAACCCCTGTTCCCCCTCTCCCCCTTTTCTGTTCCCCTCTTTCCACGTGGTCATGACCAGTTCTCATGCATCTTTTCTTTCTCTCTTTACTTCTCTAGCTCCTCTTCTCTTTCTACTTTTCTATAATAAATCTTTGAAACTATGGACTCTCTCTTCTTATCAAAACCCACCGTGTAAGAGCATGGTACAGGACTCAGCATCTCCAGCCTCCGGAAAGGACCCAGCCTCTTCCCAGACAGGCTTCCTCAACAGGTACACAGACGGACGGGCCATGCAAGAACGTCCCCAAAGACCTCCTTCCCACTAGCCAGGCAGTCTTCCCTCCCCAGATACATGGGTGCCACCATCCCCATATGGGTTGGCAGGACCCTGCCTGCCTATTTTCCTGTCTGCGTGTGGCCCTGCTCATTTTTTCCCACATTCTCCCACTCTCCTTCTCCTGTGGTGTTCTCTGAGCTGTGGGGTAAGCTGTGGGGGTCTATGTCCCATTGATTTCTAGGCACCAAATATAATTTATTCCCTGTACTTTGGCCAGTTATAAGTGCCAGTAGTCACTGTCAACTGCTTCAAGTAGATATTTCTCTACCCAAAGCTGAGAGCACTAGTCTGTGGGCATAAACCTATATTTAGAAGGTGATTTGATAGGTACTATATCCATATCATAAAACAACAGCAATGGTTTATGATGAAGACTGTTGACCTCCTTAGCCATGAACTTTTGTAGCAGATGTGAATTATCACCCAAGAACTGACATCATGGTCAATCAAAAGCAGATGTGAATTATCTGCCATGGGCTAGACATCACAGGCAATCAAAAGGCAGCTGGTTGGTAACTCATAACCTCAAGGAAAAGGCATGGAAGTAGAACAGAAGAAGGGAATTAATGGGGGTGAGAAATATACAAGAGAGGGTAATGGGTAACTATGAGCAAAATGTAGTGTTGGCATGTTTGAAAATGATATGATGATATGATTAGTACATGACAATTAAATATACAAATATTTTAATAAATTTTAAAAATGTTTCACAAAATGAAATAATGACTGTCCAGGCTAGAGACTATGGGACTTCCAGCTGATCTTTTTGATAAATCATGGGAATCTGAGGTCTTAAAGAAGGAAAGAACAAAGAGAGTGTGTTCATTGCATCCTCTGCATCAAGTTCTACAGAAAGCCACAAAGAATAAGAAAAAAGTGCAATATAGGAGCATTTCCACCTCCAACCTCAGGCCTCCATACACATGTACATACATGTGCATGCACACTGTCAACACAATACACAGGGTTACACAATGCACTCACACAGAACGTACACAAAACACATATGTGCATGCACACCTCTGAACCCACACATAGGTTCACACTGTAAATTAATATATTTATTTATTATATATATATTATTTCTAGCTTCCAAATGAATGAGATTGAGGCTAAGATTATTTGTTCAGCGTCAGCACAATTACTGGGGTTTACCCCCAATCGATTTTCTAATGCTAGACTGGCTGCTTCCCCCTCCCCCCCCGCTACGCTCCCCAAATACTACTTGCCCTTTGAGTCTCTCCCTGGTTACTTCTGCTCCATCAGTCTGTCTGCAAGTGGCACTTCACCTGGGCTCCTGCTCCTGGTCCATCGTGTCTAATGGAGACCCTCTGTTCTCTCCATCTTCTTTCGCTTTCCCTTCTTTGTCCTGCTCTTCCTACTCCCCTCTCTTGTGCTCCATACCTGGTAACTGAAGCCCCGCGCACCCCTATTCTCTGCAATAACTAGCTGTAGCCACTTTTATTTAACCAAAATTGGAACACAAGGTGTATACAACAAAGGCTGATGTATGTGAATTCACTTGTCTTGGAGCAACTGGATCTTAGGTTTCAGAATTTAGCATTTGTATACATAGCACCAGACCAACCCCCAACAGCACACACTACACTCACATACACTACAGCCACACACTATACTCACCTACCACACTCACACACACTACTCACAAACTACATTCACACACACTACACCCACACACACTACACTTATATATACTACACTCACACATACTACACTCACACATACTATGCTCACAAACATACTAGACCCATACACACACTATACTCACACACACTATACACACACTATACTCATACACTACATTCACACATACTACATTCACACACACACACACACTACACTCACACACACTACATTCACCCATACTATACTCACACAGTATGCTCACAAGCATACTAGACCCCCCCACTACATTCTCATATGCTATACACACACTACACTCATACACTACACTCATATATAGTACACTCACACACATACTAGACACACACACAATACACCCCCACACTATACTCACACACACTACATACATATTATACTCACACACATTAGACTCACATACTACACTCACACTACACTAACACACACACTACACACACATACATACTACACTCACATGCACTATACTCACACACACTACACTCATACTACACTAACACACACACACTACACTCACACTACACTAACACACACACTACACCCATATCCACACTACACTAACACACACTATATTCACACACACTACCCTCACACTATCCCCAGACTTTCTTACACATGCACATGTACAACATACACATAGATCCATGTAACACACTCACACCAAACTCAGGCTTCTGTATGTTTGCAAACATAAGTGCATGCTTACCTATGAGTATATTTGCACTTAGGTTCACACACTACACTCACACACTCTACACACACTACACTCATACTCTATGCTCACACACTACACTCACACATACTACATTCACACACACACTATACTTCACACACACTACACTCACACACATACTATACATACTACACTTATACACTTACACACTACACTCACACTCAGAACACTCACACACACTATACCCACCCACACACTATACTCATACACACTACACACATATACATTCACACACACACTAGACTCACACACTACACTCACACTACACTAACACACACAGTACACCCACATACGTACTACACTAACACACACTATATTCACATACTACACTCACACACTATACCCACACACACTATACTCACACACACTACACTCACATTATCCACAGACCGCCTTACACATGCACATGTACAGTCATACACATGGATCCATATAGCACACTCACACCAAACTCAGGCTTCTGTATGTTTGCAAACATAAGTGCATGCAGTGAGTATATATGCACGTAGGTTCACACGCTACACTCACACAAATATAACTTTAAAAATTGAAAACATATGTGTATGCTCATCTTCCCTGCTCTCCTTGCAGCCATTACCACAGTTTTCTTACACTGCCTTTTTCTTACACTACCACAATTTTCTTACACAGTGGCTTTGATTCTTGACATTTCTAGGGGAGGAAGTAAACAGGACAGCATTATATAAACTGCAGGAGGCTGGGTGGAGGCGTCAAGGGAGTGAAGCTTTCTTTTGACAGGAATACAAGGTATGATGAATTGTTCCTTGGCCTCTCGCTGTTCTCAGACAGGGACAAAGCTTAAAAGGATAATGCAGGGCATTGCAGCTCTTCTCCAAAGATGAGCTATTTGGGTGACATCCCTTTCCAGTTGTCACTTTGCTTTGTGTCATCTTGGAACCAACTGACAGAACCACTTAATCCATCTGATTCAAGCAGTCAAAATTGAACTGTGCAACTTCAAGTCACCTTTGCACTGTGAGAGTCTGTGACTGCAGCCCAACAAGCTAACGCTGGGAGAGTGTGTGTGATTGTGTGTTCTTAGGAGATCTTAGTGTGACAGTTTTAGATAATGATAATTAGTGTCACAGGAGAAAAGCAGATCATTTCATCAAGACCTATAATAATAGTCTGTAATATTCCATAGGAATCACTATTTTCTTTGTATGACAATTTTTTTCTAAATTTAAGAAAAATATTTCATGACGGGTTAGAAAAAGATTTGAAAAACATCTGGTAGTTCAGAAGTTTCAATACTAACTAAAAATGCCTTACACCATATATATATATATATATATATATATATATATATATATAATATGTGTGTGTGTATATATATATATATATACATATATATATATATATACACACACACATATTATATATATATATACATATATATACATATATGTATATGTATGTGTGTGCGTATGTATTATAGATTACATATGTTATATGTAAGTAATATATGTGAGAGTTTGTGTATGAGTATGGATATATATATGTGTGTATGTGTGTGTGTATGCACATATATTTGTCATAAGATTTAACAGTACTACAATACTACACTCAGGATTCCTAGTTATATTCAGAAAAAAATGATGCTTATCTGTTCCTATTTAATGTTCCAGGAGAAGAGTATTCTTGAGAAACTATTAGAGACTGCAACTCAGTGTCTGCAAAGCATTTTCTTGAAGACCAAGGACATTAAGGTGAATGCCAGCATAGAGATAGTGTTTGCACAAATACTGGGTGGTTTAGGTGAATCTGAAACACGGGCTGACAGTCACAGTTAAGGTTTTCCAATATCTAATCCACCCAAAAGCAAAGACCTATTAAACAGTCCTTGGGACTTATCTACCTGTAAAAAGAACAAAAACAACTGGGGTTAAACATTGTGTTAAGTATAAATATTGAATTTAGTTTCAATAGTATTCTTAGACTGCAATGTATCAAATGGGCAATAAATATAAATTAATTCAAACTTATTGTGATGATAATTGAGAAGTTTGTAATTAATTGATTAATGCAGTGAGTTATCTTGTGAACTGGGCACATCAGTGTTGAAGTCATGCAGAAGTCCATGAAAGTAAGAGCATTTGGTCAACAATGGAAAAAAAATCAAATCTACAGTGCTTTTAAAGGATGGTAAATGTTGTGACTACAAAGGCTTGCAAGGAAGCCATGTGTGCATGGATTGATGGGGGGGGGTCAGTGAAACTTTCTGAAGAGTAAGGGAAAGCCATGATCTTACCACTCAGGAAGATACATGAAAGCAAATGATGGTCACACAGAGGACGCGTAGCCAGGCAGAGGGGGCTGTGAGCCCAAGAGCCTGGAGGTGGGCGCCATGAAAAGGATTACGAAATTATCTGACTTCTGTTTAAGTAGCTGTAAATGTGAGTAAGACAAAGCCAGAGGCAAGGGGTGCAGAAACAGAGGATGCAGTTAGATACTTTAAAACTCAAACAGTTGTTTTGTTTTATACCAGAAAGGAAAAAAGAAAATGCAGTATATCTGTCAGAAGATGTAGCTGTCAAAGGTCTTCATGCAAGTATGGGAAGGGAGGGAACAGGCCCGGAGACGGTGACAGAGACAGACACAGCGAGAAAGGGAATGTGCTCAGAAGGAAGCTCAAATTTGAGGTGTTTTTTAAGATTTATTTATTTACTTATTTTATACATGTGAGAGCACCACCACTGTTCTCTTCACACACACACACACACACACACACACACACACACACACGAATTGGTCATCAGACCCCATTACAGATGGTTGTGAGCCATCACGTGGTTGCTGGGAATTGAACTCAGGATCTCTGGAAGATCAGTTGGTGCTCCTAACTGCTGAGCCATCTCTCCAGCCCCTTGACGTGTTTTTAAGTTGAAGATGCTGACAAGAATTAAAGTAGACAGAAGAACCTCAGAGAGAGGAACATAAGGCTACCCCAAAACTGATTTTGTTACTGCTATGAATCATAAGGTAAATATGTGATATAGGACCCCTCATGACCCACAGGCTGAGAACTGCTGCAGAAATCTGTAGTAGTCACTGCAAGCAACTTGGGAAGAGCATTAAGAATAGAAGATAAATTTCGAGGAATTTAGAAAATAATTGAAACTTCCAACTTTATTTCCCCTACTTGTAAAATAAAAATACTTTTAAAGGTATCAGAAGATTCACTATAAGGATTGGACGTGGATATAAATAATAGTCAGTGTAAGAAAAGCAGAAATAGCACCGAAAATCTTCATGGGAGGATGAGCAAACATGTCTGATCCAAGCAGCATTTGGGGGAGACCGAAATATAATGGAATTGGTAGAATTGTTTTATTTGATGTTAGTGTTATTGGCAATAGAGGGGAGAGACTTGTGGGTAATCAATAAGTACTGATTTATTTAAATCTTAAATGTGATCATGAAGAGTGTGTTTGGCTACTTCAATAATTGTTAATGTCTGTATACTTAAGAAATATAAACATGAAGGTACAGAATGATGCCTTTCTCGAATAGAAGCCTGGGACTACATAAGAAGGAAATGTGGGAATATGCTCACTAGGAGCTAACAACAGCATATGAATGTTTAGTCTGCCATATTAACATGCTATGTCAGAGCATACACTGAAAAATGTTATGAATCAAATATGAATGAGAACACATCAAAACTATAGTTAATTTGTTAATGGATAAAAAGCAGCTTGCTCATGCCAACTGAAAATGCTTCTTGAAGAACGCAAAGCCAGTTCAGGAAGGCATCCTGAAGCAAGGTGCTAACGTAGAACTCGACGGATCCACCGTGTCCTACAGGGCAATAGAACAGCAACCTTTGCTCTCAGGGGTCAATCATTTGCATCTCGAAGAGGTGTCAGTGGTTAGAATCTTATTAGAATATGTACATGATTGCACAGTATGTGGATTGAACTGTGGGAACAATTAAAGTTCCTTGGTCAGTGATGTGATATTTTGGTGGCCATTTGAGAACGTGCCAATTGATCTTGAAAGACAAAGAAACACCTTTGTGCTTATTTTCAGAGTCCAAGATAGGCACGAACAAGGTTTGCTTGTGACTATGAACGGTCATCTGACATCATTTTGTTTGTTACAAAAATGGCGGGCATTATCCTTCTGCCAGTGTAAGTTACTCACACATACAGAGAATTAAATTGCACATGGATTCTTCATCAAAAATACAGGATTGGACTTTGAAAATCCTGTATTAGTTTCTCTTCTTTCTCACTGTTAGGAATCTAACAAGAAATGTGTCTTTACCAAATGCTGTTTGAAGTCCATGTCATGTTAATGAACTCTCGGGAGGTTCTCGACATCTGCAGAGACATGACTCAGAGTTTAGAGAGATGACTCAGTGATATTCTTTCAAAGGACCCAAGTTCAGTGCCAAGAACACACATCCATGTGGTGTGTGTTTATGTGTGTGTGTCTGTCTGTCTGTCTTTGTGCATGTGTATGTATGTGTCTTTGTGTGTCTATGTTTGTGTCTATTTGTGTGTATGCATGTTCCATGGAATATGTGTACAGACCAGAGGACAAACCTCAGGTGTTAGGAATCACCTTGTTTCACTGGATCTCTTGTTTGTCACTGCACAGTCAACAAGAGCTGACCCAGGAGCTTCTGGGGATTTCCCTCCCTGCCTCCCATCTTGTCATAGGAGCGCTGGGATTTCAGATGTTTGCTGCCATGCCTGGCCATCAGGTTTGGGTGGCATGCACTTTCACATTCTCTTCTATGTTCCTGAATACCTTTCTTTTTCAATTCTTTTCCTGAGTGTTCTCTTTCTGTCTTCGGATCCTTGCTGTCGTGGCAGTGGACTTGCAGTCGTCTTGTGGTTTCTCCATGCTGTTCATGGGCAGCTGTTCTCTGCACACTTTTCCCTTTTATGCATAGCAAAGGCTCTTGGTTTTTCACACTGATCTTTGCATCTGGCTGCCTTATGTGACCCAGAACAGAATCCACCCAGGCTTCACCATGGCCTTAGTTTGTCAATACAGTCCCTCTATCATCCCCCCAACCACATTCTCATCTTACCCTGAGGTAGAGAGATAGATGTCCAGCAAACCATGCAAATTCTTTATATTGCCAGAAAAATTAGAGACCTAGTATTTGTCTATTCCATGAAATCCAGAGAAAAACAAATTTTAAGACTACTATTGCAGTTTTGCAAAGTGTGTGTGAGAAAAGGAAACAACTGGCAGATATGCCTATGAGAAAACAGCACACTGAAGAGACCTGTCAATAGCACTCCACAGCGATTGGATGTTATTAAATTCTTCTCAGCAGTTCACTCACTTCTAACCATTTCTATGACATTAGAACCTGAGTCAGCAGTTTGAGCTCACCTCTTGTAAGTTGTCTGATTCTTGGCTAAAGCCAGTTTGCAGGTCTTTAATTGGTTTCCTGGTACAGTCCTTCTTAGAAACTTTAATACAAGTCTGTGCCTTGGAGCACCAGTTCTGGACCTAATCTAGGTGTTCTCAACCTGTGGGTCGTGACCCCTTTGGGGAGGGCTGAACAACCCCTTCATGGATTGGGGGAAACATATATCTTGCATGTCAGATATTTATATTATGATTCCTAACAGAAGTAAATTATAGTTATGAAGTCTCAGTGAAAATAATTTCATGTGTGTGGGGTCACCACAAATGAGGATCACAATATGAGTAATGTTGAGAACCTCTGGTCTAGTCGCTGGTAAAATATACTGCAAGTGTGTCTCTTTAACAACAAGTCACTTTTCGTGTGTGTGTGTGTGTGTGTGTGTGTGTGTGTGTGTGTGTGTGATTATGTGCCTGAGCGTGGGTCCCTGTGGAGTATACGGGACCCTAGCTCTGCTCCTGTGTAGTGTGTAGAAGCACTCAGTATTTTTAACCTCTAAGTACCCTTAACCTCTGAGTAGTCTCTTCAGTTCCCCAAAACAAATTTCCAAGCTGTAGTTTATCATGAATCTTTAGACAAACATGAGAGGGTAGGATAGCCACTCCTAATAGTAAGTCTGGATGGTGACAATTACTTCATTACCTTAACCACGATTATCAGATGCCACTGGAGTAATTGGATTATGATAGGTAATGACATGGTAAGAACTCAATCCATGTTTTCATTATTGGTAAGACATATTATGAATGGTGAGGACATTGCCTCAATCCTGGAGCCTTCTAGCCCTCTCTTGATTAGGGATAATCTCTGAAACATACTTGTATGAATTGCATGGTCACATAGAAAACTAATTTAAGGAGTGTTAGGTTCTCTCAATTTGACAGCTTTTTCAATAGCGCTGAACTAATTAAGAAATTTTGAGCATATCAAACAACCTAATTACTACTAGAATTCCTGCTTCGTGAGATGAAAGGAGACTCTTTGTAAGTGTCTGGGGACTTCTAGAAAACTGAAATATCATTGAAGTATAAAATTATCTTATAAAGCTATGTTCTGAGTAGAGACCCTGCTCATAAGAGGCCAACATCAAAAGATCTACAGAGGGGATTATCTGTTTGACTACAAGGTAAGCATAAATACCTGGTTGTAGACTACCTATCAATCAATGTCAAAAACTGTACTGACAATAGCTTAAAATAGCTATTGATAAAGCAACCTCTAAGAACTGTAAGAGATCCTAGCTCTTTCATTAATAACTTATATCTCTGTTCTTTTAATAGAGAATTACAAAGCAGGGAGGTTGTCTCCAGATTGACCCTGGTCTTTGATGCTTGTAGATTTATACAACAGTTAGCAGTCTTCATCATTTCCTGTTCAGAGAAACTGAGTCCAGGACCAAATTGTCAATTTTTATTTTGCTAAATTCTGGTGTTATACCAAGTTGATCTACAGTAGGGAAGGACTCTCATCCTTTTTTTTTCCTCTGTATAAATAAACTCATCAGACCTGTCCCAGAACTCCCCAGCTTGTCTTCACAGACTCTTCCTTTGAAGTTTGTCATTTTAGATGAAGTGCATTGTCCTCAAAATTTAATAAATTTTCTATATTCAGTCAACTTCCACCATCACCCATGTTGCCTTCTCTATTCTGGAACAACTTGACACTTTTCCTTAGGGGAAAAAAGTCCTTCTATTTGTCAAAATTAAAACAAAAAATTAAACAACCAAACAAGTGACCCTAACCCTTCTTTGTAGACAGTTGTATTTGTCTGACATTATTTTTCATGCAAAATCATTCCCATCTACCTTAGTCAAGAATTTTAGTTCAAATGCTCAGTTTTGCTTTCCAGCAGGAAAGGCAAAACAGGTAAGCGGCAAAGCTGCCTTCCACAGCATTTTGGCGCACTGCAGACACGGTGGCAATGCACGCCACAGGCTCTCTTGCCTTGTCATGGCACAGGGACACTTGCAGAAATAGAGTGTTCATTAGTAGATATCAAGGCATAGCCACTGCACAACATTCTAAAGGATTTTTTTTTGTGGGAATGGGAACTGAATTTGAAAGGACAGAATTTATTCCATGTCAGATAGTATCCTGAGAAATCAACATTACAAAGTCTCGCCCATCCATATCTCCAACGCATATCTGAAAGCATATACCCTGTAGATAGGGCAGACTTTATAATTAACTTCACACACAGGAAAGATAGTATGCTATACCAAAGAGTTAATATTAGAAGGTCTAATGTTTCTCGGTTATTACATTTCTGTGCAAGGCCTGCCTCAGGCAAAGACTGGCCTTGGCTGACATCTAGGTATCTTGGTTTTGGAATATTCCTTTCATGACTAATTTATAAACTGTTTGGCCTTCCTGAAGCATAGACCCCTGTAGCCTCAGCCTGTCTGAACTATTTGTACGAACACTGATTTGCTAGGAGCCCCAGTTCTCCTTCTGGGAGTCTTAAGTTTCGATAGTTGTGGTCGGTAGTGGAGTTGGAGGGGGTCTGTATGGCCAACATCCATAGAATATCTCTGCTCCATTGTGAGCAGGCTTTGCTGGGTGGAAACGGGTTGCCTAGGTCCTTGCTGGAAGCATCAGCTTGATTTAAGCACCTTGCTAAGAAGGACTAGCAAGAATGCCACTAGATCCCCAGACCCTGGAAGTCTATATTCCAAGCCAATTTTGCTTTGTGTATCTTCACTATAGGAAAACAGGGCTCTGAGCAAAGGCAAGACCCTCAGGGGCCGAGGGGTACTTTGATGTGAACTTACAAGTTCTCTCTGAACATGTGGGTACATAAAAACCTATACAACTGGCAACACGTACAAAACAAGGACAATAAAAAAGATTTCCCGTAGTCTCTCACTCTTAGAAGAAAGATGACAAAATTTCAGTATTTATCACCCAAACTGCATTCCTACTCAGTATTGCCCTCCCGGGGAATTCTTTAAACTCTTATGTGCAAGAGAACCAGAAACAATTATGAGTGTGAGCCAAGAGCAAACAGACAAAATAAGAAAGCAGAGACGGGAAGGAGAAGTTATCAAAGATGGTGAAATAAATCATCATTAAAAAAAAAAAGTGAGGGTGGTGGCATGTACACAGTTATAATCTCAACATTAAGGAGGCAGAAGCAGGAGGAACCTTGAGGTTCCCTGACCAGCCACCTTAGCTGGCTTATAAATTCTGGACAAGTGAAAGACCATATCTGAAATAGAAGGAAAAAGGTAGACAGTGCCTGAGTGTCTGAACAACAGTACACAAAGTAGATCTCCGTTCTCCATGAGTAACAGTGTACACACACACACACACACACACACACACACACACACACACACATACCATATAATAACCTATAGTAACTTCTGCATTTCTATCAGTAGGGAATCCTAGAACAATGTGCCATTGACTTGGTGACATTTATCCCCAGGTTTGGAAAGCTGAGGCTTGGAGGTCTGTGCTGGTGTGGTAAAGTTCTCCCAAAGTGCTTCACAGTTGCACACCACCAAGTGGGTCCTTTTGAGATACAAGGAGGGCAAACCAGCTCTCTGTTCTTTTAATAATAAACTAATCCCAGTCATAAAGACTTCACCACTATGGCTTAATCACTTCCCTATAGTCCCTCATACAGATAATTTCACATAGGAGATTAGATTCCAATCCATAAACTTTGAGAGGATACAAACATCCAATTCATTGCAACGTTATTTGGCAGAAATTAAGTTTTATGAAGCTATAATTCTTATCCCACAGAAGAATTATTTTTTATTACACCTCATTGCCTTAAAGCAGCACAAATCTCTTGAATTTAACTACAAAAACTAGAATGTGATATGTCCCCATGAAAACATGCAATCTTTTATTTCACTGAAGTGTTAGTACAATGTCTATTTAGCACAATCTTTAAAATAATTAATTTATTTGAATAAACTAAATAACTATTCATAAGTTATCAAAGGAGAATAATTTGTAGTTCTGTAAGTATATCATAGTCTTATTCAAATTTAGCTTTCTGTTATGCTTATATTTAGTCTTTGGACTAAATATACATAAATATACATAAATAAATATACATAAATAAATATACATAAATATACATAAACATACACTGCATACATACCTTTAATATTTTTAATATTTATTTACTGTGTATAAGTGTGTGTGTAGGTGCATACACACATACTCACATGTATGTGTTCATGTGTGGAGACCAATGGACCAGTTAGCGCTTTCCTTCCACTATTTTGCTTCTGGGGGCTCAGTCTCATGTTGTCAAGTTCAGCTGCAAAGGAGCTTAACTGTTGATCCCCCTCATCGGACTGATGTATAGAGTTTTTCATTGCTGGCGTATTTGTAATCATTTTGCTAATTTTTAGGATTTGTCATAAATCCTAAAATAGAGCAGAAAGATGATGATGTCATCATGGTACCAGGGCTTTGCTTAGGAGATCTGCCTGAGAATCATACAGTCAGTAGTAAATAGTAGCTCAAACGAAAACTGTATCCAGCCAAAGGTATGCACTGAAACCGTGCATGTAGCAAGGGGACTGATATATGTTCGCGTAAGGAATACTCAGTAAGGGACTGATGGGCACAGCAGGCACTCCCATATTCCAGGACTCCCACCTTGCTTGCAGTCCTTGGCCAGCTTGCTCACTTCTTTGAACCTCAGTCTCTTCAAATAGAAAAATAAAGACCAAGCCCTCCCACCCCTCCCACCAAGCAAGCATGATAGCACTGATGACTGCATTTCAGTTCCCTTTATTTAAGTCACTAGAGACGGTTCTGTGAAGTTACTTTCTTTCTTTCTTCCTTGTCTTATTTTTTGAAATTTATTTATTTATTTATTTATTTATTTATTTATTTATTCACTCATTCATTCATTCATTCATTCACTTTATATACCCCACCTAGTCACGTCCTCCCACAACCTTTCCCTCTTCCTCCTTCTCCTCTGAGTGGGTAGGTGGGGGCTCTCTAGGTTTCCCTCCACACTGACACTCTTCAAGGCTAGGTGATTCCCCTCCCACTGAGGCCAGACAAGGCAGCCTCAGGATAGAAGAACATATCCTACAAACAGGCAACAGTTTTTGGGACAGCCTATGATCCAGTTGTTCAAGACCCACATGAAGACCAAGGTGCACATCTGCTACATATGTGCAAAGAGGCCTAGGTCCAGTCCGTGTATGTTCTTTGGTTTGTGGTTCAGTCTTGGAGAGCCACAAGTGTCCCAATGAGTTGAGTCTGTCCATCTTCTTCTGGAGTTCCTATCTCCTTTAGGGCCCACAATCCTTCCTCATATTTTTCCATAAGAGCTCCCAAGCTTCATCCACTGTTTGGCTGTGGGTATCTGCATCTGTTTGAGTCAGCTGGTGGATGGAGCCTCTCAGAGGATAGCCATGTTAGACATAACATCATAACAAGCATAACAGAGTATCATTAATAGAGCAAGGAATTGGTGCTTGCCTATGGGATGGGTCTTAAGTTGGGCCAGTTATTGGTTGGCCATTCCCTCAGTCTCTGCTCCATCCTCTGTGCCTGCATTTCTTGTAGACAGGATAAATTTTGGGTTGAAAGTTTTGTGCGTGGGTTGGTCTCTCTATCACTCCACTGGAGTTCCTGCCTGGCTACAGGAGGTGGCCTCTTCTGGGTCCATATCCTCAATGTTGTGTCACGACTAAGGTCACTTTCCATTGATTCTTGGACACTTCCCTTATCCCAGTTCTCTGTCTCATCCTGAAGATGTCCCTACATCCCTACCCCTGTCAGTTGCAGATTCCCATTCATTCTCATGGTTCATCTAGCCACGAGCACATAACCTAAAAATACACATTTATTTCTGTTTAGAGGCTCTGCTAACAATTTCTATTAGTTAGAAAATACAGCTCCTAAGGTTAAGGTCTGGTTATCCTTTTAGTCACCATTCATTTTTTGTTTTCACTTAGGAAACATTTCAGCTCCACTGATGATGTAAATGCCCATTCTTTAGATGCTATAGAGTTATCTAGCTCTACCTGTAAGCAACTCTTTGACTGAGCTCTCTCTCCATCACGGGGTTCTAGTGTTCCAGTGGATGCTGGAACTTCCTGTGTGATGCACCCATATGATACCTGAAAATGAGAACAACATTCAGTTAGTGATGTTGGATAAGTGAAAGCTGGATGAACCCAAACATCAGTTTATAGTTTTAACCTCCCTCCAAAGTATGAACTATTGCAGGGAATTTTATAATGTTGCTTATTTGATGCTGTTGGCCTTGACTACTTGATAAAATCTAGACACTGAACTGAATTGCAATAAACTAAGGAAAAACTCTTATTGCTTCTGAACTATGAGTCAGAGAATGACACCTATGCATGAACTAGCAAACCCAGAAACTAGACTTCTTTTGCTTTTTGTAATTATTTTTTGTCCTACTTTGTATCTGCTTTTAAGCACTAGCCACTACCTCCTTGTTCACAGGTGAGCATGGAATATTTTTTAGGAGCCTCTTATGCTACTAATGATTAGAGGCAGCTCCACTCTTAATTCCAGATGATAATCAGGCCAGAATATTTAGATGAGGACAATCAAAACTTCAGGTACTGATTAGTTAAAAAAAAAGAAAAGAAAAGAAAAGAAAGAAGAAGAATAAAGAAACATTTGGCTCTAATCTCAAATCAAGAGAGAACAGAAAAGAGGGACTAAAAATTTTATGCTTTTATTAAAAGATAAAAGTCCTGAATCTGTAAAAATAGCTTGCAATTTGCCGTGAATATTATTTTTTGATCTTAAATTCAGGGCGGAAAAGGCCAGCTACTTCAGTGTCATGACCTTTGAGAGGGGCTTGTGGTTTTGTGGTAGTTTCTTTTTTTGTTGCTTAATAGAAATTTGTGACCCAAGTTCTTGTTTTTAACAATATAACATGAAACATAACATAACAGCACATCACATCACATCACATCACATCGCATCACATTGCAACACAACACAACACAACACAACTTAACATAACATAACATAAAACATAACATAACATAACATAACATAACATAATATCATAACACAACTGTAGATATGTTAGTTCGAAAGAAAGAAAGAAAGAAAGAAAGAA
This sequence comes from Apodemus agrarius, assembly GCA_964023405.1. Classification (NCBI taxonomy): domain Eukaryota; kingdom Metazoa; phylum Chordata; class Mammalia; order Rodentia; family Muridae; genus Apodemus; species Apodemus agrarius. The sequence goes on from OZ030024.1 coordinate 52,520,888, forward strand.
AGAAAGAAAGAAAGAAAGAAAAGGCAACAACACAAGAATCCTCAATTTTTTCAAACTTTACAGCAGAAAGTTTTATCTTTCCTTCCCATGTAACAAAGTGCCAGTCTCCATGTCCCTGTAGAGAACAGGCTCGCCCCACCATGCCCTTACCTGGTCCCTTCACGGCTTCTTCATGATCACTGCTGAATATCAGTCCTGGGCTTTAGCTAGCTATTGGTTTTCTTCTAAGTTTTAATAGCCTTGTGGGATAATTTCTACTTTAGCTCTTCTAAAACATCTCCAACACACTCCAATACATAACAGCTTTTCTTTAAAAAGTACAGAAACACACGTGCGAACATGGGAGCTGCGTGGCACTCATGCAGACAGATCCTGAGTATTGACTTCACATTTTCTTATTATAAGGCTCATCTTAGAGGCTTTCTCTCCACAGACCCTTTTCTTTAGTGTTCAGCTTGCCTCTTCTCTCCATGGTCTGCTTAGCTTGTCCGTAAATGGAATAAAAGTGTATGAAGCTCCTTTTTTAAAGTGAACCCCTTTGGTCAGGGCTCAGAGTAAAGGAGTGATAATCCAGGCAGACCTGTCCATGCCCAGTCTAATACACTTAGTTACACACATGCCGTTTGTGTTCCTTTGCTAGGCTCACAAGTTATAAATTCATTGGGCTAAGGTTCAATCTTTTAAAAATTTACTAGCCAGTATATTTTTTTCCTATGAAAATGCCTTATCAATGTGAAACATTCCAATTCAAATGAAAGACTTCCCCAAGGTAAACTTTTACTATCTCATTTTTTATCGTGCTAAGAACACTGAACATTAGACTTCCTGAGCTGCTGAAGTGTGCACCACATCACAGCCGACAGTACGTATAATGCTATCCCCAGGGGCTTGCTAGACCTTCTTTACCTTCTGTGTCTTATTCAATTAAAACTCCACTGCTACCGATTCCTAGCTCCCTTCTCCCCGACTCCTGTGAGCCTCCATTCTACAGTAATTCTATGAATTTTGTTGATTTAAATACCTTACGCAAATCGAATGGGGGAGCATTTGTCTTTCTCCAGTTAGCATATGTTCCAGTTTCCTTTTTGGTGCTGTGATGAAACAAATCTGACCCAAAGCAACTTAGATGAGGAGAGGGTTTATTTGGCTCATACTTCCAGACCGCAGTCCATCACTGAGGGAATTCTGGGAAGAAACTCAATCAAGCAGGAGCTTGAAGCAGAAAGTATGGAGGAGTTGTGCTTGCTGGTTGGCTCTGAGGATGATGGTTAACTATCTTATGACAGTTTAGGACCACCTCCTCAGGGATGCTGTTACCCAGTCAGCAGCTCCAATTATATCAGTTATCAATCAAGACAATCTCTCACAGATGTGTTCTCAGACCTGTATGATATGTACAATGCCTCAGTAGAGACTCCATTCTCAGTGACTCTTGGCTGTGTCAGAGTGAAAATTAAAGCTAACCAAGTCATTGTGCACAGCCAACTAATTCAACTGTGATACATCAAACGATTGTGTAAAAACTGGATAAAAGTCATGAAGAGACATTTCATCTAGGAGTACAGATGGGAAAAGAGGACATGTAAAAGTCTTCAGTACCGTGCAGCACTAACAAAAGCTAACAAAACTCAAATAAAAATCACAGTGAGACGTTACTAAATGCCAAGTGGCTGAAATAGGGAACAGGGACTACACCAACTGCTTGTGATGTAGAGGACCCAGGGCACTTCTGCATTCTGAGAACTAAAATGTCACAGTAACACTGTAAAACAATTTGGCAGTTTCTTAAAAATACATTACAATGCACAGTGCTGGGAAAATGGCTTTGCACTTAAGAGTTCATACTTCATTTCCAGGTTACCAACTGTCAATTTCTCACACTCAAGCTGGGTGGCTTGTCATAATGGTACTCCAGCTTCTGGCCATCTGATACCTCCAGCACATGCCCCACACAGGCATGCAGACATATATGTAACTAAAAATAAGACAACGATGCTTTCTAGGAGTTTTCAAAAGCACGGAGATGGGACAGAAGGAGCTGCCAAAGATTTTACAGCAGAGGAAACGGTCCTGCCAAAACTTTGTAAGTGTCAGAATGCTGGTGGATGTATTGATGGGCATTAGGTGTGAGACAGTTCTGCTGTCTAAGTTACTGCTACAGGCCCTAGAAAGACAAGACGTCTACATGCCCTGGCAGAGTGGGTCATCAGCTCTAAAAGGCATCTATTGCAATAAACTCTTCCTAATTGGTGAACCAAGGAACTGAAATCCAAACGCTGATTCATCAAGGTGTTGGGTAGCTCCCAGATTCATTTGTCCTCTCTCCCCTGGGAGTTTTTGACTGGCTTGTAAAAAATACAAGCAAACAAGTTTTTTTTTTCTTAAATAGACTTTCTGGAACCATCTATTAGAACTCCCCAAATTTGCTCAAATCAGCTTGTCATATTTGTCTCAACTAGATTCCTAATTTAGATGAGGACTGGTAGTTATAATCTGAACAGACCAGATCATGCCCACTATAATTCGCTTAGTTAGAAACATTTATGTGGGATCAAATTAGTCTTTGCCTAGGGAATAAAACAAAACAAAACAAAAATAAAACAAACAAACCAAAAACCATCTGCTATAATGTTCTATTTTTCCTGGTTGTTCTTCTTTTCTCTTTCTTTCTTTCTTTCTTTCTTTCTTTCTTTCTTCTTAGTTCTTTTGTTTGTTTTTTTGGTAAAGAGCTAAGAGTCTCAGCTCTGAGTCAAGAAACTATTAATAATACTGACATTCAGTTTTCTAGCATAATGCCTTTAAAAGGAGAAGAATCAAAGATACCTGTGATCTCTATCATTTTTACAACTGCAGGAGAAAGTATTTTATATTATCTTAGGGTTTTATTGCTTTGAAGTGATACCATGACTAAGGTAACTCTTATAAAGAGAAACATTCAAACAGTTTCAGAGGTTCAGTCCATTATCATCATGGCAGGAAGCATGGCAGCATGCAGGCAGACACAGTGCTAGAGAAGGAGCTATGAGTCCTTCATCTTGATCTGAAGGCAGCCAGGAGACTCTCTGCCCTGGGCAGAGCTTATGCATAGGACCTCAAAGCCCATCCCCATTGTGATTCAGTTCCTCCAACAAGGCCACACCTCCTAATGGGCAAAGTATACTAAAAACCACCACATATATCAACTGTTGGAAAGTTTAAAAATCCCAGCCTTCTTCTTTTGCATCAACCAAGAACAGCTACAGGAAAAATTAAAACCAAACAACAATAAAGAAATGCAAGGGAAAATCCCTTGGTGTGATGGGTTTTCTTAGAACCCTTATGTGGGAAGACAGCTTTTCCATGAAGAAGGAAGCCACCAGGAGACACTTTGGGGAGGTGAGGGATAAAGAAACTTGTATCAGCCTATATCTTTTCTTCCCTTTATCGCTTGAGAAACAGGGTCTTTTCCTTGTACACACTACTCAGAGTTCTAGTAGAGTTGTTAACAGCAGTAAAACAGACAAATAAGACGTATCGTAACTTCAAAGATGAGAGTTTAAATGTGAGTTGCTTTGGATGAGTTACTTTACACTTCTGTTTCCCAACAGTTCCCATTACAGATTCTCCACAGGATGGTGAATTATAATGTTAAGAAACAGCATAACATGCTTTTTCCTAGGAAACAATGAGTCACTTGGTAGAACTAAGAATAGTTTTGTTGTTTACTGTATGGTTTTGGTTATTTTTGTATTCAGGGACTCTCTGCCTATATTGCCAGACAGTGTAGGGAGTAACTGCATGACATAAGGACTAGAAGCCCAAAAGTAAGATTGTATGGAGTTCAAGTCTTTCCTAAGAAGCAAAAAACAGCATGCTGCATTGAGTTTTCTGATGTACAAAAAGGTAATGAGGGGTGATGGTGACACTAGGAATATCAAGCAGGTCCAAGAAAGTTTTAAGACAAGATATGTTAGTTATGAAATTTAAATGTTTGAAGTAGACTCATAAAGAAATACATTTCAAATAATTTAAAGAATAGAAAGATTTCACATTGAAATTCCTAGAAAAAGACAAAGGTAAGAATTAAAGGAAAAGTAAAAACAACAACCACAAAAAATAAAACAAGAACAAAACAAAAAACCACACACGAAAACAAAGAACAATTACCACTCTCTGCATTAAAATAACATAACTGGATATTGAAGACAAACAAAAAATGTCTTAAGATTTCAAAAGCAAAGAAAGTATCACATGTAAATATCACATAAAGAATAGAGCTAATGGCATTTTTCAACAGAAAGAGAGATTTGAGAAAAATGTAAAATTTTCTTCCCCTATTTGGGAAAGGTGCAAAGCCTGACATGTTTCTTAGGAAGTCAGGAAGTCTTTAATAGCTGTGGTCACTTATTTCCATCCTGCAGTCACACCTGAGGGTTCTGAGGCAGAGAACTATAATGTTCACAAAGGAACCACTGTGTCTGTCCCTGTCCCTTACATGCCTGAGGTTGGTGCACTGACGGCCCGGTATGCCTGCACATAGGTGGATCTACACTCCAGGACCCAGGAGCAGAATTATAAAGTGGGGAGTCTTGATTGGCTAATCAAATGCCCATCCTTTCTACAAAAAGGTAAGGTTTAATGTCTGTAACATAATAATTAGTTCGAAGGAAAGGTGTGGTGTCGTTGGGTAAATGTCCTTTGTAAGTAAATCTCTCCGGGGTAAAGATGAGATAACCATACTGTTCACACTTCTTGAAATGTCTCTATGTGTATAGATCTACATCATTATAATGATTATAACTATTGGGGTAAATGGTTTATTTACTTCAGTTTACACTTCTGGAAATTCTGTTCAATAATCAATTAGCCCTAGTGCACTGAGCCTGTGGCACGGCACGCCATGGGAAGAGGGAGAAGAAGCAGAGTAGCTTAAAACACAGCCAGGAAACCGATGGGGAAAAGAAGGGATTGGAGACCCATAACCCTCTGAGGCAGTCCTCTACTAACCCAAAGAACATCTCCTACTCACCTCTACCCTTAAAAGTCCTACCTGCCCAGAGCAGGGACTCTTTGGAGACAAGGTCTTTATCCATAATCTTGGAAGGGAATTTGATGTTCCACACTCTTATTTATGAACTCCCTCTTCCTTTGTTGTGTCATCCATTCTCTCCAGGCAGGGAGTTTACAGAGAGCGCTTCCTCATCTCACTCAGTCTTCGCTTCTCTTAACTGTTGATCATATGACTAAATATCTGACGTTTTCTATAGAGAAAAACCCAATCAAAGAAAAAAGGAAAAGCGGAAAGTATTTATTTCATGACAGTAGCTGTTAATAGTCCTACCTCAAAAATATTTTTACAAAAGTACATAGTTAAGAAAAGGCACATGGAGGAGGTACAGAGGCATATGAGAAGACAATGATCGAAGTCTCCATAAATTCTGTTAGTTTTCAAACTGCTTAAGCAAAATTCAGGAGGAAAGAGGATACTACTACCTAAGAGATAAATTACTAGAGAATTCTAATCACAATGAAGAACTATAGACAGTAGGACACAAGCTCATAGAATGTGAAAATTTGCTAGTGTTTTTGTCACCTATGAGAGACTATTAGCAGAAAATTATAAATAAAATAAACCTAGAAACAGAAGGCAATATTGAAGTAAAACAATGAAAGTGTCAGAAATAAATACAAATTCATTAATAATTATAAATGAAAATGTATTAATTGATATATTGGAAAAATGACAAGTTAATAAATATATAGTATCTGAAAATTCAATGACTGAGTGTCTAGCTTACCAGGCCAATATTAACCAAAAGAAATTTTATACCACTAAATTGATACGTGATAAAATGGTTATTAACATAGAAGACACTTAATGATGATGGGGTATCACTATACACTAATAAAAGTTTCAAATATCTAAGAAGACAAATCAATAAATAAATCACCTAACATTTAAATACCTGGAAGAAAATCAAAGAAGAAACTGGTAAATTGATATGATAAATTTCTTTTTATTTATTGCACCCCATCCACAGCGCACCTCCTGCCCCACCCCCTCTTCTCTCAGCTGTCTCCTCATCCCACCTCCCCTCTTCCTCAAATCCACCCCTCCTCCACTTCCCTTCAGAAAAGAACAGGCTTCCCAGTAATACCAACAGAACTCATGTAACAAGATGCAATAAAGCTAGCATATACCCTCAGGTCAAGGTTGGATGAGGCAACCCGGTGGGAGGAAAAAAGTCCCAAGAGCAGGCAAAAGAGTCACATACACACACACCAACACACACATTCACACACACACACACACACACACACACACACACACACACACAGAGAGAGTTAGGAGTCCCACGACAAACTCAAACTAATGAACCACAGTATGCACAGATCCACATAGGTTCTGCGATTTCTGCTTCACTCTCAGTGAAGCCCTCTGGGTTGTGTTCTCCTGGTGTCTTTGATTCCTGTTGCTCCTACAATCCTTCCTCTCCTGATGGTTTCACAAGCTCTGCCTGATGTTTGGTTGTGGGTCTCTGTATCTGCCGCCATCATCTGCAGGAGGAAGCCTCTCTGATGGCTGTTGGCCTAGGCACCAGTGGTCTTTTGAGTATGGCAGAATATCAATAGGAATCATTTCTTTTCTCTCCTCCCCTCTTCTCCCACTCTCCCTCCTCCTTCCTCTCCCTTTTGCTCTTCCTCCTCCTCTTCCTCCTCCTCATTCTTTCAGTTGTGTTTGGTTCTACCCTATGTCTCTGGGCTAACCAGCTTCCAGTTCCTGATCATGCAGTTGGTGTCAGGCACTGTCTTATTGTGTGTGCCTCAGGTTGGACCAGTAATTGGTTGGCCACAGCTACAAGCGCTAAGCCACCATTACCCCAGCACATCTTACAGGCAGGGCAGGTTGTGAGTTCTAGATTTTGTAGCTGAGGTCATTATCTTGTTCCACAACTGAGAGCCTTGCAAGTTTTAGAAGCTGACAGGGTCAGGCTCCATCTCCTCCATTACTAGGAGTCCTTGCTAGGATCAATCTCATAGATTCCAGGAAGTTTCCACTGCACCCCTTAAATGCCCACCTACTTCAGTCATATTTCCCCATATCTTTCCCTCCTCCAGTCCCTTCTCTACTTGATCCCTCAAATTTCTACACCTCCCCTCCAACCCACAAAATCTATTCTATTTCCCTTCCTAGGAAGATCCATGCATCTCTAGGTACCTCTTCTCTTTATTTAACTTCTCTGGGTCTGTAGTGTGCTTATCCTTTACTTACCATAATATTCACTTATAAGTGAATACATACCATGTTTGTTTTTCTGGGTTGCCTCATGCAGGAAGAATTTTTTTCTAGCTCCATCCATTTGCCTGCAAATTTCATAATGCCATTTTTTTGTAACAGCTAAGTAATACTCTATTATGTAAATTATCATATTTTCTTTGTCTATTCTTTGGTTGTGGGACATCTAGGTTATTTGAGGTTTCTGGCTTTTATGAATAAAGTCATAATGACCAAAGCTGAGCAAGTGTCTTATGGCAGGATGGTGTATCTTTTGGGCATATGTCCAAAAGTGGTATAGCTGGATTTTGAGGAAGATCTATTCCCATTTTTTTGAGTGACCACCATATTGATTTCCATAGCGGCTGTGTGAAATTTCACTCCCACCAGCAATGGAGGAATGTACTCTTGCCCTACATCCTCACCATCATGACCTGTCACTTGTGTTACTGATCTTAGCCACCCTGAGAAGTGTAAGATGTAATATAAAAGTGGTTTTGATTTGATCCCTGATGGCTAAGGAAATTGAACATTTCTTTAAGTGTTTCTCAGCCATTTGAGATTCCTCTGCTGAGAATTTCCTTTTTTAGACCTGTATACCATTTTTTCATTTGATAGTTTGGTTTGTTGATTCTGTTTTATGGGTTCTTTATATATTCAAATATTAGTCCTCTGTTAGATGTGGAGTTGGTGAAAATCTTTTGCATTCTGTAGGCTGCTGTTGCCTTATTAACAATGTCTTTTCCTTATAGAACAGTTTGTTTCATGAGGTCTCATTTATTAATTGTTAGTCTTAGTGGTTGTGCTATCCATGATCTCTTTAGGAAACAGTCCCCAGTGATGGTGTGGCCAAGGCTATTCCCTATTGTCTCTTCTATCATGTTCAGTGTGTCTGGTTTTATGTTGAGGTCATTGCACTTTTGTGAAGGGTGATATTGATCAATTCGCATTTCCATCACTTAATTTTCCATCATTTCTCAATGGCCTATCACATGTGTAAGCACATGCATCTGGATATAGAGAAGGGTGTGTGTGTGTGTGTGTGTGTGTGTGTGTGTGTGTGTATTGTATTTGCGGTATACTAAAGAAATCAGTGAATATTCCTCCCCTTTCTAAAAGTACTTGGAGTTATATAGGATAAAAATATTCCAGCTTGGTGGAAAAAATATTCATCATGAAGAATCATCTTAGTATGTCTGCAAAATAATTTATGACCTTATTCCAGAGCATTTAATTTGGGCTGTCTGGCTTACAGTCCAGACTTCTGTATTTCTAATTTGTGCCCTCAAGAGCAACTTGAGTTTAGGAACCTTCATTCTGGCTAGCTCCAAAGTTTGAACTCAATGCACACATTATTTCTGCATGGTTTTTATTCTTTCCTATGAGACCAATTTGATGTTCCAGTCATCCCAACAGATCCAGGCAGCTTTCTTTCATTTCCCACATCCATTTAATACAACTCTGTCTCTTATACTTGTGCTTTGAGCCATGCAGACACTATGGTAACAACGTCTCATTCAGAAAGTTCTGGAGAATGCAATAGACTAGTGTCTATAAAGTCCTTATACAGAGTAAACTATGATGATTTCATTCACAGTAATCATTATTTCATATGATAAACAGTTTGCTTGTCTAATATAGAAAAATTAGAAAAAAGCATGGATATTAATCTCCCTGTGTCAAAACTCTATATCAGATGGATTTACAGCAATTCTCATAGAGAAATGGAGATGACTTCTACAACTGAAATCCAGGTGGTCTGTTTAATTGCTCTAGGCAATTAACAAGAAGCCTTATGTACCTTGGCTTAGGAGCAAGAATATGTTTGCTTCCTGAAAGGTGAGAGTCCTACAGTTAGCTAGATGAAAGATGGGAGGTCCCATCAGTGCAGATGACTTGGGAACATACATACAGAAGTATGGTTCTGGAGCAAAACCATGTGATGCACTTGTAGTGTGCTATGAATCCATACAGGAAAATTAACAAGGATATGTACAAGCATCTTTTATTTGCCTGATGTAACTGTCCTCTTACTTCTCCTTGTCTGCTAACTTAGGCCTCATCTTGGAAGTTTATAACCTACATACAATTCTTTCTAGGTCTAGAATGTTTTCAGCCTCTGAGACTTTCTGCTAAATAAACTCACCCTTTCTAGCACTTTCTGAGATCTGGTTAGCTGGTCAATTCAGGTGTTCTGGCTCAAAACTCCTCTCCTCTGGATAACTGATTTAAACTGGCTTCTTTCAGCTTCTAAATAAATTGTTATACTTTGTCTCATACTAACTTTGGCAATAAGTTCTAATCTTCTGACTCCTTTTCATTCTCTTGCTCATTCTGTCTTCACCTGTGTCTAGCTCGTTCTCTCTTTAATCTGTCTTTGTAAAACTGCCTCTCAACCTCTTCTCTCTCTGTGCTACTCTCTCTTAAGTAGCCTCTCTTTCCCCTCTATTCTCATGAGAGTTGGGAAAATCCTGTTCTGTCAGATCTTTCTCTGATTTGTTACTTTTCCACTCAATTAGACATCACTTTCAAACGTGGGTGCTTCCTTCTACAAACTAACTTTGCCATCATTGTTTGGGATTAAAGGCGTGGACTGAGGGCAGGACTATATTCCTGCCAGAGGAACCCTGTGGCTGGATTGAAATTCCTCTACAAGGGTTGTGGCAATGTTTCAAGTTGCTCCTAAAGATGGTAGCCTTTATGCAGAGCTGAATGCACACATTTACAAGACACATTTCAGTTCCACTGTCGAAGCGTCATTGAAGAACAACGTCGGCATTCTTGAATATACTGAATCACTCTCCCAGTAAGGGTGAACAAGATCTAATGGAAGCCTCACAGAACTCATTCTAGTTGTGAAGTCAGGCAGGACCATCCATATATAAAAAATAGGCTCATCACCAACATTCGTGCTCTCTCAGCTTCAATTTCCAAGCCTGAGATGCTTTATAACAATTTGCAATATAATTTATGAGACATGGACTTGACTATAGGATTGAGCACAGTAGTATTATATTCTCTAGTTAGTGTGTTGCTAGAACAGGGAACAAACAGAGAAGTTCCCTGCTTAATTCATTCCACCAACCAATGCATTATGAATATGAAATGTGCTCCCATTTCATAAAGTTGCTGCTATCCATCTCAAGAAAGTGAGAGAAAGGCTCTGACCTTTAGGAATACAATAAATTTATAGAAAACCGGCCCTCCAGGCATCCACACTGAAAAGTGCACTCTTATCTCTAAACGGCAGAGGCAAGCCATGCTCTTACCTCAAATAATAGCTTGTTCCCTCCTGAAAACTGCATAACTATTCCTGTAACTATAAAGAAGTGTAATCGTGACAAGAGCTGTGGATGCATTGAGAGAGTTTTGTAGACTGCAGTCTGCTGGTGGAGATACGCCTTTCCCTCTGGGTACCAATGCAATCTCAAACACACACATTTGTGGATACGGGATGTTGTAGAATTTGGTCCTTGCTGCTCACGTCCTTCAGTGGTATGGAATCACTTTATTAAAGCGAGCCAGTTCGCACTTAGCAGAATTACATTCTTCTTTCTTGTCAGGCTTTACTAATTCACTGCATGGGGTAGTCGGTCCTGTCTTTTGATTAAAACTCTGAAGAAGTTTAGACTTTACTCAATCACTGTAATGTGTGAAAGAATGATTAGCTTTTTAAAAAGTCACAAATAAGTCAATGGAATTATCATATCTATCCAGTCCTCACTCAGAAGCTACCTTCCTCCACCAATTTATTTGCAGTTTCAGACTTCATTTCCACCCGATGGTGAATACATTGATTGTTTTTTTTTCTTTTCTGCCTTCTGAGCAGTTATTTTTAAAATTTTATTCATTTATTTTGCCTTCCTTCAATAGTAAGTCCATTGAGGGGCAAGAATTATTTATTTATATCATTTTGTATTTGGGGTGTGTGTGTGTGTGTGTGTGTGTGTGTGTGTGCGTGTGTGCATGTGTGTGTGTTCAACGATTTATTCCTTGAACCCGAGAGTGCTGGGCACAATGTCAATAACTAACAAATTCTTATTGACTGATTGATTTAGTCCAACATCTAGATTCTCACGCAGTTTGATACTCATCTGGTCTCTCAGTCTGGATTTACCTTAACAAAGAAATGGGGAGTTGAAGAGGAAGGCGAGGCGCACCCTACCTTTCACTGTCTTCCCTTACATATCGATCGCTCCTATGGCTCCAAAAATCTGCTGTATTGCAGGATAGAAGGCAGGAGAATACCGACTTATTCACGGTCACCATTTTCATGCAAAATAATTTTACAATAACTCTGACAGATGCTTAATTTGTAATATTATCTACTGAGGGATATTTTAAGTGACAGTCATGTTCATGGTACCTTGACTGACAGGTGAATTGTTATATTATTTAGCTTCAGCATTCAAATGTTTTCTTTTATGATGCAGAAGAAAAAAGTTCTTATCAAAACCAAAATAATTATATTACAGAGATATAAATACACAAAATACCCTTACTCTTTATTTTACAAACACTCCCCAACAAGCCATCAACACCAGTAAGCCTTTTCCATACCTTCCTTTTATTTGTATAAATTCATGTAAAAGTATGTAAATATGGAATGGAAATTTTGCATATTTATTTAAAGCTAGGTTCTGACTTTTACAAGGACAACTTTGTTTCTGTCATAACTACAATTTTATTTGGAGACAGCTGTTGTTTTGAATTTGAACGTTTAATTACATAAGCAAATTTCACTTTTAGTTTCTTGTCTCAGCATATTTTTTAAGTGTCTTAATCTTTTATATACATGGTTAAGAGGTCAGATCATTTCAGTCGTTCAGAGGGAGACTCAACTAGGCAAAAATAAAGTTTATTATTAAATATTAATTAGTATTCAGGCTTGATCAAAAATTAAAATCTTTCCTTTCTTGATTTTGGTGCATTTTCATAGTTTAAACTTTGAATTCAGCATGGAAGTTTCTCAACAAACAAAGAATAGAATGCATGACCCAGCTATACCTCTCCTGAGTAGAGACCCAGGAATTCTAAGTAGTACAACTGAAATACATGTAAATCCATGCTTATTGTTACCCTGTTTATTATAGCTAAAGATAGTTAAAGAAAATGTAGTACATGTGACCTGTACTAATTTCTTTAGTCATAAAGAAATTCAATTATGACTTTTGCAGGAAGAATGGTAGAATCAGAAATGATGTTAAGTTAAATAACACAGGCATGGAAAAACAAAATCATATTTTTTCTCATAAGTAATACTGAATTTTAATTTTCATAATTCATTTATTTATGTGGTAGGCTTAGTTACAGGACCTAAAAGTAGACAGAAAAGTATAAAGAACAAGGAGGTAGTAAGACAAGTGAAAGAGAAAAGAATAAAGTGGGACATTGGGATTGGGTTAATTTGTAAACAATTTCCAATAATCCATTTCTCTATTCCCATAACAATATAACACTGGATAAAGAAGCGTCACTCTTTGGTCCAATAATAGATATCACTAAACTTCTTTTTAATGTTTTCCTTGGTTTAAAAGTAGCGTTTAGATTTTCTCATTATACAATTAAACCACCTCTTACCATTTATTGTATATCAAATACTCCAATCTAACCTATGGGTTGAGAACCTAGCCTAGGATGCCCAATTGTAATTCTAGAACTCAGAAGGCTGAGCCCATGAGGGTCTGAGTTTGAAACTTTCTTGGCTGTGAGACCCTGGTTCAACCATCATGCACCCCCAAAATATGAACTATTGTTTTTGGAATTTTCCCTATGTTCATCATTTATAATTTATAGTTTCGGTTACATGGTTATTACACATTTTTTATTGGATTTATTCCCAGGAATTTACAGATTTTGGTGCTAATATGAAAACTCTGCTTTCCAGAGTTTATGCCTAGGCTAAAGAGAGCCTATTCCTTTTCAATTTTCCCTCTCTAATGGCTGTCTATACACTTATTTTATTAACTATGAGAGTCATTGTGAATTTCTTCACTGGTATGTAATAGTGTCAATCAAAATCAATAATAATAATAATAATAATAATAATAATAACTAATTTCCTTTCCAATGCTTATACACTCATCAGGACAGAGTGCAGATATTAGCCTTAAGACAGTAAAACTAGTTTGAAATTCAAACCTCACATGTCTCCTGCAGGGCAGAAGAACAGTTGCAAAGATGGCGTTTTGTGTAATAGTATCTTAAGTTTTTACTAACTGGCTTATAATTTTCATTGAAATCATTTCAGTTTTCTTTTCAGAATTACTTGATATTGGGTTTTGGCTTTCTAAAAATATATCATATTTTCAAGTCTCTCTCAACTTTAAAGTTTCAATCACCTAACTTATATTTTCAACAACTTGGTAGAAATATTTAAATTCCTATTGGTTTCTATATTGTATTGTTCGTGTTTAGATAAAATATTTTAGCATATGTTTTGCAAAAGCTTAAATCGAGAGAAGATGTTAAGACTGAAATTGGGTTGAAAGGAAACGTGTCTTGCAGATTTTAGAGTCCATTCCACGAAGATAGAAGTGTCTTGTGAATGAAAGCAGGTCAGGGCAGAGAAAGCCATGTTGAAACGGCCCTGCTTCAAGCTTTGAAAAAGATAAAGCTTAGGGTAGATTTTAAGATTAGGTGGAAAGAACAGTTGCATGGGATTTCGAGGAGAAAAAAAAAAGGACTCAAATCACTCCTCTACCTTTAAAGACAGCCAGTAGCATACTGAGGCTCTATCTCTGAAAATGAGATAAAAATAACCATCTCAGATGATTGCAGGAAAATATGTAAGACCACACACAGCCTCCTGGGTAGGTATCATTAGGCACTCGAGGAACATTTAGGTCCCAGTCATCAGGACAGAGTGCAGATATTAGCCTTAAGATAGTAAAACTAATTTGAAATTCAAACCTCACACGTCTCCTGCAGGGCAGAGGAACAGTTGCAAAAATGGCAGATTTTCCCTCCAGCCGAGCATGTCTGCTTCCATTTCTCTGTTCACTTTCTCCCTCCAGATGCACATGCTGAGTGGAAAATACCTTGAACTTGCAGGTATTCATGTCTCAAAAATATTCCTTAGATTTTGATGAGCAGGTCCTTTTTTTTTGTCCTATCCTCTCTCTGTAAGATATGTTGGAAATCACTGAAGTCTAAGACTTGAACTCAAGATACATATAGTCAAACACAATGTAGAGCAAAACTTCACAGGAGCCGAGGGACAGAATAAAATTTTGATTAATCCTGCATTGTTCTTAGAGTGTCTTAAAGTGATACTAACCTTCTCACAAAATCATCTATCACTTAACATGGTTCCACAGGAAATACACGAGTCTTCATCTGAAAGGGAATTTTTCTACTCCCCCCAGGCACAGAGGTTTCTAACTGTCACTACAGAAAGCTTTCTCCTTTTACTTTTTCCTTCTGTGACCTTAGGGTTTGAACCTTTGCATTGAACAGACAACAGATGAAATCTTGCATCTCATCGCAGAAATTTCAGTTGACCTCACTGAACTAGTCATTGACTGAAATATGCTCTTTACCATCACAGAAAAAAAAAAAACACTCCATATTTTGAAATCTCTGGCACTTACATTGCATATAAATATGAGTCTTGTGATTTCTTTTAAACTTTTTATCAACCAGCTTTCTGCTTCATCTCTGAATTTCTTTCTAGGTGTTAAATTAGACTAATTCCAACTACAGATTCCGTGTTGCTCAAAATTATGGACCAGAGAAGTATCATAAACATCACTGGAAACTTTTCAATAGAAGTGAAAATTTTTAAGCTCCACTTCAGTTATAGAGAGTTAAAAATGTGGCAATCAAAGTTTGAAAGCTTCCCTACGTGAGAGTATGCACTAAAGTTCGAAAACTACTGAACTAAATAACAAGGCAACTGATTTCAATAAAGAGCACCAGCTAACTAAAAGGCATGTTGTTATGATAAATTACCACCTCAAAATTATAGCTCATAGTCACATGCTTTAAAATCAACTATGAATTTTATCAGTGAATAAAGGAGTTTGATTAGTTTGTGACTGTAAATATGAGTCACCAATTTGATAGTATCAAAAATTACCTAAGGAGTGTGTATCTGGGCATGTCTTTGAATGATTATTTCAATTGGGTTAGTTGAAGCAAGGGAGGACACCCACTGTGAGCACTACTATTCCCTGGGCTGGGACTCTTGCCTGACTGCATAAACAGAGGGATGTGAGCTGAGTACAAGCACTCATTGCTTTCTGCTTCATTTCTATGGAGGAAATAAGACCAGTGCTCTCAAGTTCCCACTGCAGTTGCTTTCCTGATAGACTGTAGCCAAAATAAGTCCCTTTGTCCTTAACAGAAAAAGTAACAAAGGCAAGTTCTAAACATAAAGTAATGATAAGAAGACAGAAGTGTTCATTTTCCTTGATTGGTATGTTTTGAAATAACCACATGTCTACAATAACTTGAACTTCCTTTTTAAAGAATGATGGGTTGGATATGCTAGTTGATAATTCCACACAGTCTACAATTACTAAATTGTTATGCAAATGTAGACAACTTAAATATTTTTAAAACAAACAAAAACAAAACAGCACAAAAATATAAATACCAAGTGACCAATAAGGATATAGTGAAGAAACCACCTAAATGACAATCCCATGGTTAGGGGGAAGGTTTGTGTTATGGGAGAAGGGGAGGGAGGAAGATAGGGGGTGGGGACAGAGGTTTCTGGATAGGTCTAAAAGCTGAGAGAAAAAGAAGCAGACTGGCTGTGGCCGAGATTGGAGAACAGGGCATGGAAAATCATGGTGGTAAAAGGACAATGGGTGGCTGAGGGGAGGGAACCCTGTGAACTGAAGGAGTCAGTGCGCTTAAGATGCAGGAGGTGAGAAGAACCAGAAGGCTAGTGCGGACTATGAAATTTATAACTAAATTTAAAATGTAGCGGGTCAGTTTTAGCCAAATACATGTGCATAGGGATGGAAGGAGTCGGAAAGTTTTCCTGGGCTTTAATATGCAACCAGAGGTATATCCAAAGAAAATGAACATTTGGAAAGCAGAAACCCTCTTCACAGCTTCCCTAGAATGTGACTGTAGGCTTTTATCTGTACACTATTCTATAATCCAGCTTGAGCTGAGCCAAGACCGCTGTCATCTTGAGTCTAATCAGTGGACCCGCCATTTGTATGTGTTAGAAGTTTTTCTCTTTGAACCTAACATATACATCATTGGGTCAGTGGGTAAATGTAGGACAATGAGTGGCTAACAGTTATTTCTCAAAGTTTTTTATTGAGTGTCAATCATACAGACCAAGAATTCCAGATTCCTTGTGAGGAAGAAACCATAATGTGATGGAGGAATTCTGTTGTTTAAGTCTATCTCTAGGCTTGTCTTCTATAATGGCTTCATTAGACAATAAACCAAAAGTTTCCCATTAAATAAATGGTACTCACCTCTCAGGAAGTTATTGTTCCCCATGAAAATGAAAATAACAACAACAACAACAGCAACAACAACAACAATAATAATAGTCTTGAAACTTTTCTAGGAGAAAATGAATTCGGGATGCCCCCAGTTAAATTCTGCCTCCTACTTCAGTTAACATAACTAAGATATTCCTTCAAAGGTTTCCATGCCCTCCCCCACCTTTTCAATTAAAGCTCAGAGAGACCCTGTTTATTGGGAAAGCCCAGTCACTCTCATCTTAAAGCTTTCCTAGGCCAATTGCATCTGCCCCATTCTACACACATAGCTTATAAATAGAACTGGATTGTGTGTGTGTGTGTGTGTGTGTGTGTGTGTGTGTGTGTGTGTGTTTATAAGAGCTTATTGGAGCTAGAAGTTACTGCTACATTGCTCTCACATTAATTCTTTTCTGTAAATAAGATTGCATCATTCTCTACTGGATAAACAATATAAGTGTTAATGGCAGCCAATGTCAAAGAGTAAACCTATGACCTTTAACTCTAATGGTGATAGTCTCTGTACATATACGTTTTAATTTGTCTGCTCTTTTTATAGAATGTGGAAGGAAAGGGATGAGGAGAGTAAGGGAGGGGAGGGGAAGAAAGGGGAATGAAACAATAAATAATAAATAAAACAAAGAAAAGGAAAGTCAAACTCATTCTGCTTGCCCTGGTCCTTTGTCTTTAAGGTGATTCATTAATTATAGGAATTTACAGATTACTCACCTAGTCTGTAATCAACTTCTTGTAAATTCAAAACCTTGGGTATCCTAGCAAAATACGTAATGCTTTTAGATCTAAGCTATTTGACTTAGCCCACCATTGCTAACATTTCCCCTGGTCTCTGGGATACTAAAGTCCCTTCCTTCATGCCTTCTTTGTACTTTGCACATCAGTATGCTGTGCATTTTGTGCAAAATGTTTCCTTCCCCTTACTGTACGTGGCAGCCTCTTACCTACCAATCAATTCAAACTTCCCATATCCTCTATGAAAGAGAATAGTATACTTTATGTGAAATGAGGATGCAAGTGTTATTCATATTGCTTTTTAATCTATACCATCTCATTAAATTCTTCAATGAGCATAAAGACAACCCTGCCATATGGTGGGGTCAGGGACAGAGAAGGTTTTCTTCAAGGAAGCCAGGTACAAAAGAAAAGAGAAGGTGTTCTTTGCATTGAATAAAGATTACACTTCTTCCTTAATTACCTCTTTTCCTTTTTATGGAGTACGTGTGAATGATTGTCAGCTTCATCATTTGTAATCAGAGGCTGGCTGAAACAGATGCTGAAGGGGTGTGTGTGTGTGTGTGTGTGTGTGTGTGTGTGTGTGTCTTTTGTAACAACTTGCAATATGTTCTTAAAGGACTGCTTACCTCCCACATTCTATAAACTCAGCAAAAGACACTTTATTCTGAAAAGTGTTTGAGGTAA
Organism: Apodemus agrarius; assembly: GCA_964023405.1. Classification (NCBI taxonomy): domain Eukaryota; kingdom Metazoa; phylum Chordata; class Mammalia; order Rodentia; family Muridae; genus Apodemus; species Apodemus agrarius. The sequence goes on from OZ030024.1 coordinate 52,539,032, forward strand.
GTTAAGCACAATCTGTGCCACTTTTGTTAGAGATAACATTTAACAAAGTTACTGTAGGGCTTTCTGTGTCTACTTGGAGGTGTGCATTTTGTTGCGATGTCTTTGATTAACAAGATTTCTTTCCTTGCTTCTGTGATGCAAAGTGCTCTTACTACTCTCTGTCCTCCAAAATTTTGTACCAATATGTGGCAATCACTGGTGAGACTATTCTAAATCAAAATTGGTAATAAAGAGGAAAAAGAATGTTAATAGGTTGTAATATCAAGAGTTAGTGGTGAAATTCTCAGTCTGTTATTCATGATCTGAATCTAGATGAGTACAATTAAAAAAAAACAAAAAACCTTTGATCCAGGCTCCTCCGTCCACTACAGCGTCTTGCAGTTCACACAGTGCCACCTGTTCTTGTGGCATGGTCACAGGGGCATTCTCACTTCATTTTCTAGATGGACTTGGGAAAAGCACAGCTTCCAAAAGCTAAATTAAAGTGGATACAATAAATAGCATCAGGATGAAAATCAGGGAAAAGGATCCAGTGGGAGCTTAATTTAGTCTATGATTCTGGATTTTTATATAGAAAACATGCTTATTTGCCATTAATATGCCTAAAGTGGGTTTGACAATAAAAAGACTAGAAGAATGTATATAAAAAGAGGAATAAATACAATAGTACACATAGAATCCATCTGTAAAAGATAATATAGTCCTCAGTAACAAACAAAGGAGAATAGGCCAACCTAGAAGATAAAATAGATCTGTGATTGTTATTCACAATGTCAGCTTGATGAGATCTAGAATCTCTGATAACAAGAGCCTCCAGACTTGTCTATAGGAATTATCTTGATTAGATTAAATGATGTGGGAAGGCTTGCCTGATCCTAGGCTGGAGCTTTATATTAAAAGGAAAGAGATTGAGGGAATGGCCAACAAATTACTGCCCTAACTTGAGACACATCTCATAGGCAAGAACCAATACATGACACTATTAATGATACTCTGTTATGCTTGCAGACAGGGAACCTAGCACAACTATCTTCTGAAAGGATCCACCCAGCAGCTGATCAGAGCAGATGCAGAGATTGCAGCCAGACATTAGACAGCTATGGAGAGTTGGGGGAAGGATTTGGTGTCCTGGAGGAGATAGGAACTCCACAAAAAGATCAAAAGAGTCAACTAACCTGGACCCTTGGAGATTCCCAAAGACTGAACCACCAATGAGAATGCATACATGGGACATGGACACACACACACACACACACACACACACACACACACACATACTACTACTACTACTACTACTACTACTACCACACTACTATCTGTCAAACACATAACTACACTTTCAGTTTCTTCAGTTTCATGTCTTTGAACTATAGGCTATATATGGTATATTTTGTGCAGCTTTTGCTTTTTAGTGAAGTTGACTGACATCTTTTAAAAAAAATAGATAGCTTGGATCTTTTACAGTGAGTTTTTTAAAAGAAGTTTTATCAATATATCTCGCGATACCAAATAAACAATTACTATTAAAAATAGTACTCTTTACTTAACAAAATATAATGGTAATGGTGGCAGGTGGCAGTGAACTCTTCTGGTGGGAACACTGTCAAATATTCCCATGTTTGGGAAGAATAGCTGGGAACTGTCCCCTGTGGTCTGGCTCTCTCTATGTCTCCTGTCTGAGATTAGGATGCAAGCCCCTAGCTATCATTCCTGCTCCATTCCTGCTGCCTGCTGCCCAGAGGCTTCCGGTCTCTTCTCCCATCCCATATGGAAACTGCCCACTCGTGCCTTTCTGAAGGTGGGAATATTCTGGTTCTGGAAATTTAACGACCAGGGCCTTACATAAGGCCTTTGGTATTATATCTTCTCTTCTTTCCCAGTCTGTCCCTTCCTTCCCTACAGCATAGTTCAACAAGGGAAGACTTCCCTATTATGTTTTGTGTTGTTTGGTTTGGTTTGTTTGTTTTTTTTTTCCTGCTATAGGCATAACCATTCTGGATTAGCTTTCAGTTGAAAAGTTTCCCTCCAAATCACACAAAATAAACACTTGCTTCATCCACTGCTAGATCCACTGCTCTTGCTAGAAACTGGAACATGACACAGAGAGATGGATCTCTTAAGACTGATATAATCTGCATTGCTAATTTCTAAGACTGTGTACTAGAAGCGCCATAGAGTACCTCATACAAACCTGTAATGCTCCTTCACAAAGAAATCAGAAAAGGCTGTGCAAGACTTGTCAAAATAGGAATTGTGTTAAATAGCATTTAAACTTAGAAGTAATGAAATATGTAGGTATTTAAAAACACAAAACCTTATGAAATGGCAACTAAAAAGAGTTTTGAATGCTGAAAGACAGTTGTGAAGGAGTATTGCTTAAAGTAACAGTGAAGTCAATGCTAGTTTGTCTGACATTATTATAAAGCAATGAGAGTTTGCAAGTGCAGAAGAATCTTAGATGATTCTTCATGATTAAAACAAAATAAGCAGTAAGCGTTTGAACAAAACTGCGTAACTCTCATTGCATTGATTACTGGGAACTGGAGTTGTCTCGGGGCCTGAGCACTTAACACTAACCCTAGTGTTTCGTATAGTTCTCAGGTACCTCCCAGGCATTTGTATCAAAACTTTCAACAGACACTCCAAGTGACAAGGACACTATTGTACGGGGGGTTTAAGTAGCTTCAGTTTTCTGCTTCAGCTATGATTCTCTGCCATTTTCCAAGTAAATAAAAATACCAGAATACAAAGCAAGTGAAAAAACATGAACATAGTGTGAACATCAAAGACTATTTTTAAGAAGAGTTAGTTAGACAGTGACAGCAAATGAGCAAAACATTCCTTAAATGACCTGGGAAGGTGTGAGCATTGGGGTTGGGTTTGGGGTACAGGTAGTTGTTGGGGTAAGGGTTGGGGTAGGTTTTATTTGGAAGTGTGGTGTTTGGTAGTGCTAGTGGTAGGGGTCAGAGTGCATGTGAAGGTTTTAATGACAGCAATGGCAAGGATACATAGAAATCAAGACGAAATGTCAGATTAAAGCATTGGATATTCAGGTAAACCACTGGCTTCTCTGATAAATAACATCATAGGGTCACTTTAACACATCTGTGAGAAGAAACCAAAGATCTCTTCAATTCCGTGATTTCCCCCATTCAGAAAGTAGAAGAAAGTTATATAAGCAAAGGATCAATAACACACAAAGAATGAAAAGAGTCAGCTAAGAAAAATAGCAAATGAGGAACAACATGTACTCTCTGTGTATACCTTTTCTCAGAAAGGTATACACAGGGGCAGAGGGGATAGAGGGGGTAAAGACAGATAGGGAGAGAGAGAGGGAAAGAGAGAGAGAGGGAGAGAGAGGGAGGAAGGGGAGGGGAGGGAGGGAGAGAGGGAGGGAAAGAGAGGGAGAGAGAGAGAGAGAGAGAGAGAGAGAGAGAGAGAGAGAGACTTTTACAAGAAACTGTTAAAAGAAGCTTCACCCCGCCTTTCAAAAATTGTGGTAGGATGTCTGAGCAGGTAAAAGTGCTTGGAGTGGGAACTCAGCAACATGAGAACTCACAACCTGGGTGTGGGGAGCCGATGGCGTAAACATCCTGCAGGCGCAAACATCCTGCCGGCGTGAAGTAAACAAGTCAGTGTGCAGGTGCTGGGTAATTTACCATCCCTTGGTCTCCGCCTCTCCCGTTACATCATATGGCCTGATGAGCTGCAGCCAATCAGGGGATGACACGTCCGAGGCGGGGGTTGCAGCCTATATAAGGGATGGGCTTCTGGGTGTTTGGGTCTCTGCTCTGTAGGCTTATGCTCTCCCTCTCAAGAGCATTAAAGCTTTGCTGCAGAAGGATCTCGAGTGTGCCGCGTCGTTCTTGCTGGCGAGACGGTAGCGCGGGACACCTGGGAACCCACAAAAGGCAAATGTAGTGTCCATATACCCAAGATGGAGTCTATTGCAAGATGGGAGGCAGAGACACTAGGATCACTCCAACAATTGTATGGCTAGCCTGGTGCTGTTTATCAGCAAAAACCGAAGACCTCTTCCCTCAATAAACCAGTGGGAGAGAACCATCTCTTCAAATCTGTTTTCATTTTACCTCTATATACATGCCTTGTCATCAACTTATGCACTGTTCTGCATGTGCCTCAAATGCACACAATAACACTAGTAAATAAAAATAAATTAAAAGTATGTGATTATCTATTTAATGATATGCCTAGCTTCTTTGTTTCAAAACCTGATAAAAATAGTATTTCTCTTCTACTTCTAAATGTTTCTAAATTAAAACCAGCTTTGGCTTTGCTTAAATAGGATTTTGCCAAAGGGGAAGAAAGAAATACTGGAAACCCGCAGCCTGGTAAAGCTTAAGAAGCACTGGTTGGGGATTTTTGATACGCATAAGCAGAATTATAGGAAGTTGCGTCAGTGCCTTTATTTCAGGTGACATAATGTCCAGAGTCTCAGAGAGATTCACTTACTCCCCAGTCTCCCCTCTGAGCCTCATTTGACTGCATTGCTAGCTTAGGGATGCCTCACATGAAGCAAAGGACCCTCTCCCCTCACCTTCCCTATCTCCAGGGAATGGCCTGCATGCCAAGCAGGACATTGTTTCAGATGCTAGGGGGCTTGGAGCACATGTTACAGTATGTCAGGCAAACGTATTTTTACACTTCCCTTTCTTGTCTCCCTCAGGCCACTAATATCCCGTATTATCTGTTTCTTGAAGGAAATTATTGTGATTTTAACTTCATATCTTACATGAATTTGTAGAGTAAAACCAAGAGATGATATGGGGAGAGGTAGAGAATTTCAAATAAATTCAAGTCTTTGTAGTCTTTTTCCTGCCCTCATTGCTCAACATTAATTATACTTTACTAGGTTTTACTAGTGCCCTTAGGGCAGAAAGCTGGTCACATGCTCACACATCTGCTTGCAGCCCTTTTCTGTCTTACCATTATCCTGAGTCCTTGGAGGTCTCCAGAATTATGAAGTAAATCTTATAAGAAGACATTGAAATTTTAAGATTGGCAGAGTTACTGCTATATTCTATTTTATTGATACACACCAAGCATCTAGAAAATGTGTGGAACAGTACATACAGAACAGAAACGAACCCCAGCAGTAGTGTCAAGTGAAGCTATAGAGAAGTGCAAACAGAGAAACCTGGAGCAGCATGAGTCAGACCACTGGTGTGCGTGGTGTGGGGATTTGAATGAGAATGGCCCTTCCTCATAGGCTCCGGGTTGGGTGCTTGTTCCCCAGTTAGTGGTATTGTTTGGTAAGGATTAAAGGATGTATGTATCCTTTTAAGAGTGAATGTTTCATTTGTGGAGATGTGTCATGGATGTCAATGGAAATGGGCTGGGACTCCTCCTCCCTCTCCCTCCCCCCCTCCCCCTCTCTCTCCCCCTCCCCCTCTCCCTCCCCCTCTTTCTCTCTCTCCTGTCCCTCCCCCTCCCCCTATCCCTCTCTCTCCTCTCCCTTTCCCTCCCCCTGTCCCTCTCCCTCTCTGTCTCCCTGTCTCTGTCCCTCTCCCTCCTCTCCCTCTTTCCCTCTCCCTTCTCTCCCTCTCCCTCTCCCTCTCCTGCTCTGCCTCCTGCATGACAATCAGGATGTAAAAGTCTCATCTAATACTTCAATGTCATGTCTATCTGCTTCCCCCAAAGACTATGGACTAACACTCTGAAACTGTAACCAAGCCCCCAGTTACAGAATTCCTTTTATAAGAGATGGCTTGGTTATAATTTTTCCTCACAACAATAGAGCTAAGAACAGTGGGTGAACGGAGGAACTACACAGCAGTATGAACCATGGCTCTAACTCAGATGCTTATGTCTGAGCTCACAGACAGAGAAGTTGCTCAGTCTGGGAAATCTGTCAAATCTAGGACTTCAGTCTGTGATATCACCTCCTTTCCCATTGAGGTAACTAAAGAACAGGAAAAACACCATAAGTATTTCTATATTGTTGTTTCAATTATAAGAGCTTTTAAATCAATTCCTAGTCTAGAAAAGGCTAGTCTCCTCCGTGGACTAGGAGCACTACAAAAGTGTACAGGTGCTACAAAGACATGCAGCTGGTGTCCCTGGCTGTGGACTGCAAAGGACAAAACCCAGAAAGGTTTTAGAATCCAGTGGTCCTGTATATAACCCCTGCCTTTAACTTCACTGCCAGCAAAAAGTGGAAGACATAAAATATTCCGAATTCTAGTTTTTCAGCAATTTGAAATAGGATTAACTATATCTTAAACATGTTTGTGAGGCATACACACAACACACACACACACACACACACACACACACACACATATATGTATGTATATACATACATGGATGATAACACAAGCATGTTTACTATAATGCTTGGACCTCGAGTTATTGCTTTCAGAGGAATTTGGGGTTTCTGCATTTAAGTCATAGTATCTATTAAGTATGTGATATCGCTTGCATTAATACTTTATATCTATGAAATTCTAGAAAAATGTCTCCAGTTCAGCTTTCCTCACAGAGAAGCCTGTTTTGGGCTGACATGTAAAATGAAGCTCATGATGGAGGGACATCTTTAAGGTGACCTCATTAGCTCACAGTAAGAGAGGTGTCGCTGTTATCACTTATTGTTAAATATTCATTTGTCTTGAAGCAGATCACCTTGCTCCTGAGAGGTCTTGAGAAAAAATGGCAAGTGCTTTCTTCATTTAGAGGAAGCTGTCTTTACTAAAAGTCACACGATTCCTAGGAAATATTAAAACTCACCCTGGAATAAAATACAGCACTTGTCTGCACCCTGGACATTAGTTCACAGTCTTGTCCTGATCACGACAGCCTAGATACGGATGCATGATGGTTTGTCTTATGCCACTCTGAGTATACTCAAGGAAACAAACTTGGGTTCCTCTGGAGGAAGCATGCATGCTGATCCCTCTATAAATGTTGTAAGTAGACCCTGGAGGGAGAGATCGAGGACTTAGTTTAAAAACAAGACTAAACAAGCACACTGTCTTGAGTACTGCTTCTTTTTGTTTAGATACATAGCTCAAAAGCAGATGGTACAGCTGAACACTGTGTGGTGTTTGTAAAGACTCCACAAAGTATTCTCATACCCAGACTCTTACCTAATAAAGGGGAAACATGGGGGGTGGGGTGGTGGTGGCAATGGACAACTCGTAGTAGAGCTAGATTGTGTGGTTGTTCTGTTTTACCCAGAGTTACCATGAACTTAGAAAGGCAGATAAACAATGTGAGAATATATTAAAATATAATGGTAACTTTAAAATAGGCTTTCAGAAAGAAAGATTGTGTTCATAGTAAGCCATAAGGGAATAAATGAAAAACTATCATTTTAAAATGGGGGACTTGACCCCTGGCCGTGGGCAAAGAGACACCTTGTTGCTATGTTCTTAGATCAGTCAGGGAGAGTGCAGTTGACAGAGTCTTTGGTTCATCCTAGCTTGATGCCTGGCTTGGTGGCCAAAGCTCTTTTATACCTAGGATACGTAAGTCTGAAATTAAATCAAATCCAACCGAGGCAGTGTATTGTGGAAGAAGGAAGACAGAGACTTTTATTCCACCATGCTACTCTGTACAGGGGTTGGGGGAATGCCCACACCCTTTAGCACAGGTAGGCCATACATACACAGAACTGGGCCTACCTCTATGCAGCCCATCAAGGAAGGAGGAAGAAAGACAGAGACCTGCAGACCAACCTACAGATCTGCCCTGCAGCACAAAGCACAGGAGGGCTACGAAATGAGGATGTCACCCAGGGACCCACCAGCCATGTGTCCGGCCTGCAGCAGGAGCAACCACAGTGTGTTTGTGTTGGTCTGATGGGAGAGAAAGAGAAGAAGAACAGTTTGAGCATTATAAAGAGAGATGGAATTGGAGACACAAGGGTGGAGAGGAGTAGCCTGTTGTGAGTGGCCAGTCCTGCCACCTGTGGCCATGGTAAGGTCACAGGCAGAACTGATGCCCAGAAACATGTCTATCTATGCAGCAGCAACAGCAGCAGCAGCAGCAGCAGATGCCTATGTTGATTGGCATGTCCATGGCTCATATTACGACTAGAGAACAGGGATGTCCATGGTCAGGACAGCTGCTGCATGGGTGAAGGGGTCCCATAGATGACCAGGGGCTTGGCAGAACTGGCCTCACCCTTCAATATCTACATCATTCTAGAAAGTTGGTGTAGGTTTATATTTTCCAAAATCTACTTTAGTAAGATTTCTTAAATGCTCCAACCTCCTTTTCAGCCCACCAACCAAAACACTGTCAGCAAAGCATCTTCCTATGTGTCTGCTTCAGCAAAATGTCTTCAGACAGTTTCCAGAAAAACATCACATGACACAACAGGGTCTCCAAGGAGACCAGAAATTTCCACTTCAAGCTGGTCCCACTTCTTATCAGCACCAGAACTTGGGAAAGCAGGCCCTGTCCCTTGCCTAGACAGTACAGAAGAGCTGGCCCTGGTGTCAGGATATGGATGAGCCAGCACTGAGGGTGTGGACATGGGACTCCAGCAGTCAGGAAAGCTGCTTACAGGCTCATGGAATGGGAGAGCTATTTATCCCTTCAGTTGCAGAACTTGGATGAGTGGACCCTGCTCCTGGACAGAAGAGCAGAGCTGACCCTGGAAGGAGAGGCACAGGAAATCTGGCCCTGCTACTGTTTTTCCACGTGGTGGTGTGGGTACAGAGGTGATGCCCTCACCCTATCACCTCTCAGGACTGTGTCAGTTGGGAGAGCTAGACCCTGGGTGGTGAGAGCAGGTGAGCTGGCCCTGCCCCTCACTAGCTGAATCATTCTGGAGAGCTCTTACCAGCGGCAGCACTTGGGAGAGCTGGCCAAGCCCCGTGCATCTTGCAGTACTTGGGAAAGTGAGCTCTGTGGTTTGACTTAACAGAGGAGCTGCCTCTAGAGGTATGGGTGAAAGTGAGCAAGCCGGAGGGCATGAGGGTCCTGCCTCCTGCCCACGCTCAGCAACCGCCCAGGCCCAGATCCAGGACTCGGAGTTGGCCCACCCCCAAATCTCTGTAGTCAATATAATTATCATATCTAATCGAGCCTAACTCAGATGCTACCTTCTTTGACTAATGTACTTACAGTTTCAGACTTGATTTCCACCTCATGATAAATCCATTGCATTTTATTTACCCTGCCTTCTAAGCAGTAATTTTCTTTCTTTCTTTCTTTTTCATTCCTTCAATAGTAAGTTCATTGAGAATTATTTATTTACTTTTACTGGTGTGTGTGTGTGTGTGTGTGTGTGTGTGTGTGTGTGTGTATTTTGCTGGGTGAAGCTCAGAGCTTTGAGCTTCTTTCACTGGTGTGTGTGTGTGTGTGTGTGTGTGTGTGTGTGTGTGTTGCTGGGTGAAGCTCAGAGCCTTGAGATATAAGTGAGCACTTTATTACAGACATCACCAGCTACATCACAGCCTGAGTCCCACACCTTTGGATTTACCCATAGCGATATTCTCCTTAACAGTAGAAAACAGAATTAAAAGTTAGCAGAATAAGTTGGCTCTCTGGACTGCCATCCTCTGCACTTCATAGGTGAGCTACAGAGACGCAGAGTGGTTTACTCATAAGCAAGGTCATTACTGGGGAGTGAGAGTCTGCAAGAATCACAGATAACTAAGTCCTAACTTATTATTTATTTACTTCTTACAGCATGAGGCTGTCACTAAGGAGAGTGATCCCCAGGCTGGGGGTGGTGAGGGTCTGAAGAGCTAACAGATCAAATGATGGTTTCTGGAATTTATTCCCTGTGGCTGAAGTGTTCACACAAGATGAAGTAAAGACAATAATTAAATCACACTTTACTCTCAAGTCTTAGAGAGTGCAAACTAAGCTATAAAAATGAGGACTGCCTCCGGAGTGGGTGGAGAAGGGGGTGATTTATTCACATAATTATTTCAAAGCTGGGCCTCATTGTGACCAAAGAACGCACTGCAAATTTTTCAGCTTGATTTTCATTTTCAATTGCTTTGTTATTCACAGATCACGAGCAAAGGAAGGCACGTTGTTACTGAGGCATTTCTAGGAAATTCTCCTGGGTAATTACGCAACCATTTTCTCTTCGTGAATCACTGCAGAGTCACACTTCCTTGGAAATGGATTGGATGAGCACTGAATAGGGAAACAAGCAGCTGGATTTAGGGGAGACCCTTACCTAACAGGACTCTATATCACTGTTTTATTTTAGGGATCCACAGACCTGCAGATGCATTGAAAAAGGGTTTTCAGCAAGGTTGTCTTGCACTTTGTCTGAGATGGGAGATGCTAGGTGATCTGACTCTGGTGGCTTTGACATGCCTGGGTACAGCTTTCAGCTCCAGTTAAAAGGAGTTTATTTTCATGACACATGAAGATACAGATGTTTCTATGCTTTGAAGGAAGGATGCAGATGTAGGGACTATTAATGATAATCTAGAGAAAAGGTAAACTGTGAAGACTGAGGGAACGAAGTAGAAGATTGTTGTTCATAGCCCTGGTGCCATTTGTATTTTGATGCTAATTCTTCTTTTCCAAGAGGGGCTGCCTAGGAGGAGGAGTGAATCACATACTCAGTTGACTTCTTGTGAGTCTTCTCCCCATTTTTAACTTGTAAAATAAAGGCTAGAGCTGGTGATTGGGCAGTGGAAGAGAAGGTGGAGCCGAAAAGTTTTAGGGAGAAGGGGGAGAGGAGAAGAGAGGATGACAGAGGAGGAGGGGGTGTAAGGAGAATGGAGCAGAAACACATGGCCTGGAGAAGCCACAAGGTATAAGGGATCTCATAGCCGGGAATAGAGGAGTGTAGTAGTAGATCTGCCCAATCTAGGCGTGCAGCTTGTATTCATAGTAATTGAGTTGTGTTTTCTTAGCACAGTCTTACTTGGGTTTACTGCACCAGAAGATTTCTTTCCTCGCTGATAGCTACATCAAGGTGGCTGCCAGAGGTGGAGGTGAGGGAAATGTACAAAGTTAGCAGGTGTGTCTCCCTTCAAAGGGATAATTGCCAGGGTTGAGTAGTTTACATTTCCACACGACATTAGTTTATTCTCAAGAGAGACAGCAGTGACCAATACCTACTTTCCTGTGGCGCCATATTGCCTCTCTGAGCAACGGTTTGTGGTCACTCACAATGTTCCCACAATGTGTCCTCTGTTATACCCACTTCTATTTCAGCAACAGTTGTTGACTCAGCCTAAATTTTCCAGGTAACCCTGGAAATTCTTTGACATTATTCACAGAAGTTTTGAGGTGATCCTAGTCCAGGTTAGGTTTTATAGATATAGCATGTCTTCATAGCATTTATAGTCTTAAGTTCAAAGACTTCAAGTCTCCTTCTTGATTCAACCTTCCCACAGGTGTAGGACTTCTCTTGCTTGCAGAGAAGGAGGAAACAAGGGTCAAAGAATTTCTCAGCAGGTGAAGGCTCTTGTAAGTAACCTGCATTTGATTCTTGGGATCCACATGGTGGGAGAAGAAAACAGCCCTAAATTATCCTCTGACCTCCACTCCACATGTAGTGGCATATGCATGTGCACACATATACACACACAGGCACACGCAGACACACAGAAGGGTGGGGGTGGTAAGGGATAAGGATATTAAGGGGTTATTTTTTGTCCTATTATATAGAGCTGATATGACTTAATACCTGCGGGCTGTTTTTCTTCATACCTCTGGAAACTTTGGAGTCCTTTGTCAATACTTTATCAGACTTGGAGAGCGGTAAGTACTGGTTAAGTACTCTGTTGCTGTATTGTTGGTGTTTTCTCACTGTATCCTCATGTGATGGGAGGCACAAAGAATTCCCTTCAACTTTTTTTCATCATTTATAGAGTCTTTATGACAGTAAATTCTGTTTGGATTTCCTCTTAACTGTATTGTATCGGTCATTAGGTTATGACATATGATAGCACTCAGCATCAAGCCTTGGCCTAAATCTACTTCCTGAATTTAGCAGAGATTGGTCACGTGCTTGTGGACCCTGTCATCTGCTTAGCAGGCATGCCGCTAGCTCTTTTCTCATGGCCCAGCTATCTTCAGCCACACTCCTGAGTTCTGTCTCACAGAGTATGATTAAAGTCTGCACGTCAATTCAATCCCTGGCATGGAAAAAGCTCACTATTGCTTCATTTTGTTCCTTGCTTTGGTTGCTGTGTGCAGATCGGCATGGTGACCTTGAAAACCCCATGATCAATCAGCTGGCAGAATCTTAAGATTCAAAGATAGTAATCTTGTTAATATCTGCTTGGAGGAGAGGTAGCTATCAATCAGAAATCCATGCTTTAAACAACTAGAAACGTTTCTATATGAAAAGCTACTTGATATCTGGTGCTTTGTTCATTTCTATACATAATACCATGGAACATGTGCTCTCACAAAAGATTCTGATGCTTAAAAATGTGGTACGCACCTTCGTCAGCCATTTTTTACTAACCCTCAGTCACTTCATAAAGCTTTGTCTTCTGTCTCTACACATAAACTGAATCCTGTTCTAAATACCCATTCCACATGACAGACAGGGGTGTCAGGAAGTTCACTTTCTCATGGAAGGGTATCCCGTGCACTCATTCCTTCAAATTGCTTTTTCACTCACGCGTTTTGTGATATGGTTGTTTCCCGTGGGTATAACAATGTCACCACGGAGCAGAGATGACTCTAGCACCTTCACAATAAAGGTGCTGGAATTGTTAATATTCTCGCCTGAAAGATGAGGTCACCACATGCTCACCTGACATTTTATTTACCACTCTCAATTCTGCAGCTGTGGACTTGGGGCTGCTAGAGAATAGCCCAGGGTAGCTGAAAGTGTGAGTCTGAGGTTGCAGCTTCGTGAGTCATCATTCACATAGTGATGGGACTCTTCAATGTCATGGTTACCTTCCTCTCAACCCATTCTCCTGAATGTAACCTCTGACCCAGGTGTTTAGAGGGACCCACATAAACTCACTGGCTCTCTGAGCTGATCTTGGAAGTATTTCTGTGATCTGTCTCTGTCATATGTGAAGCAAATAAACATTTCTGTATGTTTGTCTAGGAAAGTCACATGATAGCTTGTTTCTAGCATTTTATAAAGCATCCCAGGATTGTTTTCTACTGTTTACTTTTTTGGACATACAATTGGTTTACATTTTGAAGTATTACCATGGTAGAGAAAATGTATTATGCATTATATTTTAAAATTAGACTTTAGATACACTGAAACTAATAGAAAAGAAAGTGGGGAAGAGACTCGAGCACATGGGCACAGGGGAAAATTTTCTGAACAGAACGCCAATAGCTCATGCTCTAACATCAAGAATTGACAGATGGGGCCTCATAAAATTACAAAGTTTCTGTAAGGCAAAGGACACTGTCAATAGGGCAAAACAGCAACCAACAAATTGGGAAAAGATCTTTACCAACCCTACATCTGACAGAGGGATAATATCCAATACACACAAAGAACTCAAGAAGTTAGGCTCCAGAGAACCAAATAACCCTATTAAAAATGGGGTACAGAGCTAAAGAATTTTTACCTGAGGAATATCAAATGGCTGAGAGCACCTTAAGAAATGTTCCACATCCTTAGTCATAGGGGAAATGCAAATCAAAACAACCCGAAGATTTCAAGTCACACCAGTAAGAATGGCCAAGATAAAAAACAAAGGGTACAGCAAATGTTGGAGAGGATGTAGAGAAAGAGGAACACTCTTCCACTGCTGGTGGGATTGCAAGCTGGTACAACCACTCTGGAAATCAGTTTGGCGGTTCCTCAGAAAACTGGGCATAATACTACAGGAAGACCCTACTATACCACCCCTCAGCATATACCCAGAGGATTCTCCAGCATGTATCAAGGACTCATGCTCCACTATGGTCAGAAGCTGGAAAGTACCCAGATGTCCCTCAACAGAGGAATAGATACAGAAAATATGGTACATTTACAGAATGGAATACTTCTCAGCCATTAAAAACAATGAATTTATGAAATTCTTAAGCAAATGGGTGGAACTAGAAAATATACTGAGTGAGGTAACCCAATCACAAAAGAACACAAATGGTATGCACTCACTGATAATTGAATATTATCCCAGAAGCCTGGAATACCCAAGATACAATTCACAGACCAAATGAAGCTTAAGAAGAAGGAACAACAAAGTATGGATACTCAGGTCCTTCTTAGAAGGGGGAATGAAATACCGACAGGAGGAGATACAGAGACAATATGTGGAACAGAGCCGGAGGGAAAGACCATCCAGAGACTGCCCCTCCTAGGGATCTATCCCATATACAGTTATAAAACCCAGACACTGTTGTGGATGCTAACGAGTGCTTGCTGAGAGGAATCTGATATAGCTGTCTCCTGGGAGGCTCTGCCAGTGTATGACAAATACAAAGGGAGACACTATCAGCCAAACATTGAACTAAGCACAGGGTCCCCAATGGAGGAGCTAGAGAAAGGACCCAAGGAGCTGAAGGGGTTTGCAGTACCATAGGAGGAACAGCAATTTGAACCATCCAGTACTCCCAGAGCTCCCAGGGACTAAATCACCAACCAAAGAGTACACATTGAGGGACCCATGGATCTAGTCACATATGCAGCAGAGGATGGACTTGTTGGGCATCAAAGGGAGGAGAGGCCCCTGGTCCTGAGAAGACTAGATGCCCCAGTATAGGGGAATGCTAGGACAGGGAAGCAGGAGTAGGTGGATTGGTGAGCAGGGGAAGGTGGGATGGGCTAGGAGATTTTTGGGGACAGGGGTGACCAGGAAAGTGGACAACATTTGTAATGTAAATAAGGAATATATCTAATAAAAACAGAAAGCATTAAAATTTATTGAACAAATTATGATAAGTCAAGGAAGTCATAATCAGTATTTAGTCAGAACTTAATTATAATGAAATTGATGGATAAATGTCTGCTTTCACTGACAAGCATTACAAATTAAAGTGAACAAATTATACTTTTCCCTAATAAGCCTCCAAATAACTGCAGCTTCTTATGCAAATATCCATGTTTCCAATGTAGTGATCAGCGATTAATCCCCCACACTCCCACACACATCCTCCGTGCACCATGGCTCCTGGGATTTTGCTTACAACATTAACCCTTCACACTCTAAATCTGGATTGACCCTGGGTATATACAAAAGCACAAAAATCATATTTATGTTTCGGGGCTTCAAAGACTAGGTCATGAAAAATATTATATTTTTAATCTCTTGGGAAACATTTACTTGGGGAATCTGTCACCACTAGAGAAGTCCAACATGCTTGGAGAAGCCAGTCACCATTGAGAAGTCTAACCCTATGAGATCTGTATGTTGTACAGTGGTGTAATATGTCATGAAATTCCTGAGTCTTCCTGTGCATAGAAGTCCTCATAGCCAGGCATAAGGAACACATGACAAGACAGTTATCTGACCAATCACAGCTAAATTCCCAGACGGATACAGCCTCATATGAGGTTGATCATCCTGATCATTACTGTTGTCCCATCTAGCGTTCGAAGGATAGACATCAGATGTCACATGATCACATTGGGTCAACTACTGACAAGCTTGTCATGGTCATACTTTGAAAAATGCCTCCAGCACCATCCCTTAGCCATAGAAGGACCAGGCTTATCTAGCTTAGCCTGTATCCCCTTTCTACTTGTCTTCTTTTTACATACTTCCTCTGAATACATACTTCGGATTGCAAACAAGTACCGAACAGTATTCTGGGCGAGCCTAGATTTGTTCACCTCCTGCTTTAAGCCCTTTGTTCCATACACCTTTGATCATCAGCTCTCCTACACTGTGATTTTGCTAACACTTGCTATCCTATCTTAGGCACCAGGGCTCAAAATCAGCCCCGACAGCCAGCTAAAGGACAAGCAGATGAATGATACTTGAACCACCTGATGACTGTGCTAGAACCAGCCAACATCCATTGATTGCAAATAATCATGACTAACCCATGCATTTGTTTTATTTTGGGTTTTGGTTTCTTGAAACAGGATATCCCTTAATTATTCCAGATTTGGCTCAAGCTCATCATCCTCCTCCCTCATGCGGTTGAAGGCTGGCATTACAGGTATGTGCTAACAAGTGGGACTTAATTATCTGTGTCAACCACTCTCAGGGTTGTTTCCAGGTTATTTGAAGAAGGAGATATCTGTAATAGAGATCAAAAAATGTTTACGGGCTATTATAGCAAATATCCTTTGCCTGTTTTCTTTTCCTTATGTTTTTGTGTCTATGTTTGTGTGCATTTGTGTGTGTGTGTGGGGGGGGTCTAGACTTGAAGCTAACCTATAGCTCCATTCCTCACTTGCCACCAAACACGTATTATTGAACTAAAGAACTAAAACAGACACTTAGGTTAGCCAGTGAGTCCAGGGATCTGCCTGTCCCCTTCTGGAATTACAAGCATGAGCCACATACCCCACCTTGATCTGTGGGTTCTGGGCCTGACACTTAAGTCCCTCTGCTTGTGAGTTAAGCATTTAACCCTGTGAACCATGTCTCTAGCCTCTTCCTCCCTTTCAATAAGCTGATGTGTTTCTTTCCTCTCTCTACTTGAGTTCGGGATAAATGGAAGGGAAAAAGAGTAGCAGAGGCCAGTATGTCATTGTCCCTGTTAATGAAGGCCAAGTTGGAGGTTGTCTGGAAGCCAAATGAGTCTCATTATATTGAAAAATTAAGCAGGATTTTTCTACCTTGGCAACCGGAACAGGGTGAGTGCCTGGCAAGGACATCCTGGAAGGTTTCGTGATAGAATAATAGTGTGCAAACAGTTTAAAATATTCTTACCTTTATTGTTAGTTTATATCTATATAACCAAGTTTCATTACTGCTTCATATATTTACGTCTGAAATGCGCATTGCCTTCCCGTGTCCCCTGAGTTCCCACCCTTACTCTCTTTCTTGTTCCCTCATACTTTCCCTTCTTCAGAACTATCTGGCTCACATGTAAACAGAAAACCTGCCTCCTCCTGTGATCTGAATGTGTTTGTGCACATAGCCACATGCGCACATGGCCATACCCCTACACAGATATATAAAAAGCTGTATCAACTTTAATGTAAGTTGTACGTTGCTAATGTTAACAGTCTTGTGGAGGGAGCACTCAAACACTGGCAAGGGGATCCACAAGTTATCCATAGCTTATGAAGATACCTGGGCAATCCCTGTATGTCTGAGATGAATATGAATCTCTCCCCTTCACTTATTTCATATGAACATATTGTCCTTAACTTTCTTCAGCAGCAATGAAATGATTGTTATTTAACAAGAGAAGCTCTTTCAGGCAGTAGATTTCCTTAAACACCATAGGTTTATTCAACTTCCCACAGCAGTATTTTACTCAACAATGCACTTATATTTCATCACATAAATGACTACTCTGATAACTCCCCTACTCCCTTACCACCAACAGGAAATGTAACTTTACCTGCATGGGTTACAGGTAAGAAAGACAGTGGAGGACCCAGTCCTTACAGCTTGAACACCGCTTTTATGGCTCCTGGGTTGAGCATAAAACCTAGTCACTCGTAGTGAAAGGGTTTATCAGTAACATTAAAAGACACACAAAGCTATGATGCCAGAGTGGCTCTAGAATCCAGGAGTAGTTATCAGGACAATGTTCTAGATCTCTGCCCCTTCATAATGTATGGTGAACACAAACATCTATATTTCCCAAGCTGGGGTCAACGATGCCCAGGACGACTGACATAAGAATCAGTATACTCTCTTGCATGCTGAATGTTTTCTGTGTGTTAAGTAATTAGAGACACTGAAGAAGTATTTACATAGTTATACAGCATAGCCTTAAAATTCATAATACTCCCTTAGATTATGCTTACCTGCATTTGAACATTCTGAAAACCTGGAGTTAAAGAGGAGTCTGTGACCATCTCACAGGGGAAATGCAACACATCGTATTCAGAAGGTCAATTGAATCGTAATATCACTGTGCAGGATCAGAACTGTACACACAGGCTGGTGTCAGCTGCTGGAGGAAACTCACAGAGATGGGAGATATTACACTGCTCTGGTGCTTGGTGTACTAAAAAAAAGTCCAAAGAGTTCACACTGTGTTGTCTTCTCCCAACTGGCAAGGTAACGGGAGCTGTTGATTGGGCAGAAACTGCTGTTTCTTCCTCTGAGCAAGCATGAAACACATCACAGCCTTACAAAGGGAATCTGTAATCACGTTGCCTGGTCTTGCTTTTAAACAAGCTCTCTTTATTTTACCTTGCAGCAAAAGTAGTTCACCCAAGACTGGTCTAACTAAATCAGCTGTTGGAGGGAGTGTGATTTTATTTGAGGTTTTACACCATCACCTTCTTGCTGAAGTGCATGGCCATTGCATGAAATGACCTCATTGCTTGCTTCTGGTGTGTTGGTGTCCCCTCATTTTCTGTAACTGGTCCAAAGATTTATAACTCAGTTTCATGGAAATAGATTTTTATCAGGTAGACTCTCGATATCAGTGAAGAGCTGGGGATTTTCTATCTAACTGTCATGTGCATACTCTGGCAATCCAAATTAAGATATGTGTACTGCTCTCAAGTAGGTCATATGATACACCAGTGGCCAGTTAAATAAAATAAATAAGTCAAATAAATACACTTAAATGAGTCCTTTGTATTTTTTTAAAGTTATCTTGTGACCAAAACAAAGCTACACATGGGAAGAAGGTGGAAGCAGCACATAAATTGTGGGAACCGGTGGCTTCGCTCACTGGGATGTCTATCTTACTAAAGTACCATGAGAAAGGAAATATAGAAAACTCAGAAGCCAGGCAGTGGTGGCACATGCCTTTCATCTCAGGAGCTGGGAGGTGGAAGCAGGCAGATCTCTGTGAGTTCAAGGCCAACCTGATCTACAGAGTAAGTTCCAGGACAATCAGGGCGAGAGAGAGAGAGAGAGAGAGAGAGAGAGAGAGAGAGAGAGAGAGAGAGAGAAGAAGAAGAAGAAGAAGAAGAAGAAGAAGAAGAAGAAGAAGAAGAAAACCTAAACAAAAGAAAACAAAAATAAGCCGAAAAACAAAACGCAAAAAAAAAAAAAATCAGAAAAATATCACTAACAATACCACGATCCAGAAAAAACTGGTGTGTTTTACACTCGTATGAATGCATACATGGATGTGTATGCATGTTGTTTATATTTAACATTTTTGTATAAGTATGTGTCTATATGCTGCATATCAATGTAGCATACACACATTTGCACATACATGGTATATTTTAGCATACATTTGTACACCATATAAGTATATACAGTCATTTATTTACATATACATTCATATGAAACTCCTAATGACTTTACCAACATCTTATCCCCTTGGGTTCAGATGGAGAAGCTCGCCACGCCTGAGTAAAGAGATGTTTAGTAACCACTCCGAGTAAAGAGATGTTTAGTAACCACACCCCAGGGAGATGGCACATACTCCAGACCCTCAGAAACTATCTTTTAATTAATTTTCCTCCTTTATTAAAAATAAGTTCTTTCTCATACAATACATCCTGCACCCAGTTGCCCCCTCTACTCCTCCCTGCCCCTTCACCCTCACCCTATACAGATCCACTCCCTTTCTGTCAATCATTAGAAAAAATCAAGCTTCCAAGAGATAAAAGCAAAACATAAAATGGTTACCTGCGGCTACGGATACCGAGGTCACCTGGAAGGAAAGCTGGGGCTGAAATAAAAGAGTCTGGTGAGAGAAATAACAAGCCAAGGTAATGTATTTCTGATCAAGGTTCAATGTTTAATGGGAAAGCTCCAAATTTAAAGGTGATGGAAAACCCTTCCTCCAAAAGGCTGGGAACTTGTCCCAAAACCGGTTTGGTTACTCAACAGGTGGCTGGCTCCTCTCAGGAAACTGCAGGTCTTTGAAGAACAATGGACTTCACCTGGGTCTGGGAGCTCCACCCAAGGTGGGCAGTTGTGGCTAGGGCCAAGGTCTGAATTTCTGCTCAAAGGCTAGTGGGGAGGGCGCACATCACTTTGAAGTGTTGGACAAGGCTAACAAACAGAATGTAAAAAGTCCCAAGAGAAGGCAGAAGAACCAGAGACCAACTCATTCACATACTCAAGCGTCTCATAGAATTTTTACACTGAAAGCTGTAATATATACTCAGAGAACCTGGTGCACACACAAGTCAGTCTGTGCTTTCTACTTCTGTCTCTGTGAGTTCAGATGAGCTTTGCTCAGTTGATTAGAGGGCCTTGAACTCTGGGTATCTCCCATCCCCTCTTGATTTCACACTCTCTGTTTCCTCTTTTGAAGAGTTCCCTAAACTCTGAGTGGAGAGATTTGATGGAGACAATCCATTTACATTTGGGTGTTCCAACTCCCCTCCCTCTTCCTTTCCCTCTCCCTCTCCTTCCCTCCTATCTCATTGTGTGTGTGTGTGTGTGTGTGTGTGTGTAATGTTTGACTGTGGGTCTCTGTATTTGTTCCTATCAGCTACAGGCGGAAGCTTTTCTATGCTTGCTGAATAAGGCACTGATCTATGAGTATAGCACAATATTGTGATGATTCATTTCGTAACAACCTTTTTTAGACCAGTAGTGCTTGCTTTTACCCCAGATTTCTATACTATTTAGTCTGTGATTCTTAGTCACTCAAGTTGTGTCATGTATGAGTTTCATCTAGTGGAGTGAGCCTTAAGTCAAATCAGACATCGGTTGGTTACCAACTCAAGCTTTATCCTAGCATTTTTGCATTATCCTTGCAAATTTTGCAAGCAGGATAGATTATAGATCAAATGTTTTGTGCAAGAGATGATCAGTTGGGATTCCATTTCCCTCACTATATGGAGACTTCATTATGATTGCCTTCGTATATTTCAGGAAGTGTCCATTGCACTGGATTTCCATATACCCCTCAAATGACCCTCATATCTAGCTGTCTCTCCCCATATTGCCTCCCTCAATCCCATTTCTCCTTCTGACCCTCCATTCCTGCTCTCTTGCCTCAAGCCCACCCATAAAATATATTCTAATTTTTTCTTCTAGGGAGATTAATGTATCCCCTTGGTCATTTTCTCTATACTTGACTCCTCTAGGTCTATGGATTGTAGCTTGATTATCATGTATTGAATAGCTAATATCTACAAATATGTGAAAACATACCATGTTTATCATTCTGGGTCTAAGTTACCTCATTCAGGATGATTTTTTTTTAAATTTCTGCCATTTGCCTGCAATTTTCACAGCAGTTTTTTAGTAGCTAAGTCCACTGTGGGAATGGACCGTATTTTCTTTAGCCATTCTTCAGTGAGGGACATCTAGGTTGTTTCCAATTCCTGGCTGTTATGAATAGAACAGAAATGAATATGCTCAAACAAGTGTACTTGGGGTAGGATAAGATCTCCTTTGGGTGTATGCCTTAGAGTGGTGTAGCTGGTCTTAGCTTACAGGAAATTCTACTAGGCTCCTCACAGCTTCAGGTGTGGGTTTCATAGAAAAGGGCTGCCTCGCCTGCCTCTTATTCCCAGGTGTTCCTGGTCTCTCTCCTCCTTTGTCTTTCTCTGCCCCCTTCTCCTTTGTTATTCTCATGACTCTGCTCCCATCTGTCTGTCTGTCTACATGTCCTCTTGTCTCCAGGTCCTCATTCCCCTTGCATCCCCCAAATATTCCCCCCCCCTTTTTTTATCAGATCTGTTGCATGGTATAATCATAAGCTGCCTAATGTGGGTGCTGCGAGGCACACTTAGTTCTTCTGGCAAAACAGTACATGATTTTAACCACTGAGTAACGTAACGTTAACTGCTCAGCCATCATCCACCCCCTGCCTCCTCCAAATTATTATTCCAACAGGACTTTGAAAATCAAAAACAGATCTAACCTTCCCCCCACTAAAGCTGGGACATAAGATAAACCTTAACATCTTTAGCAATGACGGAGCAGGGAGAGACACGAATATTCAGAAGGCTTCAGATGTATTTCTGGTGTTTTGGAGAGGTTAGAAAATTGGGATAAGACCTTTATCATTGTAAACGGGCATTATGTAATTGGGAGTTTTATATACATAAATATATTTTGTTAACTATTTAAGTTTAAGAGCCATGCTTTACCAGGTATTTGGGTGCAGGGCAGGAGTGTGGGACTCCCGCCATTTACATAGTCTATGGCGGAGAGGAAACACAGCTAGGATGCTGTGAGTGCTAGCTGGAAGAGATTGGCTCATCAGAGACAGTGAGACTCTTGGGACTTGGTGCAGAGGCTTGGCGGGGCCTTTTAAAAATTATATTCATACTACATTTGTCGTAACCAATGTGGGGCTAGACATACAACCACCAGAAACCTGAGATTATTAGTCTAAAAGTTAGAGTTCTATTTTTTTGTTTTGTATTTGTTGTTGTTATTAAATGAGTAACTAAAGAGTGTCAAAATAGGGTCGCGGGACTCAGTCATGCCAAATTGAAACAAAAGAAAAGACTGAGAATACTGAGGACACCTAGTGGGGAAAATAAGTCTTAACCGGATACTCAAATTCTATCTAATGGGCACAGCAGGAATTCTGGGTTTAAATCCTGCTCTGACTAGGTGCCTGCTTCTAAGAGGGTACAGATGGAAGGATGAATCAATTGTGTGAAGTTAGAACAAACACAGCTTACTAGCCAGAGGAAGCTCATATTCTTTCTAGCATGGTCTATCACAGGATATTTGGGTGAAATTTCCTACTAGGCTAGATAAAAGGCCTAAGCAGAGGCGCCTACAGTATCTTAGTTTATTTCGCTGGTTTTAGATCGTTTTAATTTGAACTAGGGAAGTAGTCACTGACTCTAAAGAGTGTAGTGACAACAATTGCCTGCTTTGCACAGGTATTAATTGTCAAAAGTCTGCGGCTCAAATAGAGAGCCTAACAGATAGATGGTTAAAGGGGCAGCAACTCTGGGCAGAGGGCCAAACAGTAAGGTGATATAAAGAGAGTTTACTAGCCAGAGGAAGCTCCTATTCCTTTTATTGTGGCCCACACATAAAATGTTGGGTGTCTTTTCCTGCTTGGTAATATAGTAAATGCCTAAGTAGAGGCTCATATAGTATGTTAGCTTATTTCATTTGTTTTAGATTGTTTTGATTTTCATAATGGGTGTAATGTTGAACTTTGTGGTTATATTATTCCTCTGAGAGAGAGGTCAAAATGAAGGTTTTTCTGGTTACTGGCTCAAGGATAGGCTGATTTGGGGAAAAGGTTTTGTCTTTGTGTTTTTAGAAAGGGCGATTAGGCTCTGGACATCTTCCAGAGCTTTTTGGATCAGAAATGATAAAGGGAGACCTCCAGAGGACTAGATTCCAGAATATCAAACAGAAAATCTATCTTTGTGATTCTAAAATTTTGTTTTGAGATTTATATGTTACAGAAAATACAGCCTGGTTAAGTCTCCTTGTCAAACATGCTGAACTGACCTGCTTGAACTCCTGAGGTCCTGGACTTCAGCTACATCCAGTCAAGACACCGACCAACAGCCCCATTACCCTACCCTTCACCCCCACCCCCTTATTAATATCACAATGCCCATACTTAGCTTGAAGAAGTTACAAAGAATCGCTGACCCAGTTCCCTGGGATTTGGGGCTGGACAGGGTTATTGTTAAGTTGTCTTTCTAGGGAATGTAGAAATGGTCATATTTGGAACAAGGAGGAAATAGAATTGACTATATAGACATAATATTATGTGGTAAAAGTCCTTTTAATTGTTACTAAGTTCAAGTCATAAGTTCTTATTTGGTACAGAATTCATTTTGATTCATAATCAAGGTTTTCATTGGTATAAATTTCTACTATTGAAACTAAATATTTAAAAGTACAGGGCTTAGACCTAGTCCTTGTTTGCTGTTATTATTACAGATTTGAGATGTTTAAGCCTATGAGTTTAGGGCCAAATAGAAATATAAGGCTCTGAGTTTATTGTTAGGTGTTTTTCAAAATTTTAATCAGAAACAGCTGAAAGTAGTTAACAGACAAATGTCCATATTACTTTACATACATAGTTGGTTTTCAAACAATGTCAGAAATCCACAGAATGTGACATTTAATGTTTCTTATTTCACTTGTTGTAGAGACTACAACTCCTGACAGCTTCCCTTTTCTGGGATTCAAAGAAGAAACTGAACATCAATAGAGCTGCTTCTGTTGTGGCAAAACAGCCACAAGGCAAGAATTGCCTCTCTTTATCTACAGACAAACTCTGTCCAGAGAAAGGACACGTTTACGGGTTAGGACAGCCTGATTTCTACCGAAACAGAATGGCTAGTCCTTAATAATAATTCCTGTTTCTCTAAGTCTGTCAGATGACCCTGAGCCAGGAGGCTGAAGACCAATGCTCCGACGTTTCAGAAGGACTGTCCAGGTTTTCAGCGGTCTCTATCATTTGGCTAGGTTTTGGAAGCTGTGTTAGGCTTCCTATTTATTTTCAGTTATTATTACTCCCAGATTTCTGACAGGGTTGAAGACTGTTAGTCTCATAGCCAGCCCAAGCTGTTTAGCATTGAGAAAGCTGATATAGATTTAAATAGATGGTTTTCAGATGATATACAATTTATGAGTCAGTAGTTAATTATTATAGTCTTTTATGATAGAATAGATAACAGAGGTTCTGTTTGACAAAGTTGATGGACCAGGTGTTAGGTTTATCTTATTCTTTATAATTACAAAATGGTATTAGTTGTGCTCAATTTATATTTGAAGTTTTTTTTTAAACAGAAAGTGGAAATATTGCAAGATATCTCCTATCCATTCACATTGAGGCAGTGATTGGAGGGGGGAGGAGGAGGAGGAGCTAAGGGGAGAGGGAGGGACAGAGGAACTCATGAGTGGAGGAGGGAGAGATGCGGATATCCAGATGGCTTCAGACATATTTCTGGTGTTTTGGAGAGCTTAGAAAATTGGGATAAGACCTTTATCACTGTAAATTGACATTATGTAATTGGGAGTTTTATATACATAAATATATTTGGTTAACTATTTAAAAAGAGAAAAAAAAAAACATCTTCAGCAATAATCTGTACTACAGCCCAAACCCAGCATGTACTGGTGTCAAATGATGCCATATTGCTTTCTGAGGAGGAAAAGCAGATAAAAAAAAATATCAAATACTGCAAGTCTTCATTTTGGTTTAGCTGCTTTGCAAGCCAGTCTAGGTATCTTCCTGCAACCCACACTCTGCTAGGATAATTGGTCGGAAAGTCCTGTAAGTGCTACATTCTAACTCCATGTACAGCCACATAAATTGCTGTTAGCTACTTTTCTAGTTACTATAACACAATGCCTGGCGAAATAATTTAAGGAGGGAAGGATTTGCTTATGGCTTGAGTGAGCATGGTCCAGTATGTTTGGAAGGCATGGGAAGAAACAGTAATGGCCACTGGCGATATTGACTCTATGAGTAGAAAACAGAGAGGATGAATCCAAGTGCCCTGCTCATTTTCTTTCTCCTTTTCATTTACTTGAGAACCTCAGCTCATGGGTTAGTACCACCCTCATTCAGGCACATTTTGTTCCTCAATTAAGCCTCTCTGAAAAACTCCCTCACATACTTGCCCAGAGGTGAGTCCTTTATTTCTAAGTAGAGGCAATTTGATGGTGAAAATTTAGTATCACAAGTCCACACCTTCTTGACTTGACACCCAATGCCTCACTTCCATTTATTTACATTTTTTAAGATTTTTTTAATTTAAAGTCTTTATACGGTATATTTTGATCATGTTTTCCCCTCCCCAACTCCTCACAGGTACTCCCTGCTGCCTAAGCTACCCAAATTTATGTCCACGACTACCATATCGCTTTTTCTTTTATGATTCTACCTTTGGCCCTCAGAATGGACATCTCAGTTCATCATGGTGGAGAGGATTGGCAGTGTTGCTGTCAGAGAGATGAATGCTGGGGCTTGGCCTGCTTTCTAGTCCTTTCCTTTATTCAGTCTGGGACCCCGTGAGATTCTGAAACTCAGATTCCTGGTGAGTCCTCAATACTCAATAAGGCCTGTCTAAAATCCACTTGCAGAATCATCCAGCTACGTATCACATAGGTAAATCTAAACCCAGTGAGGCTGACCATGAAAACCAACCATAGGCTGTTGGGGGAGGGCCGGAATCCAGATGTGTCTTTCATGGGTCTCTTTTGCTGCGCCCTCTTTTCTGAGGAAGGGCTGAACTGAAACGATGTATTGACTTTGTCTTGGCCGCAGCCTCCCCCCCCCCCAAGAGCTCTGAATGTTTTCTTTCTTCCCCCAACAAAATCTAAACCTCTTGACTCCCATGTCCCTGTGAGCATTTCAGTCCCAGAGACTGCTTCTGTTGAATAGTACTGACTAAGTTATTATCTGAGCATGCACTTATGTACAGGCATGAAGTTCTTGAAATGGAACTGCTATTGTCTAAAAATATCCTGCTCTCTATGAGAGCATTCAACCTCAGAAGCAGAAGAAAATTGGCTTCTAAGGACAGCTGGACTAAAGCTCATCTGAAGGCATGGGGGCAGGTGTGTGTAGAGAACCTAGGGGCGGGGCCAGAGAGATTTTAGTGAGAGTCCATGTTCTGCTCCCGTGTGCCTCTCCAGGGTGTATAACTTCTATCTTTTTCATGCCATCAGTTTCTTTTTTTATTAGGCATATTCTTTATTTACACTTCAAATATTGTCCCCTTTCCTGATTCCCCCCTACCCCAAAAATACAGATCGGGAATCTCTCAGCCAGCCACTGAACTGAGCAAAGGGTCCCCAACTGATCAGATAGAGAGAGGACCAAAGGAGCTGAAGGGGATTTTAGCACCATAGGAGGAACAACAATATGAGTCACCCAGTACTCCCAGAGCTCCCAGGGACAAAACCATCAACCAAAGAGTATACTTGGAGTTACCCATGGTCCCAGACACATCATCAGCAGAGGATGATCTTGTTGGACACCAAATGGGGGTAGAGGCCCTTGGTCCTGGAAAGACTTGATACCGTAGTGTAGAGGAATACCAGACAGGGAAATGGGGATGGGTTGATTGGGGAAAGTTGTTGCTCAGCTATGCTATCATTGTAAAGCACACGCTAGCATTCCACAGCACTTTTCTAGTGATAGCTTGAGACTGTGTTCTAAAGGTGGAAAGATGGACATCTATTGCAACCTTCAGCAAGAGAACTGAGAAGCTCCCCACTGTCTGTGGCTTGTGCGTAATGGCGCTGCCTGCTTTTCAAGTCATAACCCTAATTTTGTAGCAAGTGACATCGCGCCAGACTGTTCCTGCGTGGTAATAAACTACTACAGCCTGCAGCCTGAGGCCTCACACCTGTCAGAGAAGCTGCCTTTGCTGAGGTCCTTGGCACACAACTCAAGGTCAAACTGTTGCAATCTGTACTCTGAGGCCATATGTGCGGGCTTTGGTCTGCTACTGAAAGTCAACTGGGGTCAGAAGAATAAATTGCAGCCCTATGAGAAAGTAAAAATTACCTAATGTCCAGGTTTGAAGAACTATTTATGGGCATAGTTGTGTAAAGCTAGTTATGCCAAGTAAAAATCTATTGGGCATAGCATAATCTCTATAAAGCACCAATGTCTAAGTGCCGCCTAGATACAGGGGTGTAAAGCTGCCTCCAACATTTGATCATTTCTTTTGCAGTTTATCTTTATATTTTGTTTCATCTCATTTTCAAGTATTGCTGGTCATTGACCAGGGCTGGTATTTAAAAACATGTGTGTGCATACAAACACCTACATGCCTTTGTCTTTATTTTTCTTTGAAATTCAGTTCATTGTAAAAAGCAAGTTAATAATAAACTAATGAGTATGAAGTTAATAAGCAATAATTAATAAAATGTCAGCACTTATAGGTTCCAAATGAGAATAATGCAGTTAAATTGCATTTCATTTACATGAAGAAGTCAACCATTCATAGAAACAGAAGTCTCCCTGGCTCTAAATGTGCATCCTGAATGCCCTGCCCACCACTACGATCTGTACTTCTTTCTGTTTAGATCTACTTATCCCACTGGTCATACCTGGCTGCTTATTAATCATGGCACAGACACAGTACAAATAATGGCTAATAGTGAACATTCATTTGAGCATCATTATTCTGTCTCCCAGATGAAGCATGAGAAAAACCGAAAAGTTTTATGATGTTAGGATAATATTGTAATACTGAAATGAGAGAGAAAAATATAATGTTTGCTTTGAGTGTAATTTAACTTCTCTTAGGTTTTTTTTTTTTACTCTATCACCTAGGATTTGAATTATTTTCTACTCATATTTACTAATCAGAATTTACTATTATTATTGATTTATTGAGAATGGGGCTTAGTGCCTTTCCCACAGGGAGATGATTTGGCAGTAGGTTCTGCCTACTATGTGGATAGGCAGGCTAAGCTTAATCTGTAATGTTAGATATCACTTACTAAAGTTCTATTTTCTGAAACACAAGAGGTAGAATCAAATTCATGGTTTACTCATGTATCTACCCTACAAAACCATTCATTCACACAATTCATGCAATTGCATGAGCATGTGGTGATTCCTCCAGCTTCTGAGGAAACTCTTGTTGGTTTCATAAAGAGAGAGAGGGGTTTAGAGAATCGTATAAGGAACTGTGGGGAAGGGGGTACCTAGGCAGGCCCATGCCCAGGCACCCCTTCCTCCTGAGGGACCAGACACACATAGACATAGTATAGAAGAGTTTATTCAGGGCAGAGGATGAGAGTTAATGAGGTAGTGGAGGCAGAGAGAGGCAGAGAGAGAGAGAAAAGGAGAGAGAGAAAGAGAGAGTAGAGAGTAGAGAAGTGGAGGCTGGCCATGACCATATAGAGAGGTGGGGGGAGGAGAGGAGAGCCCAAGAGGGGCAGAGAGGAAAGAGTGCCAAGAGGCAAGAGCGATGAGAGAGAGGAGGGGCAAGCAGCTCCTTTTATAGTGGGTCAGGTCTACCTGGCTGTTGCCAGGTAACTGTGAGGTGGAGCTTAGACAGAATACTACCAACTCTAGTTTGCTTTCTTGATGAGTTGGCTCTACCCATCTACATTCCCAACAGCTGCAAGGGTCTCCTTCTCTATGTTTTCTCATGAGCCCGAACTGAGTGTCCAAAATGATGAACAAAATTGATAAAGCAAATCAAAGTTTAAAAAGGAAAACATTTCGACTAACACAACAAGAGATTATTAGCTTAATAATCATTACAAACAACTTCATATCAAAAGTCCAATATTCTACAAGGAAGAGAAACATTCCCGGGTATGTGTTTATTGCCTAAGGTTGAATCAGGGAGAAATAGAAAACCTAATCAAACCAATGATGCACAATAGTCTCTATGCTATTGATCCAAGGCCAAGACTAGATGGTTTCATGACTGAATTTTATCAAACGCTTAGTAGTACAAACAATATTCCTAGCTATGCCAAAACTGTGAGGCAGTAATTCTTCCAAAATTATGATGCCAAAGACTATTGAAAACACTGTAAAAGGAAGATGGTCCTGGCCAAAGACCTCAATGAGCACAGAGGCAAATACTCCAAAAAAGGAAAAGTAAGCATGGTGAATCAAGGTGAACATAATAAAGGTCAAAAGTCACATGGTCAAGCCAGGGATACCTGAAAGGCAACTTATAAATACTTTATAAAGACTAGAACACAAATTAGGTTAGGTATAAAAGCCATGGAAAAGAAACAAACACCAGCTAATGTCTTTAGATTGGCAATATCTAATACTTTCTATTTTATTTACTTTTGTAATCTAATTACAGCATTTCTTCCTGTAGTTTCTGTTTTTCTTTTTGCTGCATTCAAAGCCTCCACACCTCTCTCTATTCAATTGGTGGCCTCCGCTTTTCACTAATTGTTACTGCGGGCATATATACATTTGCAAACACATATATACCCCTAAATATCACCTATTGAGACAACATAGAATGTTACATGCCTGTATGCTTTCTTTCAGGATCCAGAAATCTTTGATGTCCACTGTGAGAACTTTATCTAACACAGTACCCATGTCTTCACTGCAGAAAGGAAATGAGGATCAGCCATACTGAAAAGAAGGACATTCAAAACGCTTTGATACTTAATGACGTCTGGTATATAGATACTTTAAAGATTCCACCAAAAATTATTTGACCAAATCAATCAATTCAACATGCTTTCAGAAAACAAAATCAACATAAAAATCAGTAGTTTTGATCTATGTAAAGTGTATCATTTGAAAATCAAAGAAGACTTCCATTTTTACTAGCTATAAAATAACAAAACAAAATAGCCAGAAATAGTTTCAATCAAGTAACTAAAAGCATTTTCAATGCAGACTATAAAACACTGATGAGAGAAATTGTGGAGAACAGAAAAGATGTGGAAAGACACCCTTTATTTACAAATTAGAAGAAACAGTGTTATTAATGTGTCCATACTACACAAGGCGATTTGTGGATTCAGTGTCATTCCTATGGAAACACTAATGTCAGTCCTCTTACTTCTAGGGGAAAAAAAACCATAAAAGTTGTATGGAGTTCCATAAATTCCAAAATAGGTAAAGCCATCTTGATAAAAACACCAAAAGTTATTACCCATCTTAGTTGTTTGTTTTCTTGCTATGATAAAACACCATGGCCCAAAGCAACTTAGGGAGAAAGGCTCATTTTAACTTAACAGAGTACTGCCCTTTTTCAATTGAAGCCAGGGCAGTAACTCAAAATGGGAACCTGGAGCTAGGAGGTGAAACCGAGACCACAGGAGAATCCTGCTGACTGGCTTGCTCTCTGTTGGTTACTGAGCCTGCTGTCCTAGCTCAGGGGGACTACTGCCTACAGTTAGTTACCTGGGCCCTTCCAGAGGAACACAGGCCAATCTGATGTAGACAATCACTTAATTGTGGTTTTCTCTTTGAAGATGAGTCTAGTTAGTGTCAATTGATGAAGTTAAATCAACCAACCTTATCTGTTCTTATAATGTTCTGAAAAGCTGTAGTTGCTAGACAAAACACCATGTTACTGGAATGAAAAAATACCACACAAACCAATAAAACTAGAGATGTAGAGTAGAGGTAACCTCTCTCACCAACAGCCACATTATTTTTTGACAAAAGTATTATAAAGCATTTTGGAGAAAGAACGACTGTTTCAAAATGATGCTGAAAAGGCTGGCCATGTGTAAAAGAATAGGATGAGACTCCTCCCACTTCCCAGTTACAAAAATCAAAGCATACTAGATTAAAGGTTAATGTGCAATACCTGAATTTTAAAAATTGCTTGAAGGGACATGGGGAAGTATTTCAGGGCATCAGATTGGACAAGGAGTTTTGGACAAACTTTCAAAAGCACAAGAAACAAAATTAAAAACAGACAAATGAGATTGTGCCAAGCTAGAAAGCTTTTGTACAGCAAATGAAACCATTCAGAGTTAAGGGTAAGAGAAATATTTGGAAACTCTTTTAGACAAGGCCTGATAGGCAGAATATATAAAGAATTTACAGTACTCAAAAGAAAAAAATGATAACTCTCCCAATTAAAAATGGGCAGTAGTTCTAATTAGAAAGTTTTCAAATGAGAACAAAGAAAGAAAGCTCCCTGCGCTGAGGCATGTCGACAGCCTCAGTGCTGGAAAGACTGAGGCATGAACAAGACACTCCTGGGTTCAACGCCAGCCTGGGTCATCCAGTCTCAAAAAAGTAGCAATGATCTATTAATATATTTACCATATATATAATAAATGAAAAATGAGCATTGCTTTACTCTAGTACAATCATGCTCAAATGGATGAAAACTATATTAAAATTGTGATACTATTAAGTATTTAAAATCTTAGCATATTGATAAGCATCAGTTATGATATATTCACACCCACACCCACACCCACAAGCATGCACACACGTGCGTGCACACACACACTCACAATTTTTGAGATAGGAGTTATGCAGACAAGGTTGGTCTCAAGTTTGTGATCTTCTTGCTTTTGACTCCAGAGTACCAGGATTACTGATATGTGCCACTTTATCTCACTCCGTGCAATCTAAGAATATTTTACTACTAAGTATAGACACACATATCCTGAAAAAAACTCTAGTGCAAATCATTGTGATGAAAATCAACTAGTGTAGACAACTTGCATAAGAAAAAACAAACTATCTACTTTTGCTTTTTTTTTCAAATATCTATATCCTTTATATGTGTTGTTAGAAATGTTTTTGTAGTTTCAGGTGTTGCAAAAGATCTTTTGATGTGATCAATACAAGAATATTCTGCTACTGCTCAGCTCTTTGTCTCCAAGTAAATGCCATTCCACTCAACTGCTCAGTTTCTAGCATGGGCCCAAAGAACAGGGAATAGAAAATAACATCTCTTCTCCACTCAAACCGCACTCCACAGCCTTCTTTTCATATCAATTAGTTGCTTATCACTTTGAATTTCCCTCCAACATTCTTTTAATTTGGCATAATTCCTCTACCTCTGGTGTCAGAAATCTACTCCTGGCCTTGGTATTTGTTCATTTAAATTTTGCGGACCCATACATGCCACTTTTTCACTCTCTTTAAGAGTTGTCAGTTTTTTTAGTCTGCAGTTGTCCAACTGATGTATGAATAATAATTACTCTACACAAGTTTAAACAAAAATAAGTCAAATATAGAAGTTGTGCAAATATGTAATATGACTGATGAGTCATAAAATTTCAGGGATAATCACTTTGTGTCCTATTTCTCTGTACATATTTAACAATGAAAGCAAAAAAAAATGCCCCTAATTTGAGAGAAAAGAATGTCATTGAACCCAAGAGGAGGAAGGAACATGGCATGGGTTGAAAGGGAAGGAGGTGAAATGATGCAATTATATTTTTATTAAAATATATTAAATATATAAATCATATAAAATTGCATTGCCACTTTTGAAGAAGACAATGGCTTTCGCAACTATCTATATGGGCTTTTGAGCTTGTGGCAAATTTAGAAGGAAATGACTCCTAACTGAAGAAATGTATTTAGATCAGGCTCCCAAATAGAATTTTGCAATGCCAACTGTGAAACCTGTCACATTCTTGCTAACACATAGCATCTAGGAACCGAGGATGACCACGAAACAGAGGAATCAGCATTTAAACAATGATTGAATGAGGTGCATTTTCATCACTCTGCAATTACAGCTGAATCTTCCTTGCAGCCACCTGCGTATGGGATTGGTTTCTAGTGAAGCGTCCCAATTACTTTGGCCTTTAAAATAGACTTTGAAACAGCCAGTGCATGACACATTTTCAAAATTACAGTTATTTGCCTATTCCCTTCATTTTCCATATAACTAACATAGATTGTGACATGCTGCCGCTTCAGATAACTCAGTTAGATAATTAAATGTTCCCCACAAGAAAGGGAGCTTATTAAGGGGAGCATGCTGTCTTCTTTGAGATTTCACAAAAATGCTTAGAAGACATCAGCTACACTGTACATTCGCCTGGTGTGGGCTTCTGGTAGGAGATCATTTCCCATCAAGGAAGCTCTGGTTTTCTAACTGTCCTATCAATGCAGCACTGAACCTACTTTTAAATCTATGATTTACTATTTTCCCTTCTTAGAAAAGAAATTTGGAAAAAAAGTGAGAAGATTTTTATTAACAGACTTTGATGGAAATAATTAAACATACTTCCCATAGACCAGGATTGTGGAGTGATCCATGCTATCCAAAGAGCCGAAATTGTGTTTGTGTGATTATCTATTCTCTACGGTTTAAATGGAGGGGATATTTGTTAAAGATCCAACATCTCATAGACTTAAACATTCTTTATTGAGTCTGGTGAAGCATATGAACTCCTTCAATGGAGGAAAAAAAATCAAATATGTACAATGAAGTCCTAAATGAAGTCTGTTTTCTATTAGAGTACTTTTGAATGTCCTGGGACTTAAGTTTTTATAAAATTAAAAACCAATTAGATTAACATAAAAAGTCATTACAAATATTTGGCAGGAAATTAGTAATATAAGCTATTTACTGCAGAGCTACTCAACATGCTTTAAGTTTATATGATGTTAATCACTAACCAGGTGAATTATTTTTTGTCTTTGCAATTGATTTTCTTTTTTTTCTTTTTTTTATTGAATATCATCTTCATTTACATTGCCAATGGTAAAACCTTTCCCGATATCCCTCCTCCCCTAAGACCCCCAAACCCTCCCCTTCTTACTTCCCCCTGCCTCCACGTATATGCCTCTCTACCCTACACACTCCCATCTCCCCCCCTCGGTTTCCCTTTGTTGGGGCCTCTGTTGAGCCCAACAAGGCCTTCCTCTGCCACCTTTTTGGCTGGAACTGTTGATGATAGTTTTAGCTATCCTGGGTTTTTTGTTATTCCAGATGAATTTGAGAATTGCTCTTTCTAACTCTATGAAGAACTGAGTTGGGATTTTGATGGGGATTGCATTGAATCTGTATATTGCTTTTGGCAAGATGGCCATTTTTACTATATTGATCCTGCCAATCCAGGAGCAAGAAATATTTTTCCATCTTCTGAGGTCTTCTTCGATTTCTTTTTGAGTTTGATAGAAGAAAGTTACTATCTTGCTTTTTCCAGGGTGTAGTTTCCCTCCTTGTATTGGAGTTTTCCTCCTATTATCCTTTGTAGGGCTAGGTTAGTGGAAAGATATTGTGTAAATTTGGTCTTGTCATGGATTATTTTGATTTCTCCATCTATGTTGATTGAGAGTTTTGCTGGGTATAGTAGTCTTGGCTGACATTTGTGTTCTCTTAGGGTCTGAACAAGATCCGCCCAGGATCTTCTAGCTTTCATGGTCACTGGGGAGAAGTCTGGTGTGATTGATAGGTCTTCCTTTATATGTTACTTGGCCTTTTTCTCTTACTGCCTTTAATATTCTTTCTTTGTTTAGTATGTTTGGGGTTTTGATTATTATGTGACGGGAGGTATTTCTGTTCTGTATAGTTCTTTTTGTTTCTATTTGGTTGATTTTGGCTCTGAGTTTGATTACTTCCTGCAGTCTACTCCTCTTGGATGTATTTGCTTCTTTTTGTTATAGAGCTTTCAGGTGTGCTGTCAAGCTGCTAGTGTAAGCTCTCTCCAGTTTCTTTTTGGAGGCACTTCACACTATGAGTTTTCGTCTTAGCACTGCTTTCATTGAGTCCCAAAAGTTTAATATGTTGTGTCTTTATTTTCATTAAATTCTAAAATTCTTTAATTTCTTCCTTTATTTCTTCCTTGACCAAGTTATCATTGAGTAGCGCATTGCTCAATGTCCATGTATATGTGTGTTTTCCATTGAACTTATGACCACATTTAGACCATGGTGATCTGATAGGGTCCATGTAATTATTTCAATATTCCTGTATCTATTGAAGCCTGTTTTGTGACCAATTATATGGTCAGTTTTGGAGAAGATACCATGAGGTTCTGAGAAAAAATAATATTCTTTTGCTTTAGGTTGGAATGTTCTATAAATATCTACTGAATCCATTTGACCCATAAACTTCTGCTAGTTTCACTGTGCCTCTGTTTAGTTTCTGTTTCCATGATTTGTCCGTTGCTGAGAATATGGTGTTGAAGACTCTCACTATCATTGTTTGGGATGCAATGTGTGCTTTGAGCTTTAGTAAAGTTTCTTTTATGAATGTGGGTGCCCTGGCATTTGGAGTATAGATGTTCAGAATTGAGAGTTCATCTTGGTAGATTTTTCCTTTGGCCAGTATGAAGTGTCCTTCCTTATCTTTTTTTGTCAACTTTTTGTTGAAAGTCAATTTTATCCCATATAAGAATGGCCACTCCAGCTTGTTTCTTGGGACCATTTGCTTGGAAACTTGTTTTCCAACCTTTTACTTGGAGGTAGTAACTGTCTTTGTCACCGAGGTGGGTTTCTTGTATGCAGCAAAATGTTGGGTCCTGTTTACATATCCAGTCTGGTATGCTATGTCTTTTTATTGGGGAATTGAGACCATAGATGTTAAGAGATATTAAGGAAAAGTGATTGATACTTCCTGTTATTTTCATTATTAAAAAGGTGGAATTCTGTTTGTGTGGCTATCTTCTTTTGGGTTTGTTACAAGAAGATTAATTTATTGCCTTTTCTAGGATGTAGTGTTCCTCCTTCTGTTGGAGTTTTCCATCTATTTTATTTTGTAGGGCTGGATTTGTAGAAAGATGTTGTGTAAATTTGGTGTTGTTATGTAATATCTTTGATTTCTCTATCTATGGTAATTGAGAGTTTTGCTGAGTATTAGTAGTGTGGGCTAGTATTTGTGTTCTCTTAGTATCTATATGACATCTGCACAGGATCATCTGGCTTTTAGAGTCTGTTGAAAAGCCTGTTGTAATTCTGATAGGTCTGGTTGTGTATGTTACTTGACCTTTTTCTCTTGGTGCTTTTAATATTCTTTCTTTGTTTTGTGCAGTTGGTGCTTTGATTATTATGTGGCAGGAGGAATTTCTTTTCTGGTCCAATCTGTTTGGAGTTCTGTAGGCTACATGTATGTTTATGGGCATCTCCTTTTTTAGGTTAAGGAAGTTTCCTTCTATAATTTTGTTGAAGATATTTACTGGCCCTTTGAGTTATGTATCTTCAATCTCTTCTATACCTATTATCCTTAGGTTTGGTCTTCTCATTTTGTCCTGTATTTCCTGGATGTTTGGGGTTAGGAGCTTTTTGTATTTTGTATTTTCTTTGACTGTTGTGTCAATGTTTTCTGTGATATCTTCTACACCTGAGATTCTCTCTTCTATCTCTTGTATTCTGTTGATAATACATCTATGACTCCCGATCTCTTTCCTAGGTTTTCTATCTCTAAGGTTGTCTTTGTGATTTCTTTATTGTTTCTATTTCCAGTTTTAGATCTTGGATGGTTTTGTTCAATTCTGTCACGTGTTTCATTGTGTTTTCCAGTATTTCTTTAAGGGTTTTTTGTGTTTCCTCTTAAAGGAAAAAGGATTTCCTGTATTTCTTTAAGGGGATTATTTTTGTGCTTCTTAAGTTCCCTTATCATCACCATAAGATGTGTTTTAAATCAGGAGATCTTACTTTTCCAGTGTGTTGGGATATCCAGGGATTGATGTGGTAGGGAACTGAGTTCTGATGATGCCAAGTACCCTTGGTTCCTGTTGCTTAAGTTCTTGCATTTTCCTCCTGCCATATATGGTTATCTCTGGTGTTATCTGGTCTTACTGTCTCTGACTGGAATTTGTCTCTCCTGTGAGTCTAAAAGCCAGTGACCTTAGGTGTGTCAGCACTCCTGGGAGACCAGCTCTTTCTGTAGTGGAATATGGAGAACTGTGATCTTAGGAGTGTCAGCACTCCTGGTACACTAGCTCTCTCCTGGCGGGATTTGATTATAAAGAGCTGTGGTACAAGGTTATCTCTGGGGAGAGAAGGATCCTGGAAACTTTGCAGGAGAGAAACTGGAAGGATCTTGTCCCTGGCTGCTCTACATTTCTTGTGCCCTGTGGGCTCCTGGTGGGTCCCTCTCAGGTTAGATATTGGAGCAATAGTAGTGGTCTCACCTGTGAACTTAGATGTAACAGCAATTCTGAAAATCCAGCTCTCTCTTTGTGGGATTTGGGTCTGGAGACCTTTGGTACAGGGTTAGCTCCGGATCACAGATGGAAACCAGAAGGATCCCGTCCTGGCCAGGCTCAATTTTTGTTTTTGTTTTTGTTTTTGAGACAGTGTTTCTCTATATAGCCCTGGCTGTCCTGGAACTCACTCTGTAGACCAGGCTAGCCTCAAACTCAGAAATCCACCTGCTGTGATTAAAGGCATGTGCCACCACTGCCCAGCCTATGTTCAATCTTAATAGCCTAAATGGCTACTCACCCCACACCATATATTTTATGATGCAATAAAGTATGGTACCTGACATGACACATATATACTTTGCAAAAATGTTCTAATGCAGGTTTGCAGGAAACAGAGGGAAGATAAAAGAGGCAGAGGAGGAATTTTAAAACTTGCATGATTATGTCCTTCTTTCCTTTCTACTTGTTCCCCCTGCCCCAATAGACCTCCCCACTCCCTGGGGTCTAAAGTCTCTTGAGGTTTAGTCACATCTTCTGTTTGGTTTTGTTTTGTTTTGTTTTCTGAGACAGGATTTCTCTGTGTAGCCCTGGCTGTCCTGGAACTCACTCTGTAGACCAGGCTGGCCTTGAACTCAGAAATATACCTGCCTCTGCCTCCCAAGTTCTGGTATTAAAGGCATGTGCCACCATTGCCCGGCTAAGTCACATCTTCTACCACTGAGGCCATACCAGGCAGTCCTCTGCTGTATATGTTTCAGGGGCCTTGGAACCAGCTACTGTGTGCTGTTTGGTTGGTGGTTCAGCATCTGAGAGATCTCAGGGGTCTGGGATAGTTAAGACTGCTGGCCTTCTGATGGTCACCCTCCTACTCAGCTTCTTCCAGGCTTTCCTTAATTTGATCACAGAGGTCCCCAAATTTAGGCCATTGGTTGTCTGTAAGTATCTGTCTCAGTCAGCTGCTCATTGGGCCTCTTGGAGGATAGCCATTCTAGGCCCTGTCTGTAAGCACATCAGTAATAGTGTCAGGTCTTGGAACCTCCTCTTGAGATGGGTTCCAAGTTCTAACAGACACTGGATGTCCTTTCTCTCAGTCTCTTCTCCATTTTTGCCCCTGCAGTTATTTTAGACAGGAACAATTCTGGGTCAGAGCTTTTAGCTGTGGGGTATGTTATTTCTTAGAAAGAAAGAAAGAAAGAAAGAAAGAAAGAAAGAAAGAAAGAAAGAAAGGAAGGAAGGAAGGAAGGAAGGAAGGAAAAGAAAGGCTGACAGACAGAAAGGTTGAATGAATGAATGAATGAATGAATGAATGAATGAATAAAAGCCTAGCTATTAGAGTTTAACAGCTGAACTGTCACTTATACCTGCTGGAAGAGGGAAAATCAGCTTTCTTCAGCAAAGTGACACTGGGTACATCAACCATGCCAGGACAGACCTCATGTTCAGGAGTGACTGACCAACACACAATGAACTCCACAGTTTTTTGAAGGCTTTTATTTAGTTAGTGTTAGACTTCATTGTTGTTTTGTTTTGTTTGTTTCTTTTGGGGCATGATTTTATTTTGATTTCTTGGTTTGAGGAAGTTTTGTTGTATTGGGTTTTTGTTTGTTTTTTGAGATAGAGCTTAAAGTTGGGTAGATAGGGAAAAGGAGGTGGCCTGGGACATGAAGGAGAGGAACAATATGATAAACTATATTTAAATGTAAAATTTCAATTAAATAATGTATTAGAATAATATAATATTATAATATAACAATAATATAATATTAAAAACTTCATTGCAATTAAAATTTATGATGAAACTACTGGGAATATATGCAATTGTTTTCTTCATTTCTGAAAAATGTAGCCCAATTTAAAGGCCAATCCTGACAAAACAGACCCACTTAAATTGAAGTAAAGATTCTCTGTGTGACTGGTGTTAGCTTCTGAGTTTGAGGAGGTTTGAAGCCACATAAGCCAGTAGGAGTCAGTCAGCACTATTCTGGGCACTCTTATTCCTGAGTCAGGGGCTTCTCCTGACAGCATTCTATGCAGAGCAACATATGGAGTTCTATGTATTTCCCCACACTACAGGCATTCAGGATGGTGGAGAGGTTATCAAAAGCGACAGTACACAGAAACATGGAAGCAAACTCCAGTGTGGGCTTCATGAGTGCCTTAGCTTTTCTCAATATAGATTTGATGAGCACCTTGCAACTAGAGCAGACAAGTTTTGACTGAATAATTTAGAAATCGATGCCATTTGTACTCTTGTCCAGGGTCTCAATTCTGCCCAGGAAGCAATTTCAAAAGTGGTTGACCACTTTAAACAGTTTCATAAAACGTGATACTTTTTATCTCACTGAAAACAAATTGGGCATGAATAAAAATAGCATGGTTCATATTGGTTTTTCTCTATCTTCATACAACTGCATGCCAAATCCAATTATCACTTCATTTGTATCTCTTCTTTTATGAAGAAGAATGGGTAATGATTTCAACATTTCGGTTTCTCTCTAACATAGCCTTTCCTTATCCTGGCTGTTCAGTGTTTTCCCTAGACGTTGGAAGTGGCAATACAGATACAATAATGATATCCACTTCCACAATGACTTTCAAAGCTGTTTTGTACTAATGCAATCTGGCAATCTTAGTTTCCAAACACAGACAAAACAAAAACCCAAAGTCAACATATTCTTCATCAACCTGATGGGATTTTATAGTAAATGTGCCTTCTTCAAAGAAACAGGAGGAGTTTCAACCTATCTGGTGCTGAGCATTCTTGAAAGATTTTTACAGCCTTTGAAAGCAAACTGTTGTGGGACCTGGTCCTTTAAGTCATGGTAGTAAATCAATAGCCCAACGATTTTATTTGTTGTCTTCTCTTCCAAGAGTATTGAAGAACTGTCTAGAAGAAAGGACTCTGAGAGAGGGGTTCCATTATATCTGCTGAGCAGAGGCCTGGGTTATTGATTTGTTTATTAAGAGGAGAAATGGGGACTACAAACTCGGAGGAAACGGCTTGTGTTTACTTTCTTTGCTCAGAGAAAGGAATAAATATTACATAACCACAGAGCACATTAGTAGATCTCATTGATACACATGTTAGATATGACTCCCCACCCAAATTGCTGCTGTGACTATAATTATAAGCTGTTTCTGCTCAAAGGAATGTTAATAAAAATTTACAGTGATTTTGTAAAGGAATCACTAAGCCCAGAAATGGATAATAATCAAGCAGAGTGAACATGGCTATCACACACTCACAGTCCAGTTAACCTTTCTGCCTGGGACACAGGTCATGGGCAGCTCATGCTCAGAGTGAAGAATGGTGTGGGAGCTTGGGTCCCTGACCTGTCGCCTTGAAGTAAGAAACACTAACCACCACTTTTCTTTCATTTTCCAAACTTGGTTTTTAAAAATATGTGCAGTAATCCCCACTTAGTAACTGGCTCTTATATGCAAAGAATATCACTTGTGTTATTTCATTTACTTGGTACAATTTTCCCAGGACCTACATGGTTACTCTCTTAATGAATGAAGTGAGTGGGCTTTTGTTTGGTAAGTTGTTTAAGCTCATAAACAAGTAGAAAAATTGCAATGTTGTTTTTATTTTCTCTCACTCCAAAGCTCATTCAACTGTCCAGTGTTTTGTTTAGTTTTGATGTATATGTGTGTCTATGTCTAAGTCTGTATATGTTTGTATGTCTACCTTGTATGCATATAGTATATGTGGTATATACACACAGGTGTATAACGTGTCTTCATTAAGGTTTCTGTTGCTGTGATAAACACGATGGCCATGCAACGTGGAGAATAAAGGGTTTATTTTGGCTTACATCTCTCAGGTCACGATCCAACACTGGGGGAAGTCAGAGCAGAAACTAAAGGCCTGGAGGAAGAAAAAAGCAGGAGCCATGGTATGACTGCTTACTGTCCTGCTCCTCATCACCTGATCAATCTGCATTCTGAGGCTCATGGGTGTTACCACCAACAGTGTATTGGGCCATCCAGCATTGGACATCAATCAAGAAAACACCCTAAATATTTGCCTATATGCAATATCGTGGATGCATTTCATCAACTGAGGCTCATTCTTGCAGATACATCTCTAGCTTGTATAACAATGACAGAAAAGTAAAAGATAACATACTTGCATCCTTGTATGTGTAGAGGAGAGAGGAGGATAGCATGTGTCCTGCTCTATCACTCTTCACTTTATTTCAAGAAGAAATTCCTTACTAAGCCAGAAACCGTACCACACACCAGCAAATCTGTCTAGTTTCTCTTTCTATAGAGCTGAGTTTTTAGGTACATATGACCATAACCAACTTTTTACATGATGATGGCCTGGAATTTGAACTCAGTTTCTCATATTCATTTGCATATTTTGCCACCTCCCCAGCCCTCATGCCAAACCTTCTAAAGTTATATTTGATTAAATGCAGGGAATAAATGAACTAGAGTTTTCACTGTTTTAATTTTTTGGACACTATTGTTCATTTTTAAATTAAAGAAAAAGAAAGACCAAAGTGTGGATACTTCAGTCCTTCTTAGAAGGGGGATCAAAATACCCATGGGAAGAGATACAGAAACAAAGTGTGGAACAGAGACTGAAGGAAAGACGACACAGAGACTGCCCCACCTGGGGATCCATCCCATATACTGTTACCAAAACCAGACACTATTGTAGATGCCAACAAGTGCTTGCTGACAGGAGCCTGATAAAACTGACTCCTGAGAGGCTCTGCCAGTGCCTGAAAATATAGAAGTGGATGCTCACAGTCAACCAATGGAAGAGCTAAAGAAAAGACCCAAGGAGCTGAAAGGGTTTGCAGCCCCATAGGAGGAACAACAATATGAACCAACCAGTACACCCAGAGCTCCCAGGAACCAAACCACCACCAAGAGATCCATGGCTCCAGCCACATATGTAGCAGAGGATGGCCTTGTCAGACATAAATGAGAAAAGAGGCCCTTAGTCCTGGGAAGGCTTGATGCCCCAGTGTAGGGGAATGCCAGGACAGGGAAGTAGGAGTGGGAGGGTTGGGGATCTGGGGGAGGGGGAATGGGATTGGGGGTTTTCAGAAGGGAAAAGCAGAAAGGGGATAACATTTGAGATGTAAATAAAGAAAATATCTAATAAAAATGAAATTAAAGTTCACAGAATTATACAATGAAGAATATATGCTTCATTTGAAGTTATACTAGGCATCATTTCATGAAGATATTACATTAAATTAAAACACCCTTCAAAGCATTAACATTCTTTTCCATGGCAAAAATAATTTTCAATTTTCTTTTCCCTTCTAACTGAAAGCAATAACTGATGGATACAGTGGATGAGTGAGCCTTTACTTCAATCATTTTTTTTGGGGGGGGTGACTTCTCTTAAGCTATTGATGAGGAGCCTACCTTGAGGAATGCGCAGTTCATTGATGAGGGCCAAGCAGCATTTTAGGAGTTCGAATGGGCTATTTTCTATATCCCTCCATCCCCCCATTCATCCCCTTCCCTGGGTCTTTGTCTTCCATAAGAAGTTCTGCCACTACAGCTTCTGCTATAGATAATAGAAAGGTCACCTCATCAGCAGTCAGCAAAGTGATTATTACAGCCTTTGTTGAATCAGTGTCCCCCTTTCACACTGTGTTCACAAAATCTCTGAGCACAGCATCATATCCGATATCTGAGGAACTCTGCAGACCTTTCTCAACTATCCAAGGTCCTTTCCATCCATACCTGTTCTCTTTGCAATAGTCACCGCAGGAAGTTTGTGCACTTTTGTATACCTTCTATATGTATTTTCTGATCT
This sequence comes from Apodemus agrarius, assembly GCA_964023405.1. NCBI lineage: Eukaryota > Metazoa > Chordata > Mammalia > Rodentia > Muridae > Apodemus > Apodemus agrarius. The sequence continues at coordinate 52,582,238 of OZ030024.1, forward strand.
TCATTAGCAGGCTTCAGTGGGTCCAAAGCTCAGATGGGATGCACCCTATGATACCTAGAACAGCTGCCCTTATAGCATTGAGGATACTCAATGATACTCTTCACGCTCTTTCTCTCTTCTCATTCACTAGGCCTGATGATTCCCCTCATCCTTCAGCACAGCTGCTCCAGCTAAGGCTTAGTCCAGTTTCTCCTCAGCTTTTCTTCTTCACAGTCACTACCTGTAACATGTGATTTATTCAATATATTTCTTAATTAGAGATTTTCACCTTTTCTTTTCAAAAGCATGACATCATCTTTGATGACAATGAACTTTCTTTTTCTAACTCATGAGCTTGAACATTTTCATTGTTTGTATTCAACCATGCTTTCTTCAAATCCCGCACCACCAATAACCACAGCCATATTTTCAAGCTAGTTCTTCCTATTGTCACCAGATGATGGAATTCTGATCAACTTGTAGTCTGGTCAGACCAGTGTTCCTGGAGCTTCTGCATCAACATCTTCAGCTATCATAACCAAGAGTTTTCTTTGAATGGTGAATCAAGAGCAGTTAAAATGGACTGTACATTAGATATTTTATTTTAACTCAGTAGAACACAGGCATCTTGGAATTTCCATTTTTTAGCTTTTGATATATTAATATAATATGGAGAAATATATCTTCTATCAAACTTCATGCCTTCAATAATTAGAAATTCATAATTTAGGGTTTTACCATACTTAACTGTAAGGATGCTTTTTTCTTCAAATGTTTTGTTTGTTTTGTTGTTGTTGAATCAGAAATGATGTTTCCAATGTCTTTGTCTCCATACTCAGGAATTGTAGCAACCTGAGGGATTTCTGTCCAGATTGCCACAGGTCTACATGCTTTTTAAATTCAGTGATTACGACATCAACAGCCAGAAGCACATCTTACCTGCTTTCCACTGGATTAGGGCCTTTGGTATTCTTCACAAGGTCTTCCTTGGCCAGAGAGCATGCCAGGACAGTCACACCTGAGGGGCTACCCCAGCTTCATCCATGCTGATAACAAACATCTTGAAGAAGTTAGCTCTGATACTTTTATACTTTTCCTATAAATCAATTGATTTGCACATGTCAGTCTATCTTCCCCTTGGCTCCATTGTTACAGTGACAACATTAACTAAAAGGTCGTCAACTTGGCACCAAATCTTACATCTTTAGAATGAGATGAGGAGCTAACGCTGCCTGGAACTTCTAGTGGAGGTTTCATCTAGCAAGGGATTGTGGGTGTTCAAAACATTTCTTTGGAGGGGAAGCACACAAAACAAGGCAGGTGCTCGGTAGTGTGTGAAGAAGATTTCTTAATTAGCTTTCAAATGTAAGCTGGATTCATCATGGCATTTCAAAAATTAGCTTTATTTGACTCCCACCCCACTCCTTCATCATTCATTCCTACTTCACATTCCCACCAAAAAAAGGTGGGTAGATACCCAGAACTGGTACAGCGGGGCTATATGGCTGTTGTAGCTTTATAGAGACACTTCTACACTGATTTCCTCAGTGGCTTTCTTTGGGAATACACTTAACAGCAGTGATGGAGCCCTACACAAGTATGCATCCCTTGATGATATTTAGCAAATAATTGTCTTATGACACCGTCTTGGAGAGGAAGCAGTTGTTTTTATTTCTACAAATATCTAAAATCTAATAAAGTAAAACATATTTCTAAAATTTAGTGACTCATCCGTAAAAGCAGGTATTACTTGCTTGTACCAATACCCAAAGGATACAATTCTCCCTCAGTATCGGTGATGAAAGAAGCCTGCATATGAGTTACATGTATATACGAAGACAAGCTTGGCAAATAGGATCTCCAGTCTTCATCATCAGAGTGTATATCCACTCTATAACTCATTGTGTGAGTCTGCTTGTTATCTCTTTGATGTGTCTAGATGCTCTTCTATACCATACAACTTCGGTGATGCTATTTCTTTTGCTAATCATGTTCAAAAATGGTTTTAAAAAATTGCAGGAGACACAGTGGGAAATGAAGCTTACCAGGTGGAAGATCAAATGAAATTAAGCTCTCGACCAAATGTCCGTAAAATTGACTTGACTTAATAAATTCGATGCAAATTGAGTTGTGTCATTTGGGATGTGTGCATGCACACATACATACATGTCTTTAACTTGCCAAGTACATCTTCTTGCCACTGCCCTCTTTAAAAATCTCATGAATAAATAAATATAAATTGGTTATTTTCATCTTTAAAAAAATCCACATTTTTTTATCTGCAATTGAAGACCAAGGATATACTAGCCTACACACACAGAGGGACAGTCTTTAAAGGACATGGGAAATTGAGAATGCCCAGTGGTAGCTCTGGTGTTAGATTGCCATATTATTTGTGAAGGAAGAAGTATTTAAGTTCATCACAGTGGTTTTTTTTCTTTTTAATTTTACATCAGTTTATTTGTTAGGGGTATCTTGTATGCCATGGCATGAGTGTGGAGATTGGAGCACAACTTGTTGAAGTCTGTTTTCCTCTTATATCATGTGAGTTGAACTCAGATCATTGCTCTCTATGAAGAATGTTTTTACCCACTGAGCCAGCTGCATGACCACATTACAGTTTCTTGATGAAATTGGCTACTTTTCTTAAGCATTTTTGTAAGTTGGATAAATAGATGATAGATAACACATAGATATGGATAAAATATAGAGACATAAATAGACATATAAATATGTGTTGTAGATTTAAGCACATGTTAAACCACTAATAATATATGAAAGCTTGGAGTGAAAATGTGTCAATTGCTGTAACTGATTTTTATATATCCTTCAGGATATACTTTCACTATCTTTCAGGAAGCTTTTTCTTTATCCCTTCTTCCTATTTCAAAACAACTAAATACATTTCCTATTTGACCTAGTAGCTTCATAATAGTAAAATTATAGTTGTCTCATCTGCCTTGTCTACAAAACTATGAATGTATTATAACTGATAACCTGCTTACTTTTGAGTCCAAGATCCTAGCATATGCCCAGTATATAAAGTATGCTCAAAGGTTGTTTATTGAACTGCACCTAAACAATTTAAAGACTGGTTTGAGTATATAAATTCATTCTAAAGTGATACCCAAATGCTGTTTTAACAATATCCTCAAAGTAAATAAATTTCTATCCTCGAAGAAGGCTTTTTAAGACTTAAAAAGAGCATAACAGATAAATCTCAGAAAGTCCCTGAAACTTACAAAATTCACAAAGCCTCTGTCTTCCCTCTGTTTAATTAGCAGTAAAGACTGTTGGAAAAGAGGAAACTCTCATACCTGTATAGTCCTTCTAGTGATGCAAAGAAGTCAAGGGATTTTGTTCTCATGAGTCCTTATCCATGCAGAAGTGTGTTTTCCAGCAAAATAACTGCCACTGAATCCTCTGTGTTTCTGTGAGTAGCCCCTTATCCAGACCCCTGTAAATAACTTCACTAACCTCATTTAGTTATCAAATTTTACTTTCATAGAATGATTTCTATTGTCTGTCATTGGTGCATTTTCTGCAGTGAATAGAGGTCTTTTTAAAGCCCCCCTCCCAGGGAACATTATAAAACACAAGGTTTGCAATAGTCCCAGATGAATGCATCTTATTTCATGACACAGATAAGGACATTTGTGGTTAGAGTAATGAGTTTCAGCATCTCATTATATTACTGAAACCACATAACCCCTTAGAACAATAGCATGCAGCATACCATGTGTGAGTTTGTTAGACATGAATTCATCTCAGGCTACCATTACACAAGTAAAAATAAATTTACCTATGAGTATTTGGCTTGCTCATGAGAAAAATATATTTTTGCTACATGGCAGAGGAACCAGGACAAATTCCTTGTCAAATTTAAGAAATTAGAGATGACAAAAGTTCATTCTATCAATTAGAGTTATTTTGATTAAATGAAAGGCCAAACTGTTAATATGATAAGTCTTCAAAGCACACACATAGAAGTATTAATTGGTTCTAACAGCTATGATATCATATGTAAAGAACATTCTAAAGGATACAAATGTTAACATTAGAAATTTATAACTCTTCATTAATTAAAATTTCATATTCAGCATAATTTCCCTTCTAGACAAGCATATGTCTTTTAGTTTTCTAAATGACTACCTTAATTTATGAAGCACACTATAGTAGTTTGATATATGTATACAATATGAAGTAATCAAATCAGAGCAGTGACTATTTCATTTTAAGCATAAAATTTTTATTGACATATACAATTGTACACATTTATGGATACAGTATGCTATTTTAATATAACTTTATATTATGTCCTGATTTTGAGTCTTCAAGCTCTTCTCTCATAGTTATTCATAAAATATGTGGCAGGGTACTGTGAACTATGACTGTGCTTCTCATTGTTGCCATTGTGTTCTGTTAGGTAAGTATTGTCTAAACACATATAAGCTGATACTACTTTTCCCACATCTAATCATCATACATCCCAAATGACTTTTTAAAAGATATTCATATAAAAGCATACATGTGATATTTATATTTATGTTCCTGAGTCATTTCACTTTTACCATTTCATCTAAGATGATGATTAAATCACTTTACACAGACCTCTACTTCTGTAGGAACAGAGAAAAGTTATTTTATTATAGTGTTCAATATTAGAAATGTTAGATTATGCATAGATTCCAATTATATTTTGGAATTAATTCATGACACAACATAAAACTAGTAAAATTTAATGTACTATATTATGATATAAACTTTATGTTGAAAATTCCAACTGGGAGATTTATAGTATTGTAAGAAGTATAATTCAATTTTCTCTAATATTGTTGAATACTCCCCTGCCCACTAATATATTTATGCCACCTCATTCTATGGACCCAAGATTTCACTGGTAAAAGAAATTCAGCTCAATAAGAAGTCATCATAGCACAGAAAATCAAAGAGATAGACATGCTTTTAGAATGAAGAGCTAGTAGGGAAGAAAGTGGGAATCACTTTGAACACATTGGTGCAGGAGATGACTACCTGAAAAGAGAAAATAAAGGCTCTAAAATCAACAATTCATAAATGGAACCTCATGAGACTGAAAAGCTTCTGCAAGGCATAGGACATCATCTGTTAGACAAAGTGGCAGCCTACAGAATGAGAAAAGATTTTGTACCAACTGCATATCCAATGAAGGTCTAATATCTAAAATATATAAGGAACTCAAGAAAGTAGACATCAAATAAACAAATAATCCAATTAAAAATTGGGTTACAGCTCTAAACAGAATTCTCAACAAAGGAATCTCAAATGGTTGAGAAACATTTAAAGTAATGTTTAGCATCTTTAGCCATCAGTGAAATGAAAATAAAAACTACTTTGCAATTCTATCTTATACTTTTCAGAATGACTAAGACAAAAAAATGCAAGTGACAAGTAACGCTGGGGAAGGTGTGGAATAGGGGCAACCCTCCTTCATCACTAATGTGAGTGCAAACTTGAACAACTACTGTGGAAATCAATATGATGGTTCCCCAGAAAACTGAAAATTGATCTCCTTTAATATTCAGATATACCATTCTTTGGGCATACACCTAGAGAATGTTCTAACCTACCAGAAGTACATTTCTTCAACTATGTTGACTGTGTTTGTTCAGAATAGTCAGAAGTTGAAAGCAACCTAGTTGTCTTTCAACTGAAGAATGAATAAAGGAATACATTTACACTATGGAGTATTATTCAGCTATTAAAAATGACATAACAAGGTTTGCAGGTAAACGGGTGGAACTAGAAAAAGAAATCATCTTGAGTGAGGTAATCTAGAGCAAGAAAGACAAACACGGTATTAACTTACTTATAAATGGATATTAGTTATTAAGTAAATGATAACCAAGCTACAATCTACAGACTCAAGGAGGTTAGGTTAAAAAAAATGGCTCTAGGCAAGATGCATAGATCTCCTTGGAAATAAAATAGATTTTATGGGTGGAAATGGGGATCTGGTAGGGATGGAAGTAGGAGGGATTGGGTGGAAGCAGGGAGAGATAGAGGGAGATAATTCAGGGAGAGAGCCGGAATTTCAGGGTCACTTAGGGGTGGAAACCTAGTGCATTGGGAAATTTCTGCACTCTCTAAGGGTTCTGCACTCTCTAAGGGTGCTCCTAGTGAGAACTCCTAGTAATGGGAGATACAGTCTAAACTGGCCATTGTTTTGCCTGGCAAGGCTTCTAGAAGTGGAAGTGGGTTGCATTTGGTTGAATTGTTATCCAAGAGATGTGGGTTGTGGAAATTCCTAAACAAACCCGGTTGATGCTAGGACGGGGGGGGGGTAGCTCCCTAAAATCTGGCAGTGGGACCCAATTGCCAAATACAACATCTATACATGTCATTGAATGTAGAGAGGTAAAGCTAGTGCTTTCATGAAGCCTTCATCCCTACATTCTAGTTCCTTTGGGATGGGAAGGTACTTTATAGGTTACTGAAAGAGATACCTGTACAGCAACCCTGCCACAAAACCCATAACCTACAATCTTTCCTCTCTGGAAGATGTACTGGGGCAATGGTGGCACAGAACTTGTGGGTCTGACCAACTAATGTCTGATTTAAATTAAAGGTCAAGCCATGAAAGAGAGCCCATACCTGGATAGTCCAGAGACCTAGGGTGAAACTAAACTTGTCTGCCCTACTCCCAAAAAGCATATATAAAGCATATATGGAGAGAGAGAGAAAGAGAGAGAGAGAGAGAGAGAGAGAGAGAGAGAGAGAGAGAGAGATTTGCTATGCCAGTAGAGACCTACCCACAGCCAGACATTTTGAGAAAAGTGAGTTTAAATTGGAGGTCTCTACTGAACGCTCCCCTTTGAGTTCAGTTAACCCCAGGGAAAAGGGAAGAGGAAAGACTGCAGGAGCCAGAGGGGTCTAGGATACCAAGTAAACATGACCCATTGAATCACATAAGCAGGTTTCATATGGGCGCAGACAGACTGAAGTGGTAAGCACACGGGGGCCTGTTTATTGTGGCTGTTAGCTTGGTGTTTCTGTGGGACTACTAACAATGGGAACAGGTGTACGTCTATCTGCTTTGCTTGCGCTTTTCCTCTTTGGGACTCTTTTCTTCCTATTGAGTTGCCTTGTTCAGCCTCAGTGTGAGTGTTTTTGACTTGTCTTATTGTGTCCTGTTTTGTGTCCTGTTTGGTTGTTATCTCTTTGAGGCCTGCTCTTTTATGAAGGGAAACAGATAGGGAGTAGATATAGGGAAGAGGGCAAGGTGGGGAAGGGAGCTAGAAGGAGTGGAGGGAGGGGAAACCTTGGTCAGGATATGTTGTATGAGACAAGAATCTATTTCAAATACATACATACATACATACATACATACATACATACATGTCCCAACCCACAGGACAGTCAACAGGGTCCCCGGACAACCTAGGACAAAGCAAGCGAAAGACAAGAGACACAAGAGACAGACAGCAAGGCAGTATTCTAATCAAGCTGTCAAATTTTAGTTTTTACACAAGGCAATTTAAAGGGAAGCAAGCAAGGTGTAGGGAGGGGGAAAGGGGAAAGTCATTGTATTCCGGAAACAATCTCAGGGGGCTAGTATCATTTTTCAGGAACAGTTTCCCAGAATTGTCTCTCAGAATCTCAGGGAAAAGCTGGAGATTGCTGTAGGAACTTGGCAGGATAAATTGATCATGAAGAGGTGAAGTGGAAAGGAGTTGCTATGGTAACCTAACCACAGGTGAGCTTCTTTTGTTCTAGCCTACTCAGGTGAGCTCTGCATGTACTGATCATCTAGCTTACTTGGCTAATCTTTAAGCTAGTACTTTTCCTTCTAAAGGCAGGCTAGAAGAAGCAGGCTAGAAATGGCTGAAAGGAGGGGGTTTTGAGATCTATGTGAGAATCGCTCCTGGCACATACATGCATATATGTATACATATATGCATACACATACATACATAAATACATACATACATACATAAGAAGTGGAAATGCTTTGTACATCTTACAAGGGATTAGCATCTAATATATATATATACATATATACATATATATAAATATATATATGATTCCAATAAATCACTAACAAAATATAAAAGTCAGTTATAGTGGGTATGGCTCAAGCATGACTATAACAGGCCTGAGCATAGCAAATATAGTGCCAACAGATTTTGCCTTTTACCCTTCTTCCTACAGTTAAAAGACTTTAGTGCCAGGTCCAAACATGTCCATTAAAGGGACAGTGTGACACAGTTCCTACCCCTGGAACAGAACCAGCAGGATGTGTGTCTCCATGCGTGATGATGGTTGCTGTTGGCATAATGCTTGTATGCATGCTAATGTACATACTTTTCATCTTTCAGGGAATGTTCTTCCTGGGGAATGCTCTCCCTGCCTAGGTTAATGACCGAATAATAATTAGAAACAGCGCAATTCCAGGAGGCAAGGGTGTGACTAATATCATTCAGCAAAATGGTAATGTTTTGACCTTCAGGACAGCCCTTAAGGCTGTGGGAAAGAATTTTGAAAACATGAGCTCAAGTATACATAATCAAGATTTCTCAACTATACAAAATATAAGGATGCAACATCAATTGTGCAAGGGGCTTCATGGACCAGCAATTGCACTAATGAGTCAATGAATGGAAAAATAGTTTTTAAAACAAACAACAACAAAAAAAACAAAAACAGAAACAAACAAAAAACAAAACAAGGCTCATAGTTCAAGTAATAAAGAGGGACCAGAAATTACAGAAGGTAAGAGTAGAAATCTCATGGATCTCACCCAGCTAAGTTTATTATTTTGCATTTATAAAGGCAGGCAGATCTCTAGGACTTGTGTTTTTAAAATGTACTTGCTATCTTTTTTCTAAGAATCAAGGTCTGTAAGAATCTTAGTCTGCAAGGGCTGAGCTATCTAGAGAGCTAACACAGCCTTTTAAATTTTTTCTCCAGCAGATTTTCTACCTAGAGAACTGTCTTAGGCAGAACACAGAGCAGTCAGCTTGTACCCACTGCTGACTTTGAATTGTTTCTTCCAACGCTTTCAAACTCTCCTTCCTCCAGACCCCTCTCCCAAGCAGAGGCTGAACCTTGGTACTTTAGATTATATTTCCAAAGCTATTCCCCAAGGACTATTCCCTCATTTGACCACTGACTTATTGCTGAGACAAAACACCGAAATCCAAAAATCAAAATTTATTATTTGGCTAATATATCCAATTAGGATTTACCAACTCACCCTAGCACAGACTTTCACTTTTTCTTCTTAAAAATCTGTCCTGAAGCAAAAAGGCTTGCTTGTTTCCTTAATGCTTGCTGTTTCTGCTGCTGCTGCTTGCTGTCTGCTTTTACAGCCCCTCCCTGATCTCCATTACCCTCTAGGAAAAGAAATCTCTTTTGTGTTGAGAATTTTGTGTCTGGGTATGTTCTGTACTGACACAAGAGGACCTGCCTCCCTTTCACCAGTAAAACTGGACATTTAAATAAATAGGATATTCGTCATAGGAAGACATTCAGTTAACCAACAGTCCATGAATAAAATAAAACAAAATGGCAGCGAAAACAACTACAACTACAACAAAATTTTACTTACTTAACCACAGACTTACAAAGTGAAAGGAAACCAAGCCCACAATGAGATATCAACTAATTACAGGAAGAATGGCAATTTTATTTTCAAAAAGACAAGCAGTAATAAGCACAGGTTAAAACTATGGAGAAAAGAACAAAGATACATGTTGCCCATGGGAATGTAAATAACGCAAACATTATAGAAAACAGCATAGCTATTTCAAAAGTATTCTTAAAAGTATTGGTACTACAGAGAAGGCTCAGTGAATCAAAGTACCTCTTTCAAAGCATCTAAATTCAATTCTCAAAATATAGCCAGCTTACAAGTACTGCTAACTCCAGCTCTAGGGGCCCTGACATCTGTGGCCTCAGTGGTGACCGTTCTGATGTACATATAACCACCTATAACAAAAATGAATTTTTACTTAATGCCATTAATTATTTTAATCATCAATTAATAGCAATAAATAGTTATAATAAAAATTAATTAATTTATAATGGAATATATTATTTCAAATACATATACCATATAGTAACTTTAAAAAATTATGAAATAAGTTGTGAAATGACTCATATAATACAGTTTATACTAGCAGACTGGCATCCATGTTTTATATTCTAGGTTCTATGAGTTATTTCAAAGGCACACACACAGACACACACACACAGACACACACAGACACACACACACACACACACACACACACACACACACACGCTACCACATTCTGCTTCTCTACCCGGAGTGTTCAGGTTTTCAGATGCTGCCACTATGCTAGCCAGGAGAAAGCAGATCAAAGTCCAAAACAGGACTCCACAGCCCGTGCTTCCTTTGGGGGCTACAAGCTGGACTGGGAAGGGGACAGTGGGGTCTGCAACAAATGCTGTTTATCCTCATCTCCTCTCTGGGTACCTGGGCACTGTCATACCACCCACAATGATTCCACTAATAGTCACTTACCCAGAGGTAAGGATCAGTGTGTAAAAGAGACTTCTGATTTCCCAGGTTTATTGCAGTTTGGAGTCATAATGACTTAGAAACAACCAAGAATCCCTTTAATCAATGAACTGATGAAGAAAATGTAACACACTGAATACAACACTCCTTATCCACTAAACTGTGGTTTTCTGTGATTTGTGACAACATAGGTGCAGCTAACGCTCTTTAGACTACATGAGATAATCCAGGCACAGAAAGACAAGTGATTTCTGACCACTCTAAGAAGAGGATATGGAAGCGTTAACGTCATGAGTGTTGGAAGAAGAACAGTGCTCAGGGAAGTTAAGGAAAATGTAGGGGAGATAGATAGGGTTTGCTAAAGTATACAAACTACAGATAAATACGAGTAAAAGGATCCAGGGTTGGGATGAATTTACTATGCATGAAAATTGGGCAGTATCCATTTCAAAAAAGCCAAAAAAGATGTTAATGTTTACTTTATGAATAAATGAAAAACACTTGAGAATCTATGTATTTTTAAATTGCTTTGGGCAGTATACAATGTATACATGAACAGAAACATCAGCTGACCCCCCTCATAAATACCCATTTATACACACACACACAAATATTATACAATATTTTTAAAAATCATAATACAAGCCACAGAATGGCTCTTACATAGTATAGTTTAGACTGGCAGACTGGCATCCATGTTGAATACTCTAGGCTAAATGAGTTATTTCTCTCCGTTCATCTCCTTGCCTCTGAATTTAATGAAGCAGAAATTAGCATGGATGAGTGGCAGGTGCCTTTTAGGGTTGCTATGGTTTCTGTATCACCTTTGATTTCTATTATAGAGCAGCATCTGCAAGCAAACTCTGTTGCACATTCTGAACAGGTTCTTCTATTTTCTTTCTGAAAACTCATTATGCATCTTAATATATTTTTAAGCCTCCCTCCAATAGTCTTGTATTGGTTTCTGGCTCCAAAGGATTAAGCCAATATACATATATATAATAAGCCAATACATATATGTATACATATGACTAAATATAAATATATACACATACACAGACATGTACAGGTACACAAATGTACACATACACATATACATAGCCATCAATGGATAATCTATTCTCTTGCTTATATTTGTCTAAGTGGTTTTCATCTCCTCTGAGGAACAATTTTAACCACTGGTCCCATGTTAATCTGAGCAGTTTGCACTGTAATATTCACAACCTCTATTACTTTTGAGTTAACTAATAGATAAAAGCTTACAAATATTCTGATACAGGAACTCAAAACAGGTTACATTTGGGAATATATATGTCAATGTATATATATACACATATATACATATATATATGCATGCATATAATAACAATTGATGAAAAAAGAGGCCATGAAATTGAGGAGAGTAGAAAGGGGTATGTGGGAGGGTTTGGAAGGAAGAACAGGAAAAAAAAATGAAATGTAATTAAAATGCAATCCAGGACAAGACAAAACAACAGAAGAAAAAAAAGCCCAAGATAAAGCATCAGAATTAGATACTCACTTTTTTTGCACACTCAGGAATCTCACAGAAACAATAAACTGGAAGCCAAAATAAGAATGCAGAACCCAGTACATTCCTGTGCCAGCCCTGTGCACACTGCCTCAGCCTCCGTGAGCTGAGAGGAGTTTTGATTATGTCCGTTTAGAGGATCTCATTTTCTTGGTGTCCTCCATCCCCTCTGGGGTCTACACTACTGCCTCTTCAGAGGGGTCGCTGCACTCTGAGGGGAGGAATTTGATGGAGACATCCCATTAAGGGATGCGTGTTCCTGGGTTCCTCTCTGTGCATAGTATCTGGCTGTGAGTCTTGTTGCCATCTGCTGCAGAAAGGGGCCTCTGTAATGATGGCTGAGCAAGGCGCTGGGCTATGAGTATAGTGGGGTAGCAACAGGAGCTGTTTTATTACAACATTTTCCCCTTTTTAGATCAGTATTATTTTATTTTACCCTAGTCTCTGGACTACCAGGTCTCAGGTTCTTGGTCACACAAATAGTGTCAGGTGAGGGCTTGTTCCTGTACCAAAGATGATGGACAGTGGCCGCGAAGGGTCTATATAGGCACTGGATCAACATCTCCATCTTCGACGAGTTGTGTAGGTGTTGTCTTCAGCAATGGGGTCTTGATGCCAGTTTATTGTCTTGACAACAAGAAGCTTCTTCTGGTGACAAGAGAGGGCCAGTTGGGGCTCATTATTTGGTGATCTCAATCTTTTTGTTATCTTATAATTTTGTTAAATTTTTTAAAATAAATGAATGAAGAAGCCTAGCCATCAGAGTAAAGTTTAACAACTAAATTGTCACTTATACCTGCTGGAAGAGGGAAAAATCAGTCTTAGCAGAGTGACTGTGTACCAGCAAACCCCACCAGGACAGGTCTCCTGCTCAGGAGTAGTTCACCTACAAATAAAGACTCCACAGTTACTTTTTTTTTATTTGGTTACGGGTTGGTGGGTTTGGGGGGAATGGCTGTGGTTTTATTTTGTTTTCTTTGTTTTGGAGTGAGCTTTTTAATTGTGTTTTGGTTTGGTTGGTGAGAAAGATCTTAAAATTGGGTGGGTAAGGTGGGAGAGAAGATGCAGAAGGACATGGGAGAGTGGAAGAACATAATCACATTGTATTTAAAACTTTTAATTGTTTTAAATAATAAAAATGAATAATAAAATAAAATAAAACTACAATTTTAAAAATCAACAACACAATTCTGTTATAAATATTAAGAAGATAGTTGGAAGCTTGTCACCAAGCATAGTGACCTGAGTTCTATCCTTGGAACCCACATGGTAGAAGAAAAGATTTTACACACACACACACACACACACACACACACACACACACATACACACACACAGACATATATGTATATATACATATATATACACATACACATGCACACATACATGTACATGCACACATACAGAGAGAGAAAGACAGAAGAGAGAAACAGACAGATACACACACACACACACACACAGAGAGAGAGAGAGAGAGAGAGAGAGAGAGAGAGAGAGAGAGAGAGAGAGCTCTGCATATTTAAAAACAACTCTGACTTCTGACCCAGAATTGTTCCTATCTAAAAGAATTGCAGGGACAAAAATGGAGAAGATACTGAGGGAAAGGCAGTCCAGTGACCTTCCCAAATTGATATCTATTTTAAGGGGAGGCTCTACACCTGACAGACAGGAGCCTAGCATCACACAAACACTGAGCCACTAAACATGCAGCATTCACTAGCTGGTCCTAGGTTCCCCTGACACATATACAATAGAAGACTGCCTGGTCTGTCCTCAGTGAGAGAAGGTGCACCTAACCCTGGAGAGACTTGAGGACCCAAGGAGTGAAGAGTCCCGGTGGGGTGAGGTTGGGGTTAGGACAACCTCTTGGATACAGAGGGAAGGAGGAATGAGATGAGGAACTGTGAGAGGGCAGACTGGGAAGGGGTAGGCGACTGGACTGTAAGTAAATAAATGTAATAAAAATATTATTTTCAGAAGGTCTGTACACTCAGCTCAGGCTGACAACCTTAGCTGTCATCTGGACCCATTTCCCACACTTTGAGTCAGTCTACCTCAACATAGTTCATCTATGAGTTGGTGGTCCGAGTAGGAAAGATGGTCCTGCAGAGCCATATGTTATTACTGAATAGGGCTAGTCTTAGGCATGTAGCTGCAGTGGCTGCAGCCTATGCTGCGTGCTCTGCTGAGAGACAGAACATGAGACAGCAGTGATTTTTGTAGCCTACAAGCACAAAGTCCAAGCTCTTTGCAGGAGATATTAAAAAAGAACCCACAACTCTCTGCTGGACCACAGGGCTCCCACCAGGCCATCTCTCCAGAAGGAGGGAGGGGACACAAGTTCCTCTTGGTACCATGCACCCCATGGTCAGCCAGCACATCATGATACCCAATACCCGGGTAGAATCAAGACTCTTAATGCTTAATTAACCAATCAGATTTAGATATCAATAATACCATAATTTACAATATGCCAATACAATAATTTTAGAGCCAATTGATAATGATAAAAGCTTTATCTTAATTATTCTAACCTCATGAAATCATTATGTTTGTCTCCATTCTCCTCTGTCCTCTCCCAAGAGGTTCTCTGTCCCTTCAACTCTTAGCGCCGCCTCTCTTTTCCCTGCCCAATCACAGCCTCCTCTGCCCTAATGTAATTGGACAGGGACAATCCTGCAACAGGAGCTTGCTGAGCCTCAGGGTGGCTGACACCAAGGACAGGGAGGTGTGTGACAGACTGGAGGTTGCAGGGAACTCACTCCCAGATGCCCTTCATTGCCACAAGTTCATCCACATTCTAGGCAACAGCAGAATATCAGAGATGAATCTTGGCGATGGTGTGTCAAAACTAGACCAAAAACTTGTTGCAATGAGTATGTGTATGTAAAGCTGTCCTAACTAGCTGATTGACTGACTGACTGACTGACTGACTGACTGACTGACTGACTGACTGAGTAACTAATGGTTGGTGTCCATTAGACTGGTGCTTGATCAGATACAATCACTCTGGCTCTGAACAAGAAAAGGATGTCCAAAATGAAGAATAGTTCATTTTCTGGACTGAATCCCCTCTAAAACCTCTATGGCCCAGGCTGTCCATGAAGACCATTGTCCAATGTCCCAGGCCATGTTGAAGCCTAGATTCATGTGGATGTTCATTTGTCTGTACTGCCACTGAAGCCATATGGGTGTCCAAGGTCTGTGCTACAGCTGGAGGCCAAGCAGACATCTGACTACTATCCGTTTATAAGTGAGTACATGCCATGAATGTCTAATGAAGTCTGGTTTACCTCACTCAGGATGATATTTTCTAGTTCCATCTATATAGTGTGCAAATTACATGATGCCTTTGTTTTTAATAGCTGAGTAGTATTCCATTGTGTAGACATACCACAATTTCATTATCCATTCTTCAGTTCAACGATATCTAGATTGTTTCCAGTTTCTGGCTATTATGAATAAAGTTGCTATGAACATAGTTAAGCAAGTGTCCTTGTGTATAGTGGGACATTTTTTTGGTATACAACCAGACAGGGTATAGCTGTATCTTGAAATGTAACTATTCCCAATTTTCTGAGAAATCAGGAAATTGATTTCAAAGAGGTTGTACATGTTTGCACTCCCATCAGCAATGGAGGAAAGTTCTTGCTCTACATTATCTCCAGCATGTGTTGTAGCTTTTTTTGTATTTCATTTTATTTTTATTAGATATTTGCTTTATTACATCTCAAATGGTATCCACTTTCCACGTTACCCCTCCAAAAACCCTCTATCTCATCTCCCATCCCCCTGCTCATCCCCCTCACTTTCCTGACTGGCATTCCCCTACTCCGGGGCATTAGACCTTCATAGGACTAATGGTCTCTCCTCTCATTGATGTCTGAAATGGTCATCTTCTGCTACATATGTAGCTGGAGCCATGGGTCCCTCCATGTGTACTCTTTTGCTGGTTGTTTAGTCCCTCAGAGCTCTGGGGATATTGGTTGGTACATATTATTTTTCCTCCTGTGGGGCTGCAAACCTCATTAGCACCTTGGGTCCTTTCTCTAGCTGCTCCATTGAGGACTTTATGCTCAGTTTATTGGTTGACTGTTAGTCATGGATATTTTGATCCACCTTCCAATACGGATCAAAGTGTCTACATTTGGTCTTCCTTCTTGAGCTTCATGTGGTCTGTGAGTTGTATCTTGGGTATTCCAAGCTTTTGGGCTAATATCCACTTATCAGCAAGTGCATACAATGTGTGTTCTTTTGTGATTGGTTTACCTCATTCAGGATAATATGTTCTAGTTCCATCCATTTGTCGAAGAATTTCATGAATTCATTGTTTTTAATAGCTGAATAGTATTCAATTGTGTATATATACCACATTTTCTGTATCCATTCCTCCACTGAGGGACATCTGGGTTCTTTCCAGCTTCTGGCTATTATAAATAAGGCTGCTATGAACATAGTGGAGCATGTGTCCTTATTACCTGTTGGAGCATCTTCTGGGTATATGCCCAGGAGTAGTATATCTGGATCCTTGGGTAGTACTGTGTCCAATTTTCTGAGGAACCGCCAAACTGATTTCCAGAGTGGTTGCACCAGCTTGCAATGCCATCAGCAGTGGAGGAGTGTTCCTCTTTCTCCATATCTTCACCAGCATCTGCTCTCCCCTGATCTTTTGATCTTGGCCATTCTGACTGGTGTGGTGAGGTAGAATCTCAGGGTTGTTTTGATTTGCATTTCCTTGATGATCAAGGATATTGAACATTTCTTTAGGTGTTTCTCAGCCATCCAGTATTCCTCAGTAACTTGAGTTTTTGATTTTAGCCATTTTGACAGGTGTGTGGTAGAATCTTAGAGTCGTTTTAATTTGTATCCCTGATTAATAAGGATCTTGAGCATTGCTTTAAGTGCTTCTCAGCAATTACAGATTCCTCTGTTGAATTTTTTTTGTTTAGCCCTGTATCCCATTTTTACATTGGCTTATTTGTATTGTTGGTATTTAATTTCTTGAGTTTGTTACATGTTTTGGATATAAGTCCTCTGTTAGATGGTGGATATATTTCCCATTCTGTAGGCTGCCATTTTGTTCTATTAGTGGTGTCATTTGCTTTACAGAACTTTTCAATTTTATGGGTCCTATTTATTAATTGTTGGTCTTCATGCCTGAGCCATTGGTGGTGTTTAGGAAGTTGTCTCCTCAGACAATGTGTTCAAGGAGGTTCTACACTTTCTTTTCTTTTAGATTTAGTGTATTTAATTTTAGGTTGTGGTCTTTGATCCACTTGGACTTGAGTTTTGTTCAGGGTAATAAATATGTTTCTATTTGTATTCTTCTACATGTAGACATACATTTAGAGCAGCACCATTTGTTGAAGATGCTCTCTTTTTTTACATTGTATGATTTTGGCTTCTTTGTCAAAAATTAAGTGTCCATAAGTGTGCGGGTTTATTTGGGGATCTTTGTTTTGATTCTATTGATCAATGTGTATGATTCTGTACCAATACCAAGCAGGTATTTGTTTGTTTGTTTGTTTTACTATTGTTCTGTAGTACAGCTTTAGATCAGGGACAGTGATACCTCCAGAAGTCCTTTTATTGTATAGAATTATTTAGCTATCCTGAGAGTTTGTTTTGTAGACTTCAACTGCATCCACTTAGTGCTAGCCATTAGTGGGTGGGTGCAGAGAAGAAGATATACTAAAATGATATTAATGTGAGCAAGCATAACGGAGCAAAGAACCACATAAATGCATGTGGTTGTGTGCTATTTATAAGAAGTGTAAATTTTATTCTACTGGAGATATTTTAATTGATTTTTAAAAGTAATTTTAATTATATTTTTATTACTTAAAACAATATTAAATTTTAAATATATTTTGATTATATTCCTTCTCTCCCCTAAGTTTTTTTAAACACAATACAATAACACCCCCAAACAAAGAAACAAAATAGACCATGCCCCCAGACCAATAAAACAAAACAAAAACCAACTTATCAAACTATAACCTAATAAAAGCACACCCAGACACACACCCAGACACACACACACACACACACACACACACACACACACACAGAGAGAGAGAGAGAGAGAGAGAGAGAGAGATGAGAGAGAGAATGAGAGAGAGAGAGAACCTGTGAAGTCCATTATATATGGGTTCTCTACTCCTGTTTGGACTGTCTGAGTACTCAGTGTTGATCTATTGGAGAAAACTGATTTTTTTTCTCCTAGCAGGTATTAAAGATCACTAGTTAGCATTTACTGTAGTGGCTAGTTTTTCATTCATTTACATATTTATTTATTCATTTAAAAATATAAAAAATAAAATATAATAAGATAAAACAGAAAGTATCGCATTGAAGCTGGGCATGCCTACCCAACAGAAGGAAATATTCCAAGAGAGAGCACCAGAGGTTTTAATGCTGGTGTTCTGATCTCATTCCCCTTTGTTCATAGGCTGCAAGTATGTGAATCATTCCAGATGTACCACACTTGCAGGTTCTGATAGGAGAAAGAACTCATCCAGGTACGTATCTACACACTCGTCTAAGAGAGCAAGGCAGAGAAAGTGGTACAAACAGACGAAGTGGAAGATTAGAGCATACGTTGTCTGGTTTCTACCTTTTTGGCAAATCCTAGTTCATTGCGGAGTTCCTCATGGAGTTTGTAGATTTCCTCAGTTCTGCTGACTGTGTGGCCCTGTTGCTGGCTTTCCCATCCATGTTGCTGACTCTCTTCTCTAGGGCCTGTATTGATTTCCTCACCTCATTCATCTCTTCATTGTACCGCCTTTGAAGTCACAGATCATTTCCCAAGAAAACGTTCAAATTATCCATGTGACTTGTTCCACATTTCTGATCAATGGATTAAATATTTATGTTGTCTTCTCTTAAGTAGTCTTTTATGTGTGTATGCAAGTGTGTGCATATGCAAATGTGTGTGCATGTGTGTGTGAATGTGTATGTGTGTGGATATCTACTTCTTACCTTCCCATATTAGTGCTAAGACTGTAGAAGCTCATGCCATCGTGTTCCATTTTTACAGGAGCTCTGGGATTCGAATGCAGTTCCTGACACTATTTAGCAAGGGCTTTGATCCACAGAACCATTTCCCAAGTTCAATCTTTGGTCTTTTTCTCGGTGAGTACCCTTTGCAAATGAGGTTCATTCCCAGTACTACTTTGATAGTGGAAAGTCCCTCTCTGTAACAGCAAAGAACTAAACCAAACCAAATGTAGATGTACATTTTAAATATAGTATTGCCAACTACTCTACTATATCATCAATGATGACAGAAAAGGCAACGTGAAGTGTGTTGTAGAGGACACTATACAGTTGAAAAATAGGGAAGGTAATGGTAGAAATAATGATCACACAAAACAAAGGAACAGGCAAGGAGAGTGGAAGGAGAAAGAAATATCTAGGCTAAATATAAACAAACAAACAAATAAATAGGCAGAATCATGACAATATTACAAGAGGTATAGAATGGAGGAACAGATAGAAATGGATTGATCTGCAGGTAAAAAGTCTGTAAGAAAAAATATTTAGCTACCTGGAGAACACGAAAACATGTGGGCTGCATTAAAAATAAAATAATAAAAGAGTGTAATAAAAGCAAAAACATTCAAGGTAAAAGGAAAAAAATGTAAAGAAAACCAAAACCAGACAACCAAAAAATCCTAACCCAGAAGCAAGGTAATGCAACAGATTCTTTCTGAATTCTCTAACACCAGAGACTACCAGTTGGAAGGCTGTCAGCTAAAGACTGAGATACTTTTATTTTAAACTGTTCTAACCTGTCCTGAGCTCAGAGCTGGTTGAGCTCATCAAGTTGCTATCAATGTGTCTTCTTCCAACCTTTCAGTATCAGGACAAGCTTCCAGAAACCCGAGTCTTTGCTCTTTTGTTACTCAAAAGCCTTATAATTTGTACATGTTGTGATAGCTAATATCTAAGCCATGAGATGTCTCCTCAATTTGTTTAGGGTGTGGATCAGGGAGGTAGAACACTGAGACCCATTACTAGAAGACCCATCTTGGTCTTTCTGGTCTTTTTCAGTATTGAATGCATCATATGAGGCAGGAAATTGTGGGAAATCAGCTCTCCTGGATCTGTAAAATTTTAATCTGGACTGGAAACTTGCATGCCTTTCTGAAGTTACCCAATAATCTTTGAGTCTTCACCTCAGTCATTGTTTCCAAAGCAAAGTGGTGTGACCATAAACAAGCAGAACCTCCAGAAGCCAAGCTTCCTGTCCATTGAACTTCCCAGTGGACTAGGCCCACTGCAACCCACAGCATCTTCATGTATCCATCCGCCAAAACAGAGAAGGGAAATGTCTGCTTCCGGTTTCTTGGTGTGTAACTGTTCTTTGCCATCCCAGCCTTGATCAGTTCGGTCTTAAACAATGTGTTCTCTCTCAATATGGCAGTCAGCCATAAGCCTCCAAGATAAGAAATGTAACAAAATGGAAGTTTTCACCACTGACTGTCCACACTAGAAGGGTAGCTGTCTTGTCTGAAGGCCCAGCTTGATTGAGGCCTACAAGAACTGTGATCGTGTCCTGTGTTGGAACTCTTAATCTCTTTATAAGAGCTTCCTCCTTTATCTTTTGTCTTAGTCAGGGATTCTACTCCTGTACAAACATAATGACTGAGAAGCAGGATGGGGAGGAAAGGGTTTATTCAGCTTACACATCCACATTGCTGTTTATTACTAAAGGAAGTCAGGACTGGAATTCAAGCAAGTCAGGAAGCAGGAGCTGATGCAGAGGCCATAGAGGGGTGTTTCTTACTGGCTTACTTCCCCTGGCTTGCTCAGCCTGCTCTCTTAGAGAATCCAAAACTACCAGCCTAGGATGGCACCACCCACAAGGGGCCCTCCCACCTTGAACACTAATTGAGGAAATGCCCCACAGCTGGATCTCATGGAGGCATTTCCCCAACTGAAGCTCTTTGCTCGGTGATAACTTCAGCCTGTGTCAAGTTGACACACAAAACCAGCCAGTACACCTTTCAGTGAAGCCTTTGCTTTCTCTTCCTCTGTTGTGAGCCACATGGTGGGAGCCAGGTATACCATTCTTCTTTTCCTTGGTGACCCTGTTTTCAGCAGACCAGTCACCCCTGTGTGTCCTCCGATGGTGTTTCACTTTTTGAGCCTTGGGAACAATGTCTCTGGATTGTTCTCTCCACTCCTCTTATTCACTCCCTCAAATGGAGACAGCTCCTAGTTCACCATTGGTCTAGTCCCCTTTTACTTGCTGTGATAAAACACAACTACCAAACGTTCCTTAGGGAAGAAAAGGGTAATTTCAGATTACAATTCAAAGCTCACAGTTCATTGTTGAGTGAAGAAACTCAGGAGAAATCATGGAGGGCTTCTGCTTTCTGGCTCACTCTCTGGTTTGCTCCCTGCTGGCTTTTTTTATACAGTTCATCTGCATACATGTGCAGATGGTGTCTCCTACAGTGAGCTATGACCCCCTATATCAATCAAAAGTCCAGACAAGTTCTCACAGATGTGGCCATAAGCCAGTCTGATCAATACATTTCTTTCATTATAAGTCCCTTTTCCTAGAAATCTAGGATATATAAAGTTGAAAATAAAAACTACTGGTGGCAACAATTTTATCCCAGAACATCTAGAATGTGCTTACATGGATGTTCTAGTTCTAAAAAGAATAGATATCCTCCTTCTTTTACAATTCTGTTACTTGTCA
The DNA here is from genome assembly GCA_964023405.1 of Apodemus agrarius. NCBI lineage: Eukaryota > Metazoa > Chordata > Mammalia > Rodentia > Muridae > Apodemus > Apodemus agrarius. Next base: position 52,604,006 of record OZ030024.1, read on the forward strand.
CAATATTTGTTATACACTATAATAAATCCACAGTGAACCTGAAGTAATCTGCTGGAATTAATATCTGCCCTGTCTGGATGATACTTTAAGGGCAACCACAGATGGCGGAAAACCACTGGAAGTCCTTTAAATGATTCAGGGAATAATGCAGAGTTCCAAGGCCATGGGTTTCAGTCTCAATTTCTTTCCCACACTAGAACCAACGATGCTGCTAACTGTGGTAAGGTCAAGGGACCCTGTAAAGTTGTTCATTTCTGAAGCTTTAAAACCAGCAGACTATTCTTGTAAATTATTGTGCTAGGCTTGTTAAATAATTTTAAGAAGCAAATTCATATGATCATTTTCTTTCTAATTTTATTTTATTGGTTATTTTATTTACCTCTTAAACATTATCCCCCTTCCCAATTAAACTCCCTATCCCATTCCCCCATTTCCCCTGATTCTATAAGAGTGCTCACACACACACCCCTCTTTCCCCTAGCATTCCCCTACATTGAGTTATTAAACCTCCACGGGACAAAGGGGCTCCCCTCCTATTGATGACAGATAATGTAATCCTTGACTATATGTGAGACTGGAGCCATAGGTTCTCCATGTGTACACTTTATGGGTCACAAATCCATTGAATTCAGGAAGTCACCTTTTTTTTTTTTTTTCATTCTGCTTAGTTTCAATTCAATGTTGGTCCTCCAGGGTTGGGGAGATGTTTTGTTTTGTTTTGTTTTGTTTTGTTTTTTCATCAGGTACAATCTGAGGTCTTCTTGGAATGGGTGTAGTTCTTTCAGGCCCTAGAAGTTGTAGTAACTTACAGTTAACTTTCTCATAACTCAGTTTCTCAAAGCATGAAAAGTCTTCTTGAGGCCTATTTGTATAATCTCCAGGGGCTCTCCAACTTCAAAAACAAGCAGCTCCCAACTCCTACCTCAGAATTCACTACCTGGTGTTGGGAAAGACAACCCAAAATCCCCAATGGCAATGACAAGAAGCAGGGTGGAAAGATGGCAAATGTCTTATTGATTTTAGTCCAATTAATGTCTCATTACTATTGGTTTTCTGGAGAGTTCATCAATTATTAATCTAACCTCAGTAAGTAGAAATCTTTCAAATAATCGTCACCACATTTGAAAATGCAATCCTGAGGGCCAGGGAAAGTTCAGCACTGTCCTTTATATTTCCACATGGCCTGTGTTGGAAACATCGCTCCAGGCTCACAAGGGTTCCCTTTTCCGTTAACAGAAGTTATTACTTAAAGGGTTAGGTTCATTCCAAAGCTGAAAGGAATAGCAGTTTCTTAGTCAATTCTGTCTTCACACATGCATAGACTCTTCTGCAACAATAACACATGTATCAGGATTGATCAATCTACATTGTCATGTTAGTATCATCCACATTAACAGTTTACATAAGAATTCTCTCCTGTGTCGTATATATAGCGAGTGTATGGTATTTGATGACTATTTAATAAAACATACCTACTTTATTATTATTATTATTATTATTATTATTATTATTATTATTCACTTTTCATTTTTCCCACATAATATATTTTTATTTATTTATTTATTTATTTATTTATTTATTTATTTTCTATATTCTTTGTTTACATTCCGAATGCTTTCCCCTTTCCCAGTTCCCCCCTCACCATATGTCCCATAAGTCCTCTTCCCTCTGCCCATTCCCCAATCACCCCCCTCCCATTTCTCTGTTCTGGTACTCCTCTGCAATACTGGATCAAGTCTTTTCAGGACCAGGGTCCTTTCCTCCCTTCTTCTTGGGAATCATATGATTAGCTAATTGTGTCTTGAGTATTCAGAGCTTCTGGACTCATTAATATCCACTTATCAGTGATTGCATTTCATGTGTATTCTTTTGTGATTGGGATAGCTCACTTAGGATGATATTTTCCAGTTCCAACCATTTGCCTACAAATTTCATGAATTCATTGTTTTTAATTGCAGAGTAGTATTCCATTGTATAAATATACCACATTTTCTGTATCCATTCCTCCATTGAGGGGCATCTGGGTTCTTTCCAGCTTCTGGCTATTATAAACAAGGCTGCTATGAACATAGTGGAACATGTGTCCTTGTTGCCTGCAGGGAATCCTCTGGGTATATGCCCAGGAGTGATATGGCAGGGTCCTCTGGAAGTATCAACCCCAGTTTTCTGAGGAACCGCCAGACTAATTTAACAAAACATACCTACTTTATTATTATTATTATTATTATTATTATTATTATTATTATTATTCACTTTTCAATTTTATATCCTGCTCAATATCCCCTCCAACCACCCCCTTCCACAATCCCCCCTTCCATTCCCCCTTCCCCTCTGAGGGGTGGCCCTCCTGGGTATCCCCACACCCTGGCATTTCAAATCTCTGTGAGGCTAAGTGCACTGAGGCCAGACAAGGCAGCCCAACTAAAAGAACATATCCCACATACAGGCAAGCCTTTGGGACAGCTCACACTCCGGTTTTTTGGGACCTACATGAAGACCAAGCTGCACATCTGCTATATAAGTGTGGAAAGGCCTAGGCCCCGCCACTGTTTGCTCTTGGGTTGGTGGTTCAGTCTCTAAGAGCCCAAAGGGTCCAGGTTAGTTGACTCTGTTAGTCTTCCTGTGGAGTTCCTATCCTCTTTGAGGCCCACAACCGTTCCCCCTACTCTTCCATAACAGTCTCCAAGCTCCATCCACTGTTTGGCTTTAGGTCTCTGCATCCTTTGAGTCAACTGCTGGGTGGGGCCCCTCAGAGGACAGCCATGCTAGACTCCTATTCGTTAGCATAACAGAGTGTCATTAATAGTGTCGGGGATTGGTGCTGCCCACGGGATGCGTCTCAGCTTGTGCCAGTTGTAATTTCTTCTTCTTCTTCTTCTTCTTCTTCTTCTTCTTCTTCTTCTTCTTCTTCTTCTTCTTCTTCTTCTTCTTCTTCTTCTTCTTCTTCTTCTTCTTCTTGAGGGGGGATTTTGGTTTTTTTGAGACAGGGTTTCTCTGTATAGCCCTGGCTGTCCTGGAATGCACTCTGTAGACCAGGTTGGCTGCAAACTCATAAATCTGCCTGCCTCTGCCTCCCAAGTGCTGCGATTAAAGGCGTGCACCACCACTGCCTGGTGATTGTAATGTAATTTCACGGCTGTATGAATCCTCTGCACTTTGTCTGCTCAAGCTTCTGCCTGTGATATTTACATTTTCTTCCTGATTTTGCCTTTTCTGTGATCAAAAACTCATGTTATACAATAAGAATCATGGAATATGCAGGTCTTTTAGGGTACCTAATTTTGCGTAATGATATGCAATCAAGGTTCCTCCATGACCCTGTATGTGCTAAAAGGTACTGTGTTTCTAGTGCATATCATTTACTTAGATTTGGGACAACCTTTCTTGTGCACTCATTTAAATGCTTTGGGTGTCTATTTCTGTACTCACTCCCTGCCTCCTGAGTACTGGTTTTCTTGTGTAACATCCTACACCGAAATTGTCATTGTCTTTATTCCATTTGTAAAATACAATTTCAAATCGCTCTCTGGTGGTGTACTCCACCCCTCTGGTCGTGTTATCATCCATGTACCTTTGTCTGTTGAGAATTCAGCCACAGATCATCACTGAGCAGAAAGCAGACCAAGGCTTAGGGAGAACCACTGCTGCTGGGAGCAGCTTTAAGAAATGAGTCCAACTCTGATTAGGTGAACATGACTTGTGTAAACTCTCAAAGGTAACAATACCACATATATTTGTTTTCTTTCTTTTCTTTGTTCTTTTTTTTTTCTCCTTTTGGGCTCTGAGTTTTTAATTGCTACCTCAATCTGTTTCTAAGGGTGGATGCAAGGTTTCAGTTTCTTATGGCGTCTTTACTGGGTTGCTGGGTTCTTTTTCCTGGCAGTCTGCCTGCGTTACTGAATTCGGCATATATTTGTTTGTAATAGTACTTTATGAACTGTTTTATTTCTGAGGTACCTCATGGTATTTGCATCTTTCCTTTGGATTTTATGTTCTAGAGGCTTTTTGTGGTTCTACATACTTGAGAATTTGTTGGTTGATCTCTTAATTTTTTAAAACATGTTTAGGCTTATTACTCATCTATGCCAAATTTGTTTTATTTACCTTTTTATTATTTATTAGCATTTCTGTTTTTTATTTACTTTGTTTTTCTTTGTTCTAATTCCTTGGGTGTAATGTTAGGCCACCTATTGGAAACCTTCCTTTTATTTGATGCAGGTTCTTCTTGTTAAAATAGTCCCTCTTGTATTCCCTTTGGAATGCCCCTTGTATTGCCCACCCTTTTATTTTTAATTTGCTAAATTTTCTACCTTTTCTTTTTCTTTTTTTTAAATTAGGTATATTCTTTATTTACACTTCAACTGTTGTCCCCTTTCCTGATTCCCCTGTCCCCCAAAAGTCCGGTAAGCCATCTCCCCTTCCCCAATCAACCCACCCCCCACCCCCTGCTTCCCTGTCCTGGTATTCCTCTACACTATGGTATCAAGTCTTTCCAGGACCAAGGGTGTCTCACCCATGTGGTGTCCAACAAGATCATCCTCTGCTGCTGATGTATCTGGGGCCATGGGTAACTCCGAGTATCCTCTTTGGTTGATGGTTTTGTCCTTGGGAGCTCTGGGGGTACTGGGTGACTCATACTGTAGTTCCTCCTATGGCACTGCAAACCCCTTCAGCTCCTTTGATCCTTTATCTGATTCACTGGGGACCCTGTGCTCAGTTCAATGGCTGGCTGAAAGTGTCCCCCTCTGTATTTGTCGTGCATTAGCAGAGCCTCCCAGGTGACAGCTATATCCAGCTCCTGTCAGCAAGCACTGTGGGCATCCACAATAGTGTCTAGGTTTTGTAATTGTATATGGGATGGATTCCTAGGTGGCATAGTATCTGGATGGTCTTTCCTTCAGACTCTGCTCCACACTTGGTCACTGTATCTCTTTTTGTGGGTATTTTGTTCCTCCTTCAAAGAAGGACTAGAGTATACATGTTTTGTTCTTCCCCCTTCTTGGGCAACATTTGATATGAATTGTGTCTAGGGTATTCCAAGCTTCTAGGCTAATATCGACTTATCAGTGAGTGCATACTTATCAATGAGAATTCTTTTGTGATTGGGTTACCTCACTCAGGATGATATTCTCCAGTTCCATCCATTTGTCGGAGAATTTCATGAATTCATTGTTTTTAATGGCTGAATAGTATTCCATTGTGTATGTATATATATCTCACATTTTCTGTATCCATTCCTCCATTGAGGGACATCTGGGTTCTTTCCAGCTTCTGGCTATTATAAATAGGGCTGCTATGAACATAGTGGAGCATGTGTCCTTATTACCTGTTGGAGCATCTTCTGGGTATATGCCCAGGAGTGGTATAGATAGGTCCTCAGGTACTACTGTGTCCAATTTCCTGAGGAACCGCCAGACTGATTTCCAGAGTGGTTTTACCAGTTTGCAATCCCACCAGCAAAAAATCCCAAAGAGGAAGATTGTTCCTCTTTCTCCACATCCTCTCCAGCATCTGCTGTCACCTGAGTTTTTGATCTTAGCCATTCTGACAGGTGTGAAGTGGAATCTGAGTCATTTTGGTTTGCATTTCCTTTATGACTAAGGATGTTGAACATTTCTTCAGGTGCTTCGTTTCCTCAGTTGAAAATTCTGTTTAGTTCTGTTCCCCATTTGTAATGGTTCTTTGAAGTCTAATTTCTTGAGTTCTTTATATTTATTGAATATTAACCCTCTATCTGATGTAGGATAGGAAAAGATCTTTTCCCAATCTGTTGGTTGTCATTTTGTCTTATTGACAGTGTTCTTTGCCTTTCAGAAGCTTTGAAATTTTATTAGGCCCCATTTGTTGATTTTTTTTAAATTTATTGAAAAGGGAAGTAAAGGGAAGTAAAAGCACTTTATGATAAAATTAAAGATTTGCATGGAAAATATTTAGATAAACATGTTAAAATTGACAATTTTCATGGAAAATTAAGGAGTAAAGTGGTAGACCTGCAAAACATTGCTAAATGAATTGAAATATGGGATAGAAACATTTTTTGATAGAATAGAAGATTTGCGTGAGAAATACTTCTGATAAAATTGGAGAAAAATTTAGAAAAACATGTTAGAATTGAAGATTATCACTGAAAATTTTATATTGATATAATAATGGTAGGCATAAAAGTATTCCTAAGTTGATTAAAAGTGGAATTATAAACATTTTCTGATAAACTTGAAGATTTACATGGAAAATATTTCTGATAAAATTATAGAAATATATAGAAAAACATGTTAAAATTAAAGATTACCATGGAAATTATATAGATAAAATGATAGGCATAAAGATAATTCTAAGTTGATTGAAGGTGGAATTATAAACATTTTCAGATAACATTGAAGATTTACATGGAAATATTTCTGGTAAAATTCAAGAAATGGACAAACATGTTAAAATTGACTATTTCATGGAATATTTTGCATAAAAATGGTTGATGTAAAAACTCTTTCTAAATTAATTGAAGGTGGAAATTAGAAACATTTGTGATAAAATTGAAGATTTACATTGGAAACATTCCTGGCACGGATTTTTTTTTTTTAAAGATTTATTTATTTATTTTATGTATGTGAGTACACTGTCGCTGTCGTCAGACACACCAGAAGAGGGCATCAGATCCCATCACAGATGGTTGTGAGCCACCATGTGGTTGCTGGGAATTGAAATCAGGACCTCTGGAAGAGCAGTCGGTGCTCTTAACCGCTGAGCCATCTCTCCAGCCCCCACATTTCTGATAAAATGGAGGAAGTATATAGAAAGACATATTAAAATGAAGATTATCATGAAAAATAATGCATATAAAATGGTAGACATAAAAGAAATTACTAAATTAATTAAAAGGGAATTACAAACATTTTCTGATAAAATTGAAGATTTGCATGAGAAATATTTTGTTAGTTCATGTCTTTTTATTGGGGAGTTGAGTCCATTGTTGTTAAGAGATATTAAGGAATAGTGATTGTTGCTTCCTGTTATTTTTGATGTTATTTTTATGTTTGTGTGGGTATCTTCTTTTGGGTTTGTTGGAAGAAGATTACTTTCTTACTTTTTCTAGGGTGTAGTTTCCCTCCTTGTGTTGGCATTTTCCATCAATTATCCTTTGTAGGCCTGGATTTGTAGACAGATATTGTGAAAATTTGATTTTATCATGGAATATCTTGGTTTCTCCATCTATGATGATTGAGAGTTTTGCTGGGTATAGTAGCCTGGGCTGGCATTTGTGTTCTCTTAGGGTCTGTATGAGGTCTGCCCGGGATCTTCTAGCTTTCATCGTCTCTGGTGAGAAGTCTGGTGTGATTCTGATAGGTCTGCCTTTATAAGTTACTTGCCCTTTTCCCCTTACTGTTTTTAATATTCTTTCTTTGTTTAGTGAATTTGGTGTTTTGATTATTATGTGCCGGAAGGACTTTCTGGTCTGGTTCAGTCTGTTTGGCGATCTGTAGGCTTCTTGTGTGTTCATGGGCATCTCTTTCTTTAGGTTAGGGAAGTTTTCTTCTATAATTTTGTTGAAGATATTTACTGGCCCTTTAAGTTAGTAATCTTCACTCTGGTCTATACCTTAGGTTTGGTCTTCTCATTGTGTCCTGGAGTTCCTGAATGTTTTGGGTTACTAGCTTTATGCATTTTGCATTTTCTTTGACTGTTGAGTCAATGTTTTCTATGGTATCTTCAACACCTGAGGTTCATTCTTCTATTGCTTGTATTCTATTGTTGATGCTTGCATCTATGACTCCTGAATTCTTTCCAAGGTTTTCTATCTCCAGAGATGACTTACTGTGTGATTTCTTTATTGTTTCTACTTCCATTTTTAGATCCTGGAGGGTTTTGTTCAGTTCCTTCACTTGATTGTTTATGTTTTCCTGTAATTCTTTAAGGGATTTTTGTGTTTCTTCTTTAAGGGCTTCTGCCTATTGACCCATGATCTACTGTATTTCTTTAAGGGATTTCTGTGTTTCATCTTTAAGTGCTTTTACCTGTTGACCAATGTTCTCCTGTATTTAAGGGAGTTAGTTACGTCTTTCTTGAAACCCTCTATCAGCATCATGAGATATGATTTTAAATCCAACTCTTGCTTTTCCAGTGTGTTGCTGTGGTGGAAGAACTGGGTTCTGATGTTGCCATGTGGCCTTGGTTTCTGTTGGTAGGGTTCTTGTGCTTGCCTTTAGCCATCTGGTGCTAGTTGGTATTCTTGTCTCTGGGTGGAGTTTGTTCCTCCTGTGGGCTGGTAAGCCTGTGTCCTTACTCCTCTGAGCTCAAAAGTGAAAGCACTGCTGGGAGATCTCTCTCTCTCTCTCTCTCTCTCTCTCTCTCTCTCTCTCTCTCTCTCTCTCTCTCTCTCTCTCTCCTGGAGGCTATGCACAGAAGACTGTGGAGTTTCCTGGCTCCCACGTGCAAATGGAAGCAGGCAGAAAGACTTCAGTCCCAGCTGCTCTACTGATCTTAGGCCCTGTGTGCTCCTAGCTGGCCCCCTCTGAGCTCAAAAGTGAAAGCCTGCTGGGAGATCACTCCCTCCTGGTGGGCTATGTACAGAAGGCTGTGGAGTCTCCTGGCTCCCTTCATTTGTTGATTCTTGATCTTGGAGCATAAAGCACTGGTGTTCTAGTCAGGAAATTTTCTCCTGCAATCATGTGTTTGAGGTCCTTCCCCACTTTCTCTTCTATTAGATTTATTGAATCTGCTTTTATGTGGAGGTCCTTGACCAAAGTGGACTTGAACTTTGTATAGAAAGATAAGAGTGGATCAATTTGCATTCTTCTACATGGTGACCTACAGTTGAACCAGCAGCATTTGTTGAAAATGCTATCTTTCCCCCAATGGGTGGCTTTAGCTCCTTTGTTAAATATCAAGTGATCATAGGTATGTGGGTTCATTTTTTTGGTCTTTGATTCTATTCCATTGATCTACCTGTCTGTCATTGTACCAATACAATGCAATTTTTATCACCATTGCTCTGTAGTACCTTGAGGTCAGGGATGGTGATTCCCCCATATGTTCTTTTATTGTTGAGAATAGTTTTCACTACCCTGGGATTTTTGTTATTCCAAATGAATTTGAGAACTGTTCTTTCTAACTCTATAAATAATTGAGTTGGAATTTTGATGGGGTTTGCACTAAATCTGTAGATTGTTTTCAGCAAGATGGCCATTTTTTTTCTATATTCTTTGTTTATATTCCAAATGATTTTGCATTTCCCAGTTCTCCCCTCCCCATACATTCCATAAGCTCTCTTCCCTCCACTCATTCCCCAACCAACCCGCTTCCATTTCTCTGTCATGGTAAACGCCTACAATACTGCATCAAGCCTTTCCAGGACCAGGGCCCTCTCCTTTCTTCTTCTTGGGAATAATTTGATATGTGAGTTGTGTCTTGGCTATTCAGAGCTTCTGGGCTAATATCCACTTATCAGTGACTACATTATATGTGTGGTTTTTTTTGAATGAGTTACATCACTTAGTATGATATTTTTCAGTTCCAACCATTTGCCTAAGAATTTCATGTATTCATTGTTTTTAATTGCTGAGTAGTATTCCATTATGCAAATATCCCACATTTTCTCTGTCCATTGCTCCACTGAGGGACATCTGGGTTCTTTCCAGCTTCTGGCTATTATAAATAAGACTGCTATGACCATAATGGAGCATGTATCCTTACTGCATGCTGGGGAATTCTCTGGGTATATGCCCAGGAGTGGTATAGCAGGGTCCTCCAGAAGTGTCATACCCAGTTTTCTGAGGAACCGCCAGACTGATTTTCAGAGTGGTTGTGCCAACTTGCATTCCCACCAGCAGTGGAGGAGAGTTTCTCTTTCTCCACATCCTCACCAACACCTGCTGAGTCCTGAGATTTTAATCTTAGCCATTCTGACTGGTGTGATGTTAAATCTCAGGGTTGTTTTGATTTGCATTTCCCTAATGACTAATGATGTTGAACATTTCTTAAGGTGCTTCTCTGCAATTCGAAGTTCTTCAGGTGAAAATTTATTTAGCTCTGTACCCCATTTTTCAATAGGGTTATTTGGTTCTCTGGAGTCTAACTTCTTGAGTTCTTTGTACATATTGGATATTAGCCCTCTGTCGGATGTAGGCTTGGTAAAGATCTTTTCCCAACTTGTTGGTTGCCATTTTGTCCTTTTGACAGTGTCCTTTGCTTACAGAAACTTCATAATATTATGAGGTTCCATTTGTCAATTCTTGATCTTAGAGCATAAGCTGTTGGTGTTCTGTTCAGGAACTTTTCCCCTGTGCCCATTTCCTCAAGGGTCTTCCCCAGTATCTTTTCTATTAGTTTTAGTGTGTCTGGCTTTATGTGGAGGTCTTTGATGCACTTGGAGTTGAACTTAGTATAAGGAGATAAGAATGGATCAATTCCCATTCTTCTGCTGACCTCCAGTTGAACCAGCATCATTTGTTGAAAAGGCTATCTTTTTTCTACTGGGTGTTTTCAGCTCCTTTATCAAAGATCAACTGACCATAGGTGTGTGGGTTCAATTCTAGGTCTTCAATCCTATTCCATCGATCTACCTGCCTGTCACTGTACCAACATCATGCAGTTTTCAACACTATTGCTCTGTAGTAATGCTTGAGGTCCAGTATACTGATTCCACCAGAAGTTCTTTTACCGTTGAGTATAGTTTTAGCTATCCTGGTTTTTTTGTTATTCCAGATGAATTTGAGAATTGTTCTTTCTAACTCTATGAAGAACTGATTTGGTATTTTGATGGATATTGCTTTAAATCTGTATATTGCCTTTGGCAAGATGGTCATTTTAACCATATTAACCCTACCAATCTGCTAGCATGGAAGATTTTTCCATTTTCTGAGGTCTTCTTCAATTTCCTTCTTCAGAGACCTGTAGTTCTTGTCATACAGATCTTTCACTTGTTTGGTTAGATACTTTATATTGTTTGTGGCTATTGTGAACGGTGTCATTTTGCTAATTTCTTTCTCAGCCTGCTTATTCTTTGAGTATAGGAAGGCTACTGATTTGCTTGAGTTGATTTTATAACTTTGCTGAAGTTGTGTATTAGCTGTAGGAGTTCTCTGGTGGAGTTTTTGGGTTGCTTAATTATACTATCTTATCATCTTCAAATAGTGATAGTTTAACTTCTTCCTTTCCAATTTGTATCCCTTTGACCTCCTTATGTTGTCTAATTGCTCTAGCTAGTACCTCAAGTACTATATTGAAAAGATATGGAGAGAGGGGGCAGCCTTGTTTAGTCCCTGATTTTAGTGGGATTGCTTCAAATTTCTCTCCATTTAGTTTGATGTTGGCTACCAGTTTGCTGTATATTGCTTTTACTATGTTTAGATATGGGCCTTGAATTCCTGTTTTTTCCAAGACTTTTAGGATGAAAGGATGCTGAATTTTGTAAAATGCTTTTTCAGCATCTAATGAAATGACCATGTGGTTTTTTCTTTGAGTTTGTTTATGTAGTTTCCATATATAGAACCATCTCTGCATCCCTGGGATGAAGCCTACTTGATCATGGGGAATAATCATTTTGATGTATTCTTGGATTCAGTTGGCAAGGATTTATTGAGTATTTTTGAATCGATGTTCATAAGGGATATTGGTCTAAAGTTCTCTTTCTTTATTGGATCTTTGTGTGGTTTTTGTTATCAGTGTAATTGTGACTTCGTAACATTAGTTGGGTAGTGTTTCTTTTGTTTCTATTTTGTGGAATAGTTTGAAAAGTATTGGTGTTAGGTCCTCTTTGAAGGCCTGATAGATTTCTGCACTAAAACCATCTGGTCCTGTGCTTTTTTTGGTTGAAAGACTTTCTATGACCCCTTCTATTTCTTTAGGGGTTATGAGACTTTAGATGATTTATTTGATCCTGATTTAATTTCGATATTTGGCATCTGTCTAGGAAATTGTCCACTTCCAGATTTTCCAGTTGTGTTGAGTATAGGCTTTTGTGGTAGGATCTGATGATTTTTTTTTAATTTCCTCAGTTTCTGTTGTTATATCTCCCTTTTCATTTCTAATTTTGTTAATTTGGATACTGTCTCTGTGCCCTTTGGTTAGTCTTGCTATGGGTTAATCTATCTTGTTGATTTTCTCAAAGAACCAGCTTCTGATTTCCTAGATCCTTTGTATAGTTCTCTTTGTTTCTACTTGATTGTTTTCAGCACTGAGTTTGATGATTTCCTGCCTTCTACTGCTCCTGGGTGAATTAGCACCTTTTTGTTCCAGGGCTTTCAGGTGTGCTTTTAAGCTGCTAATGGATGCTCTCTGCAGTTTCTTTTTGGAGACACTCAGGGCTATGAGTTTTCCTCTTTCATTCTTTCCCATAAATTTGGATATGTGCCTTCATTTTCATTAAATTCTGACAAGTCTTTGATTTCTTTCTTTATTTCTTCCTTGACCAAGGTATCATTAAATAGAGTATTGTTCAGCTTCCATGTATATGTGGGCTTTCTGGGTTTTTTTTTTTTTTTGTTGTTGTTGTTGTTGTTGTTGCTATTGAAGATCACTTTTACTCCATAGTGATCTGATAGGAAGCTTGGGATTAGTTTGATCTTCTTAAATCTGTTGAGGTCTGTCTTGAGACCAATTATATGGCCAATTTTGGGAAAGTTACAATGAGGTGCTGAGAAAAAGGTATATTCTTTTGCTTTCGGATGAAATGTTTGTGACTATTGTGAAGGGTGTCCTTTCCCTAATTTCTTTCTGAGCCTGTATATTCTTTGAGTAGAGGAAGGCTACTGATTTGTTTGAGTTAATTTTATATCCAGCCATTTTGCAGAGATTGATTATTAGCTGTAGGAATTCTCTGATGGAATTTTTGGGATCACTTAAGCATACTATCATATCATCTGCAAATAATGATATTTTGACTTCTTCCTTTTCAATTTGCATCCCTTTGACCTCCTTTTGTTGTCTAATTGCTCTGGCTAGGACTTTGAGTACTATATATTGAATAGATAGGGAGAGAGTGGGCAGCCTTGTCTAGTCCCTGATTTTAGTGGGATTGCTTAAAGTTTCTCTCCATTCAGCTTGATGTTGGCTACTGGTCTGATGTACATTCCCTTTACTATGTTTAGGGAGTTCCTGATCTTTCCAAGATTTTTAACATGAAGGGATGTTGAATTTTGCCAAATTATTTTTCAGCATCTAATGAAATAATCATGTAGTTTTTTTCTTTGATTTTGTTTATGTAGCTGATTACATTGATGGATTTCCTTATGTTGAACCATCACTGCATCTCTGGCATGAAGCCTACTTGATTGCGGTGGTTGATAATTTTGATATGTTTTTGTAATCCATTTGTGAGAATTTTTTGAGTATTTTTTCATTAATACTTATAAGGGAAATTGCTCTGAACTTCTCTTTCTTTGTTGGGTCAGTGTGGTTTTGGAATCAGCATAACTGTGGCTTCATAGTATGATTTAGGTAGTGTTCCTTCTGTTTCTATTTTGTGGAATAGTTTGAGGGTATTGGTATTATGTCCTCTTTGAAGGTCTCATAGAATTCTGCCAATCTGGTCCTGGACTTTTGGTTGGGAGACCTTTAATGACTACTTTTAATTCTTTAGGGGTTATGGAACTGTTTAGATGGTTTATCTGATCCTGATTTAACTTTAGTACCTGGTATCTGTCTAGAAAATTGTCCATTTCATCCAGATTTTCCAGTTTCGTTGAGTATAACCTTTTGTAGTAGGATATGATAATTTTTTGAATTTCCACAGTTTTCATTGTCTTGTCTCCCTTTTCATTTCTGATTTTATTAATTTGGATACTGTTTCTGTGCCCTCTGCTTAGTCTGGCTAAGGGTTTATCTATCTAGTTGATTTTCTCAAGAACCTGATCCTGGGTTTGTTGATTCTTTGTATAGTTATTTTTGTTTCTATTTGTTTGATTTCAGCCCAGAGTTTATTTCCTGCCATCTACTCTTTTTGTGTTTATTTGCTTATTTTTGTCCCAGAGCTTTCCACTGTGCTGTTAAGCTGTTAGTGTATGCTCTCTCCAGTTTCTTTTTGAAGGCACTCAGAGATATGTGTTTCCCTCTTAGCACTCCTTTCATTATGTCCCAGAAGTTTGGGTATGTTGTGCCTTCATTTTCAGTAAATTCTAAAAAGTCTTTATTTTCTTTATATCTTTCTTGACCAAGTTATGATTGAATAGAGAGTTGTTCAGCTTCCATATGTATGTGGGCTTTCTGTTGTTTTTGCTGTTATTGAAGACCAGCCTTAATCCATGCTATTCTGATAAGATGCATGGGATTAGTTCAATCTTCTTGTATTTGTTGAGGCTCATTTGCTTTTCACTGCATTTTGCTTTGGGTTCTCTAGAAATTATTTAAATATAGTTCATATAGTATGTACTGTATCTTTTGTCTCTTATGAAAGGTAGCATAGTTCCCTTGAGGCTTATCTATGCCCTTGTCAATGCCTGTTACAGCATTAATCATTTTATTTTTAATGATTGTTGGATGTGTGTTGTGGTATATCTTTCTGTTTTCTAAATGTACATTTTTATTTGAATTCATTTTAAAACTCAATTAACAAGTGAAACCTAACCAAGAAAATGGACGGACGAACCTATTAACTAAATTTACATAGTATTTTAACACTACAACAAAATGCTTATCCTGAAACTCTTTTGTGTTCCAGTACAACTCTCACTTCTAATTTTTGGCACTCACTGCCCTCTCCATCTATTCTGCCTATACTGCTTTCCAGTTTGGCATGTGATACAGTGGGCACCATCAGTTATGTGAACCTTAGAGTCTCCCTTCTACCACTTAGTATTGGTCAATTTGAGAGCCATTACTTGTTGTGTATGAATACAATTGGTCATTTTCAAGTTAGTATTGTTGCCTGTGTCCAATGCACACATGTATGATGACATCTTTGTTCATTTAATAGCTGAAGGATGTGTTAAAAATTCTGGTTTGGGAAATTAGAATTAAAATTATAAAGTTATAATTAATGCTAATAAATATTTATATTTATATATAAATGTATATTTCTTTTTGTGCCTATATTATGAGAAGACTTAAGTTTAATATTATAAGAAACTAAACTCATACTCAAGCCTAGATGCTTTATTTTGAATTTTCCTTTGTAGCAATATATGAACATGTGGTTCTCTCTATGCTTTTCTGTAGAACTACTTGTGATTTTTATCTAATTATCAATACTATGGACATCTGTTTATGTTCCTAACGGTGAACTACAGATCTCCTTTGTAAAATGTGTCATATCATTTGATTTGCTTGTCATACTTTTAGTTGGGTGATTTATTTCCTTATAGATCAATATTGATGTTTACTGATATTCCTAGCACAAGTCATTGGTGATGTGTAACTTGCATGCCTTTTTTTATAGGAGAGATGTTCTTTCTATCAATAATGTTGATACTAGAACACACATTTCTCATTTCAATGAAGCTAAATTGATCTAATATCATACTTTCATGATTTGTTTTTTTGATATATCTAAAGTCTCTTTGCCTCACTAAAGATTGAAACTCATTTTGTTTCCTCTAGCTATCCTATAGCACTTTGGTTAGGGTTTTCCCTAACCTTCATTTTTAGTGAAGTGTATACAGTTTGATGTAGTGGTGAGCATTTACAATTCATAAATATGTTCTAGCACCACTTACTGAAAATCTATTTTTTCTAAATGCTCTTTTTATTTAATGTGGATTGATTACTTAAAACAATTTAGTGTAGGAAGTTATTTATCTATAGTTTTCATCAATCTACCATTCATCTTGAGTTTTTCAATGTTGTTAAGTTCATGTATCACTTGATTTATATACAGTTCACTACACTTTCTACATTGCTGTTTTTCTGCAGATAGAGATAATTTAAAGTTTGTGCGTTAGCTTTGTGTGTTTTCACGGATGTGTCTGGCTGGAACCTTCAGTGAAATTCCAATTAGAAGTGAGAATAGATGTTGATGTCTTTTTCAGATCTCAAAGAGGAAGAAATCAGTTCTCCCATTAAGAAGTAGTCTTTTTTTTTTTTTTCAAAGAATGCCCAGTGTCAAAAGAAATTGCTGTCTTTTTCTTTTGTGCTTTGGACTCAACTCTTTTCTGTGCTTCTGGTGAGGAAATTAATGTGTAGTGGACCTTCTCTAATTAGTTTCTATGAGCAATCATGCTGATGGTGTAAAGAACATCAAGCCATATAGTACTTGCACTAATTACTGACTGGTGCATTTTTTTGCAAAAATTGTTCAGAATTTTGCATTTTTTGCAGACAATGCTAGCTGGCATATTTTTCACTCCTTGTAGTGTAAAACTTGTACAAGAGTTAACACTGGGTCCTGGAATGATTTGGGAATATTTCTTCTTTCTCAGTTTTATAAAATGTAATTTCTATAAATAGGAAAATATTGGGTAAAAAGGAATAGGTGATGGATAAACATAATGCTCTCTTCCTCTCTCCACAATGAATAATCAAACACCAAAGGCAACACCATTAGTCTGTAGGTCATGGAAGATGATAAATTTCATGGCAGAAGACATGGCTAAGAAAGGTGTGACACAAAACCAAATGAAGGCTCCTAATTATATTTTCTTTTTAATTATACAAATAAAAGAAGGTCAAAACAACATCTCCTTCCAAGAGCCAGTCAAAGACCTCGGAGGTATACCTGTATACCAGAGGTGAGGCATGTTTCAGAATCCCCCTGAATTCAGGGAGTTTTGTTCTTTCCTCTCACTGAAGGACCAACATAGAGGTAATGACACTGTCTTTAGTGTATGTCGAATGATGAGCAGAAAATAGACTTGAGTACTTCTACTCACATGTGATGGAAGCAGGACTGCATCAGAGCTCTTGCCTCCCATTACAGCCTGACACTGTGTTCTCATTACACTTCTTACCAAATTACTTTGTATTTTCACCTTATGGTAACTTTGGAGTACAGCTGTGAATTATCTGCAGCTTTAGCTTAAAGAATCCTTATTAAAACCAGGACATTTCAAACTGAAGCCAGGATCCTTCATACTGGGGTTCCTAAGTATTTGAATCTGGGAATTTTCTCAGTACTTTGGTTTTGTAAGTAGACTTGTCCTTTCTGTGTATTACCTCCTTGTGGGAACTGGTCCTTTCCAGTGATGGAGCCATGTTACAGCTGCCATTAAAGCACGCTGTTCATCCTCCATAGTTATAAAGAGGTGAAGCAAACTGGTCCAGTGAGTAACATGGATGCTGAACGGACAAGGATCATTTATGTTATTGGTCATGAACTGAAATTACCATGCAAGTGTGGAAATAGCAGAGACATACACTAAGATAACTCAGTCCTATACTCCATGTAATGTACACACATGTGAGAGCAGAGAGAGAGGGGGGAGGGAGAGGAAGAAGGGGGATGGAGAAGGAGAGGTAGAGAGAGAGGGAGAGGGAGAGGGAGAAGAGGAGAAGAATAAAGACAGGCCAATATCCCCATTTAAGAGCTTGCATCAATTGTCTAAAGTTCAATTCATGCTTTCTCATTCATGAGGCAAAAATTGGTCTTTTGTTTAAGTATCTGTGTGTGTATGTGTGTGAGAGAGACAGACAGACAGACAGACAGACACACACACACACACACACACACACACACACACCACCCTTTTTTTTTTTTTTTTTAGATTTATTTATTTATTATATGTAAGTACACTGTAGCTGTCTTCAGACACTCCAGAAGAGGGAGTCAGATCTTGTTATGGATGGCTGTGAGCCACCATGTGGTTGCTGGGATTTGAACTCAGGACCTTCGGACACCACCCTTTATGCACATCTGTCTTCTTTTGACCAAATGTTCCACTTCCTTCCTCAATGGAGATTAGCTGAAGCTATCATTTCAAGAGAAGAAACTCTTAACAGAAATGATAATAAATTCATCAAGCCAAGAGTAATGGGTTACACCTATAACCACAGAACTCAAGAGGCAGAGAAGAACAATGATTGTGTGTTAGAGATTACATGGCGAGACTGTTTAAAAACAATATCAAAATCCTTAGATGATATTCTTCATATTGCATATTATAATTAATAACTGTAGTTTAGTTAATTTTCTTTTTCATTTGTTCCTACACTAGACCAGACTATAAGTTCCATTAATAGACAAATCATTACTCTTGTCTGCTGCTAAGCTTGCTTGACCGAGATCAATGCTAGCTACACAGATGCTCAGAAGTATCTTTCAGCCGTGGCTGTAGCTTAGTCTTAGAAATATCCCTTTCTTTTGCATTTCTGAGGACCTGGGTTTGATCCTAGTACTATTAAAAACTACCAAGTAAAAATCAATTAAATAAATGTAGAAAGGAATGCATATGAGATATGATACAGACAAAAATTGAAACAAAAGTTTGATTCTATTTGCATGAATGTTGTTCAGATTTCATTGGAATAGAATATGTAATAGCTTAATGCAATGTGGCAGTTTTAAAAATATTTAAGGGAAAGAATGAAATGACCTTAAAGCAATCTGGAAGAGTATGTGCATGTGTACAGGTGCATATGTATGTGTGTGTGTGTGTGTGTGTGTGCACGCGCACACACACACGCGTGCGTGCGTGCACGCATATAGGTGTGTGTGTATTTGCACTTTATTCAGTGACTCCCAGTTTGGAAGAATAGCCTTATAGGGAAAGTGAGACAAAATTGTGAAATGATTAAATAACAAACATCATTTATTTGGGGTGGAACTATAATTGTAGGTGTAATGGAAGATGCATATGGAAGCTAGCTATCCCCTTGGCAGTGATGAAGGGAGGTAATACTTCCAAGGCTCCATGGTGGTAACATCTACAACTTATGTGACAGAAAGATGAATATGTGTAAATAGGCAAGGAAGAGACAAAGCTCATTCCAGCTTACAAATTTTTATGACTAACCCATTCATCCCATGAACAGGCAGGAGGTCTGTGTATAGACTGGGAGAAGAGCCAGGCAACTATAAACATCCTAGAACAAGTACATCTACTCACACAGGCAGATACCCTAGAATACAAACACAACCTAAGAAATATCAATGATAAATAAGATAATTAGCAACAAACATCCAGACAACATAGGAGTTTGATTTTTAAAAAGAGAATCCAATTATTTGTAGCAGAAAATTATTTGCTACATTTTATAAATGGAATGAGATATTTGTAAAAATTGCTGGGAAATACTTTACAATCTTACATTGAGAGAGAGACATGAGGCTTCAAGCAACTCTAATGTTGTATCGGGAGTCACCATTGTTTTGTTGTCTTCTACCCACACTAGAGTCTTAGCCTCTCCACTCAGGGAGCTGGACTGTTGATAATAAATGTAGGGGTCTACCCACTGCCTGCACCTTGATGAATCCTGCTTGTGTAAGGATTCCCACACAGGTGAAGGGAAGATGCCTCTCCTGCTTTCTGGGTGTGGAATAGGTGGACGCTGTCAGCTGAATGCTTGTAGTATGGAGGCAAATGTGTCAAAGCAATTTAATGTTAGGTTGTAGCCCTTTTAATTTTAGGACCATAGGCTTCAAGGGCATAAATCATAATGAGCCTGAGATGTTAGCAGCAGCACCGGAGTGCATCTCTACCCAGGAGCCACTGACGTCAGGTAACTTGAAAGATGCCCTCATCTAATGGACAGGGGACTGACTGAGGGTTTCTCTCTAGGTGTAGACACTAGGCAATAAACTTTGCTTAGCTTTGTGCTAGTGCATTCTCCTTGGAAGCAATAGCCATGAATCTTAAGGGAGAGCAAACTGAGCAAAGATGAACACTTTGCCAGGACTTTAGGGTCATCGTTAAAGCAGGACATGGATACAGGAGGCAGGGCTGGCTGGACTGAGATGGGACCGCAGATACGTTGAATTGACACAAAGGATGTGGTGACTGACTGAAGAGGGAAGAAACCATTGTTCATGCCAAAAGGGGGGAATATCAATCAGCACAGTTCTGAAACTAGGCACCACACTGAACAGTAAAGTCACATGGGCAAGAAGGTACTCATGGCGTTAGCAGAGTGGGGACAATGCACTTTCCCCATATCTCACTATTTGATTTAAAGTCTATTGAAATAATTTTTTCTTGAGCCATTGATTATTTAGTAAAATCAAGAGGGAATTCAGTGCTTGTTACTAAATGGGCAGATGGACAGAGCCACAGAATGTCAGTTTCTACACTCACATAGACTACTTTTGGTTTGACTAGCATCAGTTATACCCAAACATATTTCTGAGCCCTCTCTCTGATCAAGACATTGTCTTCAGAACAGCCTCTCCAAGTCCCTTTTTATCTTGACTGATGATTTTGTTCATGTATAAGAATTAAGAAGCCTGTACATGGATGCTTAAATAAAACAGCAAAATATTATTTCACACAGGCTACTCTCCAGCTCTCTGCTAAGCAGTATTTACTATAATTTACTGTGGATTATCTCACAGTGTTTCTACCTCCAACATCCTTCCTGTGCTGATACAGGAAGATGATTAGTGAAAACGCAGACTGTTGAGAGTAACTTAACTTAAGATCGAATGCTCACTGCTATATCAGCTAAGTGTTTGAAATCAGCAGAAGGTAAAAGTTCACTCTTAACAAATGACCTAGAGCTCCATTTGATTAGTCCTTTGCAAAAGATCTAAATTAATGCCTTTGGAAATTGTATTCTATTGTTATCTGCTATAAAGACTCACAAATGATCAGTTTGATGTAGTCTATAAGAAAAGGAATTAGTTTGGCATGTTCAAATGACTCTAGCAAACTACACAACAAAGATTAATGATTTGCTCACTCTCCATTGAGGAGCTGTTGGCCGAGGATTGTTGCTAGGGGAGAGAGAATCACACTGGTTTTAGAGTGTGGCTCCTGCAGGTTGCCTATGCCCTGGTGGATAACCTTATACACACATTTGGACAGCTTTATGTGTGCTCACTGTGTTAAGTTTCTATCAGTTTATCTACCTATCATCTCTATATCTATTATCTAAAATTTCTAAATAATTATAATTTCCTAATGAATAATCAACACAGCTGCCTTTGGCTCTGCATCCCTCCAGGTTGTGATTGATGCGTCCCTCAAGAAGGGTGACCATGGAAGCCCACTCTGCCAGTGACTGGATACTAACTGGTCATCAATTTAGAGCATGCGTTGTTATTGTAGTCTAGCAGAACTGTGGTCTGTTTTCCTTGAAATGTGATGTTTGATACCTTTTTGATATTTCCTTTAATGTTTAAATGTTGCTACATGGATTACAATGGAAAAGAGTGTATAATGGGGAGAAAAGCCAGAAACATAAAAATAAAACCATATTTATTTCAACAAAAATATACATACAGTGCATGATGAATATGATTTACACAAAATAAAATGAATGTGATATTTCTTTGAATGCAAATATAAAATGATCCACTCATGACTCATTTCGACAGGGTGTTGGATATACAAACACATTATTAGTTTATCTAGAATGTATATTTAATATAAAAAGAAAGCAAATGCCAACCTTTCAAATGAATACAAGAATCTGAAATGCATTAAATTAAAAGATAAAATGTTCACGCCAAGTGCACGAAGCAAGGGGAATGTGGAGATAAATGAATATTCTGCCCTTTGAAAAATGTGAAGGCTTCTCAACACGAGATAGGTTCTGCTGATTATGACATGAGTCATTTTAAAAATCACACAGGTATTATAGAAATATTGGCCAAATTCGAGTCTCTAAAACTTCCTGATGAACAGTGCTCCATAGATCATCATAAAAGACAGAATGTTACACTGCGCCCATTGTTATCTAGGAATAATTTTAAATGATTGTAGAAATACTATGAAAATTTATTCTTCCACCACAGAATGGTATATACCTCTTTCCTTAAATATTGCTTTTACTGCAATGCAGAGTGTACTAATTTGTATCTATGGCACATGGCTTACAGAGAGAATCATTTATGCAAGTTGTATTTACACTAATGTCCACATTCTCTGAAACTAAACTCTTTTGACTTCCTTAAATATGCATGCCTGAGCGCAAATCCAAGTGTGGGAAAACCAATTGCATTCACCATTTTGGAGATTAGCCTTACCTTAGTGTGTCCCTTTCTCTAGCTAAGTATTATATGGTCCTCTCAAATTAGAAGCATGGTTGTATTTTGTAGTCTTAGCGATAAAATTCAAAGAGAAACTAACATGCCCCATTGCTCAGGAAAAAAAAAAGTACAAATTTATGTTCCTTATCTCCATATTAACTGGCATACCATATTTTATCAAAAACGCTGCTTGTGTTTTTGAAGTCAATATTTGCTATAGTTAGCATCTTTGTGTGGAAACTTCTAATTTCAGCTGTCAGAAAGAAAAGATAAACGCAACCCCCCTTTTACTTTAAAAGCTAACATGATAAATGTGGAATCATGGCTAATATGATAAATATGGGGGTAGGCTGGATGAATCTGAATTTATGTTAAAACTGTCAATAAATCATGCTAGTTCTTAAAAATTAACTATTCTTTTCAGTCATGAGGATTGCATATTTTATGCAGAAATGTTTTGTGTCTTATGTACCTACTGCTCCCCACAGCTGCTCAGAGTGTCTCTTGGACATATTCTTCAAATGTGTTTTAAAACTTCATTTATTTCTTAAGAGATTACAAAATGTGTCCCACAGATTGGACTAAAATGATTCTGTTTCCTTTACAAAGGAAACCACCTTTAATAATAATATCCTAACCTATCCCAAACCACCCTAATAATATCCTCCTTCCAATAGTTTGTTATTTTCTGGAGAAAAACAAAAAACAAAAAACCAAGTAGTGGCATGGATCCATGCTCTGGCTGGGAAATGCTTAACAACTGGTGATCCACAAAACAAATATCCTAGTTTATAACATTTGCCAATTTCTGTGGTTTAAATATTCCCATGGTGGGTGATTTCAAGATATCAACATTGTGTTCGATAATGTGGATTCCAGTGGTTCACTGTTGCATGTTAACAGAGAACTTGAACAATGTGGTACACCCTTCAGAATCAAATATGTATATCTATGTTGTTTTACTATATTTCTAGAGTTTATTCAAACAGGATGTTTCAACTGTGCCTAATTTAGTAAACATTGGGTATAATGATATAATTCTGCTTTTCCATTCAACAATGCCATAATTATAAGCTTATAAATTGAGATGAAGTATAATTTGGGATATTATGATTAAATTAACATTTTCCTGAATTTGGTTCTGACATATTGTTTACAATAAGGCTAGAATACTAAGGACTACTTGCAGCAGATGATTAATTTAATTAATAAAACAAATAATTGCTTTATTTTTAGTAACTGAATTATGAATAAAATATAAGTATACAATATACTGGATAAAGTAGCAGTGTCCCTTAAGGAAGATAAAATCTAAAATGTGATTATAATAATCTGATAACAGACTGCATTCCTTTACAAACTACCCTAATAATATCCTCCTTCCAATAATTTGTTATTTTCTGGAGAAAAAAATTATCTGTAGTGGCATGGAGCCATTCTCTGGCTGGTAAATACTTAACAACTGGTGTTCCACAAATTAAATATCCCAGTTTATAACATTTGTCAATTTCTGTGGTTTAAATATTCTCATGGTGGGTGATTTCAAGATATTAACCTTGTGTTTGAAAATGTGGAGTCCAGCGGTTCACTGTTGCAAGTTATCAACACAGAACTTGAACAATGCAGAAGCATCAAAGCCAACTGTATTTAGAAATGTGACAGATAGCAAATCTGGTTTTAGAAAAGCCAGGAAGCTATGATTTGAGTTTCATCTTTACTTTTAACAAATTCATTTCATGACGTGGCTAATCACGAACCCCTGTAGCAGCCAGTTTGCACAATTCTTGAAAACTCAAAAGACAGTTTCTCATGAACCAGCCACTCAGGGATGCCAAGGAGAAAGCCTCCTGGCACAGCATCTTTACAGAGGGAGGGATCTGATTAGGAAAGAATATCACATTTTTCCAATCACGTAATGGGTGAAAAGGAGGGGGAGGGGCTGTATCACCCAGTCTATGTTGACTTTCAAGGTGGCACTGTTGGTCAGAAGCAATACTATCATGAGCCCCTAGTGGCCATAGGGAGTACTGCATGAGTGGGGAGGGGCTGGTTTTAAAAAATTCATCAGCTACATCTTACTGTTATCATGGCCCTACTAGCTTACTGACTGACAAAACTTTAGCATTTAGAAGATGTTTTAAGCAGTGTGTGGTAAAGTCCAAGATATTTAGGGAGAAACGCAGAGGTGGAAATTCAGTATGCTGCTGCACACACGCAAGTGCACCTCTTCTTCAATCAGATGTTTCAAATGGACATTTAGTTGTCCTGAGAATACACACATACTCTAGACCTTTGGGTAATAATTCTGGGTGTTCTCTCCTTTTGTGCTTCTAATATATATTTTTCTGATTGCTCTGTAAATAGTTAAACTGAAATTGATTCCTGCATTTGATAAAAAGAAAAACTTTTTATTTTTTTGAGAAAGAAAAATAACCCAAACACTTCATTGTTGGAATATGTCATTTTCTTGATAAATTGTTTGGCTGTATGTGATCTCCCCAGATCTGCCTGCTGGTATAGTTCTTAAATAAAAGCATGATCGAGACAGTATGCGGGCAGCTGATAGAGCCATGTGGCTGCAGCTATGCTTATGCAAGGGAAATTTTTAAAAGGTTTCATTTAATGTTTGGATCTGAAAGTCTTGGTAATGATGAGTCATGGCGCGGTTGCTTGGGTGCACTTAAGAAGAGCAGCCACACTTAGGAAATAGGAATTTTCTTGTTAAAATCCTCTGTGGAAAGGATGTACAGACATATGATTCCCACAGGAAATGGTGCTGCTGTCAATGAATAAAACTTCATTACTGTGCATCATAGAGGCCGACCTTTGATATTTCTACATAAGCATTTATTGACAAAGAAAAAATATCCTATGAAATGTCAGGCAAAACTGGAAAACCCTGATATTGGCTTTCTGGTTAATAAATATGTACCATATTTGAATCAAGATGGTTAATTTATAAAAATATCTAAGCATGAAGTGTATATAAAATATTTATGACCTAAAAGTTATATACGGTGTCCTGGACTACATATCGCTACTTGAGATACTAAGAAAAGCTCAGGGCTAGACACAAAACGTCATAGGTCACAACTCTCTCTCTCAAACTCAGTACAGTGACAAAAACAACCACAAACCCTACCACACTGATAAAAACACAATAATTATAAACATGATTAAATTACTGACATGGAGACTAGGTCTGAGAGCACTAAGATCATTTCATATATAAATGTAGATTTTACTTTTTGAAGGCTATAAATAGTTTGGTAACAGCCATAGGTCATTAGCTTTAAAAAGAGTGGATATTTCCACTGTGAGAAGCCTCCAAGGTTTATCTTCTGTTTTCAGTGTCTTGGAAAACTCAACATGGGGCTGGGTGTCTATTTGAAAACCCTTTACAGGGAAGAAGTACTTTAGGCAAATAGCTATCATGTGACCCATGAAGATAAGCAACATGGCCTTATGAATGAAGTCACAGCCTTTCGTATCACTTTATTCTGAATGTTAGTTCGGTGACACATTCTAATTTCTATTTGGTTCTTGTCTCCCAGTTTTCATGCACAGGTAGCTGAGCAATCTGGAGAAGGAGGAAGCTGTAGATTAGGAAGTTTAAGGAGTGAGAGGGCACTGGTGGCTGCGAGAGCTACTCTGCCGACACCGAGTGCACTGCCTTAATTCATTCGCTTCTTTCGCAATGTGGTCTCCAAGGAAATGACTAACTTGGAATATTAGCGATTTTACATTTGGGGTTATTTTACTGTAGGGACAAATAGGAAACCAGATTAGCTGACAGTTACTGTGTTAATTTATTACTGTTTATGGCTGCACACATGTTTTGGAATTCTCCACTTCACATATATTAACCTATGATAGCAAACACACACTTAAGAAGACTCCTAGGGAACATCTCATAGATCTCTCTCTCTCTCTCTCTCTCTCTCTCTCTCTCTCTCTCTCTCTCTCTCTCTCTTCTCTGAATTTTTCCAAGTGAATTTCAAGCTGCTGGAGATTTGCATTTGGGTCATCAGCAGGCACTATCCTTAAATTTCTTTGCAACTTAGTACCTTAAAGTATTTTCCCAGTATACCATTAAAGGCTCTACATTGCTGTGTCTAGGTGGGGTACCTGACGCACATCAGAGTTTTATGAAGAGCCATAGTTTTGTGTTGTAGCTGATGACTCTGATCATACTTTCCTCTACCAGCTAAGAAAGTGGAATCACATCTGAACTGGATGACAAAGATTTGTACAAACATTATCTGCAAACTATGTCAGTAATGAAGGGCATGGTTTATCATCCCCTAATTGCATTTACTATATGCATATTTTATAAAAGGCAGTAAACTGGACTATGAGGTTGTCTACAGTCAAGACTGCATCAAATGAACATTTGCTTGCTTAGGTGGAGTGCGGTATCCCCAGAATCACCTCTGGCACCATGGGAGAGACCTTGTTTCCTCAGGACATGTTTTATTTAAATACCCTACAAATGGAATTACACTTTCTCAACTAACCTCAACCAGTGAGGTGTGTTAACACGCAGGAGAACAGATGGGCTGGACACGCAAGTGCTGGTGTGGCTTCAGATCTGGGTCGCTTTCTGAGTAATGTGAGTAATACCCATGAGGGCCTCACCCCACGGACTCAGGATGATAAAAAATAAAAATGACAGAGGTGGAGATCTTCAAAGCTCAATGTATTTGTGTTCCTGTTTGTCTCCATGTTGGTAAACTTAGGTGTCAGCTTTTCCATAAGTGCCTTCGGGAGGTCTGTAGCACTTGGGGAAAGCCATCAGCTGTAGCATGTTGAAAGCATACCTCCTGCATTTGATATTCTTCAGTACATTCTCTATGCGGCATCCTTCTCTGGGGAAAGGGGAAAAGAGGACAACTTCATGAAACACAGAATAAATAAATACGCTTTATTTGTTCAATGCAGAGTTGCAGCAACAGTCCAAGTAAAAATAACAAAGATTCAACTCTACATTTTTTTTCCACAAGTGATGATACATCTTACAAAATTAAATCCTAGGCCAGGCCCAATACCATTATTGCCTTCGGAAAGATATGATTAAGTTTCTTAACAGATATTTAACTTTTAATAAACTCTTTAAATATAATTTGCTTCACAATACAGCTTTACTTTAATTTCATAAATATATCTGCCTTTGTATAACTTTTCCACAAATTAACTATCTGTTCCTTAAAACACATTAAAATCTACACATAGCCCTAAGGATGCAGTTCTAGGAATAAGGCATTTAATTTATTAAGTCTGGCCCTATAGATTTTTAAAGGAGGTTCCATCCCTACTTTACCTCATTGTTTTAGCTATGCAGTGCAGAGAGGAGATGGCTTTCTGAACGGCCTGCTCCTCTACCGCAGTACAAAAGTCACAGGTGCTAAAAATGGCGCATCAAGACACACATGAGACCTTGTTAAAAAGAATAGAAAAGTAGTCTGAAAGCCAAAATCAACCCAAACAAGAGTTACAAACAGGTTAATTTAATTACAAAACAGAAATAGCCATTCTTTCCGTAAAGTCACTTGACAGAAGGTTAAACACATCGGTGAGTAAGGGATGACCAGGAACAGAGTAAGAAAGCAGACACATTTCTATCATCAGCGGATGGCAACTATGTTAATATTATTAGCACAGTGGAAAAAAGTCTGCAACCTCCACGCCCAGGATCGTCTTGGGGGCTTAACTGCTGCACAATGTGAGGCCGAATTTCCTTAATGAATGACCTGGGAATAGGAGGTTCAGAACTTCAAGCTTGCAGGATTCTATTCTTTGTCTTATTCCAAAGACAGTAAGTTAAAAACTCGTCTTTAGCTATTAACAGTGGGGAAACACTTTTCCACGAACAAAAGAGCAAAATGACCCGCTTAATGCATAGTACCTTTTGCCTTTTAGGTTTTAGGGCAAAACAAAACCAAAAACAAAACAAAACCACAATTCAAACATGTCTTCTAGTTCTTTGTTAAATTCTGTGAATTTGAAAATGTAGAAATCTTACAACATTGTCCCCAGAATTAAAGTCCATTGTTGGTTTGTAGAAAAGCAAGGAACACAACATAAAACTTATTGGTATTTGGCTAAGAGTAATGCAAGACTTAGAATAAGCCACACGACTAGCAGATGTGAGCTGACAAGGAGCAAGGCGACAGGATAGAAGTGTCGAGAAGTTGGCTTGTTATCAGTTAGGCAGCCTGTCTCAGGGTCATCGGATTCATTCAAGGCTCCCTGGGTTTGTCTGCTGTTAAACAGGGAGGAATAGAGGAGAGAAGAAAATAGAATAGCATTTGCAGAGCATCAAAGGAAATCTTAAACTCTAAAACACACAGGTTATCTCATGCAATACATGTGCATCAGAAGTGTTTATGCTACGTAGCCCTGAGTGACTTTGGGCATTTTTAATTTGTATTACATGGACAAATATTTTTAAAGATGATGCACTCTTTGCTTTTGGAAGGACAAAAAAAAAATCCCCACTATGGTGATACTTACAGAGGCTAAAGCTACATGCAGAAGGAAAAACTGGGTGGCCATAATGGTACCTGTACACAAGACTGCATGAATGAAATTAGATGATGAAACAGCTCATGTAAAATGTCTGACAAACACAGCTTTGGAGAGTGAGAGCAGGAGGGCTGGAGACAAAGGACTTGGGAGACAATGGGTGTGTCTGGCACAGCAAACATACCTTCTCCAGGCATTATGTCTGTGCAATGTACTTACAGTTGTTAAGTCACTTCTTGGCATGGTTTGGTCTTTGAAAGGAATGAAACACCTGACATGCCATTGTTGCCAGCTATATTACTAGTTTAACAAACAAACCATTTTACTTTCAGCTAATCTAATTTAAAGGGCCAAATCTATTCCCATGAGCCCCCTTTTCTGAAAACAGAGGCATTTTGCAACTCTACTTCAGAAAACAAAAGGTTTGTTTTCTGAGATCATGTATACGATGAGCAAGAGAGAAATATTTTGCTTAACGACAGCTATTACTATGACAGATCTGTAATTCATAATCAAAATCTCAATGACAGTCAGTGGGAAGGAGGTAGTTCCATTTCTATTAGCTTCCCCTGCATTTGGTCAGTTGTGGATTGGATGCTATGGAACTGGACTACTTCTGTATAGGATCCTTTCTAAGAGTGTGCATTCCCTGAACATGTTGCATACTGATTTTTGACCAGATTCTGACAACACCAGCAGTCACATTTGGACAGATTATCATCTCACAGAGTAATGGGATTTAGTTTAAAATATTGGATCAATGGCACTGTGGTGCAGATTGGTCTCCCGGTTTGCTAAAACTTAGGCATTGTAACTAGTGACAAACCTTCAAAGACCACATGCATTTCATATTAATGAACTGGCAAGGTAGAATTTGGTTAGCGATTGTTGCGATCCACAGCATAAATTTGATTCAATTATAATTTAACAGTCCTGTAAATCTTGTCAGTCTACTCTGAAACAGACTACCAGACAAGAGATGTAAAATTTTTAAAATTAAAAGAGAGAGAGGGAGGAAGAGAGAAGGGGGAGGGGAGAGAGCGGGGAGGGGGAGGAGGGATAGAGAGAAGGGGGGAAGTAGCAAGAGGGAGGGAGAGATGGCGAAGAGAGGGAGGGAGAAAGAATGGGAGAGAGAGAGGGAGGGAGGGAGAGAGAGATTGGACAAAGGCCTGGAAGATGAGAAAGTCGTCAGTTCTTGAATTACTTTCCCTTCACCTAGAGTGGCTCTGTCTCACTGAGCCAAGCCAAGTTGCTTCCTCTTTTATCATAAAGGATTATTAGATCCCCTGTTAATGCCGTCCACTCTCCATTTGTGGGAGCTGGAGGAGCCTGAGCCCCCTGATATTCTGGACAAAAAAGACCTGCCACTACAACAGGAGATTTTACTGAAGAAACAGGAGGAGCTGCACTGTGGCCAGGTTGGGGCCACTGGGAGTGGCCCACTCAGCAGCAAAGCACCAGGTTCCTTGGCAATGAGGCCCTGGCTCCCTGGAGACCTGTGTGTCTGACTAGTGAGGAGCAGCAGGTCCTCAGCAGGGAGGGTGTGGCAAAACCTCCTGAAGGGAAAGGCAGAGACAAGCCAGACACCTCCATACTGACACGATGTCTAGAACATTTTCCCCCTGCAAGTATATTTGCAGTCCTGACCCCTGCTGGCCCGCATCAGGGTTTCCCGGGTCAGGTGTGGATGCCTTAGGGCTAAAAAGCACCATTATTAAAGCAGAGCGGCCTCTGGTGCCCAGTTGTCTTTTGCTGTCTATGTCCGAACGGATAAGCTGACTCTGAAGTATGTGATTTATAACCTTCCAACTTCAGATTCAAGCATGGTTTTTCCATGTATGTCCTTACCCCCTTTCCTGGGTCAGACAGCTCCTCTGACAGGGAAAAGGAGAAGAAACAACCTAATAGATAAATACAAAAATAAAAGCTGGACCTGAGCTGGTAATGTTTTTTAGGGAGACTTGAAAATGTAATTCTTTGACCTTCCCTCTTTTCTTCTTCATTTCTTAAAACAAAACAAAACCAACAATGACAATAACAACAAAACAAAAAACCAAAAAATATCAAACATAAAAACCAACCCACTGCCTATCTCAACTACCTCTATGTTCAGCTTTCTTGAGCTAAAAGGATGTTGTGTCAGGGTTTTAATGTGCTGTTTTAATGTTGATAGTTTTACGTGATAGATAACACATACACTAACTAGCTAGGCAGCAAAACCGCAAAGCCGCTGCCAGGAAAAACCCCCAGGTGAGCTTGGCTGGGACTTCATCTCCTTAAGAGACGTTTGTTCCAATAAGCCCTTCCAAGCCAATGTTATATATAAACAGAGACTGGGGAGGGATCTGTCTATATAACTGTAAAGTCACATGGTATTGAATAATAAAAACTGATATGAAGATAAAAGATACAAACTATTTTAATAAATGAAGATTTATTTATAAAGATGGATATATGTTTATAAAACAGAAAACTAAAATATTTTTAAGTTAAAAATGTCCTAATAAGGTCCATAGGCATATAGAGGCTAAGATGTAAAGATGGTGTGTATGATATTAAAGTTTCTAACAGGGCACATGCTCCATGCTCATTGCAAATTCAGATTAAGGTATTACCTACAAATTCTGTATATGCAATGCAGAAGTATCCTCTTTCCTAGTGGGCTGATCCTATAAATAGGCACTACTTAAGGAATAGAGCACTCAGACCAATAGAAGAAAAAAAGAAAAACTAAGGGCGAGAAAATGTTTTAAAATTATGGTGCTCACTCCAAGTTCAGAGTGCTAATTTCTATCAGATGGCACTTCCGTCCCTGCCACTCAATGAACTCACTTCCTATTTTACAGTGTGGATGCTCTCTGTGCTTTCCATGTCAGCATTAGTAAGTCAAAGGATTCTGTTTTTGGAAGGGCAATTTTAGAATCAAATTAATTTGTTGCTTATTAACTTCTATCTCTGGAGATTAGAGTACTGCATTAAACTTGCCTCCCATATAATCAGCACATCATGCAGTTAGAATTCGGAACAGCCTTGTCTTGAAGCTGCTTAATGTGTGAAGTTAGTGGTGTGTCCAGAGATGACAGGTGTGCTTGGGATTGGCCACTTTCCTCCCTCCAAGGACAGCAGAGACATTTCTTCCACCAATGGACTTTTAAGGACTCTGCCTGTGAGGAATGTAAAGGATGCTCTCTGTAATACTATTAACAATCACTTCACCAGGAGATTATGGGAAGTGATTGGTGACCACCTTTCAAGGCATCCTGACACTTCAGTGTCACCAGTGTTAGTTAGCAGTGACTGTGGATCACCATGAAAGCAAATCTCAGCAGAGTTCTCAGCAGAAATGCAACATGATCAGCCATTTATGGGCAGTTTCTGAATATGAAGGATAAAAACGTGATGTTCAAACACCTGTCAAAACAATCACTTAGAATAGGAACGAGTAAAAGACATATCTCAGTTTAAAACACATTACTGCCTGTAAGCATACGTGATTCCTCAAACAAAACCCAGCATTCATGACTTTATAATATTTGCTTGTTGCCTCATTTTTTTTATGTCATTGACAATGCTGAATGTGGGCTGTCTCAAGTCACCCACCCCAGGCATACTCTTAACCATTCAGAATTCTGCACTGAAAATTAGGGTGCCTAGCTTGCCAAGTGGGAATAACTGTTCATTAATAGTTTTGTCACTTGGTATTTTATGTATATCATTGCTATAGCACTCTAAGCTCCACAAAGGAAACTCATAGATTAAAACTGTTTGAAAAAAGAGTAACTTTTTGCATTTACTCTCTTGCTTTAAGTTTGGAGTTATGGATATACCATCCCACCTCATGACCCATACCCATTCTTTCAAAGCCAATATCTTAAAGAGTTTTATTTGACTCAATCCTCACTCACATATCAATTATATTAGAGTTTAAATTGTTATACCAGTATTAAATGAATATGATGCATGCTGGTACCCATGGGAGCTTTGGAAATGCTCTAAGCAATCAGAAGACTGAATACTCTCACATTTAAAAGTATTTTGGGAGTGGGTGGACTGGTGAGAAGGGAGGATGGGTTAGGGGATTTTGGGGGGGTAAACTAGGAAAGGAGACAATATTTGAAATGTAAATAAAGAATATATCTAAGAAAAAAAGAAATCTTTATGTTGAATCAAAACAATACTGGAGGAAATAAAGCCTTCCCTTTGCCTTCTATACATCAAAAAGAAGAGGTTGTTTTAGAATATAACTTCTTTGGCTCATGTTTTCCTTATGTTTTAGGGTAAGATAAAGAGGGAAGTGTGCTTTTCTTTTTTTTTTCAAGTTAGATCAAGATCTTTGAGAGGACATGGCTCTGCATAGACCCATGAGTTTGCTAGACCTGTACCTTCACCACACACATAGACATACTTGAAGACAAATGACCTTCCAACAGTTTTCAAACTTCTGGTCTTCCACAGAACCATATAACAACTGTGCACATATTTAAATGAACATGCACATTTCATAAATGCTATCAAGGATGGAGCTTTTATTTCCATTGGTCTAGATGTAAGGACAGCCTCTGTGGCTGGTTACAGGACCATCAGACACATTTAAAATGTCTTATAATTAATTCCAGTCCTGAGTTTAGAAAATGGTATTAGCATATAAACTCTGTGAAAAGTCCTTCCTGTTCTAGGGTTGGAGAGATGACTCATTGCTTTAGAGCACCTATGGCTGTATCAGAGGACCTTAGTCTGGTTATTAGCACCCACATTAGGTGGATCAAAAGCACCTGCAGTTACAACTCTAGGAGATCCATTATACTATTTTAACCTCTGTGGACACCTGTGTGTGTGTGTGTGTGTGTGTGTGTGTGTGTGTGTGTGCAGGCACATGCACAGATGACTTCATAGAAATGAATAAGTGCAAAAATATTTTTAAAATATTCAAAGAAAGTGACTTGGAAGATATGTCACTGTTACAGAAGTCCAGGCCGTGGGTTGTTTCTATTATAATAATAAGCATAGACAAATTTGGTTCCAAAGAGTGAATAAGCTTAGACTATTACACAAAGCCCTCAGAGAGCATGTGGATTTTGTTCAGGGGACACTGTGTAGGTTCCTGAGCATGAATTTCTGTGGAGGATTGCTGTAATTGGGAGGACAGCAGTGCAAACAGCCCAGGGAGATGTAAGTGGGCTTAGAACCCTTTCCTGGCAGAGCAAAGGGATGACCTTTAAGACAGGATGCTCCATTGGCCTGGGAAACAGTATCTGTGACGTAGTGTAGATGACAACTCCTGGGCAGGGAACCTGGAATCCTCCAGACCCAGAAGAAGCACCTGAGGCAGAGAGGCATGTCTGCAGCTAATGCTACCATGAGATAACTGTCCTCCCTTCTAGATGCTTCATTCATTCCTTGCAGTGCCCGAAATAGAAATTACACTTATTTATATGAACTTTCAACAGCTCCAAATCAGGGCCAAACAACAGGTAGAGGCTTGGAACCTCTTCAATGGATAAGCCACACTCTTTCGCTGACTTGACTGGAGTCCCTTTAAGCTTGTGTTTCCTGTGGGCGCTCAGATGCAGGCAAATGCAGTATTACACAGGGCAGATTTTCTGTCCTTAACCCACAGGTTCATCAGGACGTAGCAGGTAAAAGGACAATCCAAGAATTCTAAGCAGGTTGAACTTCTGTTGGGTCTCTAATGACGTTCTTGCCATTCTGATCTATTTTGGACTCAAATTTGAGAACTAAAGTGAAGTAAAAACCGATCTATTAGCTAAAATTAATTTATTTTTTCCCCAATGATACTTTTTGTTTCCATTTTGAAGTTTTTGTTTCATAAAATACATAGAAAGTGAAAATATCTTCTTGGGGTGGCAAGCATGAGTGGGGATACTTCCAGATGGTGGTTACAGATGGTTTTCAAAAGAAAGGACATGAACTTAGAAGTGTAATTCCCAAACTGATAGGAAGAGAAACCATATATTCAGTCGAAACTTTCTTATTACTATAAAAGGAACAGAATGATGGAGAGATAATTAATTTTAAATATAATTCCTTTCACCATACCTTTAGCAGAGAGCTGGTTTGGGTATTTAAGTTTTAGAAAAGAGAATATTTGGATCAGGTCCAGAAAGAAATATTGCAAATGAGTAAAGGATCAAGGAGAAACACTGTAGAGAATAAATTAAGATTACTTTTTGTGTGTATAAAAAGCTAACAAGTAAATGTGCAGGATATTTTTTTAGTGTATATAAGGCAAGGTGAAATGAATTTGATGTATCCATTTGAGGTTTCCTCTCTAGTGTCCCTTTTCCTTATGTTCTTTGAGGCTAGCATTTAAAGCATATGCCCTAGGGATGTTTTAAGCATTAGAAGTATAGGCTTGCCTGAGCTAAATAGATTTGCCTTCTTTCATGACAACGAAAATGTGAAGTGCCCACTGGGAAGGGCAGTGCATAATAACAGTATGTGTGGAGGCTGAGGGAGAAATAGAAAGGAGAGGAGAAGAGAAGGGAGGGGAGAGATGGAGGGCAAGGGGTGCATACATAGCAGTGTCTTGGCAGAGAAGGCTGGTGCCAGGAGGATTTCCTGTAACTAACTGGTAACAGAGTCCAACCAGGGGCAAGCTGGGGGGATGTAGAAGGGAGGCTAGTCCTGGCCGTGCTTTTAAAGATGTATAAAGTCTGGCTTGAATGCAATGAGGTGACAATGTTTGGTGGCGGTAGAGGAAAAGAAAAGGGAGGGCAAGGCTGACCATAGATGCAGATAGAGCCGAACTCCAGTGCCAGCCAAAAGCCATGGCAGGAGCAGAGCATCAAATCAGAGACTGGTCTCCAGGCAGAGATGAACTGAAATGTCCAAGGCTGTGTATTTATAAGATATTAAAGAAACCTGGGCCTGGGAGATAGTTCAGCAGTAAAACTACTTGCTGCACAAGGATCTAGGCCTGAGTTTAGGTCCCTGGCACTCTCATAAGCATCTGGTGTGGCTTATGTGCCCACTGCCTCAGTACTCAGTGGGGGTGGGGCGGACACAGGGAAGGCTGCCAAAGCCCTTGGAAATTGCAGATTTCTATACCATGGACTGAACAAGGCAACTGAAATTCTCTGACTTTCTAACATGAGTACATGAGTATATAAATCTGCATACAAACATGTACACATACCACATACACATACCACATACATACATACATACATACATACATACAACCAAACAAACTCCTAAATACATTACTTCTTCTACACATTAGTGAACAAATAAATAAGGCACTTCTGTAAATACCTGGGCACATACAGAGAGATATATGTAATCCAGCACTTATGTAATTTGATTTCCTTTATAAAAATACTCCGACCACATGTCTCAGTTCTAATTGTTTCAAAGTAACAGATCTAAAAGTGGTCATTAAACACTGCTAATATATTTTCAAATGTCAACCATCATACTTTCCCCTTTAATTAATAACCTCCTGAGATTTATGATGGAATACTTCCTTTGAAGATGGAATTAATGGTCAGGCCGTAAGCCTTCTTTCCCTCTTGGCAAAATTTAGGAGAAAGTGGTGGAGCTTGGATCTCCCTGGGCCACACTTTTGTGTAAAGCAGGAGTCCAGCTACGCAGAATGTGCACTTTTGCTCTGTCCTGAAACTCCGAAATAAAACCAGATGCCCATGCACGTCATTAGACTCTAGCCTGCTCTATTCTCTATGCAACCAGGGACATGAGACAGATATTGGTAAGAAGGCACAGTGCATATAAACGTGTAGGCAGGAAAATCACAAAGGAAAATAGCCCAGCTCCTTATTATCTAACTCTATTAAGTCTCAACTTTTTTCCTTTAAAATGAGAACATTCACATTTCCCACGGGACTGCTGTGAGAATTACACAAATGTACACAGTACTTTCATAATAGTAAGAATGAGTAAATAAGGCAATTTTAAAGTTACCTTCTGTTTCTCTCCCTTAGGTAAGTCTTATGTGTGTGCGTGCATGTGTGTATGCATGAAGCATGCTCTGACAAGATGTAGCCTGCTTATCTTTTCTTTCTTTCTCTCGTGTATTGTTGAATCAGTAAGGACGTGGGATGGCACTCTTACCTATTCTTTATCTGGGAGTCAGGATCTATAACTCATTCCACAGACCAGGGTGGTCTTGAACTTACATTAGTCCTCCAAGCTCTGCCTCCCAATTGCTAGGATTGCAGGTATGGGTCAGTATACTCAGTTTCTCCTTTATCTAAGTTCAAAAGTTTCCCAGAGTTTCTCATTGTTTTATGCTAATGAGTCTTAAAATAGTTTTTCTAGGTGCCATCTTTGAATTTCACTGTTATATCCAGTTAGATGTGTAACTAGCACCTCAAGGCAACAGGACTAACGCAGTTTGGTGCCAACAACTTAGCTCACACCATACCTTCCTTCTCATGAAGGGTATTGTGACATGAATGTAGAATGAACCCAAGAGGCCAGACTTGGTCTGCAGCTAGTAGCACCGATTTGGAAGGCTCTAAAATCATTAAGAGGTGGGGTCTTTCTGGAGAAAGTGTGTTAGTGGGGGAGGCTTTGAGGTTTTATAGCTTGGCCTCACATCCTGTTCTCCTTCCCTTCCAGACTCCCGATGCCCCTGAGGATGGAGGTGAACTAACATAAAATACCCCACCTGTCCAGAAGCAGCTGCAAACGCTAAGAGGAGGCAGTGTTTCTTGGGTACATTTTCTACTCTTCTCTGTGCCCTCTTGTAACAACACTGAAGCAGATAATCACCCCAGGGCCCAATGAGCCATCACTTATGTCACCTGAATCAATGTGCCACAACAATGCTAGAAATGACCCTGCTGTTTGCCAAACAGATGGCCATCAGGAAGAGTAAAAATACCACCCGGAGCCAATTGTAGTAATTGCCTGAAGTTAACTTTTCTGATTAAAATAAAAAGTGTTGCAGCAGCTTCATTCTAGAATTACCAGGAGGATTCTAAGGGCACGACTTATTCTCTCCCCATCCATTTCCTTGGTGTTTTACTGCACATCATTCAGAAGGCCCATTCTGGATTGACAATTATGTTCAACTGAGTACGACACAGACTCCAAGCTCAGAGAGGAGTACTTCTCCACCCCCAATGCTTCGCTTCTGTTTAGATTCCTTCTAAATTGTTTAAAGCCATCCTTCCACTCAAATTGGTGGCACTAATAGAGGCTATTGCAGGTCCACTTCGCCCAGTCTCTGTGTTTTCACAGGAGGTTCAGAGCTCTAAAGGGAGGAATGCTGGTTCATTAGCAGTCTAAGAGGCACAGGGCTGGGACTGTGTGCACAACAAGTGGATTAATGAGACTCCAGCTTTAACACACAAAATCCTGCTTTAAGAGCCAATCTTTATCAGAGGACTCACTAACTCCTCAGCCTTTATATTCCATGGGGACTCATGAGCCCTCTCTCCCTGAGATGCTCCTCACTCCATAGGTTTTACACTCTGTAGGGCTCATGGCTTATTCCTAATGGAACTCCACAGGTTGTACACACTATGGAATGCTCTCTCTCTCTCTCTCTCTCTCTCTCTCTCTCTCTCTCTCTCTGTCTCTGTCTCTGTCTCTCTCTCTATCTTTCTCTCTCCCCCTTCCTCCCTTCTTCTCCTTCCCTCTCTCTCTTCCTCTCTCTCTCTCTCTCTCTCTCTCTCTCTCTCTCTCCCCTCCCTCCATCCCTCCCTCCCTCCCTCCCTCCCTCCCTCATCTTCCCCTCTTTTCTGAAATGCTCCAAACAACTAGGTGGAGTAGATGCCATACATATGACTGAGCATATATTTTTCCTCAACAATCCTCATGATGTATGACAGACATTCCTTTTATTAGGTACTGATGATCAGTGTGGCTACTTTGGTACTAAATCACAAGA
The DNA here is from genome assembly GCA_964023405.1 of Apodemus agrarius. Lineage (NCBI taxonomy): Eukaryota > Metazoa > Chordata > Mammalia > Rodentia > Muridae > Apodemus > Apodemus agrarius. Next base: position 52,642,456 of record OZ030024.1, read on the forward strand.
TATGAGAAATCAAAGATGTAAAGGAAAGGCAGAGCTAAGCAAAAGACTCAAGCATAGGAAAAAGGTATCCTTTGGGTTTCTTTGTTGTGAGAAAAACTATGCCTGGCCTGAGAAGGAAAGGGCCCTCCCCACACCCATCCTTCCTCCAGAAAATGCCCCCACATGGGCATGCTCACAGGATGTGCTGATGGAGACAACTCCTCAATTTAGGTTCCTCTTCTCAGGTGGCTCTATAGTTTCTCTCAAGTTTTGACAAAACATAACCAGCACAGGTTAGACCTGTTTTTATCTTGAGATTATATGGGCTATATATCCAGAAAGAAGACATGCTATGATTATCTTTGTTGTAGTGTGCATGTATCTCAAGATCAAAGACAATAAAATAAATCAAGTAGGTTTTGGGGATTGACAAACTTTGGCAGTCTTTACCTAGATACTTTGTTTATAAATCAGATCATTCTGGAACAGTGAAATCTGGGATTTAAGATTACAACAGTACTATTCCACAAAATAGAAACAGAAGGAACACTATCCAACTCATTCTACGAAGCCACAATTACCCTGATACCAAAACCACACAAAGATCCAACTAAGAAAGAACTTCAGACCAATCTCCCTTATGAACATCGATGCAAAAATACTCAAAAAAATACTTGCCAACCGAATCCAAGAACACATCAAAATGATAATTCACCATGATCAAGTTGGCTTCATCCCAGGGATGCATGGATGGTTCAATATACGGAAATCCATCAATGTAATCCACTACATAAACAAACTCAATGAAAAAAACCACATGGTCATCTCATTGAATGCTGAAAAAGCATTTGACAAAATTCAGCATCCTTTCATGCTAAAAGTCTTGGAAAGAACAGGAATTCAAGGCCCTTATCTAAACATAGTAAAAGCAATCTACGGCACACCGGTAGCCAACATCAAAGAAAACAGAGAGAAACTTGAAGCAATCCCACTAAAATCAGGGACTAGACAAGGCTGCCCCCCTCACCATATCTCTTCAATATAGTACTTGAGGTACTAGCTAGAGCAATTCGACAACATAAGGAAGTCAAGGGGATACAAATTGGAAAGGAAGAAGTCAAACTATCACTATTCGCAGATGATATGATAGTATACTTAAGTGACCCAAAAAACTCCACCAGAGAACTCCTACAGCTGATAAACAACTTCAGCAAAGTGACTGGTTATAAAATCAACTCAAGCAAATCAGTAGCCTTCCTATATGCAAAGGATAAGCAGGCCGAGAAAGAAATTAGGGAAATGAAACCCTTCACAATAGCCACAAACAATATAAAGTATCTTGGTGTGACTCTAACCAAACAAGTGAAAGATTTATATGACAAAAACTTCAGGTCTCTGAAGAAGGAAATGGAAGAAGACCTCAGAAAATGGAAAAATCTTCCATGCTCGTGGGTTGGCAGGATTAATATAGTTGAAATAGCAATCTTGCCAAAAGCAATCTACAGATTTAATGCAATCCCCATCAAAATCCCAACTCAGTTCTTCATAGATTTAGAAAGAGAAATTCTCAAATTCATTTGGAATAACAAAAAATCCAGGATAGCTAAAACTATCATCAACAGTAAAAGAACTTCTGGGGGATCAATATCCCGGACCTCAAGCAATACTACAGAGCAGTAGTGTTAAAAACTGCATAGTATTGGTACAGTGACAGGGAAGTGGATCAATGGAATAGGATTGAAGACCCAGAATTGAACCCACACATCTATGGCCAATTGATTTCGACAAATTCCACTGGAGCTGAAAACATCCAGTCGAAAAAAGATAGCCTTTACAACAAATGGTGCTGGCTCAACTGGAGGTCAACATGTAGAAGAATGAAAACTGATCCACTCTTATCTCCTTGCACTAAGCCCAACTCCAAGTGGATCAAGAGCCTCCACATAAAACCAGACACACTAAAACTAATAGAAAAGAAACTGGGGAAGACCCTTGAGGACATTGGCTCAGGGGGAAAGTTCCTGAATAGAACACCAATTGATTATGCTCTAAGATCAAGAATAGACAAATGGGACCTCATAAAATTACAAAGTTTCTTTAAGGCAAAAGTCACTGTCAAAAGGACAAATTGGCAACCAAGAAATTGGGAAAAGATCTTCACTAACCCCACATCTGACAGAGGGCTAATATTCAATGTATACAAAGAACTCAAGAAGTTAGACCCCAGAAAACCAAATAACCCTATCAAAAAATGGGGTACAGAGCTAAACAAAGACTTTTCACCTAAAGAAATTCAGATGGCTGAGAAACATCTTAAAAAATGTTCAACATCATTAGTCATTAGAGAAATGCAAATCAAAACAACCCTGCGATTTCACCTCATACCAGTCAGAATGGCTAAGATTAAAAACTCAGGAGACATCAGGTGTTGGTGAGAATATGGAGAAAGAGGAACACTCCTCTACCGCTGGTGGGACTACAAGCTGATACAACCACTCTGGAAATCAGTCTGGTGGATCCTCAGAACACTGGACATGATACTTCCGGAGGACCCAGCCATACCACTCCTGGGAATATATCCAGAAGATTCCCCAGCATGCAATAAGGATACATGCTCTATTATGTTCATAGCAGCCTTATTTATAATAGCCAGAAGCTGGAAAGAACCCAGATGTCCCTCAACGGAGGAATGGATACAAAAATGTGGTATATATACACAATGGAATACTATTCAGCCATTAGAAACAATGAATTCATGAAATTCTTAGAAATTCTTACACAAATGGATAGAGCTGGAGAACATCATACTAAGTGAGGTAACCCAGTCTCAAAAGAATACCCATGGTATGCACTCACTGATAAGTGGATATTAGCCTAGAATCTTGGGGAACCAGAAAAAAAGGAAATGAAATGTAAATGTAGAATATATCCAATAAAAAAAAAAGAAAAAAAAGATTACAACAGTATTTGAGACTACATCAAGAAATGTAACTGTGCATGCAAAATTCTGAAGAAGGCATAGAAATGACTTCATGAAATTCTTAGGCAAATGGATGGAATTAGAAAATATCATCCTGTGTGAGGTAACCCAATCACAAAAGAACACACATGGTATGCAATCACTGATAAGTGATCCAGAAGCTCGGAATACCCAAGATACAATTCACAGACCAAACAAAGCTCAAGAAGGAGGAAGAACAAAGTATGGATACTTTGGTCCCTCTTAGGAGGGGAAACAAAATACCCATGCGAGGAGATACAGAGTCAATATGAGGAGCAGAGACTAAAGGAAATACCATCCAGAGACTGCCCCACCAGGGATCCATCCCATATACAGTTACAAAACTCAGACACTATTGTGGATGCCAACAAGTGCTTGCCTACAGGAGCTTGACATAGGTGTCTCCTGAGAGGCATCGCCAGTGCCTGACAAAAACAGAGGAGGACACTCTCAGCCACCCATTGGACTGAGCACAGGGTCCCCAATGGAAGAGCTAAAGAAAGGACCCAAGGAGCTGAAGGGGTTTGCGTCCCCATAGTAGGAGCAACAATATGAACCAACCAATACCCTCATAGCTCCCAGGGACTAAACCACCAACCAAAGAGTACACAAGGAGGGACCCATGGCTCCAGGCCCATATGAAGCAGAGGATGGCCTTGTCAGACATCAATAAGTGAAGAGGCCCTTGGTCCTGCGAAGGCTCGATGCCTCAGTGTAGGGGAATGCCAGGACAGGGAAGTGGGTGTGGGAAGGGTTGGTGATCTGGGGGGATGGGAAAGGGGGGTCTTTGGAAGGGGAATGAAGAAAGGGAATAACATTTGACATCCACATGGAGACAGGGAGTTGGGGAGGAGGTATGGGATATGGAACAGTCAGAGGGTGGATGGGGGTTAGAAAATATGGAGTGTAAAAACAAATTAATTAATTAATTAATTAATTAATTAATTAATACTACTAATAAAAATATAAATAAAGAAAATATCTACTAAGAGAAAAAAGAAATAAAAGCAACTATGTAACAAATGAGCAGCACTTGAAAGCAAGCCCAGGCCTGTCTTTGGCTAAAATGTGCACGTGGTATGAGTATGACAGATATTTACTAATATATTTACTAATATATTTCTGTCTACAAAGTCGAATATTTCAATGGGCAGAAAACCATTTCATAGGCAAATTAATGGATAGTGATATACAAAGACTCTAAAAGACAAAGTATCCATCTATTTTTAAAGAACTCTTCAGAAACCACACATCACTCCTCCAAACCACAAATCAATTATCTAAAGAGCTGTGGCTTATTCTGTTGGCGGCCCCATGGATGTTAGGAGCTGATTTCATGCCATTTTATCAAACTTCTTACAATTGCTGAGCTCCAGAATCAGAGGACATAAAATACTTCCACTCTTTTAATTCCCTTTACTAGAAAAAAAAAATCAAGTAGTTAAAAAATGTCTTCGGACAGTAAGTTGATGATGAAACTATAGAGAATTGCCTTTGTAAAATGAGATTGCAAAGCCAGTGCAGTAGTGACACTGAATGCTCTTAGAAATAGGAAGCTAAAATTCCACTTCCTTGTGCTACAAATGGCTTCAATCTAATAGATGAATGATGTTATATCAGCAGAAGACATATCTGTTGCCCCATTACTTAAGCATATTTACCATTAGAGAAATATTAATAAAAGGGCAATAAATTATTAAATTGTGATAGTTTCCTTCTGAATGGAAATCAGCAAGCACAGCACATCATTTTTCTGTTATAAAATTATGTTTTCATTCTAGAGGGACAGAAAATTCTAGGACAGAATCTGGCTTTCCCATTTGTTATTTCTAGTGTTGGAAAGGCTACATATTTTTGCTTTACATTAACATAGTCTTATTGAATGATGGATGATAATTATATGTGGGTTAATGTAAAAGCTAGATGTGAGTGTAAAGATTCACACACACACACACATACACACACACACACACACACACACACCCTTCCAAATCAATTAGTCTTATTATATACCTTATCTACCTGAGGTTATGTATATGCCTATACATACCTGTATTAGTATAGCACATCTGGAATACATGAACTGATTGAGAATCTGTAGCTGCAATTATTGTAACTATTGATATAAATATTGCTATTTATTGAAAAAATAACAGTGAAATAATCCACAAACTATTTCTGTTAATTAATTAATTAATATATTTTTGGAAGATTATTGCCTGTAAATTAGAATAATCTCTGTAATATTTATAATTCCTAGTAGTGATCTCTCAGTAAGAATATGTATTACCCATTACTATGGTAGTCTTCAGATTTCCATGTATAAATAGTTCATATTGTATGGTTTTCTCTAAATATACTTTAAATTTTCAAGTCCAAATTTGATTGGATATTTTAAAGTTTGCATTTATTTTTTTTCCTTTTATTCAGTTCTCAAGGTTGAACTTAAGACCTCATGAATGCTAGGAACAAGCTCCTTCCCTGTGCTATTTCTCCGGCATAGATTTTGGCTCTTTTGAACAATAACAAAAAGACCTAATTAAAAAATACTGCTTGCTGCTTTTTGAGCTTCAGTCAGTCTGTGAGTTTTATCGTGGATATTCTGAGCTCTTTTGCTCAGTGAGTACATACCATGTGTATTCTGTTGTGACTGGGTTACCTCACTCAGGTTAATATTTTCTAGTTCCATTTGTTTGCCTGTGAATTTCATAAAGTCATTGTTTTAATAGCTGAGTTGTATAACTGTAACACATTTTCTGTATCCATTCCTCTGTTAAGGGACATCCAGGATGTTTCCAACTTTTGGCTATTAAAATAAAGCTGAAATGAACATAGTGGAGCATGTGTCCTTGTTATATGTTGGAGCATCTTTTGGGTATATGCCCAGAAGTGGTATAGCTGGGTCCTCAGGTAGTACTATGCCCAATTTTCTGAGGAACTCCAAGACTGAAGCATGGATGCTTCAGTCCTGCTTAGAAGGGGGAACAAAATAATTACAGGAGTTAGAGGGAGAGAAGAGCTTGGGAGGGATAAAAGAGGGGGAGGAGAAAGGGGGGCAGGATCGGTTGTGGGAAGAGATGGGGGGAGGAGATATACAGAGAGAGATGAAATTGAGCAGAGGTGTGTAGCAGTGGGGCATGGGGAACTAGGGGTAGCTATCAGAAAGTCCCAGATGCCAGGATAGTAAGAAGACCCCAGGACCTAACAGGGAGGACATTGGCTGAAATATCTAACATAGGGGAGAGAGAGCCTGTAGAGACTACATCCGGAGGTTAGGCATATCCCCTGGTTGAGGGACAGGGCCACCCTCCCATCTCAAAAATTTAACCCAAAATTGATCCTATCTAAAGGAAATACAGGGACAAAGAGTGGAGCAAAGACTGAAGTAAAAGCCATCCAGAGACTGCCGGACCTGGGGATCCAACCCACATGTAGCCACCAAATCCAGACACTATAGCTAATGCCAAGAAGTGCTTGCTGACAGGAGCCTGGTATAGCTGCCCCCTGAGAGGCTCTGCCAGAGTCTGACCATTACAAATGTGGATGCTTACAGCCAACCATCAGACTGAGTATGGGGACCCCAATGGAGCAATTAGGGGAAGGACTGAGGAGTTGAAGGGGTTTGCAACCCCATTGGAAGAATAATGATCTCAACCAACCGGAAACCTCAGAGCTCCCAAGGAACCACCAACCAAAGAGTACGCATGGACAAACCCATGACTCCAGCTGCATATGTAGCAGAGGATGGCCTTGTTGGATATCACAGGGAAGAGAGACCCTTGGTCCTGCGAAGACTCGATGCCCCAGTGCAAAGGAATGCTAGGATGGTAAGCCTTGAGTTGGTGGGTGGGTGGGGGAGCATTCTCATGGAAGCAGGAGGAGAGGCAATGGGATGGTGGAGGGAAAGCCAAAGCTGGGAAGGGAGATAACATTTGAAATGTAAATAAATAAAATAACCAATTAGAAAAAAAGAAAAAATTCTCCTTGTTTTTATTCTGATATAGATTACAGTGCTAATATTTTCTGTTCTGTGTCTAACAGAATACTTTCATAGACACTGAATCAATCTTATCATTTACTTTGTCTACCTGAAGCACTCATTGCATCTGAAAATATTTACCTGTAATACTTTTAATCATAAATCATTAATATGTATTTAATATTTTCAAATATTTATATCTTTAATAATTTTGAGCATTTAATCCCTTTAATTTAGATAATGATAATTGGAGACTGGATGCAGAATAAATTACTAACATGCATAATTTATAATGAAAAATATTGTTGCCCCTTTACTACTAACTTCATTTATTTATTCCCCACGAAATACTTATTGGAAATTAATTTATACAGAAAGTATTACCTGATTACTTAAGTATAACTCATCCTATCCCATGTTGATAAACATAAACTAGAGCTATTGCATGCAGATTCAAGACACAGAATTATAAATGAAACGGGGTAGTTTTACAATAGATAATGCACTGACTAATTTCACACATATGTAAATGTATTTGCTTTATCTACTAGCCAAAACTTAGGCTTAAATTGCCTGGTGTTTTAAGATGGAAGTTCTGTATTGCATCTTATGGGTATGCAGAACTGGGTTCACAATAGTGACATTCTGTATGGTTGAGTTTTCCAGTGACATGATGTATAAGTATGTTGGAGACTTTGAGGGCTTACAATACATTACTTCATGGACTTTGGTAGCTTTGTCATGTTTTACCTTGTATTTATTTGATGTACATTTTTGTTCAATTCCCATTACCACTAATAAAGACAGAGTGGTTCCTTGCTGCCCTGGGGAGACTGCCTCCATGATTCCCCCGGTAGATATCTGTTTTGAAGGGTGCTTAAGCCCTATATCTAAAGTGTTTCTAATATACTACACATCCTCCATACAGTTTGTAGATTACTTACACTAAACAAGTAAGTTGGAAATGCTTAGTGAATGGTTATTTCTGATCAAATTTATTTAATGTAGACACTTTTTTTTAAAAGGAGGGTTATGTGCAAGATCAGAAATATTCTTTACTCAGTAGTTGCATTATGATGTGTATTCTCTACACACTAGTGGTAATGTTTGTATTTTCATGGGGAAATCGTGTCATTTGTTCCATTGGTGATTGCTACAGTCTCACACAGAGAAAAATTAAAATTGCATTTGAACTTATGGCTCAACCTTACAGAACATATGCTAGAGTATTTAAGAATTTATCAGAATCCTCCAAATTACCCCTAGGAAACAGAGCAAAGAATAACCCTCAGCTAGAAAACTGGGAGGCTATAGGACAAATATATAATGATTATCAGTTATATATCAGATAACTATCTGAATGTTATGTTAAAATCTGAATCCAGGCCACTAAATGGCATTTCCCATTTAGTGTGGGCTCCAGCATTTTAAAGGATCGAAAACATTCTTTAACCTACTCCAGGTTTTCTTATGACTTGAATTTTGACTTATGGAAGTCATAAGGAGCCACAGTAGGACCATATCTACAGTTTATATTTCAGCATCTCAATAATAGAAATAAGTAGAAGAAGGGTTGATACCCTAATGTAGGGGAATGCTAGCATGGTTAGGTTGGAGTGGGTGGGGAGCACCCTCATAGAAGCAGGGGAAAGGGGGCTAGGGTAGGGGGCTTATGGAGGGGAAACCAGGAAGGTGGATAACATTTGAAATGTAAATAAATAAAATAACCAATTCTTTTTTTAAAGAAAAGAAGTAAGTAAAAGCATATTCCTAAAAGCTTAAGTGGTTATAGATTTTTTCTTTTTTTTTAAATTTTCTATATTCGTTTACATTCCAAATGCTTTCCCCTTTTCCAGTCCCCCTCCCCTCACCATATGTCCCATAAGTCCTCTTCTCTCTGCCTAATCCCCAATCACCCCCCCCCCCATTTATCTATTCTGGTACTCCCCTACCATACTGGATTAAGTCTTTTCAGGACCAGGGCCCTCTCCTTTTTTCTTGGGAATCGTGTGATTTGCGAATTGTGACTTGAGTGTTCAGAGCTTCTGGGCTAATTAATATCCACTTATCAGTGATTGCATTTCATGCGTATTCTTTTGTGATTGGGTTAACTCACTTAGGATGATATTTTCCAGATCTAACCATTTACCTACAAATTGCATGAATTCATTGTTTTTAATTGCTGGGTAGTATTCCATTGTATAAATATACCACATTTTCTGTATCCATTCTTCCATCAAGAGACATCTGGGTTCTTTACAGCTCCTGGCTATTATAAGATTTGCTTTTTATTTGTACTTCTCTGTGTGTGCATGCACACACACACACACACACACACACACACTCCTGTATACATATGAATGTAGTGGCCTCACAATCTCCAAGAGGGTGTCAGAGCTCTTGGAGTCAGAGTTACAATTAGGTGTGAGTTGACCCATGTGTGTGGGAAAAACTAGAACCTCTGGCCTCTGTGACAGGAGTCCCTGCTCTTATCTATGCACCATGTATTTAGTGTCTCAGTGATAGGAACCTTGTAGGGAACTGGAAAATATGCTCCGTTTCTTAGAGCTACCTAATAGTTTCATTGGATAGTCATTAGTGACTTCCAATATATTATTTTAGAAACCTCTGATACATGTATCCTCTGCCATGCAGAAAAACTAAATGCAAACCCAGCTGGCTGCCCAGCGCCTAGTGTAATAGTACAGCCTTCATAACTCCTGGCCTATTATCTGATTCTGAAGAGCTGAATACCTTCCGAACCACATCTGGAAACGGCACCACTGAGTCCGAACACTTTCCTATGCACGAACAAGATAAGCGCCGGGCGTGGTGGCGCACGCCTTTAATCCCAGCACTTGGGAGGCAGAGGCAGGCGGATTTCTGAGTTCGAGGCCAGCCTGGTCTACAGAGTGAGTTCCAGGACAGCCAGGACTACACAGAGAAACCCTGTCTCGAAAAACAAAACAAAACAAACAAACAAACAAAAAAAGATAAGCGCTGCAGGAGACAGAGTTCATCACGGCCTCATTTCACGTTCTGGCTGGAAACTGAACTTAAATTGATCAGGAAATGGGTTTTGCTACTCACATTGTGTAGTTTAGGGGGAAATGTGTCATGGTAAAGGGAGAGTGATTGCTTTTGATTCTGAAAACAGTTTGTGGCAGTACACATGTATACACAATAATCCAAAACCGTGATCATCTCACAAAGCTCTGAACTTCCTTATCTTTCCTGGAAGGCTGTATCAGCCACAGTGTCTTCCTGAATTAGTTGGGGATCTGCAGCACTTATTTCAGTATTTTCTGGCCTCCTGCAATGGTAAGTGATGATTGTAAGAGGGTGGATAGCCAGGAGGACTCGTGAATTATGTCTAAACACAACTACTGACAAACAATGACACTGTTGGCCAGTGAGATGTCATGGCAGCATACATAAGGGTCATGTCATCTCCATTGTGTACTTTTTGTAAGAGCTGAAGAGGAAGGCCTGTCCACCTATGTGGCCACAGTCACAAATATCTGTTGTTGCTTTAATGTCATTAACGTTAAATATTAATCAGCTAAAGATAGTTACAGATAGAGAAATAGTAAATCATATACATAATTAGATTGAAGTCCTGGATTCCTGATGCGCTACACACACACACACACACACACACACACACACACACATATGTTTCATGGGCTTTCTCTGAGAATTTATAATTCCAAGTGAGGTGAATCACAAGAGTAACTTCTACGAGCACCATTTTTATATCATGCCAGGTTCCAACTAGTTTCATCGTTAAAAACAAACACAAATAAACAAACCTCAAATTTTCGGTATGGTTAGACATGCCTTTAATCCCAATACATGGGAGCCAGAGGCAGGAAGATCTACTTGAGTTTGAAGCCATCTTGGTCTACAAAGTGAGACCCAGGACAGTCAGGGCTACACAGAGAGACTCTGGCTCAACAAACAGACAAGCAACAACAACAAAAAAGGACTCCAGATTAAAATAACCAAAGAGTCAATACATCATTACCAGTACCGACTCTAAGAAACACCGAAATAAAAATTCATGTTCTAAATTCCTTGCTGTCATTTACGATGGGATGCATGGTCCTTTGGCTTAGGTGGGCTTTGGACTGTCTTCATGGAAAAGTAACTAAAAACAAATTGATCCTAGCTGATAAATAAAAACAGTTCTTTGTGAAGTAAAAAAAAACTGTTTTTTTTTTGTTGTTTTGTTTTTTAACATTTAACTGATTGTGACATATAGTTTGTATCTAGATGGTATGAGCATTAAAATAAAGATTAAATTGCATTAGTATTTGCTTAATTTTTCAGGATTTGCCTACACATGTCCTGGGCCAAAGGTATGAGAAATCATTAATGGTCATTCTAAATCTTAAGTGTTATAAATAGTATTTGTTCAATGTTACACAGATACATACTGATTTTCTACAATAAGTTTTTTTAAAGAAAGTTTTGATATAAGGAATGTGAAGATAATCTTTCAATAAAGCAAGAAAATAAGACCAAAAGCAACCAGTATTTGTACATTTACATGATTTATTTTTAAAGTGAAGTTTAAGCTCTATGAACACTACTAAATTAAGTAAATTTGACTTTTTAAAATAGGTTTACTTTTAGTTTTTGAGCACAACTGTTTGCCTGTACATATATGTTTGTCTGTACATGTGTTGAATGCCAATGGAGGCCAGAAAGGGCACACAGCCCTCCGGAACTACAACTGAAGATGGCACTGGGACTAACCACTGGTAGTCTTAAACTCTGAGCCATCTCTCCAGCCCCAGATTTGACTTTTAAAAGAATTGAAGGTATCAATTGTATTGAAGTCATCTCTTCCCTTTCCCCCAAATATCAGGCTTTCAAGACTTTGTGAGACAGGAACAGGACTCTTCCTGTGACTTGGTACCAGGGTTAGACACTATTAAACTCTGAAAGGTATTATTAGATGGTATTGAGAATGCTAATTTTGGATTGAATTTCCATTAAGCCTTTTTTCTGTAAAGACCCTTTCCTATATTTTCTGTGAATCAATGAAGTTGCCGAGAGGGAGCTATCTGACCAATCCCCACTGCACATGCCTGATAGATTGGAGACGGGAGCTACTGAAGGAGGTCCTATTCCAGTCACAGAGAATATTTTATCACAGATGTTGAAGATGTGGCTCCTGCTTCAGAAAGCTTCATGAAAGCTGTACTGTTTCCAAGAACCTTCACAGCACTCCAGTCAAGTCGAGATGAACTTTCTATAACACTATTTTGTAACTACTCTAGGGTCCTGGTTTTGGCCAACACTGACTTCAGTTGGGTCCAAAAGAACAGTTCAGTAGTAATTCATAGAAACTTTTATGATGGACAGATGGATGGGCTGTGCCTATCCTCTGGTGTGATTGGTTTTTGTAATGCTAGAAATTGTCCAGTGATGTGCAAGTTAAAAATTACATTCTTATGCCACATTTTGGCCAAAATCACCTTCATATATATAACCAGGTTGTTCAACTCTCTTTTGGGATCAGTTAGGAGAGCCTCCTGTGCTACTTCTAATTTTATATTAAACCCAATAAAAGTGGCTTTTTTTTCAAATGATCTTTGCATACTCACCTGTGAGTTTTATCATTGCTATCACTGTATGTCCTAAGCTTGTAACATACAGGGAAGACAGCAGCAGTAGCAATCAATGGGAGCAACAGTGGTGGGGGTGGGGTGGGGTGGGGAGAGCATTAGCAGTTGTGGAAAGGCAGCTACAGGAATGACTAGAGGCAAAGGCAATGGGAAGCAAAGGCAGCTGAGAACAGCCAGGGCAGTGGAGCAAAGCAAGGAGAAGAAGGTTGTTGCATTAGTTAAGGGTTTCTATCACTGTGATGAAACGCCATGACCAAAAGGAACTTGGCGAGAAAAGGGTTCATTTCTCTTACAGTTCCATGTTATAATTCATTGTGCAAGGAAGTCAGATCAAACCTCAAGATAGGGTTGTGAAAGCAGGAACTGAAGCAGACGCCATGGAAGGACATGGAAGGCTTCAGAGATGCACCCCTGAGCTGGCATTGAATGGTGTATCACTAAATGCTAAAAATGAGATTTCTCTCATTCTTGAGTGCCTGGATAATCAAATCCTAGGACAGTAACCCTGCAACCTTAGCAGTTGGAGCTGAAGATCTCAACATTCTGAAGGCAGAGTCACAAGTATCTAGAACTCTCAGCCTCCATGTTTCTCTGCCTAACACACAATGAATCTTTAGCAATGGTCAAGGATTACAAACACTACAGAATTACAAACAAAAACCACAAAACTCACCACCACCCTGCACCTACTCAGAATTTTATACAACCAGAGAAAAAAGGACCCAAATAAACTAACTGGTAGCATTTTGATAGCAAAGTAGAGCTAGCAGTTCAGGAGACAGAAACTGTGTGAACATGATAAAATGATGTGAAGATACAAAAATCTGGCCCAGGAAGTTGGTGGTAGGAAGATGAAGAAAGTCAGTTCAAGGAATTTTTAAAATTTTTATTTCTATGAAGACCTAAGCTCCATGTCTCAGAAAGAAGCTACTGTTGAATACTGTGGTCAGTAACAAAGTGCACTGAATGTTAGAATCAGCTAAGCATAAAATACCACATGTATTTTGCTGGAAATGAACATAAAGTACTAAGTTTGCCTTCACAAAGGGTTGGTAACACAGCCACATCCTGTCCATGATGAGGATGGGATGTACTGTTAGTTAGAAGGTGACTGTCCTCTCTTCACCCTTGGAAGAGTGAACAATAATTAACAGAGAAGGCCCATCGATGGACAGACACGTTTGACTGTTCTCTCAAATCTTGGATGCCTAGGAATTCTGAAAACTGATCAGAGTTTTCATTTTCTACGTGACAACCATATTTACAACTAGGGCGGGGAAAACTCTAAGAAGGTAATTCATTTTCTAAAATTGTATTATACTGCCTGTGATGTCAACATGCCCACATGCAAGAATGATGGGCATCGTGGGGGTAAGTGATTTAATAACTGAAGAAATGCATTATGACCCCATCATGTCACAAGGCAACAATTATATAGTGTGACACATTTAGCACCAAAATGACAAAAATTGCATTTTAAGATTAAAAATATTAAAATTTACTCATGCATTTTCTATCTGTATCATTTTATCTTTATTTTATTCTAAAATTACTGAAGTCTAACTTGTGATCAGACTCTACTGGCTGCCACTTTCCTGCGATGTTCATTCTTTAGTTCTAGCTTAGCGACTGAAGGAAGAGTGAGTCAAACTTTCATTCAAGAAAGTAGCTGGATTCATCTATTTCTACCCAATGCTTAAAAATGAGAGGGCTTCCTTGTTATCCCACCTGCCAAAGGCAAACGGGCACCTGCATCTTCAGTCTTGGATTTGAAATTAAGAGGGCAGGGAGTGCTGTCGTTTGTGTTAACAAAATTCCATAGGGCAGGCCAGAAATAAGCTTCCATTTTAATAAACATTATGGAAATTTTTACACACCCTTGGGCAAAAGGTGGAGGAATAAAATCCAGAATGAGTAGAATTCTATTTCCCTTGAGCTACGCATGCTTAAATTCTATCAAAATTATGCCCTGAAAATCCATGGAAATCCAATCCACTTTGTGTCATGCTCATATCATTCCTTATTAAACATCTCTGGAATTCACAGTGCCTAAGATTTATAAAAAATTAAAAATGAATGAATCAGTTCATTGTCCCCCAAGTCCAAACTCAAATGTACCAGAGGCTGTCCGTCTTTAAAGCTCTCAGAGCTCTGCCTGCCTGCAGCAGATGGAGCCCATCCTGAGCAGCCCTACACCTCTGCCACATTAGACTGAGTCATTTCATGGCAAGGAATATTTTACTCTGTCTACCACGCAATATAGTACAGAACAATACATAAAAATGTCCTATGAACAAGGCCCTCTGTGAGATAAGAGCCAGGTAATTTCCCCTTACGAGCTAGGTTGTATTTTATTTGTGGATATTAATAGGCTAGTTATACAGAAGACGAACATGTTGCCTTATAGTTGTGTATATCTCAGTTGATATCAGAGGACTGTCATGTTGCAAACAATGTAATGGTGGTTTTCATATCTATTGGATTTTGTCATCAGTTTGCATTATCAACAAAGCTTTAGGATGAAGGCAAACCCTAATTTCTTGGACTCATTCCCAAGAAGTCAATCCTTCATTTTCATAAATGGCTATTATTTTTCCGATTATATTTGGTTTTGTTTTTTCCTTGAGAGCATCACTGAAGGAACCATTTTGGCCCCAATCTGTACTCGGTTCCAAAAATACATAGCTGTGTAGATGACTCAGCATTCTCCAGTTCAATATTATGTTCAAAGACCCACAGAAGAATTCATGTAGCATGCTCAGTTAGCTATCATAAATAAAGGACGGAAGAGAATAGGGCGTTGATAATGTGGAAAAGCTTGTTATGTAGTTTTATCTCATGTAAAGATAAATTTTAACATTATTTAATGAGTTTGATGTTATAACTATTGGTAGGACTGTTGAAACAAACCAGCACAAGGGTCTTTGCTTGCTCACAGTTGTCTCTGTTTGAGAATAAAGGATCACTAGCTGGAGTTAGTCACGGTCTTTACAAGTATTGATGTTCCGCCAACTGAGACTGAAACTAATGTGGGATGACATGTTTTTGTTTGTTCCCTGGCTTTCTAGCCCGCTACCAAAGGGATACAGTGCAGCTGGGTTAGAATTCAGCTGCCCGTCTACGTGGGCAGATAAAGAACATGTACGGTTACAAATATCACCTTTTAGATCCTCTTAAAACCATTACTTTCTCTGAGCTCATAATTTGATAAAGTAATTCACTTTAACTGTCACTCTTAGAATTCAAGAAACCCCCACTGAACTCTATAGATTACGGCTGTAGGGGGAAGGCTGGATGCGTGTGTTTGCATGTTATGTATGTTTCTGTGAAGAGTCAAATATGTGTCCATGTATGTAGGCATATTTGTATGGCAGAAGACTGATGATGGCAGAAGTCCCTCCTCTCTGCCATCCACATTTATTTACTTTCTTATTTTTAAGGTACATTTTCTCTCTGGGCTAGAAGTTACCAAGGAAGTTTGCTTATCTGGCAAGACAGCCCTAGTGAGCTGTGTATTTTGCTCTTCACAATGTTCTGAATGCAAAAGCAAGTCACCATGCCTGGCCTTTTACACATACCTTCTGATTATCAAACTCGGATTCTTAATGCTCAGAATGTGAATACTTTACCCAGTGAGCCACCTCCCTACTCCCAGAAAGAGCATTTTAGTAGCAGGCATCTTTGTGTTTTCTGTATGGGTTGCAAGTGGCATGCTAGCTGGCATGGATACGGGCTTAAGGGGTGCCCATGCCTTGTGGCCCCCGACATGTTCAATCCTTTCTTCCCTTTCTGAATGTCTGAATTGCTCTCTTACCTTTGCAGAATCAGTTTGTACACAGGGCTATAGAAAAATTACTCTGTCATTATTTGTTTGCATGTGAGTCTCTTCAAACAGGTTTGGAGTTTTTTGAAGAGAAAGAATCTGGTACATGTTTTCCATTTTCAAATGAAGCAGGATGCTTGGTAAATGATGAACACTAAGGTCCTGCTTTTCCTGATATAAGGAAGTGTTCACAATCATTGGCATCCTATGGGAGCTATCTTCTGCCATAGTGGTATGATGACCCAGCATAAGATAGAGTGTTTTATAAATTTAATACACAGTAAAGTCAGCTAGTACCACTCTGGCAGTCTCTACTTTGCAGGGGTTTAAAAGCAGAACAGAAAAGCATGTCAGATTTTTGTGACAGATCCTGACCTATAGTGGTAGTAGGCAGGCCACTGACAGAGACAGGCTGCACCCCAGCAAAGACATCATGGCTCAGCTCCGTGACTTGTACCTTACTTCATTTAAATTGGGTGCATGATCACTGTGATTTGTCACCACGGGACACTTTATTCCACTCAGCTTTGTTGTGTTGCTTGTGTTCAGTAGGGGAGCTAAAGGGATATGAAACCAAATACCAATTTAGCTATGTCCCGAAACTGCAAATTCAGTCAAGAACTCATGCTCCAGAATAATCCCAGAATCAAAGGCAGACGAGCTGCAGAGTGGCTTCCTGTGTGTACACACCTCTGGCTTTTAGTGTTAGGCTTTCTATGATTTTACAGTTGTAGGTAACTCAGTACTGAAAGGCATCAGTACTCTGGAGTTACCTGGTAAATATTAATTTGAAGTATTTATTTATATAAATATGTAATCCATGCCTCTAATTATGTCTCACTGGATAGAACAGGGAAGGCAGCTTATCCGGTAAATACTTTTTTTTTTTTTTTGATTCCCAAAACATACGCACAAAAGTTGTGCTTGTTGGTAGACACTTTTAACTCTAGTGCTTGGAAAGCATAGACATACTGTGTACTGCTGGGGCTTACCAACAAGACTTTCTAGCCCACTTGTGGAGTTTCAAGCCAGTAAGAAACACTGCCTATAAAAAAATGAATAAATCACATGTGCACACACACACCACAAACATACAGAAAATAAACTATGTCTTATCACAAACTCCATCCCCTTAAAACACAGGAAACATATTATTCCCACTTACTTCAATGCCCTTACCCCAGTGGTAAGGCCAATAGTAAGAATGTATTTATTTGTATGTCCTTGTGAAATATGAAGTGTCTAAGTAAGGATGGCCAGGAACACTGCTACACATAAATACATGGAGCACCAAACACATCTTCCTATTACTATGTAATGGCATGGAACATTTTTAAAACTACTATACAGTTTGTGAATCCAGGAATTAAAAACAAATGTAAATTGGCCATCTTCTGCTCTTAGAACCATGGACTTGAAGAAAGAAGCCCCATCTCTAGCACTTCATAGTCTTACAACATTAAGAACTCTATAACTGTATTCTTCTTTCCTATTTTAATACCTACCCCATGGGGTGAAAATAGCAGTCTAGTAATTTATTCCTTTAAACAACATGGTCGTACAGAAGGCAGGAAGGCAAGGAGGAGGGTAAGGTAGGAAAGAGGAAGGGTTAGGGGCATCAAGAAGAAGGGCAAATAGGATGAAGGCATCCTCGGGCCTTAGTTGACTTTGTATCATTCATACTGAAAATAAGCTATTTTTTTTTGTTTGTAAATAGTTGTGAGGAATTAAAATAGAAAGTACATTGAAAGATAGCAGAAATGGCATTTGGAAGTAGTGGCACATATAGTTCCATCAGGTAGGATTTATAATAATTTCCTGCAACCTAGAAACTACCTTCAAATATTTGAGAAGCAGGCAAGGGAGAAGACAGTGACTTAGCACCTGTTGATCTAGGTGGAGAGTGGGCCCTGATAGGAAGAAAAGGTGAAATGACAGATTTCAGCTTCACGTGAGGAGAACCCTTATTAAACATTAAGCTATCCAGCCAGGGGAAAGATTATCACAGGAAGTGAGAGCCCCTGGTGATTATATGTGTGCAGGGAAAGGTCAGCTGACAACTTGTCACCGATGTCATATAAAAAATCCTTGCCTTGGTTGGCAGGGTCACTAGGTAATAACCAAGGGCTCCTCCAAATGCTTTCATCATAAAATACCATTAACCTGAAAAGATATCAGTACAAAGAAATGGAACGAGCTTGAAGGTTGACTGATAGGAGATGAATAATCAGGACACTAATAGGTTTTTTCCTGCCACTAAAAGTACATAATGGTTCACCTACTCAAGAAAGCAAAGAACAAAGCAATCAGGAAATGTTTGTGCATATATTTGTGTGTTCTTTTCAACCTAGCTCACTTTAATAAGATACACAAGTACTGGGAAATTTAAAAATCAGTGTTAAATTTAGTTACTGAAACGGCCTTACAAGAACAAATTATTCTCTAAGCACAGTCACAATGACTAGGTGATGTGAATAGATTCATAGACACAATGAAGTTAGATTTCAGCCACAGAATAGTAAAGTAATTTTATATAAGCATTTTACTTTGTATTTCTATAATGTAGTATAGATTCTTATTTATGTGAACTAGCATATGCATGTGCGGGTTGTGTGTGTGTGTGTGTGTGTGTGTGTGTGTGTGTTCATAATATCTATATCTTTGGTCTTCAGATCAAGCTAAAAAGTCACATTTAAAAAGTATTCCAACTCATTTTTTAAAAAATTTTAGTTACTCTATTTGGATCATGTCTTTCAATATATCCAAAAGTAAGCCACTTTATATCATTTGCTCAAACACAAAGGTCTAACTTTGCCCTTGTTACTCCATATAAACTCTCACTGCTGTTCATAAAAGCATGCCTTCCAGAATGGAAACAGATCATATGAATGGAAACAGCCCATTCCTCTCAGCAGGGCCAGCCACCCTCATTAAGGTCAGGCCATCGAATCCCACAGAAACTTAACATGCTCACTTAGATTCAATACAGAATCTCCAGCAGAAAAATCCTGACGGTTAGTGCAAAGAATAGTGCATACACTTAAACTAATGATAAAGATGATTGTGCTTTATACTATTGTGAAGTTTAGAAAAGATATCTACTTTGCCTTATAATATTGATGTTGTAGGAAAAATTAATAGATTTCACATGTTAATAATGAAAATGGAAAAGATATTTGCATTTGTTGAAGTTCTTGTGTGAGATTTTTTTTGACATATTGATCTAGAACCAATGGTCATGTAACTATAGGGCAAAAACCATATTTTGCATTTGAGAAGATGCACTGCTTTATTAGCCTTGCTTCTTCAGAGGTATGCCAAAATTATTAAATGCTGAGCATTTTCTACAGGAGGAAACTTGCATCTGTGATGTTACATCTATCTATATTATGGAACATTTTCCTTTAGACACCATGGTATATTTTTAGTCCAGAAGAACAGCATGGCAGCTAGCTTCTGGGGAAAGGTGTGGAAGCCATGCCACTCATGTGGGCCAGAGCATCTCAACCTTAAGAGGAAGATAGAATTCACAGCTAGGTCTACCATGTCAAAAAATAATGAACACTTGTGCTTCCTTTACTATCTGTGCATAGAGCTCTAGAGTATCCTAAAGTCCTTTTAATTTTATTTCATTTTTATTGTTCTAAATTAGTTAAATAAAAATGCTGTGATTCCTTACCAAACCTGAAGTAAATTAGCACAGTTCAAAAACATTTGGAAATGTATTAATAGCATTTAAAGTGCTTTTGAGATTAACATAATTACAATGTTCCCCTTTTCTTCTTCTCCAAGCCCTCCCATGTAACACTCTTCCCTTTCTTGCCAAACACTGAACTGGAGGCAGGAATATCCAACAGGTGACTACTAACTTTCAAATTGAGGTTAAATTTAGAAGAACAAGATATACTTTTGCCAAGCCTTTTTATGCTAACATCCTGAGATTATTAAGGTTCCTAAAATGGAATATTCTCCACTTTCATCTCAGCTCCCATTACAAGGGGTTATTAATGTAACCCTGTTCTTTGCTATTCAAGGGTTATAGCAAATGGTAGCAAAATAACCATGTTCACATTTATCATAAAACCATACGGGGCAGACTCCAAAGAACCATGACATTCCTTTACCTTGCCCTAAACAGGAAAAGAATACAGCTTCCATTTTCCATTATGATTTGAAGCCATAACCTCTGCAGCATGAAATTTTAATTTATGAAAGAAAGAGCCTTAAGCGCTGAATCCGAGCAGGTTACAACTGGTTATATGAATATCAAAATTGCACAATTTTCTAAAAATAGATGCATTTAACTTCTTCCCCACAAAAGCTCTGTTATTTAGAACTGAGTTCTAATGAAAAAAAGATGCTTCTAGATCATGAGTATAAGCTTCGAGACTACAAAGTTTTTGCAAGACAAAGTTACATGGGCCTGGGTCATTTCTATTTCCAGCGTATCTCATTTGTATTCATTATTAAGCTTATAAAAATAGTCTTAATTCCACGTTCAGGAGCTGCACAGTTTATCCCCAATCTTCTAGTTACTAATATACATGTTACAATTGTATGACTTTAGCAAACCATTGAGGGCGAAATACTAACCCATCCCATATAGTCAGAGCTTGGGCTCTGGAAACCACCCAACAGCAGAATGTTCTGTAGTAAAGATGCACTTATAGATAGTGGAGCACATGCCATTTAAATTTATAATCATGAAAAGCTTAGTAAAATATACTATTACCCTGTGCATCGCATGTATTTTGCTATAAGATAATGTTTCTTCTTGAGGTTGACTAAAGATTTTCCCTTGAAGCCTTCTATTTCAACAGTGACAAAAACAGCTCTATCCATGCCATGGTTGTCTCAGGGCCCTGCCAGAGCCTTACACATACAGAGGCAGATGCTAGCAGCCAACCAATGGACTGGATATGGGGTCCCTAATGGAGGAGCTGGAGGGTGGTCTGAAGGAGCTGAAGGGGTTTACAGCCCCATGATAAGAAGAACAATGATTTCAGACACCCAGACGCCCCAGGACTCCCAGGGACTAAACCACCAACCAAGGGGTGTTACAAATGGTTCCAGCCAAAAATGTGGCAGAGGAATGCCTTGTCGGGCATCAATGGGAGGAGTGGTCCTTGGTCAGGTAAAGGTTCAATAGAGGCCCCAACAAAGGGAAATCAAGGTGAGGGAGGTGGGAGTGGGTCGGGTGAAGGGATTGGGGGTAGGAGGAGGGGCTGGGGGTCTTTGGGGAGGGAGGGAAATCGGGAAAGATTTTACCATTGGCAATGTAAATGAAGATGGTATTCAAATAAAAAATCAGCTCTATAGAGGGGAGTGTAGTTTCTTTGTCTTGTCCTATAGTATCTTGAAGCTCTCATAGACCGTATCACTTGATCTGATCTCTTTGGGAGAAAATACAGAATCAAATAAAATCTCATGCTATATTAATTCCAACAGTTTGTGTTGCAAAATTAAGAAATAGAAACTGAACAAAAGAGGGTATAGATGGACTTCCTCACTCAAGAGCAAAGGCGCCATCCAGGTGATTGGCAGACTCTCAGGAGTGTAATAGTGGCTTTCTCTCTAAAATAGCCCAGAGTACACACAATTTTAACAACATACTTACTTAAATGTCAGAGACTAGTTTTGCTTGAAATTTAGAAGAGTTGCCTTAGTAAGACTCAGCGTTGGTTGAAAATGGGTGTAAAGAAACAGTGCATGATACTTCTTTATTATCATTGAAGTACTTGCACTCTGACTTATATTTAAAACTTCCACCAATTTAAATAAATATAACAAACTCAAACAGTTATAAAGAAGAAATGTTAGAAACAAAGGGTAAATGGGGAGTTATATCATAAAATGGAGCCATTAATGAGGTTGATGGATTCAAAATTAAGAGAGCCCATAAAATGCTACACACTTTATATAAATGTATTGCAAAGCAGGTCCCAAGCTATTGACTAATCCATACAAGAGGGAAACCAATACACACACACACACACACACACACACACACACACACACACACACACCACATCTCCGTATCCATGTTATGGAGGATGATAGACATAACATGTACCAATCATTGTATCAGAAATGGACTGGGAATTACTCAAAGAATTATCAGTAAGGCAGAGCTTATGAGGTAGGAAAATATCAGTCAATGCTACATAAGTATATTATACTAAAAGGAAGAAGCTTTCAAAAAAGTCACACAGTATATTATTTTTTATGTTTATATATATCCATGGCAGGCTGGATTAGTAGATCAAAAATGATATTAGAAAGACATTGAAGACACACTGCCAATAGCTTTGTGGTTTTCTTTGTGTGCTAATGAGTAAGTCCGAAGTTATTTGTTGATATTTTTACAGGCCTATTAATATCCTCCAAGTGTGTGTGTGTGTGTGTGTGTGTGTGTGTTCATGCATGCATGTGTACATGCACACACACACATATAATACACAGATGAATACAAATGCCTTTTTCTTCTTTATTTAGAAAAGAAAATGCTATGAATAAATAAATAAATAACTTAAGAGCCCATTCTTTTAATTTTCTCAGTACAGTTTGAGGGCATCACATCATCTACAGCTTTAGGATTAACACTACTTTGGGAGTCAATCTGACAAAGATGCAGCAACAAGAAAACAATAGCAACAACATCAACAGCAGCAGCAGCAATCAGAGAACATCACTACAGAGCACCAGTCACAGCCACGGCAGCCTTTTCTGTTTCCTGATGCTAGCTGTGTCACTAACTAGTACTGTGTTAAGTACTTTGGAGATACTTATTTTACTATGTGTTCATGAGGATACTGAGATAAGGGAGGGAGCTGGGAAGGTATCACATTCAACAGCTCAACTTTATCATATGCTTACCAGCCTGGTGTGTGTGTGTGTGTGTGTGTGTGTGTGTGTGTGTGTGTGTCTTTATGGATAAATGTCTAAGAGCTTTTAGAACTCTTTAGAGTCCCCTTCTTTGGAGATGGGAAACCTGGGTCATTTAACCTCAAGTCTCGTCCTTCCCCTCGCTGTTGACACTTTGTGTGCCATATTGAAGCCCACTGCTCTGCAGTACGGGCTTCATTTTGAGTGTCTGTGTTTTGAGCAGTGATCCCCAGCAAACGACGCTGCAGTGTTCAAGAAATGACATGTGATTTGTCAGAGCTAACAAACTAACAATTTTGCAAATGATATGCTTTATAAATTATATTCTTGGTTTCCCTATCATGATGTCATCCTTGCTCCTGTGAATTCGGGAGTGCTCCCTGAATGGCATAGAGTGGGGTGTAATTGTGCATAATTACACGGGGCTTTCAGCCATGATCCTGTGGGCACAGATATATTAAACCAGACATCTGAACATCTCTGGCAACTGTGTTCTTCTATTCTGGAGCAAAGCTTACAGCCTTTTGGCTTGTGAAGACTTCAAGTATCTGCCATTGAAGTAGCCCAAACAGCATCCAAGTTAGAGGGAGGATTGAAACTTTTTATGATGATTGAAGGCATTCTGATAGAAAACAAGAGGTTTTAGGTGATGTACTCCTAATACATTATTTGAATCACCCTGTGTTTGTTTCTATGTGTGAGAACAAAGGATATAGGAATATATCATGCCAAGTATGCACAGTCATGAAGCCTAGTCTTCATCTAGGGAAGTATTCAGTAAATGCATATAGAAAAGAATCTCACTATGAAATTATAATTTTGTGGCTCCATTGGCAGGGTGCTTGTCTACCATGTAGAAAGCTCTGGATTTGTCCCCAGTACAATATCCCATAGTTAAGATGGTACATGCCTGTAACTCCAGCACTTGGAAAATGGAAGCAAAAGGGTCAAAAATTGAAAGTTGTCCTTGAATATAATGGGTTCCAGTCTATCCTGGTGTCAGAGAACCTGCCTCATTAAACACAAAACCCCACTAGTTTAGAGCGCTAAGTGTGCTGAGGATTGTTTACTTGGTCCCCCTCCCTCAGTCTCCCTGGGCATGCAGGCTTCCTAGTATTGTCCATAGCTGCCTTATTACGGATCCTTCATTCAAAAGCTGCCTGTATCTTTTCTTCTTTAGTGAAAGGTCAAATGTTTTCTATGACACATTTCTGCTACATCACATTTTCTAAGCACAGAGACATCAGTCATTTGCCTAATCTCCCTTGATTTCATGTGTATCTCTAGTGAAACTTCCCTTCTCTTCTCTAAGATACATATCTGCTCTTCCTAACCCCTAGGCTTATAAAAATGCCCCCAGTCTGCCACAAGCTCCTGTCAAGACACCCAGAACTTCTCTCTCTAAACCCAAGGGAGCCTCTTGTTCTATCCCACTGCATGTTCATGTTTTAAAAAGTGAAAACAAGAAAAAAAATACATTGACATCAACAACTACCACTGCCACTCCACTCTCCGAGAACCCGACATAAATACCAAAGACCAGAGGTTAATAAATGCTGAAATCAATCTTACCCTGTAATTATCGACAAACTCCCCATACAGAAAATATTAGGAACAAGAAACTAGAACTTCTAATTTGGATGGATAATCAACATTTAGGCAGACTGTTACTCTAGTGTATATTGCAACTGTACAAATTAAAATATAGCTTTTCACTCTAACCTTTTAAAGTCATCATATTTGGAAATGTGGAGAGACGAAAACATGCATACAAGTATCTTGTATACTGTAAATTAGTGTTGATATTTTAGAAAGTAACTTTGTAGGATCTGGTAAAACTGTGTGATAAGGAAGATCCAAGCAGAGTCAGCATAACAAAGGCATCATGGGTACTGTAAGCAGCAAGGGCATGGGTGTCAGGCTGACAAACCCCTTGGAGCCTGTACTATGACACTGTATACAATGGATACCTGTCACAATGCTACCAGATGTGATGTGCATCCACCTGGATTATGTTCTTGCTTTGGTCTGATTTCTTCTGTTATTCTTTTTATTCATTTTTTTTGTTCCACTGTATGTTGAAATATGCAATTCCTTTAGGATTTTTATAGGAATTTATAGCTAAGTGTTTGCTCTGAACATTATAGAAACTTTTTTGCAAAGCAGAACTGAGAAGTCTATGGGGATTCCTGCAGATGTTGTAAAGATGTTTGTATTATGAGATAAAGAGGGTTCTTCGGTGGTCAGGAATGGGACACTGTAACTTGTGTCCAGAATGGCCCTCACAGCACATTTTATTAAAGGTGTGCTGCCAATCTGTTGAGCTATAGGAAGGTGAGACTTAGCAGAAGTATGTTATGTTATTTGGGGTCTGTCTTGAAGAAGATAGCGAGTATCTTTCTATCCTTTCTATCTCTCTCTTTTGTTCTGAGTCACTGTGCCATGGGCATCTGCCTCTATCACGTGCTCAAGTAAAGATGCCCCGTTCCAGCAGGACCAGAGCAAGGGAGCTACTTGACAATAGACTGAAGCTTCTGAGAGCACAGGCTAGATCCTCATGCTGCACATCACCAACAGGGGTCCCTCCGAGACTATGCCTGTTATTGGTAACAGACGTGGTCAGAGATAATGCAGAAATGCACCACTGAAATTCTTGAGGGAGGTAGCAGCAGCAATAGAAAATGTATCTGCCTATGTATTCTCTACTGGCATATTCTTTAAACAATCTACATTTATCTGCCAGCTTCAGGCACTTTTGTGTCTAGGGCTCACAAATCTCCTAAATTCTGAAATAAGAAAAGTCTAGAACCTCATTAAACTGGTCTGACCAATAAAAGTAAAGAAAAATAAACCACCATGGAAAAAAAGACAGAGAGGGGACACACCTACTTATATAATAAATGAACTACTTATTCTTTCTCAGAAGTCTCCTTACAAAGATGGAAGGCTCCCCAAATATAATGTTGTGGACTCAGTGGTTCAGGGCTTACATATGACAAAGCAAAGCATTTCTGAAATCATATCTTGCCCATCCCCAAATTAAAGTTCAGATGCAACGTGCTGGGAATGAGGCATTCCACATGATAATAAAGATGTAAGATCACAAGAGATGGCTCAGTCATTAAAGTGCCAGCCTGTAGTAGAACCGTGAAGATCTGAGCTGTAACTCCATCACTTACAAAACCCTAGGCATGGTGATGTACATATGTAACCTGAGAGGGTCAGGGGACTGAGATAGGTAAATGCCTCATGTGCCCTGGCCATCCAGGCAAGCTGGCCAGTGGGCTTCAGGTTCAGTCACTGTCTCCAAAGACAATCTGCAGAATCATTTGAAGAAGACAACTGACATGGACCACTGGTTTCTACATGTAACCGGGCACATAGGCATGTGCACCTGTATGCATTAGTGCACAAGTGCATGCACAAAAGATACACACACACAAACATACACAATTTACATAAACTCAGGACACTGAGCCTTTCTTTTTTTTTTTTTTTTACTAAAAAAGCATAATTATAACCCTGTACATAAAAGGTGATAAACTGATTACATGTATAAATTTACACCCATCTATCTTATTAAAGGTTTCTCAACTATTATTTCAAGAGTCATGGTAGAACAACAAAGGACAGGCAACTGAAAATATGTTGTTCTATGTTATTTATACTATATACACACATAATTTAGTTCTTGTTTAGAGAAATAATTATTCAAGGGCATTTTGTTTTAATTTACTGTGTCATAGCCATTAGACATGCAAACACATTAGGTTAAACAGAACTTTAAAAATCAGTCAAATTTATTGAGGTTTGAAAGATTGGAACTGTGTAACTATTAATTAAATGTAAGCTTGGGTTTCTGAAAAAAAAAAGCTCCAAGATGATATAGCATTTAGCTCTCAATGGAAATTTCAAAATTAAAAATAGAGCTGCCCTTCCTATTCTTTCTTCTAAAAAATCAAAAACAAGACAAACAAAAACAAAAACAAAACAAAAATAAAAAAATCCTCAAACTACTGAATCAATACAATGGACAACTAGGCAATTATGTATCCAATCTCATAAAACCCTGTTTCAATTGGGAATATTTTTGCTGTACAAGAGTATTTCATAACTCAAGAAAGTACTAGGAATGGATTGTTTAAGTAGATCCATATCAAACTGGTCACACTGAAGCGGACTTTGAATGGTACTCACTCCTGGCTGCAGCTCAGCAGCCAGCATTCTGGGACTCCTGCCTTTTGCTGGTTTGTTTATTTGCTTTATATAGCTTCTGATGGATGTGGAGAGTGAGAGTTAACAATAATTACCCTGTAAAACACAGTCATCCCTAAGAGATCCTGACTGAGTAAGACCCAGGTTCCTTGCTAGCTCTCTCATATGAAGAGATGGACTGAGATCCACCATTTTGATCAAACACATCACCACATCATGAGCATACCACTGAAATCAATACAGACAGAGCTCAGCTTGCGACAGAATCTAGTCTCAGGAAACCTGCTGTGCAATAGGCTGTTCGTGTTCTTGATGAGGGTGGACTGACGGCATGCATTGTAGGGACACACTATAGTGACATGGCATTTTGTCCCCCTTGGACTTGGGTGATTGACAGGGAGCTGCCAGTCACTATTGCCATCATTATTATGAGAGAATAACCCAGGGTAGCTTTGACAGAGTTTTGAAAAAGTCAGCAAGGTGTCTAAAAATTAAAAATGCAGAAGCAAACAGTAAAACTCAAAGCACTGGGGCCAGGTAGATGGATCAGAGGAAAAGGGGCTCCTGCTTATTCTAAGATGTAGATTTGATTTCTGGACCTCACATGGTAGGAGAGATCCTGCTCTGATAAGTTTTCTTCTGATCTCCATAAACATACCAAGACCACACACACACACACACACACACACACACACACACACACATTAACAAAAAGCTTAAAATAACATTAAATCCAACCTTATAGTCTAGAACACTGATCAACCTCTTAACTAACTTAGATGTCCACACCTGCTGTAGTCTTTCACTAATCAGATGTACAGGCCTAAAGGTACGTAATTTTATAACTGTCTGAAGGTGTTTGATAATCATTTAAAGGTCAATGTCTGGTGAGTAGGACTTCACAGACCATGGGGTGGAGAGGTTAACAGCCAGCTTTATCACCAGGGATAAAATGCTGGGCCATTTCAATGGTCAAAAATGACCACTTCAAGATTCTTTTAATCAATTAAAGTCCACCAAGTTGAGACATTCTTGTTTCCGAGAAACTGCTGTCTGTGTGGGAAGAAGAGATGTCCTCTGTGGTGTCGTGATGGCCTGCTGCCTGCATGCCCCATACTATTATAGAAATGAAGGGATATAAATCCCACCATTGCAGTTGACTCTTCATGGGCCATAAAATGGGCACCAAACACCCTGGTTTTGTGCATAACCTTGACATTCCAAAAGCATATAACTTTTTTTTTACATGATTTCTATTTTAACTAGTGAATTTCAGGTATTTAAATACATAATAAAATAATTTCAGTTCATCTCACTTGGTACAGTGTATGAATGTGATTGTGGACCTATAATTGGCTAGCTCTTACACTCCCCAGTGTTCACTGTCACTCTGGATGTCAGGTCTATTGTCTCATAGGAGAAAGTTTTGAGATGACTTTCTGGGAACAAAGTCCATGAGTTTTTGTAAGGATATTCTCTCTATCTCTATCTCTATCTCTATCTCTATCTCTATCTCTATCTCTATCTCTATCTCTATCTCTATCTCTATCTCTATCTCTATCTCTATCTCTATATCTATGTGTGTATATACATGTATATATATTTATTTATTTATCAACAATGTTCACAAGGAAACTTCCCAGGCTTTTTATTGACACAGTGCATTTCCATAATTAACATAGCCTTTGTAAACACTTGCATCTTTTAAAAGGCTAGTTGTTTTACATGTGTAAAACACATAGGATTTAATATATAGTACTAGAGTGTAACCTAAATCCCAACATATTTACAAATATATGACTACAAAGGCTATACATATATTTTATTTATGCTGCAAGATCAGAGTATCAAAAGGTCTTATTTAATAAATGTAGCTTCCACTGTGTCAAATGTTAGTCTCATCACTTTGCATTCCTCAAGTCTTCTAATTCATGGCATTCTTATCCCCAGAACTGTTTTCGCACAAGGACATTGAGGGATCAGGAGATTGACTAACTTAACTTGCCCACGGCACAAACAAGCAATGAGACTGTCCCTGAGTGGTGTAGTGGTGAGGCCTGGATTCAAACTTAGACGAACTGGCTTCAAGCCCTGACATCTTGCCTCCTCTGCTGCACTAATAGAGCATACGTTCCTATGAGCTTGTCTTACAAAGCCATATATGC
Organism: Apodemus agrarius; assembly: GCA_964023405.1. Classification (NCBI taxonomy): domain Eukaryota; kingdom Metazoa; phylum Chordata; class Mammalia; order Rodentia; family Muridae; genus Apodemus; species Apodemus agrarius. Next base: position 52,672,139 of record OZ030024.1, read on the forward strand.
AAAGAGGGAAATACAGGCAGTTACGTGTTTCTTATTTTTGAATCAACATGCCTTACTGTTTTTGAAATATGTGCAGACCTATACTCATTTCCAAAGAAACCACTTCGTATACACAAACCTAAGAGATAAATTTTATTGATTTGAAAGTTAGCTTAAAGCACTGCCTGAATAATAGATTTAAAAGCTATAATTGGATTTAGGTGAATCGCTAGCATTTTAACTTTAGAAACAATTCCAAATCACAAATGTCCATACATGCCACATCATGGGCAAATACGTTTCATATATAATGTCAATTATGAGCAAACCTATGTAATGCACATTCTTATGGTTCAGCATACATATCAATATTTTATTAACCCCTTGGAAGAATCTGCTTTCTATTTAGGGGTCCTAATGTTCTTCCTATGTTAAACAAATAGATGACAGTTTCACCATCCACATAGCTGCTGAGTCCTGTTATCTATCCTGTGCTGCCGTGGCCTACTTACTGTGTACTTCCTCTAGTTAAGCATCCCTGGTGACATCTGTATTTTCTCTGCACATCAGCTTTTACCTGCACATTCAGTATTTTCTCCATTAGCATTGAACAATTATTTTTGAAAGATATTTATAGCAATGAAACCTATTTTTATACCGCTGAGATGTGCATGGCAGGCTTCTAAACCCTTCTCAAATGGTTGTTAAAACCGATGACAGAAACCTACTGGACAATGGTAACACAAGGAGACATGAAAAGATGTAAAAACAGAAGACATCAGGAGCCTCTTGCTAGGGGAAGGCATGGCACTGCAGCAATGTAGGCATGCACCTGCCTCAGGCATGCATCGCTACAGGCATGCATCTGCTACAGGCATGCATCTGCTAGTGTCTCCACTGGGAGATTGAGAATGGAAAAAGAAAGTCCAGCTAGTGGTAAGACAGGCAAGGAGCAACTCTCAGTGGAACCTAGAAACCTCTTCTATGCTGATCTCTGTCGTGTTCATTTTATAATGACATGTGGTTTTGCTCAGAGACATTTTAAATGAGACACCTTCTCTCCATTATGGCTTCCTTCTAGTTTGGATTCAGCTATTGTAGAAATTAATCAGCAAAGCGGTGACATAAGCTTTTTAAATTATCTGCCTGAAGGGCGGTGGTGGCGTGCCTTTAATCCCAGCACTTGGGAGGCAGAGGCAGGCAAATTTCTGAGTTTGAGGCCAGCCTGGTCTACAAAGTGAGTTCCAGGACAGCCAGGGCTACACAGAGAAACCCTGTCTCAAAAAAAAAAATTAAATTATCTGCCTTTCCAACAGGGGCTGTCATTAATGCAAAGACCCTGCCTGCCATGGGTAGAAGATCTCTTAGTTAAAGTCTGGAGAGATTTTGTTTGCCTACTGACCTAATTTTATTTTGTACACAATCAAACATGTAAATAAAATGTACTCTTTAAGGGGTGCCTTAGCTATGTAGACCTCTTTAACTCAGGATGAAAAAGCAACAGTGTATGCCTTCTATGTATGGTAATGAGTGTATACATGGCTGTATTTCCTTTTATTATTACAAATGAATAGGGGAATGATTCAAATTTAAAATGTGGAAATACAATGAAGTCATCAAGTGTTTAGTCTTCTAGCAAGGTATGTGTTTTAAAAATTAACAAAAAGTGATAGTCACATAAAAACAACTTAAGACATGTACAATACCTTCTCATGCAATCTAATGCTCGGATGAAAAAGTCTTTATGCAGTTGATGTTCGTCTCTCAGGATGGAGCACTGTTCCAGTGTCACTGACATCGAGGTCCTGTCTTTGGCACTTTTACAGCAGGTAAAACGAATGCCATTGAGTTTCCGACAAATCTGCAAGACCCAAATGAAAACCGAGTCAGGTGGTTCCATCCCCCTGTCAAGGGTAAACATACCCCTTCTCATTCTCTAAGCTAGAGGATTAGCTTTGACGGGTTTATACCTTAGACTGTATGAGCTGTCTCAGACCCCACAGCGGAGGCATGCACAAACGCCACTCACAGCTCAGTGAAACAAGTTCTAGAGTTCTTAGGTATATTCTTGAATGTCTACCTGAAGTCTAACTATTTTTAAGACAAACCAGTCCAAATCTCATCATTGATGTGAGACGGTCTCATGAAGTCCCAATTTTAAGCTTTGCATGTCTGACGTTCCTCAGTGAATCTTGGTATTACAAGACAGACAAAAGTCTCCAATTCAGGATTGCCCGTTTTCTCACTGTTCTATGCTTAGCCTGTAGATCTCTCTGCTCCCTTTCTTAGGCCTGATGGCTTTCCGAGATGAGATACCAATAATCAACTGCAGCATCAGCAATGCTAATCAACATGCATTTAAGATAAATTTAATGTGACACAATAACCATCTACTTTATTATCTGTAATCAATGAGGCCTTAAAAGTTCCTGCCCAGAGAGGAAACATAAAACAGCTTTTTTATTGTGAATTTTTTTCACTGTATTTTAATTGTGGTTCTGGTGCTTAAATTAAGATTTATATGTCCCTATTAATTCAGATTTTCATTCTCTTCTATTTCCAATAAAAGTCACTACAGAAAAATGAGAGCATGGCTTTAAGCGTACAATCTTTTTCCTTAGAAAAAATTTAGTTCTTTCAAATAAATACTATTTCACATTTTTAAAAGCTTACTATATCCACAGTCATAAAATAGACCTTAATGGATTCTTTTGAGATATAATTTTTAAAATAATTAATATTCTTTAAAATATAGTGCTAGATTCACAGGTGCTTCTTGAGATATTCAGTGCTCTGCATTTAAAGTCAAATGGAGGTAGGATGTTTCTTCATAGTACACAGGAGAATCTTCATTTTAAGATACAAGCTTGCTTGTATATACTCAGATACAAGATTTGGTTTCCTTTTTTTTTTTTTTTTTTTTTTTTTGAGACAGGGTTTCTCTGTATAGTCCTGGCTGTCCTGAAAATCACTCTGTAGATCAGACTGGTCTCAAACTCAGAGATCTGCCTGCCTCTGCCTCCCAAGTGCTGGGATTAAAGGTATGCACCACCACTGCACAGCTACATTTGGTTCCTTAAATTTTCCCATTTGATTATTTAAATTAAATTAAGAAAAACATCAAACAACTTTGGTATTTTAATTAGACTGAAAAACATTGACAAAGGCAGTATTTCATTAGGCAGATAAAAAGAGAGGAAACAGGCTAACAGAAGTAAAAGCTTTTTGGTAATGTCAGAGTGATTCCCGTTATTTCTCCATTTTAAAAAGTATTATTAAATTGTTCTGTTTAAAAAGCTGATATGGAAACTAAGTTTTCAACCTGCAGCAGTGCTAGGAATTGTACAATCAACTGCAAATTGAGTAAGAACCTTATGTGGTTGGTATACATATCAGAAAAACATTTTAAAAATATGTGGGCTTGATGGGGAATGTTTATATATCCAAGTGGAAAAATGCATATCCAAAGAGAAGATACCCATTCAGTTTCCTGTATCTATCATTGTGTTTTTTAAGTTGATTTTACTGCATGTATTCAATGCAATACTCATATGGCCTTCAGATACTAGAGTGCCTTGCAAATTATCAGACTTCCTGTATGCTGTAATGTTTCCAGCAAAAACATGCAAAAGGGCATAAAGCTCCCTGTAATGAAGTTTTGTGAGTTACTAAGCACGGTGGTGTCTGAAGACACCCAGAATTCTGAATCTATTGTGGTGCAGGGCATGGCCAGTATAAATGGCCCATCTGAAAGCAGAGATTCCTGTTTCTGCCCCCCTTTAAGGTTCTTTCCCAGCACAGCAGGGAGGCGTGACAGGTGCTTTCTCCTCTGTCTTGTTCTTGGTTGATTATTGCATGTGGTTTCATGATCAGTTATCCCTTCCCCTGTTCCAGAAGAGACTATGTAACTTTGGGAAGAGTAGCAAGGCTGATGTAAACGCTTTTGATGGAGCATAAATAACGCGTGATGCAAGGCTAATGAACCTGAGCTCTGAATTGTAGGAGTGACATGCCAAAGTGACAAGGTGCTCATCACAAAGGCTCCAGGGCACCTGCCCTTGTGACAGAATACTTTCCCAAAGAAAGTCCCCGGGACCCCAGATTTTAACAAAAGTTATACATTTAATATGAACTCTATTTCAAATTGCCATATAAGAGCGTAAGAACACAGGCATGATTTTCTCCCTTACTCGTGTGCAAGTCTAGGCAGGAAAACAGGCAGATCTTCCACCCTGAGGGTGCCATTAAGTGATAGAGAACCATATGCAATTCAGCTCGTTACCCCCATGATAATCAATCAGTAATAAATTTTATGCCAACACCTAAATTAACCAACACATTTGCAAGCTCATTAACTGAACAATATGTCCATGAGCCTTAAGTCAGGAAACTGACAACCACACAATTGGAATCCCATGTCTCTACCGTGGCAGTTCAAAATTCGGATTGTTACAGAACGTTGACAATTGTCCATAACATGTTACACCAAGAAAATCACAGATACTTCCTTCCACTTTGTAGTGTCAAGCAAACCCTAAGTGTGTAAGGAGGATCAATAAGGAACATCTTTCCCCTGTTGAGTTCATCTTTCTCTATCTCAATTGCTAAGATGGCTAAGGAAGTGGAGATGCTTAATTAAGAGAATTGCCTTAGCCCTGTGTGATGAAGCCCGGCCATACCTGTTGATGCCGTGCTGGGGGGAAAGGTGAACAGGGGTGCTTACCGTTGCTGCCAGCCACATGATTTCTACATTCTTTCTTTTTTTGGCTTGAATATTTTGGTGGAGGTTGTCCAACAGGCCTTTTAAATCATTTTGTTCTTGAAAATGTGAGATATCTAAAGGATAGAAAGAAAAGGATAAAACCAGGAGACAGAGTCAACCTGATACTTCCTGTGGAGTTTTCTTGCAATGCTTCTGCAGATACAACTTTCAAAACAAGAAATGCCCTTTGGAGCAAAGAATATGCAAGGGAAATCTTATTTATCCCTTTGGTTTTACCCTTTATCTGAACACGTGCTTCAGTGCCCCCTTGTCTATGTAACTATAATATCAAACTGTCCACAAAGCACTGCTACCAATAAAAAAACCCTTTCTCATGAAGACCCATTGCTTTCCTTTAGGCAGAATGTGCCAGAAATGTCTTGAGATATCATCTCTTTTTTGCAACCAGAGAGCTAGCCTGGATTAAGGCTATATATTAAATTGAACATCATACATGAGAGAAATCTGAAAGTTGGATTTATAAATCTGAAGACAGTTCTAAACAGAAAGTTTACCCAGCCTTGATGCTATTGATGTTTTGGGTCAGATAAGGCTTTTTTTAAATATTTTTATTTTTTTATTTTATTTGGGAGTAAGCTAATGACTGTTGTGGGATGTACAGCAGCTTCTGTGAAGTCTTCTGCTCAGATGCCAGAAGGAGTCTTTCCATTTTGACAGTGAAAACTGTATTTAGACATAGAGAGAAAGGCGGAGCCATTGCAGTCAAGGAGCACAGAGCACAAGTGTGACAGGGAAGCAAGAAAGCACAGGCGACATCAAATAGCGGATGAGAACGGAAGTGGGAGCAGGAATATGCTACTGCTCAGATGTCAGCATGCTAACAACCAAACCATGGGTAGCAAATGGCCTACACTGTCAACTGAAGCCGAAGGCAATGGGCAATTATGAGCCAAATGTTCCTGAGACTTGACAAGATATCATTCAGTGAAGGGGACAAAATGTTCCTGAAAAGAGTGTTGGATCTGGAGTGCAGTAGGAGCTCACTCTCTAAGGCATGGAGAATTCCTGAGATCCTTGACTAAGGCCAATAAACAGAAGATACATAAGAACTAAAGACCTTCTCCAGTTTTCCAACTACACCGAAGACACAAAACACACATTTCCAGTTCCAATCATCAAACTAACCCAAGATTTGGTTTAGTAGAGACAAGAGTTTGCAATTTCTAAGTTTGTACCAGATGCTTCATTAGCCAAAGAGCTTATATGAGTAGTTCCTGACACCATTGCCAGAAAATGGAGGGGGGATCTTGGTGAAATTTACAGCAATATATGTGTACAAACAAACAAACAAAACAAAAAAAAAACTCCACAAAAGATTGGGAAAGAGACACCCTCACTAAAAGTGATCACATGTAATCTCAGTACAGAATAAAATGGGTATTTTATATTCTTTCATCCCTCTCTCCTCTCTCTCTCTCTCTCTCTCTCTCTCTCTCTTACTCTGTGAGTGTGTGTGTGTGTGTGTGTATGTGTGTGTGTGTGTGTGTGTGTGTGTGTGTGTGTGTGTATGATATCTTCAAGGTCCCAAAGATTCTTTGACATACATATCACTAAATAATATTGCAACTATCTTTAAAGCAAAGTAAATATTTATTTTAATGCAATATAACAAAATCTGAAACTGTAATATTGATTGAACACAGGTAATTAATTAATGTACACTTTATTATATATCTGAGATCTTCTCACAAACAAAGAACATGGTAACTATGTAAAGAATTAAATATATTAGTTTGACTATGGAGAATATTTCATTATTTCTGTATTAATCTACTACATTTACTCCCTTAAATGTGCAGTCTTTAATTAGTAAATATATTTCCATTACTAATTAATGCAATATCTCATGGAACTAACATATTATAGACACATATACACATCTGCTCTGTAACAAAACTTTTCTGAAATAACATTTAATCCTAGGGTATATAGTGCATCCAGTATATGATCTACCTATTTAAAAAGTTCTACTTGCAACCCACCAAAACAACCCAACAGTAACACAGAGAGCCAATGTAAAACCCTGCAAAGCACTGGCTTGGAGAAACTTCACAGCAGCATGCCTGCTGTGTTTTCAGTGTTGGTTTTCCTTAGAAGCCATACAGTAAAGGCATGATTCCTAGAGAGGGCTTGGGAAGAGTAACACCTTGAAGACTTGGGGCCCCAGAGAAGCAGCCTAAAGCATGAGCGTTGCTCTCACAGGAGACTTTGGCACTCCAGCCTTTTCTCTTCTCGTTCTTTTGCTTCCTATCTGGGCTATAATTTGATTTTTCTCCACCATGTATTCCTGCCATGACGGTCTGACTTGTCACAAGCCCAAAGCAGTGACATCAACTAATCAAGGCCCCCAGAATAGCCAAATTAAAACTTTTCTTTTGTAGATTTGTTATCTGAGTTATTTTTATAGCAAACTAACATCACCTAGGACAAAGAATAGTGTATTTTTTTCAAAAAGGAAGCTTTTAATTTGTCTCTGAGCTTCTAGGAGCTCTAGAATTTGCCCCCAAATCTTGTTTGTGCTTACACAGTTGGGTTTTACAAACAACTCTGGTATTTTAACAATAGACCAACATATTCAGAACAAAACATTTATATTTACTAAAATGATGTTTTTCATTGTTGAAATAGGATTTCACACTCCAAGCATTATAAAAGAGGTTGTGGAACATGGCGAAGTGCTGCAGAACAGCCATGAACCCATAAGATCTCAAAAAAAAGATATCCTAAACAAGAAGAATATAATGGGCACACCAACAGACCTGACAACATTGTTGGGGGACACTCACACGGCTCTGCCCCTTGCAGAAGAGCTACAGGCAACCTCTGCTGAGAGAGAAGGAATCTCTCTCTCTCGGCAACAACCCTGCCACAGATCATCCAATCCTTAGTGGCCAGATTTTAGAAAATATATATGGGTCTATTAAAATATACCTTAGATTACATAACAATATACCAAGATATTTTTTTTTATTTTCTCAAAGGAAAAAAAACTTACATGTTGAAAAGCCAGAGGAAGAGGTCAGAATGGGTGCTTTTATTTTGTCTGTGAATATTTTCCTTTTACAAAAGTCTTTATTCTGGCTTATTGATTCCCAGTAACTAAATCTTTCTTATTTGTAGTGTTTATTTTTATGTGAAACTATCCTACATCTCTTGAAACAGAGCCATAAATCTAGGAAAATGACTTTCAATGTCAGTTCCACCCTGATTGATATGTGGTCAGGGGTGAGCAGTTTGACCCTGTGGCCCTATCTCCTCAACTGTAAAATGAGTATAGCAACCATGTCGTGCTTCATCAAGCTGAAGGGACTACAATTAATAAAAGCTGTGGCATAACAGCCTGCATTATTCAGTCCTGTTCCAACAGTAAAAACAAAAGAATTTATCTATTGCCCATGGGAAAGCCAGTTTCATTGGGATAGTCAGATACCCAGGGTTTATCTAGAATAGCAAATTCCCCACACACATATGGGTACAAATTCCATCCCATTCACAAACCAGTGGACACCATCTACTGCTCCCCCATAGAGCAGAACAGGCAAGGTAAAGAGTTATGTTTTATACCTATCTTTGGTGGCTTACTAAATAATGTACCTTCAGCAGCAAGTGTTCTAAACAAAATAATGACCAGAATCAATGGCAGAGTGCTTATGTGCGAACAGGAATGGGTGATGCTTCTCAATGGTTAACTCACATGTAGCACTATGGACCTCTGGGAACCACTTCCTTATCTCATGGTCAGATGGTACTACACTGCTAGAGAACATACTGTACGACAAATTTTAAGTCATGAGACTAGCTGCATAGCCATGCAGTAAGGGAAACAGAAAGATGAAGAGGGGTCAAGCTATCTCTTTTATACTGCTGAGATACTGAACCAGCTTCTCTTGAAGCTCGCCTTACTGCTGGGGTTTTCATGGACACTCATCAATAAATATCCTTTACTGTTCAAAATGGTTTGAGTTAAGGGTTTCTGCCCACTTGCCACCAAATATATTTAGGCTAAAAAGATGTATACACACACACACACACACACACACACACACACACACACTATATATATATATATATATATATATATATATATATATATATGTAAAACTTCGCAGTCACTTTAGCTTAACAATGTGTAGTTTTATTAGAGTATGGAAAAGACAAATACAATTATTTCTGAATAGTAGCCAAACAGCTGAACCTGAAATGATGTTTCTAAAACACTGTACCCTTACTCTTTGGCTTGCTTTTCTTAGATAGTTGGAGTATGTGTCCTCTTAACTTAATCAGGGTGAAATTATACCTTGACTAATGAGCAAGTCAGAAATAATGGTATTTTCTGAGGCCAGGTTGTAAGTGACTCTATAACTTCTATCTGATTATTCTCTTTGAACTTTACTGTTTGTAGTCTTCCATATTATCTCTATAATGATAAATCTAATGAAAACTAGGAAATGTTCAGGCTACATGCAAGTTCTGACCATGGTGACAGACATTATGCCAAGTTATCCCAGGTACCAGGGCATGAATTCTGGGGCCTCCACATGATTCCAGTTTCCAGACCTCGAAGCACTCCCTGACCATTCTTCCTTCTACCAAAAGTCATTGACATGAGAGAAGAGATAAGATGCCCCACTATTTCCATTAGATGCTCTAACCCAGGAAATCTGTGAGTAGAGATTAAATGATGCTGTTACATTTCTGTAATCTTGACGTAGTTTGTTAAAAGGCAGTATATAGCTAGAAACACCCCAACAGAATCAAGGTAGAAGGGCGTGTACTACAGAGAGAACAGTGTTTTCACTGTGTGCTCCTGGGAGCAGTATACTCTGCAATATTAATCTACTTTAATTAACTCTAAACAATTATAGTTGATTGTATCAGCAAGCAGACAATCACAGTTAGAAAATATTGAAATACCTTAAAATTATAAATTACATTCTTTTGGAAAAGATAGTGCTGCACTCAAGCTAGATTTATACAAATCATGTTTCTCATCTACCTGTATGAAGGAGGCATTATAAGAAATCAAATACTGGTGCATTCAGGATCACAGACCTCCCAGAACCCAAGGAGGATGAGTTTATCCAAAATACCCAACAAAGAGGAGACAGAACCTATAGAGACCACCAATCTCAAATTTTTTAACCTAGAAATGTTCCTGTCCAAAGGAAAGACAGGGACAAAAATTGGAACAAAGACTAAAGGAAAGACCATCCAGAATCAACCCTATCTAGAGAACCCTCCCATCTGGTGACACCAACCTTTGACACTATGATGCCAAGAAGTATTCACTGTCAGGAGCCTGGTATGGCTCTTCCCCGAAAGGTTCTATCAGCACCTGACCAAGACAGATGCAGATACTCACAACCAACCATGGGACTGAGCCCAGAGAACCCAATGGAAGAGATTGGGGAAGGGCTGGATTTGCTGAAGGGGATTGTAACCCCATAAGAAGAACAATAGCAATTAACAGGACCACCCAGAGCTCACAGGGATGAAACCACCAACCAAAGAGTGTATATGGAGATGTCCATGGCTCCAGATACATAGGTAGCCGAGAATGGCCTTATCTGACATTAGGGGGAGGAGAAGCCTTTGTTCTTATGGAAACTTGATGCCCCAGCATAGGAGAACACTAGAACAATGAGGCAGAGTGGACGGAGAAGCAACCTCATAGAGGCAAAGATGATCAGGAAGGGGATGGGATGCAGGGATGTGGAGAGGTAACCTGGAAGGGGGTATCATTTGAAATGTAAATGAATAGAATGATAAATAAAAGAAAAGAGATCAAATACCAAAATTCTAACCTGATTAGAGCTGAACATTTTTGGCTTATACACTTTCAGAGTTTCCTCTTAAATAAAACTCATCACCAGAAGCAATAGGGGAAAGTACCTCAAAACTGTTGTTAAAATGTTTCAGATACAGTACTAAAGATTTTATGAAATCCTCTATTCATATATTGCATGATCTATGGCTTTTATTGGAAAAGGAGTTATGAAATAATAACACATTAACCTTTTGTCCTCATTTTTAAAATATCATAGAAATAGTTCATGGCTTGATTGCACAATCCCAAAACATGCACACATTTTGTAAAAGCCCGAGATACTCTTTGTTTTTCAATGGTACTTCAGCAGCTGACCTTGAGTTCCTTGTTCTGCCTGAGATGGCTTTCTGTGGCAATTAGGGCAAGATGGACAAAGGAGGGCTGAGGCAGGAGGCTGTGCATGAAGAGCCAGCTCAGGGCTCTGGGAGTCTGAGAGAAGAGCACAGATAATTGCTTTCACTTGTTCAGGTATTAGAGGTCTGAGCACTGAAAGGAGATGGGTGACCAACCCCTTCCTGCAGGCTAACTTCCATGTGCCCTACTGTGCCTGACAGCCACAATAGAGAGGAATTGACTGTTGGGAAGTAGGCAACAGGAACGAGAATGGAGTTAGAGAGAGAATGTAGCTTTGGAGATAATTCCAGTGTCCTTTCTGCTGGCCCCAGCAATAGCAGACTGTCACCATGAAGCCCAGAGGGGCAGAGGTGAGGCCTGCCTTCCCTTTCAGTCTTCTTTACTCTTCTTCCTTCTGATGACATAGAAATAACCAATCAACCAATCCTCCCAACAGTCCAGTCTCCAGCTTAGTATCCTGTAGAGGCAAGTGAAGTCTTACAATGTCATTCTGGCAGAGATTTTATAGATGATTTCTAGGCATTGGGGAAGATATGGATGAAGTAAAAGATAATTTTAGAATGAAAAGGGTCCACTGAAAGTCTCCAAGTTAGAAAGAAAAGCCCTGTATATACATGAGTATAATGCACACATTTTATTCCTCTTCTATAGCAATTCAAATTGAAGTGGCCTCTTCCTTGGCAAGCTGAGACACTCAGATTTGCAATTTATCAATGACAGCCCCAAGTACTAATTAATTAGTGTTCACAGGCTTCTCTTTTTAGCCCATCTTGACCTACCTAATAAAAATAGCATTACTTCTCCCTGTACTGGTGTGTCAAGGTCATTTCCACCTTCCTGGAGTTTAGTGATGCAAAACCGTGAGAAAAAAAATGATGACATAAAGTAGACAAAAGGATGAATTGAACACAAAATGTCTTACTTCTATGGTTTGAAAAGAAAAGTCATGGTAATTAATAAGTGACTGTTTAGAGGATTGACTATTCATATTAAATAGCAAAGGGATTTCAAATGTGTAATTATGTAAAAGATCAAATACTAAGTTATTATTAGTTCCCTTTTATAATCATTTGTTTATTTTTCTCTTACCTGTTTGTGGGTTTTGCCTGTGTGTGGTCTGTGCATTATGGACATGCCTTGTGCCCTCAGAGGCTAGAAGACAGCACTGAATTTCTCTGAAACTAGAGTTATAGAAGCTTTTGAAGTAGCATGTGTACACTGGGGATTTGAACTCAGATCCTCAGGAAAGCAACAAAGGCTGAAACATTTCTAATCTCCCTGCTTAGATTTTAAATTAGAAGTTGAAATTAAATTTTAGTCACCTTTAACAGATGTTTGGCTTATTGGATATAATATCAAATGAAAATGAAACCATTAGAGACCCAGGAACTAATCCATGTCAAATCCAGATATTTATATACTAAATCTATTTCTTAAAAATTAAGATAATTACTATTAACCTATTCCTTTCTGTATGATGCCCCACAAATAAAAAATAAAAACAAATCTTATTTTCATGATGACTTTTAATTAATTCATCTATAAAGATATTAAGATATTCCAAAAGGAAACGTAACTCATTTTGGGAAAAAAATCAGAGAATTGATAATCACACAAAACAGTGATTAAAGTTAATACAGCTCTGAAGGAGTATTCACACGACAGAGAATGAAAGGTTGTGGAAGAGAAGAATATTGTAAATCTGCTCACATAATAGAAAAGAATTTACAACCACATGTGACTGGAGGGATCAGTGGATTTGTTAGAACCCTGGAGAAACATAATTCTCTGAGAATCTCAGAGTGCACAATCATTATCCTATCCATCGCTCTAGCTGTTCTACATGGAGTGTGACATCTTTTTGTCATCGAAACAGACAGTGGAAATATTAACTTCCTTTCCCTAGAGAGAGAATGGGAGAATGTACTTTGAAGTACAAAGTATGTGTGTGTTAATTATCCTCCTATGGCTGGTGATGAAATATAAGTATTCCAAACAGCTAGAGACTCATCTAAGTGAACTTTCAGCTGAATTCTGGTCTCTTCATTCTAAGCCTTTACATGCTGCCTGAAGAGGCTAGTCTACTGGGAGGCCATCCAAATGCAACGAGTGGCCAAATGGGAAATGCAAGATGGGATTTCTTAAGTTTGGGTATCCAAATGAAGGAGAGAGGAAGGAAGAGTAAGGAAGAAGAACTGCTTAGACATCCCTTCCACTCGGCCATGTGCAGGCACATGAGGGTATGTACTTTGAAGTACAAAGTATACATACACCCCCCCACACACAAACATGTGCACATACACACACATACATACATACATATACACACATATATACATACAAACACACAAACTTTGTACTTCGAAGTCCATCCCCCCATATACCTGCACAAAGCAGATTGGCAGGGATAATCAAGAAATGACAGATCTAAGCTGTTGACACTGCAGAGCAACACTGGGATGCAGAGGTCAGTTTCTAGTTTGCTGGGCAGGGGTATTTACATGCCTACATGTGTGTCTACTTTTCTTTTGAAGTGTGGTTTGTACTTCAGGCTTTTAACCAGTTTCTCTATATTCGATTTTATGCTTATTAAGAAAAGAGTGAATACTATATTATAGTAAATTAATTTTTAGTGTGTGTGTGTGTGTGTGTGTGTGTGTGTACACGTGGATGCCAGAAGACAGCATACAGAAGTTGGTTCTTTCCTCCCCCTCCTCTTCCTCCTCCTCCTCTTCCTCCTCCTTTTCCTCCCCCTCCTCTTCCTCTTCCTCCTCGTCCTCCTCCTCCTATCAGAGAGTTTAAGAGATCAAGCTCAGGTGGTCATGTGATTGTGTTTGGTGGCCCTTTCTTTGAAGAAAGTCCATCATATGTGTTGGAACTCAGCTGAGAACAAATTCCCAGTTACAAATATACCAAACATAAAGGCAAGACCTCAGCATAGAGCTAAAAATGCAGACACCTTAGAGTCTATCAGTTTAAATTCTGATCAGAGAGTTCTAGACAGCACTGGTAGAATAATGTCCTAAGCATGAACAAAAAGTCCATCTGCAAGTCATCATATGCGGAATTGAATCTCGGATGTCCCACTAGCCAGAGCTATGAACCTAACAGAGCGTAAAGTGGAAACCCAAGTCCCCTCTAACAAATGACAGAATTAAATCAGTACCCCTTAAATTATGACTTGGAGAACACTTGTTTAGCAATATGCTGATGGCATATATGTGTTTGATTCCCCAATGCTAAAATTAAAAATAATAAATTGTACCTTTAACCACAAATTTACTGAGAAATGTCCCTCTAGCACATGAACTATTAGCTATTGATGAACTCCGAAGATTTCCAGAATTGATGTGCTCTTTCTTTGGTGGTTAAAGAGCACAGGTAGCCAGAACATGGCATTCTACACATTATAATACAGAATAGTTTATTGTGGCATACCCTTTCTGATTTATGTGCCTTTTCTGACTTAATCCGATCTGCAGGGTAGTCTGACATGAACAGCCTAGCTTCCTTTCTAAAGTTTGGAGCCAATGGAAAGAAAGTAAGTTCACAGTAGTGTTTGAGGAAGACCAATGATAAAGGATATGGGTCTACCCAGGGCTTCAGTTGCTCATATCCAAACCTTGGGTAGAATAGAACACTATCCCAGCCCCCAAAGAATGGATTCATGGTGTTCTCTCTTACATAAGCAACTTATATAAATGTGAAGAGTTCAAGAAAATCTAGTGTTACTACAAGTAGGGTTAAAGTTAGTAACTTACATACTCCCATTGTAGATTGAGAAATAGTCAATTGTATTAGAAAGTCCATCAACCTATCAGAAATACTGTTTGTTTGAAGACCTCTGTGGGGGGAAGGGGAAGGGGGTGGTGAATATTCAAGTATTTGTGTGTGTGTGTGTGTGTGTGTGTGTTCATACTCTTTTGTACAGTTACCTTGCTTTATTTCTTTATTCCAAAAACACAGGGCATTTCCAGAATCTGAGGAAGCATGGATAACTGGGCTCTGGATTAACTTTAATTTCTGTGTCTGGAAAGCATGGCCATGAATATGGGCAACAGCACATTCAAGTTCATGGGTGTGGTGAACCTGATGTGGCATCAAAGCCTGTGTCATGAGGATGACCAAGTGACAGTACTTACAGGCACTCATTGTTGTGGAACGCTGGTAGTCTTTGTGGCTCAGGTGAGCAAGTTGTTTTATGGCATAGTCAATTCCCCCGAAAATTCCTGTCTGAGACAGGGCTCATAGAATGATCGGTAATTGAAGAACATACCCATTTAAGTAGCCACAACATTCAATGATATGCAGAGTGTGACATAACTTTCTCTGACATATGTACCTGCCATATTCAGGACCTGTGTTCCAGGCTACTCTCCAATGAGTAGGTGACTCAATGACATTGAGCATTGTGTGAGGACAGCAGCTTGGTTTCATGAAGGAGCATTTAAAACCCAAGGCTCACTGTTTTGTCCTTAGAGCATGAGTCCTGTCATCCCTCTCACAGGAACTTCTCTGGATCTTGGTGATGCTTATCACGTGTAGTTCTGTTGACTGACCACCTGGCAGGTCTGCTCTTCTCATTCCTTTTAGGAACAAAATCCAGTACTTTGATTCAGGGAAGTATTATCATATAGGTATTTTATAAATATATTATTTAGATTTATGAAAAAATAGTCGTTCCATGTTTAAATATCCAGCCAAATATTATTGGGTGGCAATATCAAAATAAGCAAAGTGCTGTGGGCTGGATAGATTAGTTAGTTGGAAAAGTTCTTGCCTCACAAGCATGATGGCCAGGGTTAGGTCTCCAGAGCACTGTGGACAAAGCATGATGAGGAGGCACACAATTGTAGCTCCGGCTCTCATTAGCTAGAGGCAGGTAGAGCCACTGGCACTGGCTAGTCATTAACTCTATGTCAAAAGCACCAATTGGAGACCCTAAAAAATGGAATTCAAGATTATTCTCTTCCTTCTGGCTTCTACCCTAATTTTACACATGTGCCTTGTACAGACATGAACACACACACACACACACACACACACACACACACACTAAATAAACAAGCCAATAGCAATATCTACTAGGAGTGAGTTGTTCCTGTCTGTGACATGACTAAATCCAACTTGAGTTATTCTACATGGTATAATAGCTAAGAATTATTTTCCTATTTGCTTTTATAAACTCTTTAATCTACAGGGTTACTGTCTCAAATCAATATGGTGATGTTAATTTATTTGTAAAGTAAATTTTACATAAGTTTTCGTCTCAATAGTTAACGTTTCTGGTTGTCCTAAGAAGAGACGTGGTCCAGTTAAGGTCAACTGAAACAGTAAGAATAGCAAGTGCTGAGGGTCTAGAGAACAGCTCAGTAGCAGAGCTACCTGGGCTTGGTTGCAAGCATAAAAAAAAAGTGAAAATTGAAAATAAAGAAAAAGTTCAAAGGTATAAAACCTTTCATCTTTCAGTAAACTATGGCTTTTATGGTAGATCTATTTCAATCTCTATTTCTTACTATGTATGCACAGGTTTTGAAAAGTATATTTAAAAGCTATATACTAGGTTGAACATGATGCCTAAAACATTTAATCTAATTACTCTGAAGGCCAAGGCAGGAAGGCCACTGAGTCCAGGGTTAGCTTTTGAACATGTGAGTGAAACTTAAATCAAGACAATAAAAGAAAGTGAAAAAGTATATTTTAGTAATTAGGATTGATACACTGATTGATTTAAAGGTGCTGAACTTAATATAAGTCTTTGTTTCTGAGGTTTCTTCTTCTAGAGCCATTGGGTCACCTTAGGAACCCCATAGCAGTGAAGAACAACCCAAATCACCTCCACAGAGTATGAAGCTTAGAGAGCTGTAAGGGGCTCACTTCTGGGAGTCTCCTTGGGCGGTTCAGGGACCTCACACAGGCAGACCAGACTTCTCTTTCTAGAAGCCAGGATGCTGCTTTTCTTTCCCTAAGCATAGTTTGGTTTATCTCATAGGGTGTTGAGGCTGTCTATGGGCTTTACTTTGACCTTCTGGTAGTGTCAATGGTCCCATTGTCACCTCCAGAACCTCCCCAGAGGAGCATGTCCTGAGAGCAGAGCTCCCGCTTTCCATCTGTCCTTAAACATGTTCACCCGCCATCTTGGGAAAGGGAACACAGATGACAGAAGCACTCTCCCTTGTTCCTGTTGCTTTGCACCGGCCTCTGTCTCTCTTACATGCATATGCCTTGCCTCTCTTACTACACTGTTGAGTTTCCTAAGGGTGGGCCTTCCACTTTGTCTCCCCACATGAACCATGAATGTTCTCTACTTAAGAGCCCATGACAGAAGGATTTTTACACATTTTATTAAAAACTATTCTAACAGGAAGGTGTGGTAGCACTGACTTTTAATCCCAGCACATTAAAGGCAGGGACATCTCTGAGTTCAAGACCAGCCTGGTCTACAGAGGGAGTTGCAGGACAGTCAAGGCTACATAAAGAAACCCTGTCTCCAAAAATCAAATAAAAATAAATCAAACAAACAAACAAAACAAACAAAAGCAAAACAAAAGCAAAACTCCAACCCAAAACAAAGAAACAAAAATCCCAATATAACAAAACAAAACAACAACAACAAAACCACAAAATAGCCAACCAAGCAAAAAGCCTATTTTATTAACTGCTGCCATTGATGCCCAACTCCAATTGCTTCTAGTTAATCCTCATTATTAATAGACATATTTGCTCTTTCTGTTCACTTCCCCTGGATGACAGGTCTGTCATTTTCTTATTTGACTACATTCTAAACAATTTCTCGAGTGTGGTGTGCTAAGTGTCCATTCTCTGCACATGCAGATCTCCTTAGGATGTATGACTCCTTGTTTTCCATGGGGACTGCATAGGAAACTGTTCACATAATGCATCTAATTAATTAATTCCATATAAAACATTATGAGATTCATATTTTATTTCTTCGTTTTTGTCAAGGGAAGAGTTGTGTAGGATGTTTCATTTTTTTCTAGTACAGAACTTGATGCTTTAACCATGCAAAACCACTCATGTCAAAACTAGCTAGGAGGAAGTAAAACAACAGCAGCAGGACCATAGAGCTAAATTATATGGGAAAAATCCATGGCTCCACACAGTGACTTTTCTTCTGGAAAGGATTTAGCTTTAGTGAAGATTATCCCTTGGTTACATTGACTCATTGTCTGCAGGCCACCTACTCATCTTCATCCTCTCTGGCGATTGACACAAAATTTTATGCACTGTATCATCTCTGCCAGGGTCTGCTAAATTGAATGTGAGCGTTCTAAGAAAAGGTCCATATCTATGATGAAATATATGACAATATTATACTTATTCTCACTGCAAAGCTGAGCTTTCATATGTACTCTGTATTGCTATAATGAATGAAATACTGTATATGACAAGGATGTCAAATGTTTTAGGAATAGTTTGGAACAGCTACAACACAACGTGGTCACCCTATTTTTCTCTCCTAGCTCACAGTGCTACATAGCTCAGCCTTACCACGTGAAGAAAGTGGTAAATGTGCCCATATGTGATAATTTTCTATCAGACCTGGGTGACAAATTTTGGATAAAGAATGAAGAATTTTGAATAAAAAATAAAATGTTTGGACATTAATATCAGAGGTAAAAGGGGCAGTAAATTTGGATGTGATAAATCGGCAGTTGGTTTCTTTTCCTTTAAGGAGGGGAGAACACTTCACTGGCCCCTTTTACCCAGCTCTTATATACCTAGACAACAACACGGTGATTTTCAAACATGAAGTTATCTGTGCAAGTGACTGAGAGCAGAGCCCTTTCTATGAAGTTATTCTTTTTTTTTTTTAGGGGGGTGGTGGAATCTAATACTTTATTTTTACAGAGAAATTCAAAAAATATACTCATTATATGTCAGCTATAATAACTTTGTGATTCACCCTTTGAAAATTGGTTACAGAATAAACAAAGAAAAACCATCCATAGTAGGTCTTAAGAATGGAAACCCATATTATATAGAATAAAGCAAAAGAACTCCAACTTACTTACTTTCTTTCACATATGATTAATTCCATAGTATACAAAAGTAAGCAATAAAATTGTGAGTTAACACAAGTAAATTAATTATAATGTTAAGATATTTTCTGTATACAAAACACAAATGCTCATTGTATAGCTTAGTATTTCATAAATTCTGAGAGTTAGGTATTAGTTTGGGTATTTATGCATCTAAGAATTATATTTACAATTTAGTAATATAAATTTGATAAAATATTGATGTACCTCACATATTCATATTTCTATTGTTAACTTCATGAGAAGTTTTGTTGTAGATAGGTTTAGTAATTTTTAACAATTTTATATATATATATATATATATATAGATAGATAGATAGAT
Source organism: Apodemus agrarius (assembly GCA_964023405.1). Taxonomy (NCBI): domain Eukaryota; kingdom Metazoa; phylum Chordata; class Mammalia; order Rodentia; family Muridae; genus Apodemus; species Apodemus agrarius. The sequence continues at coordinate 52,691,467 of OZ030024.1, forward strand.
AGATAGATAGATATAGGATCCTCAGTTATGGATAGTGTTAAATATTCATCAGTGATATTTTTAGGGTATGAAAGGATATGAATATAAAAGTTGAACAGATTTTTTATGTATTATTTGATTCTCAAAATACTCAAGATTATTAACGTTTGATTTATAAAATACATTTAAATATTAAAAATTAAAGAAAAAATATAGAGCCAGGCGGTGTTGGCATACACCTGTAATCCCACCACTCTGGGAAGCAGAGGCAGGCAGATTGCTGAGTTCGAGGCCAGCCTGGTCTACAGAGTGAGTTCCAGGACAGCCAAGGCTATACAGAGAAACCCTGTCTCGAAAAAACCAAAAATGCAAAAACCAAAGATATATATATATATATATATATATATATATATATATATATATATGTATATATATATATGTATATATATATATACACATATATATGTATATATATATATATATATGAAGTTATTCTTAATGCAAAAGTTAAATCTTTTAGAGAGACACTGACATGAGAGATTCCTGACAGCAACAAGCCCAGTGCAAAGATCAGAGTGAGCAGAAGTGCTAAGACGGCCCTACCCACTGGAGTTGCCCAGTTGATCAAAGGTGCCTGGAAAAATCACAGGTAGGGCCTGGGGGGAAAAACACTCCAGAAGGTTTCCTGCCTTGGTGTCAAGGCAGAGAGCATAGACATCTGAAAATTGTAACAGTGTATAAAGAAAACCAGGAGGAAGAAACCCACAAGAGCCCAGAGGATCTTTTTATCAACACTCGAGGATTCATATTACTATACATAGATTATACATATGTTTTTGATTCTTATTAATTGCTTCAAACCAATGTTCAGCAAAGCCTGACAGGAGAATGATTGCTCACTGTGGGAAGACCCCCTGCTCGCTATAGCTTCCAGCAAAGGCTCTCCGTGCTCAGGACAGGGGAAGTTGAGAATATATGATCATTCCTGAATTTAAATAAATGTTTATTCCAATGGCATTTGGAGTTTTGAACAGATTAGCTGATGATTCGCTAGACTGCTGAGCATCTGAGAAGGCCATGGACAAGGCTGATAGGCCCCTTTAATTCCACATCACATCCCACTTACTAACAACTAAAGGCTAAGTGGTCAGTAACATTCACAGCAGCTACTAAAAGAAAACTACATTTGTTATAGATTTCTGAATTGTGACTATCGACTTAGCCCACATATGTCAGGGAATTAGTTGATATTTGGGGAAAATTATACTTGCTCAAAACAATTTCCTTTATGAGTAAAAGAAAATTAAAAACTATCTGCCATTGAATGAACACATAGCCTGAGGCAATCTCATCATAGCCATGATGTGACAAAAGTAGATGATATCCACCAAGATTAGTGACATCTTTGGAGAAGAAATAAGTTTTTTACTTAGAAATCCTCATAGAATCCAAACATTTCACTTGTAAGTCATTAAAAAAACAAAACATCCAGGATAGTGAAAACTATTCGCAACAATATAAGAACTTCTGGCAGAATCACCATCCCTGACCTCAAGCTGTACTACACAGCAATCATGATTAAAAAAAAAAAAAACCTGCATGGTATTGGTATAGTGACAGCCAGGAAGATCAAAGAAATAGAATTAAGACCCAGAAATGAACCCACACACCTATAGTCACTTGATCTTTGACAAAGGAGCTAAAACCATCCAGTGAAAACAAGACAGCATTTTCAACAAATGATGCTGGTTCAGCTGGTGGCTAGCATGCTGAAGACTTCAAATCGATCCAGTCTTATCTCCTTGTACTAAGCTCAAGTCCAGGTTGATCAAGGACCTCCACATAAAACTAGATACACTGAAACTAATAGAAAAGAAAGTGGGGAAGACTTGAGCACATGGGCCCAGGGGAAAATTTCCTGAACAGAACACCAATAGCTTATACTCTATGATCAAGAATTGAAAAATGAGTCCTCATAAAATTGCAAAGCTTCTGTAAGGCAAAGGATACTATCAATAGGGCAAACCGGTAACCAACAAATTGGAAAAAGATATTTACCAACCCTACATCAGATAGAGGGCTAATATCCAATATATACAAAGAACTCAAAAAAGTTAGAATCCAGAGAACCAAATAACCCTACTAAAAAATGGTGTATAGAGCTAAATAAAGAATTCTCAACTGAGAAACCAAATAGCTGAGAAGCACTTAAAGAAATGTTCAACATCCTTAGACATCACAGAAATGCAAATCAAAACAACCCTGAGATTCCACATCACACCACTCAGAATGTCTAAGACAAAAACTCAGGTGAAGCAGGTGCTGGCGAGGATGTGGAGAAAGAGGAACACTCCTCCACTGCTGGTGGCATTGCAAGCTGGTGCAGTCACTCTGGAAATCAGTTTTGGTGGTTCCTCAGAAAATTGGACATAGCACTACCTGAGGACCCAGCTATACCATCCTGGGCATATACCCAGAAGATGCTCCAACATGTAATAAGGACACATGCTCCACTATGTTCATATTATCCATATGTGCTTTTAATAGCAAGAAGCTGGAAAGAACCCAGATGTCCCCCAACAGAGGAATGGATACAGAAAATTTAGAACATTCACACAACAGAGTACTTTGCTCTCCAGTTGCATGAGTGCAGAGAGGGTCTGTGATTGTACAGGGAAAAAGGGGGCGGATCTAAGAGTTGCAAGGAGAGCATGCGCAGGAGTTGATGAACAATGGCTTGTGATGTTTTTCTGTGTGTTTCTTTCTTTTTTTTATTGTATATATTCTATATTTACAATTCATTTCCCTTTTTCTGGTTCCCCACCCCCAAATGTCCCACATGTCCTTTTCCCTCCCTCTGCTCCCGCATCCACCCCCTCCCACTTTACTGTTCTTGTACTCTCCCACAATGATGTTTTTTCTGTGTGTTTCTTAAACTTACAAATATTGGGATAAGATTTTATCATTGTAAATTGGCATCTTGTAATTGTGAGTTTAATATGAATAAATCTAATTGGCTAACTAATTAAGCATTAAGAGTTTTAATTTACTTGGTTCCTGGAATGTAACAACATACTCATATACTAAAAACAATGAATTCATGAAATACTTAGGCAAATGGATGGAACTAGAAGATATCCTGAGTGAGGTAACCCAATCACAAAAGAACACACATGGAATGCACTCACTGATAGTGGATATTAGCCCAGAAGTTCTGAGTATCCAAGATACAATTCACAGACCACAGGAAGCTCAAAAAGAAGGAAGACCAAAGTGTGGATATGTTGCTCCTTCTTAGAAGGGGGATCAAAATACCCATAGGAGGAGATTCAGAGACAAAGTGTGGAGCAGAGACTGAAGGAAAGGCTATCCAGAGACTGTCCTATCTGGGTATCCATCCCACATACAGTTACCAAACCAGACACTATTGTGGATTCCAACATGTGCTGCTGACAGGGGCCTTATATAGCTGTCTCTTCAGAGGCTCAGACCATGCCTGACAAATACAGAAGTGGATGCTTACAGCCATCCATTGGACTAAGCACAGTGTCCCCAATGGATGAGCTAAAGAAAGGACCCAAAGAACTGAAGAGGTTTGCAGCTCCATAGGAAGAACAACAATATGAACCAACCAGTACTCCCAGAGCTCCCAGAGACTAAACCATCAACCAAAGAATACACATGGAGGGACCCATGGCTCCAGCTGCATATGTAGCAGAGGATGGCGTTGTGGGATATCAGAGAGAGGAGAGGTCCTTCATCCAGTGAGGGCTCGATGCCCCAGTATAGTGGAATGCCAGGACAGGGAATCAGGAGTGGGTATGTTAGTGAGGAGGGGAAGGGGGGATGGTATAGGAGTGTTTTGTAAGGGAAAGGAGGAAAGACGAGAACATTTGATATGTGGTGGCACACGCCTTTAATCCCAGCACTTGGGAGGCAGAGGCAGGCAGATCTAGTTCGAGGCCAGCCTGATCTAGAGAGTGAGTTCCAGGACAGCCAGGGCTACACAGAGAAACTCTGTCTTGGAAAAAACCAAACCCCACCCCCAAAAAAAGAAAAAAGAAGAAAAAAGGAGAGTTTGCTGAAAATGAACAATGTATAAATATTAGTCATGCCTAATATATCAGAAATCCACATATTTGCTATCATGTCTCAATATCAATAGTTACAATATGTTCAATTCACTTGATCTTTTCACACTTATTCAAGTAAACTGATAAGAAGTGTCTTAGTCAGGGTTTCTATTCCTGCACAAACATCATGACCAAGAAGCAAGTTGGAAGGAAAGGGTTTATTGAGCTTACGCTTCCACACAGCTGTTCATTACCAAAGGAAGTCAGGACTGGAACTCAAGCAGGTCAGGAAGCAGGAGCTGATGCAGAGGCCATGGAGAGATGTTTCTTACTGGCTTGCTTCCCCTGGCTTGCTCAGCCTGCTCTCTTATAGAACCTAAGAATACCAGCCCACAGATGGTACCACCCACAAGGGGCCCTCCCCCCTTGATCACTAATTGAGAAAAATGCCCCACAGCTGGATCTCATGGAGGCACTTCCCCAACTGAAGCTCCTTTTCCTATGATAACTCCAGCCTGTGTCAAGTTGACACACAAAACCAGCCAGTACAATAAGTAAAAAAAAGAAAAAAAAAGAATAAAAATATTCAACCTTCTTTCAACCTTAAAAAAACCCCAAGGCCAAGAAATTAATGGGCAGCATATGCACTGTGCGTTTTTAAAGAAAGTATTGGTTTTAATAAATTTTCTGTCCTTCAACATAAACTCATTAAATTGACTGTAAAAACAAATAATAGATTTTGTGCATTAAAAAGATGACCCAGAATGATCCTATCTTCCAGAATGGTAGTTCTTGCTATTTGGGGCAATTCTGTAGCCCCCATCCATAGTCCTAACACAGGTGTTCAGCCTTTTTTAATGGAGTGTAGACCAGTTCTGCTTTGGTATGTGACATATCTACAAGAGGTACAACCTAAACATGGTTATGTGATTATACAGATTTCTGCTGCACTTTTGTTGCAGAATGTAACCACAATGACAATACCTCTTGATTCAGCTGAACATCTGATAGTTTTGCACAAATCATAACAAAGTATGGAAAATCAGGTACAATAAAATCTAACTAACTAGATGTAATTGGCTCAAATTAAATTGGCTCAATCTGTGGTTATAAGAATTAATATTTGGAATATAGATAGAAACTATGATGGGTGGTTAAAGAGAACATTTTGGATTATATTCTAAGATCCATAATTTCCACGGATATAGGTCTTACCCCACATTAAAGTTATGCCTCCTTGAAACAGAGACCATTGCAGAAAACTACAACAGATCCAAATACCAAGAACAAGTGGCATGATGATCAGCCATAAGTTATACATGTACAGCACACTTTCTTCAACAAAGGATCATGGGGGAAGAAGGAGAACAAAGACTGTAAGAGCCAGAGAAGAACGGAAGTTTGCCCTGAGATTGAGTCTCCTAGAAGTGTCAGAAAAATGACACCTGTGCAAGCTCATCAACATGGCCACCTAGACAAGATCTGAACAAGATCTGCACCAATAGACATGCTTATGTAGAGAGTGAAAATCCCCTGGGGTTCAACCCTTGATAAGAAATGGCAGGCAACTGAGGAATGTTAAGTCTTCCCCAGGAAAGAAGACCCAGATTGGGTATGTTAATACCACAGTGTCTGCTTAAAATCATATATATACAAGTAACATTAAAGAGACTGATCAGGCTAATTTATATTCTGTCATTTATCTGTCTGTCTGTCTACCTATCTCTATGCTAATACTATTATAATATATATATATATAGTATAGTATATACTGATATAATATATCTCTGGATGTATTTAACAAAAATTAAAGAAATAGAGGCCATGAATTTGAGAGTAAGGAGATGCCTAAGAAGGAATAAAAGAAGGAAATGGAAAGCTGAAGTGGCTGAAGTGTTATAACTGTATCTTAAGTTCAAGGAATGAAAGATGTATATAGCCTTTAGGCTATATAGTTTTAATAAATAAATGATATTTATTTTTATGTAATAAAATTTCAAGTTTCAAGGATACTTGATTATATAGTCAGCTTTTTCCACTCCAGGTCTTACCATCTGTAAATTGATCAACCATAGATTATACATGTTCAGAAGTGAAATTGCATCTATATGGAACCTGTTGTAAACTTGATGTCTAAGTGATTACTCCCTATAAAAATACAGCACAACAAACATTTCCATACTGCTTAAATTGTACTAGGTTCTTATTAGCATACATTATTTACTTTATTTATAGGGTGTCCAGAAACCATTCCCTTATGGAAATTGAGAAGACAATTTTAACTGCTAATATAGGATGTTTAATGTTCTTAAATCCTTTTTATATAAAAATCATATGACCCACTATATTTTATTTTATATATCAACCACAGTTTCCCTTCCCTCTTCAATCTTTAAACATTTATTCCTTCAAATAGTTTAAAGTGCTTGAGTATATAAGCATTTTATATTTCACATTAGGCAATCCTTGAGTAAGTACTTTTACTTAATTTCTTTTTTAGGAGAAATGGTTGGTTTTGGTATAATAAAACACTTCACAAAGTTCCATAACCTACTTTCAATTTACCCCCTGAATAAAGAAGACATGCTAATAGTTCTCAAACATTACTATGAATTAGACATCACTTGGAAGCATGGATTCCGTGAGGTGTAGGAGTCTGAAGAGGAGCTGAGGCCTGCATTACTGATTGATTCCCAGGTCTGCAGATGCTGATCGGCTAAGGCATATAGCTAACCTTCATATATCAGTATAGTCAGAAGTCATGTTGTAAATAAATGAAAATTCTGACATTATTTTAGAAAGATAAGAAAAATCAAATCTTGGAGCAACAAATCACCATTGTCTAAGTCTTACTAACTTCAAAAATCATTAAAGTACCTTCGTTGACACATACTAGTTATCTAAGTAAAAGTAACAAATATATAATTCAAAGTAGGATGGGTGCTAAAGAATCTCCACTGGAAAATTTTAATTTTGGGAAAATATATTTTATATGAAATGCAGTAATATAAAATCATAACATAACTATCAAGACAGGAACTTTTCTCTGTATCTGTACATGGCTACATGGATCATTTTAGTATCATGAAACAATACTCATTTGGTTATAAAAAGACAATATTCTGCTACCTATGAGTCCAAGCACCAGACACAAACAATGAACAAATTACTTATAAGTTGGTGACAACTATACTTTGTGGATTTTGGTGAAATGTAATATTTCTACTTGTTAAATTTAGTTTCCTGTCCTCATACATATCTGAAGAGAATTATACTGAAGATAGATAAAACCCTGTCCAGTCCATAAATTCAAATACCCAAGAGCTCATGTTGAAGAAAGAGCGACCCTAGTGAATAATGGAGAGTGCACATACCATCCAACCTCTAAAACATGGCTATCTGCTTAGACGGTTAAAATTTTCACATAAAATGGTGCAATAAGTCTACCCAATGAATTTGTCCCTTAAGTTATAAATCTTAAGATAACATTGTAGAATTTATATGGTTTCTCATTCCACTGGAGCACTTGTATTCTACCTGACTTTATCTTTATATTCATGAACTACACTTCATATGGATAAAATATTAAAGACAAATGATCCAGTTATTTAAGTGTTAACTGTATCAAATTTTTTATTAGACTCAATTGAGATTTCTCATTATACCTCACATATTTCTAAATCTTGGCCTTTTCTACACTCAGTGTCCCAGCATGGACCCTGGGCACACGGAGGACGGCAACGAAGGTGACGAAGCAGAGTTCAGCCACGGGGCCCTGGCAATCAGTCCTTCTCTTCACAGAAACTCAGTCACGTTCGCTCCACACCCCATGCTACTTCACTCACAGGCCTCTTTTCCTTAAGCTTTTTAATCAACAAATGATTCCTAATCAACAAATGACTGTTAGTGATTTCTACATCCCATATACTTACAATCAGGAGGCATCTTTTCCATAAATATTGAATAATATTCTTGTACAAGCTCAAAATTTTCCTGATTAATGCTTTCTTGCAAAGAAACATCTCCAAACCTAAAATTAGAAAAGAAGGACAAGGACGAGGAGGAGGACGAGGAGGAGAAGGAGGAGAGTCATGAGATATAAAACAGCACCAAAAATTAATACAGCTTATCTTGTCTTTACATTGATTTTATATATATACATATATATGTATATGTATAAGTATAAGTATATGTATATGTATATGTATATGTATATGTATATGTATATGTATATGTATATGTATATGTATATGCAAGGTATGAAGTGCATACCTTGCCTGTAAGGTCACACCTCAGCACGAAGAGGAAGATGCTCCATCTCTCTCCATTTGAGATTCCCTATTCATACTCACACATGGATCTAGAAGAACATGTCTAGAAGCTGGGCTAGATGTCATGCAGTCCTGTGCCAACTACTGAGTGCATGCTACAGTCCTCCCAGGGAGCACTTCACCTCTGAACACCCTCTGCCTGGGCCTGCAGCTGCGTGCCAGAGCTCTCCTCGCCCACTTCATCATGCCCTTTTCTTCTGTATACCACTGCATCTCTCTTCTTTTTCAATATGTTCCATTTTCACAGTTAAAGTTTATCTTTCTACTAAAGGATGTTGTGCAAGCAGCATTCAATATGTCCCTCCATCCAAACCTATATGTAGATTTTTCTTTGTGTCAATTGAAGTTTCAGTGCTACTCCATAACTGTAATTTTGCTACTGTTATGAATCATAATATAAATATCTGATATGCAGTATGTATGATATGCAACCTTCAGAGGGGTCACAACCTGCAAGCTGAGAAACACTGCCCTACAAGGAAGTCCCTATGCTGGAATCAAATTCTGTCTTCACCAGTTCTGTCTTTTCAATATTTTGGGTTATTTCATGACCCAATTTCATGTGATATTTGTGGATACACTTCTTTTTCAGTGTGATAATCATTTCTCCCTAACTTCTACAGCTTGGCAAAGCATGTAGTGCCTGACAGAAACCATATTCTGGCTCTTACCTCTCTTATCTCTCTTACCTCTCACTCTCACCTCTCTGCCCTCTGGGGCTCTCCTCCCCTCCCCACTCTCTCCACATGGTTATGGCCGGCCTCCACTTCTCTACTCTCTCCCTCTCTCTGCCTCTCTCTCTCCACTACCCCATTAACTCCCATCCTCTTCCCTGAATAAACTCTATTCTATAAACAAAACAAAATAAAACATATTCTGCATCTGTATCAAGTACAGCACTTAACAAAAAATAAGAGCATTTCTTTAGGGTTCTGACTTAGCCTGATAGTGTACGCAGCTGGAAGATTATTGGGCTAAAGGTTTGCATTCTCACAGAACTCATGTGTGAGAATCTTTACCTCTAGTGTATCTGTATTTAATGGTGTGGCCTCTGAGGAAATGATCAAGCTTAAATAACATGAGGGCAAGTCCTGGTCCATGGCATTAATGGCCTTATAAAAGGTGCAACCAAAGAGTTCTTCTACCCTTCCCCCACATTTGTGTAAAGAGGAAGTCATGTGAGCACATAGGAAAAGAGCCTTCACCAGAGACCAATGCCCTGGAACTGGCTCACATATTTTATGAGTAATGATGTTAAGTTTTTAAAGCTGTCTAGCCTTCTATCTTCATGCTAGTCTAAGCTTTCTGATACGGCTAGCATTTATGTAAGAATGGTCCCATAAAAGACATGTTTGGGGATAAATATTAAATAGAAAGTTACGGAATTTATGCAATATCTCACATGCAAGAGTTCCCCTGGAGAAAAACAAAATTCTAAATCAGAAAAATAGGGATCAAAGCGCAGAGGAGAAGTACTCCGCCCAAACCAATACCATGTTGGTGTCAATGTGCTAAGTAAACTGACTTTCCTGCCCACCCACCCCCATGTCTCTGTATTCCACAATTCTGTCTCTTTTTCAAATCCTGTCACTCTTAAACAGTTTCCAAGTAATTAAAAGTTATAATTTTAATTTACAAGAGAGATAAAGAAAACTGAATGTTTTCAAAATGAAGTGACCTCTAGCGCAGTTAGAATGGCACAGATGATCAAAACTAGTTGGGCTAGAGGCTCACCAGTCCTTGAAAATTCCTACCAGCTCTTTAAACGTCTGTACACAGAAGAGTCAGGGGCTACTCACTAGGTCACTCTCATAGGCTGCATACATATTTTGCTATTGGTATAAATACATTTCTCAAGGTTCTGACACATTTAAATCTAATTAGGGGCATGACTCCTTCAAATACAGTTTACTTTGTTATAAGAAGCAACTTGGAAGTGTACTAAATGGAAGGAAAATGCTACACATCACATGTCTAAATTATATATGCAGAAATATGGCATTTCCCAGTATGCAACAAAGAGAGGAAAAGAAACACTGAGCCCCGCCTTTCTCATGAAGCCTACCTCTCAGCCAGAGTCTGCTGCTCATTGATTCCAACATTAAACAGAACAGGATACACATGGAGCAACTGGCCTTCTTTAATCTGTAGAGGGAGCGACTCAAACAATGTAGCTGGCAGCTTGACCTCCACCACATAGTGTTCACTGCAGACAGCAAGGATAGAAGAAAGAAATGGTTTAGGTTGTTTGTGGTTCGTTGGGAAGAGACCCATCAATGTATGGGTTGGAATATAACCCTGACGTGGGCTTTTGTTGGTTATGTGCTTTCATTCAATCGTTCATTAAGTGAAGGACATACACCCATTTTATTGTTAAAATGCTTGGCGTGTACATGGTAAGTATATGTGTATCTACATTCTCAGCACCGCTCTGGATTCTGTAGGGAAAGGAGGACAATTATCACATTTTTGAAGACCCCTGGCCAAGCACATATGTAGTCTCAAACCCGTTGTCATTTACTATTACAGTCAAAGCAGTCCTCCAAATAGAGGAAATTGATGTAATGGTGGTTTTTTTTTCAATATAACGAGGCTTAATAAATGAAGCAATGAATAAAATTGTTATAATCTAAATGGGAACTGTCCCACACAAGCTATGGTGTTGGAGCAGTTGGTCCACAGAGAGGTGGTGGTGCTTTTAGAGATGGGGTAGCTGAGGATGGTGGCGACTGATGGTGGATTGGGATGCTTCATGATTATAGAATAGTAGCTCTGGGTTTGCAGAGCTCTGACTGTCACAGTCAGAGGCTCTGCACCAGGAAGCTGCCACAGCCACAGCCACAGCCACAGCCACAGCCACAGCCACAGCCACTTCCTGAGAGACCACATTAGCTCGGATGAATGAAACCAAATAAGCCTGCCTTCCCTTCTTTTGGGGTACATGGACATAATGATAAGAAAAGTGACTGGCATAAGTATTTTTTTGGCCTAGTCAGAGGGATGAGCCTTCCTGTTTCTGATGACCAGATGGAAATAAAGCAGTTTATTTAGTGAATATATACCCTCTGGTATTTGTGGTTCTTTTGAAAATTTTGCATAAAACTGAAATATTTTCTTTAGAAAATTTTATTAAATATCATCCTAACTATGCAATGTTGGAAATTTAGAATCCATAAAATGAGCTCAGTAGAAGTAGCTCTTTGCATATGCTACATTTGTCATATGATGCAGGAAAGAGTTGAATGTAGACATGTAAAGGGTTTAGCCTAGGAACTTTCAGAAGTATACGGAGTAGGCAGGATTATAGTCCATACATTGGATGAGTTTCCTTTGGACAATCCTTACAATTTTTCAAGTAAAACATAGTGTCAAACATCATTGATAATAGACTCACATTTGTTGGTGTTTTGTTGTATTGTGTTTTATTTTGTTCTGAGCCTACAGCCAGGGACATAGACATTACCTTGCAGAGATGTACATTTGTAACTTTCTGTTTACTTGCTCTTGGTTAACATCATTTTTTAAAATTTTGATATATTTTTATTAGATATTTCTTTATTTACATTTCAAATGTTTTCCCTTTCCTGGTTTCCCTTCTGAACCCCCCCCCATACTATCCCCACCTCGCCCTGCTCACCAACACACCTACTCCTGCTTCACTGTCCTGGTATCCCCTATACTAGGGCATTGAGCCTTCTCAGGACCAAGGGCCTCTCCTCCCATTGATATCCAGCAAGGTAATCCTCAGCTACATATGTGGCTGGATCTATGGGTCGCTCCATGTGAACTCTTTGGTTGGTGGTTTAGTCCCTGGGAGCTCTAGGGGTACTGGTTGGTTCATATTGTTGTTCCTCCTCTGGGGCTACAAACCCCTTCAGCTCCTTTGGTCCTTTCTCTAGCTCCTCCAGTGTTCAGTCCAATAGTTGGCTGAGAACACCCACCTCTGTATTTGTTAGGCACTGGCAGAGCCTCTCAGAAGACAGCTATATCAGGCTCCTGTCAGCAAGCACATGTTGGAAGCCACAATAGTGTCTGGGTTTGGTAACTGTATATGGGATGGATCCCCAGGTGGGGCAGTCTCTGGATGGCCCTTCTGTCTGTCTCTGCTCCACATTTTGTCTCTGTATCTCCTTCCATGGTTATCTTGTTCCCCTTTCTAAGAAGGATCAAAGTATCTACACTTTGGTCTTCCTTCTTCTTAAGCTTTGTTTGGTCTGTGAATTGTATCTTGGGTATTCTGAGCTTCTGGGCTAATATTCACTTATCTGTGATTGCATACCTTGTGTGTTCCTTTGGGACTGGGTTACTTCACTCAGCATGATATTTTCTAGTTCCATTCATTTGCCTAAGAATTTCATGCATTCATTGTTTTTAATAGCTTAGTAGTACTCTATTGTTTAAATGTACCACGTTTTCTGTATCCATTCCTGTGTTGAGGGACATCTGGGTTCTTTCCAGCTTCTGGCTATTATAAATAAGGCTGCTATGAACATAGAGGAGCTTACAGCCACATAGAAGGAATAACAATATGGACCAACTAGTACCCCAAGAGCTCCAAGGGATTCAACCACCTACCAAAGAGTACACATGGAGGGAACCCTGGCTCCAGCCACACAAGCAGAGGACAGTTTGGTTGGACATCAATGAGAGGAGAGACTCTTAGACCAGTGAAGACTCATTTCCCCAGGGTAGGGGAATGCCAGGTTAGGGAAGTAGGAGTGGGTGGGTTAGGGAACAGGGGGTTGGAGGATGGAATAGGGGGTTTTCAGAGGGGAAATAAGGAAAGGGGGTAGTGTTTGAAATGTAAGTAAAGAAAAACATCTAATAAAGAAAATATCTAATAAAAAGTGTAAAGAGAAAAAAAGGACACGTTTGCATTCTCCTACATGCTATCTGCCAGTTGAACCAGCACCATTTGTTGAAAATACTGTCTTTTTAAAACTGGATGGTTTTAGCTCCTTTATCAAAGATCAAGTGACCATAGGTGTGTGGGTTCATTTTTGGGACTTAAATTCTATTCCATTGATCTATTTTTTAGCTATCCTGGGTTTTTTAATTTCAGATGAATTTGCAACTTTCTCTTTCTAACTCTGTAAAGAATTGAGTTGGAATTTTGATGGGGATTGCATTCAGTCTGTATATTGCTTTCTACAAGATGGTCATTTTATTATATTAATCCTGCCACTCCACGAGCATGGGAGATCTTTCCATCTTTGATTTCTTTCTTCAGGGACTTGAAGTTCTTCCCGTACAAATCTTTCACTTGTTTGGTTAGAGTCACACCAAGATATTTTATATTGTTCGTGACTATTACAAAGGGTATTGTTTTCCTAATTTTGTTCTCAGACTGTATGTCCTTTGAGTAGAGGAAGGCCACTGATTTGTTGAATTAATTTATCCAGTCACTTTGCTGAAGTTGTTCATCAGGTGTAGAAGTTCTCTGGTAGAATTTTTGTGGTCACTTAAGTTATATCATACCATCCGCAAATAGTGATATTTTGACTTCTTCCTCTCCAACTTGTATCCCTTTGACCTCCTTTTGTTGTCTAACTGCTATAGCTAGAAATTCAAGTACTATATTGAATAAGTAGGGAGAGAGTAGGCAGCCTTGTCTAGTCCCTGAATTTAGTGGGATTGCTTCAAGTTTCTCTTCATTTAGTTTGATGTTGGCTACTGGTCTGCTGTATATTGCTTTTACTATGTTTAGTTATGGGCCTTGAATTCCTAATCTTTCCAAGACTTTTATCATGAAAGGGTGTTGGATTTTGTCAAATGTTTTCTCAGCATCTAATGAAATGATCATGTGGTTTTTGTCTTTGAGTTTGTTTATATCGTGGATTACATTGATGATTTTCTTTATATTGAACCATTCCTGCTTCCCTGAGATACTTGATTATGATGGATGATGGTTTTGATGTGTTCTTGGATTTGTTTTGCAAGAATTTTATTGAGTAATTTTGCATTGATATTCATAAGGGAAATTGCTCTAAATTGTTTTTACTCATTGGGTCTTTGTGCGGCTTAGGTATCAGAGTAATTGTGGATTTATAGAATGAGTTGGGCAGTGTTCCTTCTATTTCTATTCTGTGCAATAGTTGAAAGATTATTGGTATATTAGGTCTTCTTTGAAGGTCTAATAGACTCTGCACTAAACCTATCTTGTCCTGGGCTTTCTTGGGTTGGGAGATGATTTATGTCTGCTTCTATTTCTTTAGGGGATATGGTTTATCTGATTCTGATTTAACTTTGGAAGCTGGTATCTGTCTAGAAAATTGTCCATTTCATCCAGATTTTCCAGTTTTGTTAAGTATAGGGTTTCATAGTACAATATGATGATTTTGAGGGGTTTCCTTAGTTTCTGTTGTTATATCTTCCTTTTGATTTCTTATTTTGTTAATTTGGATACTGTCTCTGTGCCCTCTCATTGGTCTGGCTAGGGGTTTATCTATCGTGTTGATTTTCTCAAAGGACCAGCTCCTGCTTTGGTTGATTCTTTGTATAGTTCTTTTTGTTTCTACTTGGTTTATTTCAGCCCTGTGTTTGATTATTCCCTGCCCTCTACTCCTCTTGGGTATATTTGCTTCTTTTTGTTCTAGAGCTTTCGGAGGTACTGTGTATGCTCTTTCCAGTTTCTTTTTGGAGTTACTTAGAGCTATGATCTTTCCTCTTTGCACTGCTTTCATTGTGTCCCATAAGATTGAGTATTCACTTTCATTTTTCACTGAATTGTAAAAGTCTTTAATTTATTTATTTATTCCTTTACCAATTTACCATTGAGTAGAGTTTTGTTCATTTTCCACTTGTATGTGGGCTTTCTATTATTTTTATTCTTATTGAAGACCAGCCTTAGTCACTGGTGATCTGATAGGATACACTGGATTATTTCAATATTCTTGTATCTGTTGAGGTCTGTTTTGTGACCAATTTTATGGCCAATTTTGGAGAACATACCATGAAGTGATGAGAAGATATATTCTTTTGTTTTATGATAAAATGTCATATATATGACATATGTGTGTGTGTGTGTGTGTGTGTGTGTGTGTGTATGTATGTTAAATCCAGTTGGTTCATAATTTGTGTTAGTTTCACTGTATCTCTCTTTAGTTTCTGTTTCCAAGATCTGTCCATTCCTGGGAGTGGGTTGTTGAAGTCTTCCACTATTATTGTGTGAGGTGCAACATGTGCTTTGAGCTTTAGTAAAGTTTCTTTCATGAATGTGGCTTTGCATTTGGAGCATAGATGTTGAGCATTGAGAGTTCTTGGTAGATTTTTTCCTTTGATGAGTATGCCATGTTCATCCTTATCTTTCTTAATAACTTTTCAATATTAGAATGGCTACACAAGCTTTTTTCTTGGGACCATTTGCATGGAATATTGTTTTTTAGCCTTTTGCTTTGAGGCAGTGTCTGTCTTTGTCACTGAGGTGGGTTTCCTCTATGCAGCAAAATGTTGGGTCCTGTTTACATATCCAGTCTGTTATTCTATGTCTTTTGGAGGGGGGATTGAGCGCATTGATAGTAAGAGATATTAAGGAAAAGTAATTGTTGCTTCCTGTTATTTTTGTTGTTAGATGTGGAATTATGTTTATGTGGCTATCTTTTTTCGGGTTTGTTAAAAGATTATTTTCTTGCTTTTTCTAGGGTGTAGTTTCCCTCTTGTGCTGGAGTTTTCTATTTCTTATCCTTTGAAGTGCTGTATTTGTGGAAAGATATTGTATAAATTTGTTTTTGTCATGGAATATCTTGGTTTATCCATCTATGGTGATTGAGACTTTTGCTGGGTATAATAGTAGCCTGGGCTGGCATTTGTGTTCTCTTAGGGTCTGTATGACATCTGCCCAGGATCCTTTGGCATTTATATTCTCTGGTGAGTAGTCTGGTGTAATTCTGATGGGTCTGCATTTATATGTTACTTGACCTTTTTCCCTTAATGCTTTTAATATTCTTTCTTTGTTTTGTGCATTTGGTGTTTTGATTATTATGTGATGGGAGGAATTTCTTTTCTGGTCTACTCTATTTAGATTTCTTTAGGCTTCTTGTATAGTCTTAGACATCTCTTTCTTTAGGTTAGGGAAGTTTTCTTCTAGAATTTTGTTGAAGATATTTACTGGCACTTTAAGTTGGATATCTTTGCTCCATTCTCTACCTACTACCCTTAGGTTTGGTCTTCTAATTGTGTCCTGGATTTCCTGGATGTTTTGGATTTGAAGCTTTTTGCAATTTGCATTTTCTTTGACTGTTGTGTAAATGTTTTCTATTGTACCTTTTGCACCTGAGATTCTCTTTTTGATCTCTTGTATTCTGTTGGTGATGCTTGCATCTATGACTCCTGATCTCTTTCCTAGGGTTTCTATACCCAGGCTATTCTGCCTTTGTGATTTCTTTATTGTTTCTACTTCCATTTTTAGAACCTGGATGGTTTTTTCAATTCCTTCACCTATTTGGTTGTGCTTTCCTGCAATTCTTTGAGGGATTTTTGTGTTTCCTCTTTAAGAGCTTCAACTTGTTTACCTGTGTTCTCCTGTATTTCTTTAAGAAAGTTATTTATGTCCTCCTTAAAGTCCTCTATCAGCATCATGAGATGTAATTTTAAATCCAAATCTTGCTTTGTTGGTGTGCTGGGTTATCTAGGACTTGCTGTAGTGGGAAATTGGGTTCTGATGATGCCAAGTAGCCTTGGTTTCTGTTTGTATGGTTCTTGCTCTGGCCTTTCATCATCTGGTTATCTCTGGTGTTAGTTGGTCTTATTGTCTCTGGCTGCAGCTTGTCCTTCCTGTGGGCGTATAAGCCTGTGTCAGCACTCTTGGCAAGACCAGCTCTCTCCTAGGCAGGGTTTGACTGTGGAGAGCTGTGGAACAGCTTTAGCTCCCAGGTACAGATGGTGACCAGAAGGATCCAGTTCCAGCTGCTCCACTGTTTCTGTCCCCTGTATGCTCCTTGCTGGTCCCACTTTGGACAGTTTGGGGAAAAAGTGGCCATCTCACCTCTGATCTTGGGAGTAAGAACACTCCTGGGAGACCAGCTCTCTTCTGGTGGGAACGTGGTTGTGTCGTGTCGTGTCCTTCTTCACCAGTTGACGTTGGGCGCGACACCCAGGATTTCTTTGTTGTAGCAACATTTGTTATTAACAGAAGTCTTGAGGTTGATGATTTCAGTGTGAGTTAACTAATATGAACAGGCAGTTTCTACCCCTTCCCACTGACTAGAGATACTGAGTATGGTTTCATATGCTTTTTTGTTAAACTTCAATTTATTTTTTATTTATTCACTTAACATTCCTCTCACTGCCTCCTCCTACAGTCCTCCTGCTCTTCTCCTTCCATTTCTCCTCTGAGCTGGGGAGATCCCCCTGGGTATCCCTCCACTATGGCACGTCAAGTCTATGCAATGCTAAGTGCTGCTTCTCCCACTGAGGCCAGACAAGGCAGTCCAGCTAGAAAAGCATAGCCCATGTGTAGGCCACAGCTTTTGGGATAGCTCTCACTCCAGTTGTTAAGGACCCGCATGAAGACCAAGCTGCACATCTGCTACATACAAGCAGTGAAGCCTACGTCCACCCCAGGTATGTTCTTCAGCTGATAGTTTAGACCTGAAAGCCCCAAGGGTCCAGGTTAATTGAGTCTGTTGGTCTTTTTATGGAGTTCCTATCACCTTCAGGGACTGCAATTCTTCCTCATATGCTTATCATTTATCTCTACTCAAATTTTTGTGAAGTTTTAAATTATATTTTTAATTATTATTCAGAGGTGAAATGCCTAAGTATATTTTGGGAACAAGAACTTTAAAAATATGCAATCTGTATGTGTTTCAGTTTGTGGCTTGTAGTTTCACATTATTGGTAACTTCTTTTAAAGTTTTATGTGTGTATGTGTGTGCGCATGCGTGCAAGTATATATGTATGTACGTATGTGTGTGTATGAGAGAGAGAGACAGAGAGAGAGAGAGAGAGAGAGAGAGAGAGAGAGACATACACACACACACACACACACACACACACACAGTGCCAGTGATAGGTCCCATGCCTAGTTTTCTTCTGGGTTGAGGATCACAGCAAGGTCTCCAAGCCTGGTGTGCAAGTGCTTTACTAGCTAAACGTCCTTCCAGATGAGACAGGTGTTTGGGGTGACTCTTCTTAAAGCAGAGAGAATTTACCCAGAAGCAGTCCTTTGTCTTACTGGAGTCTTGTAATCCTTTGACAAGTTCTGATCATAAACATAGCTTGAAGGATGTCCTCAGCAAGAACCCCCTTCTCTTTGCCTGCACAAATGGCCTGGTAAACTTCTGCATGAATTTTGGAGGCAGTATCAGCTTGTCACATTTGATAATAAACTTCAGAATAATGTACATAGCTGTGCTATTTTCCAGGTATATGTGTGAACAATCTTCACTTATTTTTTCCTCCTATGAATAGCAAAGGATGCATTAATATCTAGATGAGACATTTATTCTCATGGGGGCTGTGTTTTCTTTCCTTATGTTCCAGAATTATCTTTCAACTAAACTTGAGGAATTGACTGTTTTGTATGCACCTTTAGCACATGATTCTAAATAATTATTTTATGTCTATTTTGTCTTTTCTCCATCGCTCTCTGATGCATGTTTACACTGTGACCTAAGACTATTTCAAAATTCAGGTAACTTCATATGCTACATAAATATGTTAACATCAAATCAATTAAAATCTGGACAACTTCTGAATAAAACATTTTATATGGTATATTTCTCCTATTAGAAGTCTCTTTTACAGATCATTTTTTATTATTTCTAGTACTTTGCCTATTATATGTTGACCTTAGAAGCCATTTATTTCAAACCCTTCTCGGAAATGTTGCAGTCTGAAAGTGAATTGTCAAAAATGGTTAAGAAAAATAGTGGGGTGTGCACCCAACATAGGAACATATCCTTCCTAACATGTTGCTGCATTTAACTGAATTTAATTTCAAGTCATCTCAAGAATTATGAAGCTATTAGCTGGGCAATTCTCGCAAAAGTAAAAGCTTGCAAAGCTTTGGAATAGACAGTAATGAAGAGAAGTAGTCCTCAGCTGCTGCTGCTGTTGCTGCTGTTGCTGCTGCTGCTGCTGTTGCTGCTGCTGCTGCTTCAGATTTTCTACATCTCACATGCATCCCCGTGTTTAACCTCAAGTCCATCCTAAACACTTATGAGATGTCCAGGAGATTTTCAAGACCTCCTGGATCATGCCATCTGGGTTTATTTCTCTATCACCCCCAAAAGAAGACAGCTAAACAAAACAAAATCCCCAAACATAACCTGAATTATCCTAGGAAACTCGCCGGGAAAAACTGTGTCAGTGAGGAGGTCTGGGCTCTGGACATGGGCACCACTCACCGCCTTCCCGTGAGGACAGGGAGAACATCATTGGATGTGGCTTCAGTTATTTTAAATGCAACCTTCTTCAAGTCTGAAATGCCGACAGCCATGTCCTCCAGCATTCCGATTTCATCGCCTGCACAGGGAGAAAGGGACCTTGTTACAGACTATTAAAATAAGATGTTGGTCACTCCTCTACCTCCCTGCTTGGACTGTCCCTAGCAGTTCAGTGAATGAGTTTACCAAGGCAGGGAGTCCACTCAACGTACTTTCCCATTCAGCTCAGGGGTTTCATCAGTGAAATAAGAACAGTTTCAAGGGGCTCTAGAAGTCAATGTTCCCTTTGACAGAAGAGGAATATCCTGCTCTGTTGACAGCTAAGAGAGAGATTTCTAGGCCTTTTATAAAGCAAAGTATCATTTAGACATCTTTTCACTGACAGGACTGTTAATTTGGTTTTTTTTTTTTTTCAGAAGAAAGGAAGCTGTAATGATTATTTCATCAATTGATCAATTACCTAATGCTAATTTTGTATTCAAACTCTGAAAACTATAGCCTGGAGATATAATGAATATTCTACACTAACACAATCCAAAGGAAATAGCATGTGAGCCACATCAGTATCTGCAGATTTTCTGCTATTCATTTTTTTTGTAGAAAAGAATAAAGTGAAACAAAGCAGCATTGATTTTAACAATATTGTGTACATAATTCCGACAGATTCAAATGTAAAGCGACATATATTTCTTAATAGCTAATACAAAACACTGCCTTTGCTGGCCTTTGAAATCTGATGTTCATATCTAGAACATACTGATTTGGGGTAGATGCATTTGAAGCCCTCTATAAACACATGGGGATCCCACGTTGAACAGCACAGTTCTAGGCACGAGGCTGCTATGTATTTCAAATGCAAGGAAGCCAATGCTGTCAATTAGTCTTTTTATTGAATAAAAAATCCAGATAGCTGCTCAAGAGTCCACTGTGAAATAATCCACAATTCCATTTTCAAAATGTATTATGAATCCAAAAGAAATCCCAAGGGTGAATGAGTATAAAAGTTAGAAGCTGACTTATTTCTGTAATGCTTGGTAGAGAAAAGGTTCACCTTTTTACTTTTGATGCTATTTGAAAAAAATGGGAAGTATTATCACTATAAATAGCAACATGATTGTAATATAAACTCATGTGATACTTACTGTAAGTACTTAGCAGCCCTTCATACTGTACTATCAAGCCCACGGTGTGAAGCTGCTGTAAGAAGCCAGGGTCGTGCAAACTTGTATGTAACTTGATGATAAAACCACAAACCAATCCAGCAAGCTAAGAAAAGAAAACATTCAAAAAATGTACTGGGGTCAGCAAACTTATCACTTTAGTATTTAAATATCTTCAAAGTCTTGAGACATCACAGATGTCAGATTAATTAAAATTCCTCAAGCACATATAACAAAGCTGCTAGAATTGGCACATATTTATTAAAATCAAGCGATGGTCTTTGATCAAGGGAGGCATTGCCTAAGGGCTTGAGAAGACAGAACTGGAAGGAAGCTAGGACTAGATAAGTGGTTTTCAGAATCAAGATGGAAAATCTCTTAATTGTCTACCATCTATAACCATGGCACCATTAAATGTTCTTAAGATTTTTCAAATTATGCTATTATTTTGTTTTTGCACATGTGACTAGAGTCACTAAAAACATTAATAAGCAGCCTTAAGTGGGAGTTCAATGCCTGGTCAGTCTACCACGGTACCACTAATGACATCATGTACTGGCAATGGGGCAATTTGGTTAAAATATCCCCTTCGCATAGACTGCTTACAAAATGAAGAATTGCTGTCTCCTTCCTTTCATGCTTCATGTACTTGACCTCTGAAAGTGAATTGTGGGGTGGAGAAAGGGGGGAGAAAGCAATGCAGAAAGCACTGCACTGAGGGTAGAGCTGGTCTTAGAGTCATGATTAGCGTTGGCTATAACCAAAGTGGGTGATTATGCAAGCCCTTATGACAAATCTTGTCACCTTGCAAACTTCTTTTATAAATGTGAGAAGAGACCAATGTGAAATCCTGCCCTGAAATTTATGAGGAAGCCTAATAACTCCTAAATAAGGAGTTCTATACAAACACTCCTTCACTGAGCTCTTGGCCATCACCTGCAGTGCAGGGTGACAGTCCCTTCCTTTTCTCCCATAGGCAGTCCCAGGGAATGATACAAAGGGTCATTATATCTTCCTCACAGACTCCATCCACTGTTCAAGCAAAATGTGCATCTTTTCCACAAAGAAATGCATTGTTCATGATCCATTCAGCCTATTGATTTATATAAACCAAAACAGGATACCTGAATTTCCAAAAGGATCTTACAAAAGAAAAACCAAGCAAAGAGCTCTACCCCCATCAAGGACAGAGTGTTATCACTTCAACACTGTTCCGTACACACAGCAAGGGGCACCCACCGCCTGGCTGAAGACGATGTCTCTTCTCAGAGTCAACATCAAACACTGGGGCAGACTGTAGGCTAGCTCCTGAAGCAGGACAAATGTCAGGGACTGCTTTGCTCGGCTCACCACTTCTCCCATGCACTCCTTCAGGGTGAGGATGAGCGGGTGCAGCTGTTCATACCAGTCCTCTGTGGCAGGGCGTATGGGGCAAGAGCAGCGGGAGAGAGGAGAGAGAGGCTTTGAGAATAGGACCAACATTTTCCATGAACTTGTACATCCTATCAATGATTCATGATAATCAGGGTTGAAATTTTCTAAGTCCAGTGATTCCCCTGAATTTAAGTCTACAGCCTGTCTCCTGTTGCCTCTTACACCTATTTGTGTGTCACATATGGCCACAGGCTGCCTTTCTGCTCCACTCTTCTCTAAGGTGAGCACTCCCTGTCTGTCAGTGATGCACCAGTTTCTTCCTATGCGGGCGACAGATTTTATTTTGCTGGATTTCTCCCAAAGATTTCCCAGAAATGTAACAATCAAATCAGCTCCTCTCCCACGGTGGCTCATTTGATATCAATCTTCACCTTGTTCTGCCCATCATGCACTGTTATCCTTAGGTTCAAGTCCTGCTCTCTCCCTAACGTACTACCTTCTTGTCTCTGTCATACACAGATCGGGTCCTTCCTCTGAAGTATGGATGGGGACTTTTCAATCAGTCTGAATCTCATTTCATTGTTTTCTCCTCCTTATTCAAAACACATAAAGCCACAAAGGCCAAGCAAGAAAAACCATCACATGTAGAATAAGTCAAAATTCATGAAGCATCCTCCACCTCTACACACCTGTTCTAGTACCACCTTGAAAAAAATCATTTGCAGGGTAGAGAGATGGCTCACAGGTTAAAAGCAGTAGCTGCTCTACGAGAGGCCCTAAGTTCAATTCCCAGTAACCATATTGTGACTCACAACCATCTATAAATATGTGCAGGCAGAACACTGTGTACATAATAAATAAATGAATCTAAGAGAGAGAGGGAGAGAGAGAGAGAGAGAGAGAGAGAGAGAGAGAGAGAGAAATTGTGTTAGAGAGATGGCTCACTGGTTTAGAGCACTGACTGCTCTTCCAGAGGTCCATGATTCCCAGCAACCACAAGGTGGTTCATAACCATCTGTAATGGGATCTGATGCCCTCTTCTGGTGTGTCTGTTGACAGTGGCAGTGTACTCATATACATAAAATAAATAAATCTTTTAAAAAATAGTTTGCAATGTTGAGTCTTTTTCTTTTTATTAGACATATTATTCATTTACATTTCAAATAATTTTCCCTTTCCTGCTCCCCCCTCCCCCCCTGAAAGTCCCATAAGCCATCTCCCATCCCCTGTTCCCCAATCAGCCCCCTCCTACTTCCCTGTCCTGGTGTTCCCCTACACTGCTCCATCCAGCCTTTCCAGGGGCCTCTCCTCCCTTTGATGTCCAACAAGGCCATGCTCTGCTGCCTTTCTTTCTGGAGCCATGTGTAATACCATGTATACTATCCGGTTGATATTTTTGTCCCTAGGAGCTCTGGGAGTACTGGATGGCTCATGTCATTGTTCCTCCTATGGTGCTGCAAATCTCTTCAGCTCCTTGGGTCCTTTCTCTAGCTCCCCCATTGGGGATCCTGTGCTCAACTCAATGGCTGGCTGAGTGTGTCCCCCTCTATATTTGTCATGCACTAGAAGTGCCTCTCAGGTGACAGCTATATGTGGTTCCAGTCAGCCAGCACTTGTGGGCATCTATAATAGTATCTGGGTTTTGCAACTACATATGGGATGGATCACTAGGTAGGGGAGTCTCTGGATGGTCTTTGCTTCAGTCTGTGCTCCACACTTTGTCTCTGTATCTCCTTCTGTGGGTATTTTGTTCCCCCTTCTAAGACCAGAGTAGCCATACTTTGTTCTTCCTTCTTGGACATCACTTGATATGTGAATTGTGTCTTGGGTATTCCAAGCTTCTGGGCTAATATCCACTTATCAGTGAATGCATGCCATGTGTGTTCTTTTGTGATTGAGTTATATCAGTTAGGATGATATTTTCCAGTTCCATCCATTTGCCTAAGAATTTCATGAATTCGTTGTTTTTAATAGCTGAGTAGTGCTCCATTGTGAAAATATACCACATTTTCTGTATCCATTCCTCCGTTGCAGGACATCTGGGTTCTTTCTAGCTTCTGGCTATTATAAATAGGACTGCTATGAACATAGTAGAGCATGTGTGCATATTACATGCTATGGAATCCTCTGGGTGTATGCGCAGGAGTGGTAAACAGGGTATACAGCAAACCAGTAGCCAACATCTAACTAAATGGAGAGAAATGTGAAGCAATCCCTCTAAAGTCAGGGACTAGACAAGACTACCCTCTCTCTCTCCATATTTATTCAATATAGTACTTGAAGTTCTAGCTAGAGCAATTAGACTACAAAAGGAGGTCAAAGGGATACAAATCAGGAAGGAAGAAGTTAAATTATCACTTTTCGCAGATAATATGATAGTATACTTAAGCGATCCAAAAACTCCACCAGAGAACTCCTACAGCTGATAAAGAACTTCAGCAATGTGGCCAATATCAAACAAATTCATAGCCTTCCTATACTCAAATGATAAACAGACTGAGTAAGAAATTAGGGAAATGAAACCATTATAATAGTCACAAACAATATAAAGTATCTTGGTGTGACTCTCAAAAAACAAGTGAAATATCTATATGACAAGAACTTCAAGTCTGAAGAAAGAAATCAAAGATCTCAGAAGATGGAAAGATCTCCCATGCTCATGGTTTGGCAGGATTAATATAGTAAAAATGGCCATCTTGCCAAAAGCAATATACAGATTCAATGCAATCCAGATCAAATTCCCAGCTCAATTCTTCAGAGAATTAGAGAGAACAATTCTCAAATTCATCTGAAAAAACAAAAAACCCAGAATAGCTAAAACTATTCTCAAGAGTAAAAGAAATTCTGGGGAAAACCAGTATCCCGGACCTCAAGCAGTACTACAGAGCAATAGTGTTAAAAAAACAAAAAACAAAAAACAAACAAACAAAAAAAAAAAAACAACTGCATGGTATTGGTACAGTGACAGGCAGATAGATCAATGGAATAGAATTGAAGAGCCAGAAATGAACCCACACCCCTATGGGTACTTGATCTTTGACAAAGAAGCTAAAATAATCCAGTGGAAAAAAAGATAGACTTTTCAACAAATGGTGCTGGTTCAACTGGTGGCTAGCATAAAGAAGAATTCAAATTGATCCATTCTTATCTCATTGTACTAAGCTCAAGTCCAACTGGATCAAGGATCTCCACATAATACCAGGCACACTGAAACTAATAGAAAAGAAAGTGGGGAAGAGCCTTGAGCACATGGGCACAGGGGAATATTTCCTGAGCAGAACACCAATAGCTTATGCTCTAAGATCAAGAATTGATATATGGCACCTCATAAAATTACAAAGTTTCTGTAAGGCAAAGGACATTGTCAATAGGACAAAATGGCAACCAACAAATTGGAGAAAGATATTTATCAATCCTACATCTGACAGAGGGCTAATATCCAGTATATACAAAGAACACAAGATGTTAGATTCCAGAGAGCCAAATAACCCTATTAAAAACAGGGTACAGAGCTAAACAAAGAATTTTTACTGGAGGAATATCAAATGGCTGAGAAGCACCTAAAGAAATGTTCAACATCCTTAGTAATCAGGGAAATGCAAATCAAAACAACCCTGAGATTTCACTTCACACCAGTCAGAATGGCTAAGATCAAAAACTCAGGAGATAGCAGGTGCTGGCGAGGATGTGGAGAAAAAGGAACACTCCTCTACTGCTGGTGGGATTGCAAGGTTGTACAACCACTCTAGAAATCAGTCTGGTGGTTCCTCAGAAAACTGGGCATGATACTACCAGAAGACCCTGCAAGGTTGATTCTAAGTGTATTAAATTATTTCCCAGCATGCTCTACTTTCTCATTCTAGAGGCTTTGAAGATAAGTCTCTTCTAGAAGTTTTCTCTACTTATCTTTCTGATAGTTTACCTTCCCCGGAAACTTAGGTTGGAACCTCTGTCCTGGAGGAAGCTGCCTCCTCCCTCTGTGTGTTTGTCTTTCCCAAAGCCTGGGTGCCTGTGTCCTTTTTGTGTCACTTCATTCTGATATTGCTGTGTGTAAATACTTTTAAAGAAGAAGCTCAGCATGAGAGAGGAATTTCTTCTTTAATCACTAAATCTGCAGAAACTAGAACAGGGCTAGCTATTAGCAGACACCACATTTTCAAGGAATGGGTCAATTTATGACAAAATTATATATGTTTTTGTAAAATGCAGGCATATATGAAAAAGCCAAAATTTGACGTTATTAGAGTTCCAAATAGTGTTTTTAAAGAATGGTGTGTGTGTGTGTGTGTGTGTGTGTGTGTGTACTATGTATGTACATGTGTACACATAGGTGTACAGGTATGTGTGCCTCTGACCCTGTGTAGAAGCATACATGCATCTTCCTCTGTTCCTCCTATCTTATATTTTGAGATTGTCTCAGACTGAACCTGAAACTAACCTTTGGCTAAAGCCTCTGGCCAATGAGTTCCAGGTTCTTCTCTCTCTCTCTCTCTCTCTCTCTCTCTCTCTCTCTCTCTCTCTCTCTCTCTCTCTCTGCTTTTCATTGTTAAAAATATGAGTGTACTTCACTATGGCTTGGCCTTTTTCTGGATGCTGTTTGGCTGGATTTTGTTATATACGTTTTACTTAATGAAGAAGGAGTGATGGGATTGGATCCAAACTCAGGTTTTCAACTTTGCACATCACACACATTATGCAGAGAGACATCTCTCTAGCACCAAAGGAATCTCTCTCTCTCTTTCTCTCTTTCTCTCTTTCTCTCTTTCTCTCTCTCTCTCTCTCTCTCTCTCTCTCTCTCTCTCTCTCTCTCTCTCTCTCTCTCTCTCTCTCTCTCTCTCTCTCTTCTCAAGACAGGGTTTTTCTGTGTAGCCTTGGTTGTCCTGGAACTCACTTTGTAGACCAGGCTGGCCTCGAACTCAGAAATCCACTTGCCTCTTCCTCCCAAGTGCTGGGATTAAAATGTGCACCACCACCACCGCCAGGCAGGAATCTCTCTTTTAAAATTAGTCATTCCATTCATTTACATCTCAAATAATATCCCACCTCTTGTTTACACCTCCATACCATATCTGCCCTCTCCCCTTTGCTTTGCCTCTATAATGTTGCTCCCCATCCACTCACCCTCTCCTGCCCCACTGCTCTAGCACCCCTTCATCAAACTTCCACAGGGCCAAGGGCCTCCCCTCCCATTGCTGTCAGACAAGACCATTCTCAGATATATATATATATATATATATATATATATATATATATATATATATATATATCTCACAGGTCCCTCCAGGTACACTCCTTGGTTGATGGTCTAGACCCAAAGTCAAAATATCTGCACCAGGTCTTTTGCATATTAATTCTAGCTTTCATTTTAGTAATTTTTTTATCAGACTCCTGCATGTGTGAGTGAGTGGGTCTCTCAATCTTGTGCATTCTCTTGGGTCTCTTTTCCTCCATTGGTTTGCCTTATCCAATTTCAATGTAATAGCTGGTGTTGTTGTTTATTATATTTAATTTGCTATGGTTTACTATAATCCCTTAGAAGCCTGTTCTTTTCTAATGAGAGACAGAGGGCTAGAGAGATGGCTTAGCAGTTAAGAGCACTGACTGTTCTTCCAAAGATCCAGAGTTCAATTCCCAGCAACCACATGGTGGCTCATAAACATTTGTAATAGGATCTGATGCCTTCTTCTGGTATGTCTGAAGACAGCTACAATGTACTCATATAAATAAAATAAATAAATATTTAAAAAAGAGAGAGACAGAAAAATGGCGGGTGCAGATGGGCAAGCAGGTGTGAATAACTTGGGAGGAGTAGAGAGAGGGAAAGCTGTAATTAGGATAGATCTATGGGAAAAATCTATTTTCAATAATAGGAAAAAATCAAAACCAATTAGGGTACTTATATGTCTAGATTTCTAACATGTATCAACTACATAATTATGAATCTGACATATGATATATGAACAAATTACATCATATTTTAATTTACTCGGAGAATGAAAATTTAAGAAATATTAAATACAGATTTGGGGTCTTGTGACATTCTATTAAAATCTAAATGAATTAAAGGTGGATTGACAAATTCAACTTAACATGAATGACTGACGATAAAAAAAGTAATTATCAAGTAAGTTTGTGATAACATCATATTCTCAGAACAAGGTCAATAATCAACTAAGACCTTGAAAGAACAATAAAGAATGATAAAATAAAGAATCACATGAAGACTGTGCTGCATTTACTATTATTTATTTGATGCAATAATATAAACTAAATGACCTAATTCAAATTGTTGAAAAGACGATGAATGACCTCCAGCTTCACAAAGAGAGAAATGCTACAATATAAAACAATGCATTATGTTTCATCTTTCTAAAAGATATTGTAGACTTAAGTTTTAGTGTTGGGGAAAACACTAGAAAAGGGGAAATTCAAGGAAGGTTTATTACAGCTGGTTTCATTTGACAAAGAGTCTGCTAATGCTTCAGGGTGAAATATGAACAGTGGTTAAACTGAAGCAATTAATTCTCAACACCACTGATTATACAGGAAAATTGAAAAATAAGCTATTTTTTGAATAAATAACATTTCAGGCACCAACAAACAATGCCCTTTGTTACTATATATCTTCCATACTTAAATTTTGTATGTCCCATCCTCTCTGATTCTGTACCTGTTATCCTCAATATGAAAAAGTCGTTGTGTGCGTGTATATGTGTGTATGTGTATGTGTGTGCTGCCATCACCCAACCTTACATATGAAAACACTAGAAAAAGAAAATTCTGATAAGTTTACTCATAGTTCAGTGTTGATCGTTAGCTACAAACCTGTTCTGTCCTGTGTTTGGTTCTGTGTGCTTGAGGTCCCACTGGGCAATTATCAGGCAGAAAATGCAGCCCTTGTGCAGTAGGTGGAGCTGCTTTATCAGGCTGAAGTAGAACTACTTTGTCGCTCATTTAATTCAAGAATGAATAAAACATTTTTCTTGTATATTTGCATAGTTCTCAAAGAATATGTATCTATTGCTTAAGCACCTTGAATTATACTCTCCCATGTCAAAGGGGTAATAGCTTGCTCGGGGTGTGATATTCTCTTTTTACTTTGAAAACTGAAAGCTCGTAAGTGTATCAGGTTTTTGTCCTTGAATGAGATTGTCAGTTCAAATGAAATACATCTGTTTGCTTTTCTTAAAGGTTTTTGGAAGGGGAAGTTTCATGGGCCACTTATAAACTTCAGAATGAGAGAGTGTGGGAGAGTGAGAAGTAGAGGAGAGAACAGAGGTGGAAACAAAAGAGAGAGAGAAAGAAAGAGACCATTTCTAGTTCTACTAGAATAGAGAGAGAAAAACACTGGTACACTAAACCCAAGAGAAGCAGGACTTCTCTCATTAGCAGCATTCCAGCTTCTCCATTTAATATCATATATTCTATATAAAATACTGATTATATACTTGGGATTATAATTAAGAAAAATGAGAATATAGAAAACAATTATAATTGAAGAGTTGAAAGTGTTTGATCATGGCAAGTTGTCTTGATGAAGACGGTATGCTTTCTATGGAGATTCACAAGGCAGCAAGGAAGGCGACAGATGTGCATCTTTTAGAAAGAGAAAGAATCAACTCTGCCAGTAGATAAAGGAACTGCCCCAGCAGACTGCAGGGACTACAGGTTTCTTTTCCATGTTAACATCCACTCCACTCTGCAAATCCCAAGTTCTGACATGAACATATCAGGCTACACAGAACCAGAGAGAGCAGAGCTCAGGTCATAAATGGTCTTTCTGCTGCAATGAACATTTCACATCATTCTTACATGGAGCAAACTATGCTTCCATTTTCTTGTTAAAGTTGATGGTTGTCTTTTGGTTTTTTTTTTGGGGGGGGTAGAACTCACTCTTCACATTTCTGTCATTTCCTTCCATCGTCTCCCATTTGCATGGTGGCTGGTTTGTGCTTCACATAAAACCATATCTTTCTACAGTGTGGTCAAAGTAAAAATCCATGCCTGCACTCACACGTCCTTTCCAGAGCTTAGGTTCTTTTTTTCCACTTTACACACATGTGTGACTATGTGTGCTCATGGGGAAGCACATTGGTAAGTTGCCTCTAGGCAGCAGGCACTTGTGCTTGCATCATGGTTTGCTACCACATCACCTCACAGTTCATCCCCTTGGCAGTCCCTGAACTGTAGTTCTCTCATGGGCTTCGTTCAGCAGCAGAGGAAAACATGAGGAGAATGTTTTAGTATCTCCATAAAAACTTGCTGAGACTCCTTTAACCCTGAGACCAGCAAGCAGAATTTTTTCCTCAGGAAAACATAAAATGCATGTGGCTTAGCTGAGCTTTTCCTGAGCTCTGGGATGGGACCTGGAAGCCATCCAGGCAGATCTCTGCTTCCCAGCCTTTTACAGCCTCCTCTAATGTATTCAAGTGAAACTAGCTGACGGATCCAAAGGATGACTGCGGGTGCCCTCCCTTCCTTCCACACACCATCTATTTCCTGTACAGGATGTCCGTGTCCTCTGAGCTCAATGGCTCTTATGTTCCTCGGGAGAAAAATAAAAGGGCCATGTAGCAACCGACCGGAGCATGGCATAATGCTGTCCTGCCAATTTCTGAGCCATTTTCTTCTCAGGTGTTTGATTTTTTTTCCTCTTCTCATTTAAAATAATTAACTCCACAAAAGCACGTAGACATTTTTAATTTTGTTCTCACAACTTTTCAGATATGGTGTGGGGGGGGGAAGAAAAGCTAAAAGATCGAAGAACCACTAAATGCTCTGCAAAGAGCTAAAAGAAGATGTCTCTGCTCTGCTCATTTTCTGATGAATTTCTATGAAGGTGAACAGCTGAAGTAGCTCCAAAGGAAGCTGACAGAATGCCTATGGTTTGAGGTGAACACAGACCAATCCTTATTCATCATGTGTTTTATATTACATACAAATTTCACGTAATACCAAAATGAAAAGACCTCCATGGCTGGGTGGTGGGAACAGGAGGTGGGGACTGGGATCTACACTCTTAGAATGCCCCTTGACTTTCAAAAGCCCACATGCTACACCAGTAAAGATACAGCTCTTTCTGAGCCCTTCTGTGTGAGCATGTCTTGAAAATTCAACTTTGCGTTGTGCACACGTGAATGGTATTCTAGTCATCAATATGAGCGTGGGAGGATAAATTACTAGGCACAATTTACAGTGAATTTCTTTGTATGAGTCCATACTCATAGCTAACGTTAATCATGGACCCAGACACTGGCCCTCTTGAGGGCTCTAATGTAGCCATATCTTAGGGGGAAAACACAGAATTTAAATGTTAAATCCAGACAGCAATAGGCAACTAAGAAAAGGGAGCAAGTGCTGGGGTTTGACTGCTTCAAAGTTATTACTGCAGTCTGAGGCTGTTCTTTTTCTGTTCTAGTCTTTATGATTCATTTCCTAACTGTGGTCCAGGAATTGAAAACTCAATTAAATTTATCTGACCCTAACAAGTACTGATTTGGCTTCCTTGCAATACCTACTGTATTAGTCAAAATACAATGGCCTTGAATGGAGCAAAGGTTTATCTATGTTGCCTAAAAGCTTGGAAGTATCTAATCCCAGGCTGATGGAATCCATCCCTCTCTGGTGGACATCCTTGTGACAATGACAGAGAGTATGGGCGAAGTACATTGCTCATTTCATAGCTAGAAGGCCAAAGAGGGAAATGAAGAGAGTGGTTCTCCAAATACCCTTGAGACTATATCCCTAATGACTTAAACATTTCTCATGTCCGACCTCCTGAGGGCTCCATCATCTCCCCAGAGTGGTGCACTAAGGAGAAAGCCTTACCAAACAGCAGAGATTCAGATCCAAACCATAGCATTACTCCTTTGCTTTTACACAGCCATCTTGAGAGATTTAATTTCATTACATCACAGTGGTCATGTCTTGTATTTTGACGAGTGTAATATTTGTACCACACTGCTCCTAACCTGAGATGACTCAGATAAGCTGAGAAGTAGGAATTGGATGCAATAAATGCTGCTCATTAAACTGATCTATTTTCTAGAAATATCATTACCTTGTTACATAGTGAAGGCATCTACATGCCAGGACACATTCCTGGAGTTCAGAAAACATCTGTAGAATGTGCTCTCTCTTGTATGTAAGTTTCAGGAATTAAAAACCGACTATCTGATTTGCCTGGAATTCACCCTACCTACTGAACTGTCTATCCATACATGTGCGTATTAATGTTGAAATCCAATATAGTTGAATCGATGTGCTTAGATTATTAAATCAAATATCTGGGGCCTCTCCAAAGGTTTCTGGGGGAAGACCAGTCTCGAGCATGAGGTACACCAGAACAGACAGGCGTCAGACAGACTAAAGCCTACGGGATGAGGAGGTTTCTCTCTGCTTGCTGGCAGCCATTACATGGGCCACTCAGCCTCAGCATGCCCAGGTCAGCGTGGGCTGGAATTGATAAAACTATGATCCAAATACATTTCTCTTCCTTTAACTTGTTTTACCAGGTATTTTTTTTCCTCCAAAGAAACAAGAAAACTAAGAGCAGCAATAGTGGATATTAGACAATGGGGAACTTGTATGATGTCATTAAAGTAGGAGCAAATAATAGAAGAAGGTAGACATGAGGAAAAAACAAGACAGGCCATATTATAGACGACAGGAGGCAAAAGTTAGGGAAAAGTCTAGAAACGACGACTATCAGGGCAAATGGAGGCCGTGGCTGTGAGGTAGCCTGTGAGTAAATGTCCTTCTCCTGTTTTCCCCACATGGCAGTATTTAAGCAAAGGACAAAACAACATCTTAAAATAAAGTCACTCTAGTGTCCTCTGGGGTAAGTGACTGTTCTTGTCAACTTTTAGATGAATTAGGAATGAGCATACTGCTCGGTCCAAGACAAATGAGCAGGAGGGGAACAGAGGCCACTTTCCCTCGTGTCGAGGGACTTGTTTGTTTAAAACTTGACAGGCTGAGAAGAGTGTTGTAAGACTTTCCAGTCTTGCTCTTAGACAAACAGCAAAGGAAACGCATAAGCTGGAACACTAGCTCAACTTTTCACTTCACAGCAGCAAGTTGAAAGCCTTCAGTACATTCTGCTAAGACAATTTCTAGCAACCACATCTGTTCATCATCTAAGCTCTGCACCTGTTGCAGCCCTGAAGCTTTGAATCCAGGTTGCACTGAACCAAGAGTCACAGACGCACATTTCTCAGTCATATTTTGCCTTGTGGCTATAAATAAATGCAAGTCTTGTGATTGTAGTCTACATGTAGGATGAGTATTTATAACAAGCTCCCGAGGTCATGGATCAGACAGAAATGACTAGTTGGTCTATTGCACAGTTGCTGTCATTTCAATGGCAGTATGTAAAGTTGAGCAGGCAGCACCAGTGGATGCTGTGTTGACTCAGAGTCCTGTTAGCTAGAAGAAGGAAATAGCCATACTTTCACTTTAAATCTAATAATATATATGCAATAGTTCTTTGTTAGTTTTACTTTAATCAATGTTGTAGGCCAGTGGAATATAGTGTGTAATATTAGGGTTTTTTTTATACATATAAAATGGAACATTATACACAGATTAAATTTATTAATGTTAAACATATATTCAATTAACCAAGAGTAATGTGAACATACGTTTATCAGGATACTCCACTCAGTAGTCACATGTCTTCAAGTTTCTGGATGGTAAATATCATCTACCCTTTCCTCAATCTACCCCAGGTTATCTCTGTGTATGAGAATGCCCATCTAGCTTGAAACCTGTCTACCAATGCATCAGAGGTTGTTGGTGACAGGGTAGGTTAAATCTATAGCTCATCCACACTGGTTGGACAGCACACCTCCCTCCTCTGAGTATGATGAACATCAGAGTCCATGTTCATAATCCTCTGTCAGGTGGGAATAAAGTAATCTCAATTTTCTGGGTTACTGTATCTCTCCACCTGCCAACATTCGCCCCAGGTGTCCTTATTTTCCTCCTACTTCTGATGATGGACTGAGCTCTCAAGTGTGGCTCGTCCACTCTATTCTCTATGCACTAGATCTTGTCATTAATACCCACCTCTGAGCATCATTCTGGCAAGGCTCTCTCCTTCTCAAGCCTGCAGGTTTTACTGATTTATTCCCACAAGCCAATGAACATGATGCTCATGTTTATCTCCTTAACTTTAAAATATAACAGTAAGTTGACTGCTCTTCCTGCCACAGTTCTTACTAGTTCTTCTAGTTAACTGGTCACACACCCTAAATGAATATACAATTATCCCCAGCTTCTTTTCTTTCTTACTTAATTCTCTCCATTCTGGCTTTAATTCCTATATATTAAAGCAAAAGCACTCTATTCATTGTCATAAAGGACTTCACCAATGTGAAATTCAAAGTTGCTCCTCAATCTAATTTTGCTCAAAGCATTTAACCCTGGGTTCCAGGATGCCACAATCCTAACTCACAGGTGATTTTCAAATGAAATGTTGCTCTTCTCTCTACTTCTTATATAGTAACACTGATGTGTCTTCAGGAATAATCTATAGATGGATTTCTTATTCTCTGAACATTCAACACACCATTGATATTCTTGAATAAATTTCCATCTGCTTGTTGGAACCTCAGCTTCTTGTTTTTAATGTCATAGCTGATATCTGCATGCCAAACTTAATGCCTTCTAGATGACTTCCTATGTTCCTTTCCAAAAAGATTTATTCCATCTAGAATTTTCTATAACCCTACATGGACTGTTTGCCCTTTTGGTTGCTCCAGCCAAACATTTTTTAATTACTTTGATGTCTGTTCAAACTAACAAGAAACTTCATTGGAATAACACTCAAAGTAGGCGCGGTATCTCAGGACTCTTTTGTCCTCTCTGTGCTAGGAACTGCATCATCACGTCCCACCTTTATAATTGCATTGGGTTTCTTACCATCTACACTAGGTTAGACTCTTTCCATTGATATTCTAATTGCAACGGAAAACTGCTTTTCTCTAGGCTGCTTTGGGTTAATCACTTCTAAGCCTCTCAGCTGCTCCCCAGTTTTCTCAAGAGTAAATGGAGAGTCTGTAGAGATGTCAGAGATAATCCTTCCTGCATTTAATCTCTCGAATTTCACTTCTTCCTCTTGCCTCTCATTTCGCTTTCTGCTGGAGTAGCCTTGATGTTCTATGCATATGGCAAGCGCATGTCCCCACCAACTGCTTTCTGCATAAGGTAATCCTTCCCAGAGATAGCCATGCTGATCCCCTTTACCTCCCTTGTCTTTGTTCAAACATTAGCTTCTAAATGAAGTCTTTGTCAACTGATTATTTCACAGCCCCAGCCTTGGACCCCCCAGCATCCCTTCAAACTGCTTTGACTTGTTCCATATTCTCCAATACCTTCGTCCCCATCAACCCATCAATGTACCATGTCATGTTCCCCATCTCTCGTGACATGTTTTTAATATCTCCTTTTTACCAAAACACAGACTTGAGGACAAGTGTTCTGCTTTAGTCAGGGCTTTATTTCCTGTGTCTGAAAATCGTGCCTGGCACAGAATAGTTACCCAAATAAAATATGTATGGCAACTTTGGAAACATGTGGTCTCTCTTTTTCCATTATACAACGTCAGAACTGAAGTTTTCCTTTCAATTTTGTTCTGAGATACTCACCATTTGACTGAAAAAGAAAGTGAGACTCAGAATTTCAATGATTTTCAAACACTGTACTACCTCGTAAACAGCATATTGTACACCTATAAAGTATCTTCTGAGTCCCACGTCACTATGCTATATCATAATATATTGTATGATTTTATAATAAAATAATAAATTTCTAATAGATTACAAAATGGCCTCATATTCAAATGTTTTTGAAAGTCTATCATGGTTGACAGATATGGTCCTGTTATATTCTTAATACATATATCAATTGATTAAAATTATAGTACAGAAGTCATTTCGGCTCTTCAACAATGAATTTATAAAGCCCAATTCAATGATGTTTATGTCACAATGAGATTGTGCCCATTCAATAATACCATTTAATCTCCTTTAAGCAACCCAGCTTTGTTCTTGATTTTTGTAGTTTACAAAACAAAGCAGATTTGTTGTATATGATAAAGTCACTAAAATAATTGGCTCTTGTGAAACACACAGTCTCAGGAGATCAGTACCTTTCCATATGTGTAAATAAGTGCACACATTGAAGTCATAAAGTAAGCATTTCTGTTGAGTGATAGATGCAGACAACAATAGCATCTTTATTGTATAATAGCAAGTGCTCATTATTTGTCAATAATTATAGTGTATGCCATGGATTCAGTAATAAGTGACAACACGGCATATTTCTCACAGAGCCAAGTCTAGTGATGGTGATGGGGGGTGGCCTTTAAAACAGCATGTGTAATCAGTCAGAGACTTGGAGGTTTCAAAAGAATTGCCAATCCAGTTTTACTCAGACTGAGAATAAACTTTCCTGGATATCAATGGTTTAATCATTGACCCCTGAAAATGAAGTATATTATATAAAATCTCCGATTTACTTGAAACATTTTAGGCAGCGATAAGTTTGGCCTGTCAGTGTTACATTGTGGAAACGACAGGCAGGAGGCAGACCGGCTGCCACTTCAGCAGAGATTCTCTCTTAGTTTGGTCTAGTTTCTATTCCAACCCTGGATTTGTTCTCATTATCCTGCATGATGCCTTTGTACTTGCAAGCCCCACAGAAAAGTACAGCTACATAATTGGCAAACCCCCCCAAAAAAAAATAGAAGTGAAAAATAAAATCCTGGGGCTTTATTCAAAAGCTATAAACAAGTTTTCTGTTTTCTTTCTCAGTGGCGCTGTGGCTGGCCTGTCACAGTGGTCGGTAGTTTTAACTCACTTGTTCATGTCTCACTTTCTTGGGCATGGAGGTGTGTGAGTGCCAAACCTCAAAGACCCCAGCCTGAACAGGACTCAGTAGTAAATATAATTCCCCTTAGGTGAGTGGGCATGTGGAGTCTTTCTGGCTGTGCAGTGGTGGCCAGGCTGAAGAGACCCTGCCAAAGGCGTCCGCAGGAGAGAGCACAATAGAACTCATGAATTCAGCTCCGCAGCTCCTGGTACTACTCACCTCGGGCTCCACTACTGCACTGAACTTCACTGATAAAGCAAATCCAATGACATCGCAGGAGTTCCGCTAGAGGAACCCAGCCCAGTAAGCTCAGAGCACTGACTCTTCCTGGGGAAGAGTCAACGTCGCTGACGCCATGAAGCCGGCGCGGGGAAGGCACACCAAAGGATAAGCAGGCTTGGCCTGCAGCAGGTGGAACCATCCATAGCATCTCTCAAAGGTTGGCAGAGGGTGAGTTCTTTGGGGTTCAGAGTATATGAGAATGAAGCATGAAAGAGTGAGAAAGCCCTGCAACAAGACACATGTGGATTGACCACCACACTTTAAAATAAGGGAACTTTTTAACGTGGACTTTAAAATAAAGGAAGCCTTAGCAAGCAGGTACTGCCAACTTGTGGATGAGATACATCTTAAAACATCAAGGGAAAAGACATAGGCAGGGCAATCTGCAGGCACAGCTACTATCGACACATGCATTCCTTTTTCCAAGAGATATTCTAAGAACCCCAAATCTTTTCTGACTTAATCACCCAGTTAGGATTTCCCTCTGTCCAGACTGGAATCAGATTCTCTGATTTTAGATGAATGGTTTAATCTCATCTATGAAACGGGGATCAATACCACATCTGCCCCCACAGACTCATCATGAGGAAGGAGCAAAGAAAGGTGGATTGCAAGTGTACTGTGCATGCATGCATGCGAGCGGGCACTGAGCTGTGAATGTGATCCTAATCAGTCTCTCCACACCCGGGATTGACGTCAGGAATCATGCCTAGCTGGATGTCAACACGGCTTTGCATGGCTGCATGACTCTACTACAGGAATGTCACTGCGTGGACACCTGGAAAATTTGGTACATTAGGGCAAACAACCCAGCTGCACAGGATATCACAATGCACCTGAGAAAGAAAGGTTGTGCAACCACTCAGCGGGTGAATACAGAGCTTGCGGAATGCCCATTCTAAAGAGCAAGAAGCCACAAAAAGATTCCGTACGCAGAGTCCGTTTTTGGCCTCTGTCTGAGGACCTGTATTCAGTTCTATTTTTCTACCATTTTTTTAAATGACTTCTATAAGTACGAAAGGAATGTGTGTGAAATGTGAATGAGATAAGCCAGCATGGGGCAATAGATATGATGGATGGAGTAAAAAAACCAACCAAGTGTGTAGGAGGATGCACTCTCAACAGTGCTTCACACTGCAGACATGGGTGGACATCCATCTCGGCGGCAGCATCAACATAAGCCATCTTAATCTCCTAAGGCCGCTACTATTTCACAATATGTAGTGTAGAATGGCGCTTAAATGCTTCTTAGATCGTGAAAACACATGAAGAATAAGTCAGCCTAGCAGGGCCTATGCCTATCCCATGCTATTGTTCCTAAAATGTGACCCAGGCAGCTGTGATGAGTTTCGGTATCATCGATATCAGCAGGAACTATGAGTAGAGAGCTGCTTCCCTATATGGCTCCTGCAGTCTGCTACAGGACACTGCCACCGCTTAACTCCGAGGAAAGCTGAGAGAAATGAGTACAGCCTTTGAGAAAAGCCGCTATGGAGGGTCTTGAGGCTGTTTCTTTGAAAAATGCACCCAAATGTGCCAATTAAAGCAAGACATGATGGGTGTTTTCAGATATAATTTTGGCTTAGAGTGGAGAAAGGAAAATAAAATTGTTCTGTTTATTGCAAAAATTGCATCTGGGCCAGTGGGCAGACTTACAGCAAGCGTATTTGGACCACCGTCTGGAATGTGAGGCCCTAGAAGACAAAACGGTGTTTCCTGGAACCACAGCTGCGCATTACAGCCCAGGCTGGAGTTGGCAGGGATACTGTAGGTAAGCCTCTTAACATAATTCAGGAGGTTTAATTACATAATCGTTAAGTTCACATCAAAATCCAAGAGTTTAATATTCACTGATTTAATCTTTGCAGCCTCAATTTATTATGAAATTGAAGGCATGTGGTGCTACGCGGAGAGCAGATGTCCATAATTGTGTTTACGTGTACTGAAAATAAAGGGGCAATCTGTGTTTACTGGTTCAGTAGACACTCACACATGTACACACACAGGCCAATGTACACACAGATTCACTAATCCACATAAATGCAGGCATTGCAAAAAATATATTTAATTATTTAAATCTGAACAGTAGAGAAAGCTTGACTTCTCCTAGAACCATTTATATTCATGCTGAAAGAAATGTATAAAGCAAGTCAGAGATGTATCTTAGAGCCTCCGCTTTGAAGCAAAAATTCCAAAAAAAGAAAATAAAATAAACTCACGTACTGCAAATGTATAGTAGTATTACTAGATATTAATACATGGTAAAAAGAGAAAAAGTATCAGCTCTGAGAAAGAAATATGTACAAATGGAAGAGGACCTCAGGGAAAGAACAAGTGTGCTGGTCACTTAGGAGACCTTCAGGCTTGTAAGTGCACATAAGCAAAGCACACAGATTAAGGCAAGAATGGACCTGGGGAAGGAGGCTGCCTACCTCATACACTCCAGCAGACGTCTGGTTTACACTGGGAAACTTACCACGGACCAAGAACAATCAAAACCCGTTGCATAACTGTATCCCAGCAATGGTTTAAAAACATTTGCAGAACTTAATTTATAAAGAAACAAACAGAAGCAATATGGCATGATGAAACTAAACACTTACAGGGTCAATGAGATGGGTCGAGGGGTAAAAGCCCTGCCACCAAGCCGAAGGGCCTGACATGATCCCAGGACCCAGCTGGTGGACAGAGAGAACCAACATTCTATAGGTTGTCTCCTGACCCATGCATGCCATGGTATGTCCCCACAGAGCACTAATAAATTAATAAATGAGAAAATGGTGTTTAAAGAATTATTAACAGTGATTTTGGCATGTCGTGTGTATGATAAATATTAGATAATTAAAATCGCTTGGTTCATTGTAAGAAATAGAAATGTTATTTTTTTTCTATAGCTAGTGGATGTGGATAAATATGAGAGAATTGAGCAAATTGATCTCATTGTCAATAAAAATAATGTGAAGATAGTATCAATTAATACATGTTACACTGTCAAACTTCCCATGCAAGAAAAATATAATTTCAAAAAAAAAACCCAAGAGTGGCATGAAATTAGGAAGACAGAGGGGAGCTCTTGAGAGAGCATGAATAGACATGGCAGATTCAGGACTGATGCTTATGTAAAATGTTTCTACAAAGCAGATGTTGGGTCTAAGTGGTGCTTCCAATGGAAGGAACAAGATTGCTTTAAAACCATCTGAACGTAGGGTTGTGGCAAGGAACTAAAAACATTCTCAGTTGCTGAACACACAATGATTGGAACCCAAAATAAATGGTAATGATATTGGATTATAAAGCAAAAATAAGAGGCATGTATGAGTTCATGGTAATAAAAATGATTAGTTGAACAAATAATGCCTTGGAGGAAGGGAAATATTGCAAAATGTTTCCACTCTTAGCAGTCTAACTTAAATGAGACTATCCACAAAGTTGAGGAATTAAATATTCAGTGACGCTTGTGTGTTAATTATAGCATTAATATAATAAATGAAAATCAAAAAGAGCAGTTTCTACTTTGCTAAATTCGTTTACAATCATTAAAAACTCATTTCCATGAAACATTTATGGGAGAATACTGATATGTAAGACATAAAAACATACATTTTATTTATGATGGGTATTCCAGTTTATTTGAAATACATTTGTGAGTGTGTGGATGTATCTGCTTATAAACAGAAGAATGTTCTAAATATTTATATCTAGTTGAAATGAAATCACCCGGCATATGCAATCCTATCTGCTCTTTTTAAGCAAACTATAATGTATTGCCTTTGTTCCTATGATTATTAAGGATGAATTAGGGACAGGTAGGCACATGTCTCACCTATTCTTATCAGTAATAATTTGCACTGCAGCACAGATCAAATTCATAGCTTTACTTAATTTTTTTTATCAGTTCAAAATCGTTCTGTACCATATTGGTTGTGTGACAAATCAGTATAGAAACTGAAAGTGCCATCTGCCTCCATCAAGGAGGCTATAAATTGACAGAAGGTAGAGGTATCTTCATTAACCAACTGTCTTAATTGAAGTCATTCTACCTAAGCAGTATCACCTGAAATTTATTTAAGTATTACTATACCCAGAATTACTTGCAAGATACATATTTATGTGTATTAAGAAGTTAATATCATTTTCATATCAATGGCCTCCTTAGAAGATACTCTCTGCATAATGTTGGCCACAAGGTAGAACATTAACAAAATCTTTGACTTTGAAATTATTTGACATCATATTCTATATCAAACAACCTTTCACAATACTTTAAATAGTACCATCTCAGGAATTTTCTAACATTCAAAATAATATAAAACAAAAGTATTTGTGCAATCAGGTGAAAAGAAGGAAAACATAAAAGCAGTTAGCTCACATTACACTTGACTACAACCGTCTCAGAGGGTGATCAGAGTGCGAATCTATAGGAATTTTTACAAATTCATTTATGATTTTATGTATATAGTTGTTTTGCCTTTACATATGTTTGCACATCTGATGTCATTGGAGACCAGAAGAGAGTTTCATCCTCTGGAAATGGAGTCATAGACAGTTGTGAGCTGCCATGTCGCTTCTGAGAACTGAAGTCCAGTCCTTTGGAAAAGCAGTCAGTGCTCTTAGCCACTGAACCATCTCCCCAGCTTCATTTTATTTTTTAAAAGTATAATATTAATTCAGGAGCATTGCCCTGGTTAAATACCAGATGTGAAAAAAACTTGGGTCATTTCAAATATTTCAGAACTTTGTTTGCATCTATGGGCTGTTGGAAGGATTTCAACATACACCAAAATCAGATATCCATTATTTTTACTGTAAATGATAGGGCAGTGAAAAACTCTCAAGAGACAGCCTGACTCACTCTGTATCTTTGATCTTTAGGTTCTGCTAAACAATTCTGTTTTCTAGAACACGACTGACTCTGGCTCATACTCGTTAACCAATGCAGTTGTTTAGTTATTCAGTTGCTTAACTGAAGAAAGCACATAAATATGACAAGATTCTGTTTTAATTCATGTGAAGTTTGAGACTTACTATGTTCAATAATTTAAAAGTAAGTATAGTATTACTAAATAAGAAAATGTCTACACATAGAGATATAGACCTAGTGTGAAGATATAGAACATTGCCTATTCACTTTGGAATGTAAGACAGACGATGATGGGCCATCGACGCAAGGAAACTCCAAAATGATATTACTTCCAAATAGAATTTATGAAGGATTCTATCACTTAAACAGGTGAGGAGACATAGAAATACAAATTTATTTTTCTTAGTTTTGAGAATATATTATAATTACATCATTATCATCATTATTCCTTCTCCTTTCCTCTTACCAAAGCTTCCCATAGAACCCTCTTTCAAACTGATGGCCTCTTTTGTCATTAAATCTTGTGTGTGTGTGTGTGTGTGTGTGTGTGTGTGTGTGTGTGTAGAGGGTACACAAGTGGATACGTGGGCACAATGAACACTTGCATGTGTGTGTATGAAACTCATCTTTTATATATGTATGTAGTCACTGATATATGAATATATGGAACACAGGATGCAATAGGAGTAGAGGCACTTCAAGCAAACCAATTGGGAAAACAATAATTTTAAAAATCTCTCCAATCACTGGACTTTGGCATGCCACACATATGTAGCAAATACATATCTTTATCTTCATGAGGGTCCTCCAACAATGGGAGTGGAGGTTGTCACTGATGCTGTTTGTGTCTGTGGATGCATTTCATGTCACTGGGCCACCTTTTCTGCCCTCAGTGGGAAAGTATGTGCCTAGGCTTGTGACTTAGCTTGCCAGGGCAGGTAGGTACCAGCAGAACCTCCCCCTTCTCAGAGGAGTGAAGGAAGGACTGAATGAGGGAGGGACTGAGAAGAGAGGGGGCTACCATCCGGATGTTATGTGAATAAATAAACAAATTAATGGAAAATATCCATCAATAATTAGTTATTACTCATTTTTCTAAACAAACAAAAACAAACAGAAAACAAACAAAGAACCCAAAGAATAGATTTTAGAAGTCAAGAAAAGATACAATTCACTGACCACACAAAGTTCAAGAAGACGGAAGACCAAAGTGTGAATACTTCAGTACTTCTTAGAAGGAGGATCAAGCTTCTGGGCTGATATCCTCTTATCAGTGAGTGCATATCATGTGTGTTCTTTTGTGTGTGGGTTATACCTCACTTAGGATGATGTTTACCAGTTCCAACAATTTGCCTAAGAACTTCATAAATTCATTGATTTTAATGGCTGAGTGGTATTCCATTGACTAAATATACCACATTTCCTGTATCCATTCCTCTGTTTAGAGTCATTTGGGTTCCTTCCAGCTTCTGGCTATTATAAATATGGCTGCTATGAATATTGTAGAACACGTGTCCTTATTACATGTTGGAGCATCTTCTGGGTATATGCCCAGGAGTAGTATAGTTGGGTCTTCAGGTAGCACTATATCTAACGTTCGGAGGAACTGCCAAACTGATTTCCAGAGTGGTTGTACCAGTTTGCAATCTCACCAGCAGTGGAGGAGTGTTCCTCCTTCTATATATCCTCACCTGCACCTGCTGTCTCCTGAGTTTTTGATTTTAGTCATTCTGACTGGTGTGAGGTAAAATCTCAGGGTTGTTTTGATTTGCATTTCTCTGTACAATTCACATATCAAATGATGCCCAAGAAGAAGGAAGAACAAAGTATGGATACTCTGGTCCTTCTTAGAAGGAGGAACAAAATATCTACTGAAGGAGATACAGAGACAAAGTGTGGAGCAGAGTCTGAGGGAAAGACCATCCAGAGACTACCCTACCTAGTGATCCATCCCATATACAGTTACAAAACTCAAACACTATTATCAATGCTCACGAGGACTTGCTGACCAGAGCTGGATATAATTGTCATCTGGGAGGCTCTGCTAGTGCATGACAATTACAGAGGGGGGCACTCTCAGCCAGCCATTGAACTGAGCACAGGGTCCCCAATGGGGGAGCTAGAGAAAGGACCCACGGAGCTGTAGGGGTTTGCAGCCCCATAGGAGTAACAACAATATGAACCAACCAGCACCCCAAGAGGTCCCAGGGACTAAACCACCAACTAAAGAGTACACAAGGAGGGACCCATGGCTCCAACTGCATATGTAGCAGAGGATGGCCTTGTTCGACATCAGTGAGAGGAGAGGCCCTTGGTCCTGTGAAGGCTTAATGCCCCAGTGTAGGAGAATGCCAGGTTAGGAAATTGGGAGGGTGGGGTTGTTTAGGAGGAGGATAGGGGATAGGATTGGGGGGGGGTTGGAGAAGGAACAAGGAAAGGGGATAACATTTGAAATATAAATAAAGAAAATGTCTAATGAAAAACAAAGAAACAAAAAGATTTTAGGAGTGAAAATTAGACAATTGCCTTTTAATCCCCTCAAGCACAAGATAGATACCCAGCAGAC
Source organism: Apodemus agrarius (assembly GCA_964023405.1). Taxonomy (NCBI): domain Eukaryota; kingdom Metazoa; phylum Chordata; class Mammalia; order Rodentia; family Muridae; genus Apodemus; species Apodemus agrarius. The sequence continues at coordinate 52,736,354 of OZ030024.1, forward strand.
TCCTAGGCCAGTTGTAATAGAATTTCTAACATCAATAAATACGTGCAATGTTGTTTTGTTCTTATTAACATTAACAAAATTAGCATTAACAAAATAACACAACTATTCACAAAGACATAAATACTTTTAAAATGTTTATCATACTTGCTACTTAAGGAGCCCATATAGTAGATATTTGAATACAGTTACCTATCAACTATGATCAAGCCATCCAACCATGTAGGATCTGTTTAACTGTCAATTTATAATCTTTTCTTCATACACATATAGAGTCACTCGATTATGCATATGTCTATGTGTGTCTTTGTGTACCCACATGCCTGAAAAACAGCATTATGATTTGATAACAGAATAATACTCAGGATCAAGCCTTCTTCTTATATGTTTTAGAAAAACAAAATGCCCTCGGAATAATGTAAAATTTCTGCATCATGCTGCCTTCTGTTCAGGAACCATAAGAAATATCATGTTCTGAAATACTTAAGAGTCACTAAGAATTAAAGGCACATGCTCGATTGGCTCTCAACTACCATTTTGGGAACTTATAAAAGAAGATGAGACTGTCTCCCACTTTAAAGCAGTGACTCTCAACTTTCCTGATGCTGCTGCCCTTCGTACAGTTCTCACGCAGTAGTGACCTCCAACCATAAAATTATTTTTGGTGATACACTGTAACTGTAATGTTGATACTGTTATGAATTGTAATGTAAATGTCAGGTTTTTTCACAATGATCCTTGAGGGGGTCACAACCCACAGGTTAAGAACCATTGCTCCGAAGGCTACAGTGGCCTTCTTCCAAGAAGGTTCATATAATAAAAGAAAAAATAAACATGGCGAGCAGCCCTGACGTCACAACTGACCCTATTTGACAAAGAGCCTCCCATCACCCGTGCCAGAGCAGTGTCAAGTTCATCAAAGAGCGATGCTATTGACTCTGCTCATTCTATCTCATTCTATCATGATCTCCTCATTTTCTTTCCTCAGCCAAGGACTGTTGAAAAATGAGTCCTTACCTCTTGGAGGAGATGTGATGGAATCTTCCAGGCTAGGGTCCGCCTCTCCATCCTTGCCACTGCCGCCACCAGCACCTTCTTCACTGTGACCTTCTCTCTCGATCAGCTTGTCTACTTTAGCGATGATGCAGTTCAGGCTCTTCCCCACGTTGGCCCACACCCTATCCTGAACACAGTACGAAAGTCAATAAGATAGGACTAAAACATCATTAACCATCTTAGAGGAGCAGCCAAAGTGACAAGCGTCGGGTGAACAGCTACAATATCTTCACTATTTGGGTCAGATATTACAGATTCCCCCAAATTCATCTTTCTCCTGCTAAAGTCAAAATTAAGTTTCATCAATTCTTCAGTTAATATAACATGTTTGAAATAATAAAATGGTATACAATTTTAACCAATAATGGAGCATATATTATGACAGTTTGCTAGGGATATGTCTTCTTTATCCACATAATAAAAAAGCAAAGATATAATAATATCTTAAAGAATGGTTACCACGTACATCAGGAATTCTTTTTCCTGTTGTTCTTGTGTCAACATTTGTACAACAGACAAACCTTGCAGACTTGAGGATATATCAATGACCAATACTCTCATTCTTGCATAACTACCACCAACATCTAATTCTAGAATGTGTTCATCTGCCTAAACTAAAAGTCTGCCTCTCTTGTTAACAAACTTCCCTTCCCCCACTCTCAACACAGTTCTGACAACTGGATCCTTAGATCTTCTGCTCGCCGTGCACTGTTTGGTGTGATGCAGCTACATAACTCATGTCATCTCAGAGATTGATTTCCTACAAACCATCTCACGTCACGAAGGGAACTCTGCTTCTGGTGCCCCCAGTTCTGACAAGCTTGTATTACTTTTAGATTCATTGATTCATAAAAATTGCATTAATCTTTAAATAAATATTTTAAGAATAGTCACTTTGATAGAGGAGACCAGTTTCCCTTCTTATAATTCTTCCTACATAAGTCAGACACACAGCTCAGACACTGATGAGAGCAATGACTTCTGTCTCTATACAGATATGAATCAGAGGGATTTGAGGGATTTTCCATGAAGAGAGGACTCTTTCAAGGGCTACCTCCTCTATGACTGAGCTATTTCAGATAACCTGAATGGCTGTTTAGCATAAAGTGAATACAGAATACTAGCATACTATTGCTGGTTTACATATTTCCTTAAATTGTGCATTTTTCCATCTAAGTTAATTTTTTAGAAAACTGATTCGGAAGAGGCCGAATCTAAAAGGAATCGACTGCATCTGAATTTGGATTATTGGATTGTTCTCTTGTAAAAGTTGAAGGGTCTATCCTCGTGGGTATATACACATTTGTTCAGTATAGCTGAGAAAGTAACAGAATTTCCTATTAAAAAGGCACAAAGTAAAGAAAGGTAATTTTGAGGATTTATGAAGCACATAAATGGGAGACTGTGGGAAAAGCACCTCATTTCTGAGGACTCACCTATAACCTAAATTTGGGATGATAATTCTTGTTCCACCTTCTTTACTATGGGGCAGTCAGAGCAACTGATGCACTGTGTCGTGTGTGTGTGTGTGTGTGTGTGTGTGTGTGTGTGAAAGCATTGGGGGGGGAGTTATTAAAATTTAGCAGGATCACTGGCAGCCTTGATCGCTTTCCTTAGTGAGTCAATCTTGCTTCATGTCACCCTACAATCTTGCCTGGGAAGTGTGCTATTAATCACAAGTAATCATAACAATCTTTTCACAAGAGGCAGATCTTTCCTCCACGGCACTAAGAGGACTTCCTCTCTCAGGGAAATTAAAGCGCTAATCAAGTCTGTGGATTGCGATTGCATCATCCTCTGTATGCTGCCTGGGGAAATGAGGTGCAGGTGCCCTGCACTGGGGGTGGGCTCGCATGTATAAGAAATACCAGGCAAAAGAAGTAGGAAGCTGGAAAACCAGGCTTTGTTCAGTTTTGAATTCAGTGGGAAAACCTACCTACCACTCACAATGACTAACTCAATAACCTCTATTTCAAATATATTTTAACTGTTACATCAACTTTATCCATAAAATAATGAAATTAAAGAATGAATCAATACTCTAGTGGAACCTGGGAATAAACTCTATTACTAAGATGAAAAAAAAAAAAAAAAGAAGAGATTCTTCTCAAGTCTTCAGATTAGCTTCACATGGAAGACAAATTGTCAGTTCCCTTCCTGCCGCCCACGTAGAAAATATATGTTTTGTCCCTAGAGGATTCATGCTGCCTTCCTAATATAAATACCAGAGAAGATCTGATTCCTCTTAATTCTCTGAAAAGCCTGAACACAAAAATACTTAGAAAATGATTTGATATCCACATCTCTATATGGTTCTTCATTTGCATATCCTAAGATTACAAGATTCCACTGATAGAGAACATGACTTGAGTTGCAAGCAGAGGCACTGTTATTGGCCCAAGGAGCTTGTTCACTGAACAAGGCCCCTTAGGAATGCAGTAAATGTGATGAATAGAAGTCGCATACATAGTTATTCATGTTCAGAGGACATTTTCTGAGACTGAAATGAACTATCTCTTATGCAGGCCTCATATGTAATTAGTGGATAGTCTAACTTATTAGAACACACTCTGCAGCAGATCCTGAGCAGATATGTTCCATTCTTCATCTGTGGAAAAGAGGACCCATCTCACTGAAGTTGGGGAAACTCTGTGCCCTGCTCATTACTGCCTCTTCTTTATGGTCTCTGCAGATTAAACTTATTGATTTGTGGCCCCCTTTTTGCCAGACTGTAAATTCTTAGAGAGTTCTACCTTCACACTAGGTAGGTGTGAAGATAGAACTAGATAGGACATGGACTATCCCTCAAGAGATTGTTTTCGAATTAAGATAGGGGATGAAAAGGCAGAAGGAAACAAGATGGGGTGACTTTTGTCTATGTTCACCTAGCATCCATACACTTAACCTCAGTGTTAAAAGCTACCAGATACTGACTTAGTGTTCTGAGAGATAGAACTTTAAAATAAGAGAGGAATAGTAATATTCACCATTAATGTGGTAGAAATGAACTAGAACTTCATGTTTCTTGATTCCAAAGATTTGATTCCTCTAACGAGTTCCCAGATATTGATGGCAAACCGTAAGAGCAGAGTCAGGGAAGAGGCTCCCATGCAGGTTCAGAGAGACAAATGTCATTGACAGTGCTAATATTAGCCCTCAAGTATCTGAGGTTGGATATGAGACCAAGAGATGCCATACTAAAGCACATTTAACAGAAAGAGCAGACTAGTCACGCACAGTCTGATACAAAAGGTATCAGGAATGCAAAACTATACAAAGCACTTTCACAAACGTCCATCAGGCAACGTTAGCAAACTCAATGGCTTGGCTAACAGAGGAAGAAGACGGGACTCCGATCCATTTCATAAATGGAATGTACAGAAGAGCAAGGAGAACAGGGACAGAAGATGGTAATTCAATTAGGAAACAGCTCTAGGCAGTCATTTTTAAAGCAGGCTACTAAAGACTTCTTGGCAAGATTCTTAAAAGGCGTCCTTGGGTATCTGAGTTCTCTCTGAAGGGAGCCTGCTCATTTAGACATGAAAACACACATAGAAGACACTGACCAACAAACATACTTTCCTATTTTGATGGCTATTGTCATGCCAGTCTGTGAGTGAGGCTCATTCATATTATATTGCTGATGTTAGGTGGCCAATCCCTTCTATTCTCCACTGCGATCATACTGTACATTTCACTCTGTTGTCAGGTTGAAGCAAGGCTGGCTAGTGGTTCATGAGAAGATGCAGAGAAAGATAGAGATCTGTGAGAAGACACAGGAAGGGTAGCAATGTGGCACTAACCTGAAGGGCTCACCGCTCTCTATTCTCTTCAGGCCAGAGGTGCTAAATGAAACTCAAATTCTGTGCAGCTCTCCTGTGCCCAGAGAAGTTTTAAGACAAGGACTCCCTCTCAGAGAGACAGATTGGAAGCCCCTTCTCCAGAAGCAGTAGCAATTGCCCTGCTGTGAAGAAGCAATGGAAGGGCGCTGGGTTACAGTCTAGCCCTTATTAAATGGAGCCTGAGCTGCAGTTGAGGTCATTAAGCTTCATGGAGACTCCATGACTACCCTTCTCCTGAGAGGCAAAGTGGCTGTAAACTTTTTCAAGTCACTGAGGGTACAAAGCCAAGTGGAAAGCTATGGCAGCATGTATTTCATTCTAAGTTAGGTGCTGATCTAGGCCCTTATTTATTTGCGGGTTAGGATATAAGCTAACAAAGAGGTCAAAACCAGTGGCATAATTGAAAAAGCTTGATGCAACAGGGAGAACATCACAGCTGACAGAGTGAACCATGAGGGTAGAGAGCAGAGTGATGACTCAGCATGCCCCATGTTTATGAACCCTGCGGCATCAAGAAAGATCCTGGATCAATACAGAACTTTGAAAAGACAACTCAGTAATGCTTAGCTCATCAACTTTTATGAGGCCAAGTTTTGATGAGCATGAATGAAATAACTCAACCAGAACTGATGTGGATGTCCAAAATTGTGTGTGTGTGTGTGTGTGTGTGTGTGTGTGTGTGTGATACTTAATGTGCTATGGCCAATGATACTTAATCATTGGCCATAGCACATTACGAAGATCTTTGATTAGAGATACCCAGTGAACTAATAAGGTCAATTTTAGCCTCAACTCTTCTTTGCATTTTATTTTTAGACCAACCATGTTCCTTAACACTAAAAATCTTTGCTCCTTCTAAGGCTTGATAGATCTTCTCTATGAATGATAATTTAAACTGTTAATTAAAATGAGTTGCACATAAGATGTTCCACAGGGCAACCAGCACATACATGACCCAAGGTATATAGGGCTCAAACACTTATCAGTTTCTGTAAGACCACTAAAAACGAGGCTCATGGCAGCCATTGGAATGCCATCTCCCAGCTTTGTCGCCTCTTGACCTGCTTGCTTCAACTCAGCTGCTAGTGAAAACTCTTTAATTGCCCTGTCTCAGCAACCAAGCTGAATCTGTCATTTACTCCTGGTCTTTTCTCCAGATTTAGATTCTGTACACACTAATAGTCTCAGATAGTCATCTACCTTTTTTGGCGAGGAATGCATGCATTCTCTAATCATTCTTCTTGTTTGGGTCCTTGCCCAGACTTATTATCTGTCCCCCAGTCAGGTAGAAATTAAGCTTAGCCACAAGTACTTTGGCCACCTTCATTCATCAGCATGATTATTTACTCATTCTTGATTAAATAAAAGCTAAACACCAGAGCTGGTGCCCCAGTCTGGAGCCTCTTGTAGAGCCGAAAAGACAAAGATGATTTTCATTTCTCTCTAATCTTAAAAAAAAAAAAAAAAAAAAAAACCATACTCTAGCTAAGGCTACTATCCCTGTGATTCTCAAAACATACTGTTAAAATAGATCAACACATGCTCACCAGACACCTGTTGTGCGCTTGGTCAGTATTAAACAACAAAGATATGGAGGAACCTATCTTTCTATTGTGAAGCATGCTGTTTCATCTTCACTCGCATACTAATAATTTCATCTCCCACTCCCAAGATAGAGTTTCTCTGTGCAGCCCTGGCTAACCAGGGACTTGTTCTATAGACCAGGCTGACTGCAAATTAAGAGATCTGTGTTCCTCTGCCTCCTGAGTGCTAGAATTAAAGGCATGTACCTCCACCCTATGACTCAATAATTTTAGCTTTGAATGGAAAGTGCATATTTCTTACATACCTCTATATCCTCATACCACTGTCATCACCTGTTTTGACAGGTGATTTCATTTAAATTGAGATTATTCTAGCATAACCAGTCATCACCAGCCAACTCTGTGTGCACACCTCAGCATTTCCTTTCCTCAGCTCAGGAGCATCAATAATTTCTCCGTGGAAGAAAATCTCATTTTTTCTTATAAAATGTATTGATGTCTGAAGGCACCTGGGTGATGATATTAATACATTTATAAGGAGGACATGTGCAAATCAATACAGTCATCAAAATATGTGATACTAGGCTAATAAATGGAAGATTTGGGATAGTATTCCCAAAGATATGGTTGCATTTAATGTAAACTACAAATGAAAAATCACCATTACTAAATAGAATAGAATAAAATAGCTCAGGTGGAGTTGAAGGATGACAATTGCCTGATTTGGCCAATCCATCCAATCAGCTTTTCCCACATTAACATATAAAAATACCTTTAAAAGGTATGTGTCAAACTGCATGTTAAGGTCCATAAAGCAGGGACTGGAGTCGAAGGCATTAAGCATAGGTGGAGGAAATGTAGGTAAGAGCAGGATTTCATAAATATGCATGCACATAAAGATCTCATTTGGGGTTTCTTTTCCTTAATAGAACATTTGTGCATTTTAATGGGCAGCCATGAACTTTGCTTAATCGCCTTTTGTAGACCTGAATAGTGGATGAGTATTCCAAGCACATATCTCCTGGGTGAAATGAAGTGGAGAAGTTCAGGAATACGTCCCATCATCCATCAAGGAAACAGAAGAGAAACCCTGTTCTGTTGCCATATAGGGACCAACTGGCTGGTCTCCTCTTTTGTGCTCTTTCTGATGTTGATAGTGACTGCTCCTCGGGAGGACCTCATTTTAATCACAAAATAAGACTGTTGCATAGTGTGGCTGAGGGAAGGAAAGCAAAAAGGTGGGAGAAGGGAAAGAACTTCTTTGAATGAATTATTTATTTAAAATGACTGAGCCGGGCGTGGTGGCGCACGCCTGTAATCCCAGCACTTGGGAGGCAGAGGCAAGCGGATTTCTGAGTTCGAGGCCAGCCTGGTCTACAGAGTGAGTTCCAGGACAGCCAGGACTACACAGAGAAACCCTGTCTCGGAAAAAAAAAAAAAACCAAAAAAAAAAAAAAATAATAATAAAATGACTGAATTTTCAAAACAGAGACGGGACTTTATAATCTGAGGAATACCAAGCAAAACTGAAGCTGCTACCACCACATTTCTAGGACGTTGACATTGTCATAGACCTTGGTTCAGACATCCCTGATGCAGCACTGTTAGAGTTTTCCTTCTCTCTGCTGAGAGATGCAGAGCCACCACAGTGCCACAGAGTGGGGCATGTGGTCGGCTAGAGGAATAGTTGGAAGATGACTAGAACGGTCATTTTGGTGTTGGAGCATCAATAAATAAGAAGCAAGGCAGTCCAGGCTTCGGTAGCTGTCCCTTGCCATACACATACAGGAGGCGCTAAGCAGTCTCAGCACTTTAGGAAGAGAAAGCACATGAGGGGGGGATGGAAAAGTGAAACGAGGGACAGGGAAAAAACGGAAAGTGAAGAAATGGGACTCGGTGGATTTGATCAAAATGCATTAACATGACTGCATAAAATTATAAACAATAACCGCAGCCTTCGCAAAATTTTATCCTGACAAAGAATAATATGGTCCACAAATATGAATAGAAGCTGTGGAATCTTGAATCAAATGAGTGGAGGAGTTACCTGGGGACATCTCAAACTTGGAGAAGAAAAATTGTAAGAGAATTAATGAGTTCTAATATTAAAAAATATAGTATATAAGTAGATAATTATAAGAAATTAAAATCTTATATTTTTCAAAATAAGATAAACGTGGCAATTTGAAGGCTAATTTTTAAGGAAATTAATTCACTATATAACTGTGTACTGATCACCATTGGCTCACAAGCTGATAAAACAATAGTGAACAAGAAATTGAATAAACGTCCTTTAGAAGTTTATTAGGTGCACAAAAAAACATTAAAAAAGGAAATAGAAACAACTTCCTATAGTTCAGAATTTCATAGGCTGTGTGTAGATTGCATCCCAGAGTAATTAGTAAACAATATCATTTAGATTTGAAAATATATGTAATTAAATACATGTGCACAGGTATATGTTAAAAAACATTAGGAGTGAATGGTCATATTTTAGCATGTAGATTTCTGAGCTATAGGGCGCTGCTGATGAAAACAATCATATGTTAGTTAGTGTCAGGCTGACTATAAGGATTAGTTACCTCTAAGAAATAAAGAGGGTTTAATACCTTTTCATGGGAATGGCTTTATATAACATAACTCTAGCTGGCCAGAAAACAAAGAAATATGTTTTGAATATCAATTTGTATAGGCACCACCGTGTTTGCATTGACTCTGAACTTCCTGTCACTACAGAGGAGGTAAAGGATGGCCAGAGAAGCCTGAAAGAGGCATCCAGAATGCAGACCACTGCTGCCTGCTTATGGGGTTATCTGGCTGAGTGTGGATTGGCCTGAACATTGTTTTGTGAGCGTCTGTGTCCACTTCCACTACTTAGGGTAATATAAACATATCTCTCAGCACTCCCACGAATGCAAACATTTGTGTTTGCTCCAGACATCCTTAGACAAAGATCACAGTATAGCATTTGTAAGAACTCTTTCAGGAAGCCATCTATAGAAATCTGATTCTAAAGCAGAATATTTGGCATCATTGAGATGCAGAGAAGCCTTCTTTAATTTTCAGATTATATTTGGACCTGAATAATGGAACTTTCGATATGACTATTACTATGGATTTGACTTTATAGGTTCTAAACATGACACTCATATTCTTGTTTGAACATAAATACATGTATCATGAAACAGAAAAGAAAATGTATGCTAGCTTAGGAAAGATTACATTTTAATTATGAAATCAGGTTTATGACTAATTTTAAACCTTGTCTTTCCTTGCTATATTTGAACAACATTTATACATACAGATGCAGTACCTTGTAATGTGTCAATGTACATGCATTCCTTAATATTTAAGTCAAGTAAATACACATTCTCTCAAACCTTGATCTTTTGCTATGGTCAAAACTTTCAAATGTGTAGCTTTTGGAAATGTGCAGTGTGCATCCATGTTTCCTACAGCAATTCTTCTCTTGAGGGCATCTTGCAACTTCTTGTTCCCAGAATAAACATTAATTCATGGGTGCCACATGAAGCAGACATCAGTTCAGTAATTTGAATGCTGAAATGTAATTCAATCTGCAATGATAGTTTAGGATATTTGCAATAATAGGAACAGTTTTACTAGTTGTGTGCCTCACTATAATGGATCAGGATTTAAAGGATGATACGATCAAGTAAACTATTTATTTGACTAGGAATAGCCAGATTTAGCTTCAAACCCACCAGTGCAGTAATGCTGGAATTAAACCACAGTGGTGTAGAGAATGGTGTAATTACTGAAGCCACAAAATCTGGGACAGCCTAATAGTTTGGTTAGATGATGCGCTTTCGTATTCTGGACAAACTAATCTTGGGATCCCAGCTGCTAGAAGCATCTGTTCTAGCGGGGTACAGAGATAATGCAATATGTCATCTTCCCTGGCGGAAAGATGAAGGATGCTGTGCTAGTCAATTTCCTGGCACATATTGCCATGAAATATTCCCTAAATATTCCATTGGGGTTTCATTGTTTGCTAACTCTTTAGGAAAACAAACCTGTAGAGCATTCAATCGTTTAATAACTAAAATTTAGCAAATAACAGGCATTTTCTTACATGGCTCATTTCAGTTTCAACCTCTGTTCTATCTTGCTTGATAATTATCAGCCACGTGCCTGTCATCAGTTTCTCTCAAGGAAGCTAGTTGAAACCAGAATAGAGAGACAGACAGACACACACACACACACACACACACACACACACACACACACAAATGTAGGGTCAACAGAAGTTCTTTTCCATGATTACAAAGAAAAGGTTGTTAGATGCATTAAAGTGGACACAAGAATAATTTGCCAAGATGAATTCACTTCTCAGCTGTTTGTTAGGCTTCAAGCTATGTTATTGTTACAGTAAACTTCAGGAGCTAAGTGAAGCCAGCGGAGTTTTTACCAAATGGACCCGTGCAATCTTACCTTCAAATTGAAGCCTACTTAAGTCATCAGAGAACATTTTCGTAGGTCACTGAAACCTGATTGCATTCACTTGAAACAGTTGCTTTCTGGTGTTGACTCTATTAGTAATCAATCCTGGTACTTTAATAACAACTAAATAAGAAAAGTAATAACACTAACTTATGTCCCAAATAATACACTAGCACCTCTAAAGACATTTGTATTATCTACATTGTCTCCAGGTTTACTATATCAGTCAGAGGTGAAGAACATTTTGAATATGATATGACATGCCTACTATGACTGCTGAGTGATTTTTCTTTTTATGGAGATTACGGAGATTTTTGTTGAACACTGATGGCTGGAGAAAACCGGTGAGAATGCTATATAATCATCAACAATGATTAGCAAAGATAAAATATTTGGTGGAGGGAATTAGAATTGCCTTTACTGAGTGTGAGTTTTCATCAATTTAAAGACCTGAAACAAGCAAAATTAATAATAATAATAATAATAATAATAATAATAATAATAATAATGGCAAGTATCTGTGCTTTGTGTCGTAGTCACTACCTTTCTCCACAATGGTCACACACTTGGTTCCCTTTCTTGAATGGTTAACCTCTGTTCTCACGTCTGTCTCCAGAGTGGCGTCTGAAACCTCACTCTGACATGAAACTCTTGCCCCTTTCTGTGTGGACCTCTCAGGCTGCCTCATACAATAGCCACTGGTCTTTCTAGGTTTCTGAATGCACCGTAGGCTCTAAGTGGGCCCAGGGTGTCCTGAGGGCCTCCCATGTGCGGGTGTAATGACTCCGGGAAGAATATCCATTCTGAATGAAGGAAAGGGCCCTTTGTAAACCTCCCCACCCAGTGACTTGGATCTCTCTTCTTTCTGCATCATAGGAAATCTGACTTCAAACTGGGTTGGAAGAAATCCTATTGCCAGAGAAAGTATCCCAACCTTTGATTCAACATTTTTAGTTGTTAACTCTGAGCTATCACTTAGGACCTATTTGGTCATTCTTCTCATATGTTAATATATGTTAATAATATAATTATATATGTATATAATCATACATATTAGCATATAATATGTTAATAATATATTATACATATATTACATATGTATATGTACATATATATTACATATATACATATATACATATATTACTTCTACAGGTCTCTAGGGATAGATTTGGATGTCATAATAAGACTATAAGTCACGAATTCTGACCAAGAACCACATATCAATAACACTGCCACTAAATCTGACTAGGCCTGTCCAGGCATCACCAGAAAATGATAAACCACCTCCTGTATATACGTCCTAAGAGCTAAGCAGAACAGGTACAGATTTCATTTTACAGCTGAGAAAATTGAACTTGAGCGAGGTTAAGAGGCACACGCCTCTTGGAGCTCTGAATAAATTGAAGAAGGTGAGGTTAAATTGAAGAAGTATCCCACTTGCTCTTTTGAAACGCTGCCATGTGGGAAAAGCAATCTTCATCAGCATCCACAACACTTACTCAGTGCTTACCTCGAGAGGCTGGAGGTATGCTTCCTGTGGTAGAAATTGTACCAAAAGAAAGATCAGCTGCTATCTCAGAGGCCCTCAAACACGGCTTTAGAGATCTGGCCTTTCAAATACCCTACCCTAAACACTCTAAAATTCCAGGAAAGAAAGGAAAAAAATGGTTAAGTAAAAACTAAACATCTAGTGCAGCCAGACCACTTATTTTCTTAAGCCTGTGGTGCAATGAAGGGATCCGAGTGTGCACTTGGGGGATGTGTGTGGCAGGACTCATTACAGCACACTGTTCTTCCTGCCTCTGTCCTTGCTGGTTCTCCTGTCCAACTCTGTGTCAGTCCCTCTCACACTGCTTGTTTCTTCTGTTAATTCACCATCGTCAGTAATTATCCCGATACATATACAGGACATATGTCAAAACCCCTGTAAGCAATATCTATTTCATCACAGAACCACAAGCAAGTGGGATTTAAGAAACTACACCCACTCTCAATTAAACATGAGTATGTGGCTTTAAAGTATCACATATGTAAATCATTACCTAGCAACAATGGAAATACTTATATCTACTAAGGCTGAAAAGATTTGCTGATTCTCTCTCTCTTCTCTCTCTCTCTCTCTCTCTCTCTCTCTCTCTCTCTCTCTCTTTAGGTTGGTATTTTCTTTTTATTTAAATTTATTTATTTTTTACACTCCATATTTTATTTCACCTCCTGCCCAGTCCACCCTCCAAATGTTTCACATTCCATACCTTCTCCCCACCCACATGGATAACCCCACCCCCACCCCACCTGACCTCTAAATTCCCTGGTGCCTCCAGTCTCTTGAGGGTTAGGTGCATCATCTCTGAATGAACACAGACCTGGCAATCCTCTACTGTATATGTTTTGGGGACCTCATATCAGTTGGTGTGTGCTGCCTATTTGGTGGTCCAGTGTTTGAGAGATCCCAGGGGTCCAGATTAATTAAGACTGCTGGTCCTCCTACAGCGTCTCCCTCCTCCTCAGCTTCTTCAGCCTTCCCTAATTCAACATCAGGGGTCAGCCGCTTAATGTTACTTATCTTTTTTAATGATTAAGTTACTTATTTACTTTACACCTCACAGCTTTCCCTCCGTCCTCTCCTCCCAGTCCCTAAGTCTTACTTTGGGACTTTCTTTCTATCTGTCCTTTCTCCCCTTATACATAGAAAATGGTTGGCCTCCCAGGAGTAAGGACACCACAGGAAAAAGCTACAGAATATACTAACCTCGCCCCAGAGGAGCTCACTGAGACTGAAATGCCAACCACAGAACATGCATGGGACAGACCTAGGCCATCTGCACAGCTGTAATAGTTGTAAAGCTGGGTCTTCATGAGGGACTCCTAAAGTAGGAGCAGGGGCTGTCTCTGACTACATTGCCAGCCTTTGGATCTCTTTTCCCTGACTGGGCTGCCTTGTCTAGCCTCAATAGAAGCTCTGCCTAGTTTCACAGCAACGTGATATGCTGAGATTGGCTTGTGCCCATGACTTTTCAGTCTTTGTACGCAAAAGTTTTAAAAATTTTAGCATAGAAATGAGTAAGGAAATGTATTATAGGATTTTGTAATTTTGGTAACATAATTCAATGACTTATTCATGGCTACGCACATGATATATTTGATAATAAATACATATTGATAACAAATAATTTTGATCAGGAATACAGTTTTCACGTTCAGCTTGATCCTAAGAGAAAGCTTGATCTATCTATCCACAATTATGTTGTGATTTCTATGTCGTGATAATTATGTTGAGATCTTTCTAGGATGTGAAAATATTCTGAATATGTTTTTGTGCAACAAAGTTTTTTTTGTGTGTGTGATCTTTGATTATGCTTTAAATATGAGACAGACACAGGATGATCAGGTTTTCTTTTGGGCATGTTTAGGGTATATGTATGTATGTATGTGTATATATATATATGTATATGGATATGCATATATAAAACTGCTTTCCGTATAGATAATAAGTGGAGCTTTATTACAGTCCTTGTATTTCTTCACACTAAACCATGAGAGTAAATGGTGTGAGGACACTTACCCACTCTTCCTCATCATAGTCAGAATGATGTGGTATGGAGTCTTGTCTTCTAAGCTGTGGGGTATCATGTGGGGTACTTTTCTCCTCTGTGCTGACCTTAGGAGAGGGTGGCTTCTTAAGCATGCCTCCTGGCCTGGCAGTGTAGAGAGCCAGAAGAGCACTCCTGACCAGCTGATCCTTGAAGGCGTGAACAAAAAGCTCAGTCTGCAAAGAAATGGACAAGGCTTAGAAACCCACAGTAGGCATCTCTGTATAAAGCTGTAAAAAAAGGTCAATTGCAAATTTGTTGGCACTTAAGAGGTGTATGTGGTAGAAAGGCCCAGGCGCCAAGGAGGGAGAGTAATTCACACAGATCAATGGGAAATAGTTTGGCTTTGGGTTGCTGCCAAAGATTGGAGTCCTCCTGTTTTAAAGTAAATGCTGAGGTTTTAAATGTACTATAAACACCATCTGTCTCCTCGGCCTCCTCTCTTTGCGCTCCACAATCTTCGTAGATATATTTCACTGGGGATAATCATTTCAACAACTACCTACTGTATCTTCTCAAGTAAGCCCAAACATATCTCAGAAGAAAACCTGATTATGTTATAAAACAGAAGCAATGAATACAGAAAAAAATAAAATACTTCATTGCAAAAAATATGTATATTCAGAATATTTTCACATCATGGAAAGATCTCAAAAGAAAAGACAAAAGAGCAGTCTTCCCTATGAAAATATTTGCTTTTTACAATTTATTATCATCCTCGAACTGTCTCCTTTACCACGTTATGCCCATAATGTAGTGTTAATGAAGTTAAGGTGAAATTTGGTGTGGAATGTTTTACAAGCTAGTGGTAAATACCCAGTAAGTACTAGAATATCGGCAGCTTCCCATCAGTAAAGCACTTTCCAGCTGTACTTTGTAATTTTCTGATGAGATGTTTAATAGCTTCATGCTATAATAGATAGATGCAGTAATTGATTTTCTTTAATATGTAAACATAGCATGTTTGTGGCCTAACACCATGTTCAAACAGTATAGAGACAAGACAGCATTGACTACCATGGTTCATAGCTTGTAGTCAGTTAGGAAAAGATCCTTAACCTAATTGGTTTTTGTTATTGTTATTGTTATTGTTGTTGTTGTTTGAGGGTAATTGATATCATTCTTTAACTTCTGATAATGCTAACTTAATCACTGCTACATTTCAAAGTAACTGTTTCTTGGTCCACTTACTATCAAAATCCAATTGCCAGTGCCATGGGTAACTTAAAATTAGTAAACTCTCTCTGTATCTTCTTATAACTGCCAGTAATTAAAGAAAATCAGGCAATCCCTATGTAAACAAGTACCAAAAATTATTTATTATACTTCTATATTTCCTTCCAATTGATTGTAGCATTTCTAGAGCTGGGACAGAGCTTGTGGTTGACCATTAAGAAATCGTGGCGAGGGATGATTGGGGAATAGTTGGGGGGGAGAGGAATTATGGGACGGATGGTAGGGGGGAACTGGGAAAGGGGAAAGCCTTTGGAATGTAAACAAAGAATATAGAAAATAAAAATTTTAAAAAAAGCTATATTGGCTGCTTTTCTATTGTTATGGCGTGGCATTATAACCTAGGCAACTTACAAAAAAAGAGAATTTGTTTGGGGTGAAGCATTTCACGTGAGTCCATGGCCCTCAGGGTGGAAAGCATGGTGGGGGAGGCAGGGTGGTGCTAGAGCAGCAGCTGAGAGCTCACTTCTCAATCCACCACCAAGAGGCACAAAGAAAAGCTGGGACAGACGTGGGTTTTGGAAAGTCAAAACCTTCCTCCTGTGACACACCCATCAACAAGGCCAGATCTCTGCTTACTACATACTAAACAGTTCCACTGACTGGGAACTAAGTTTTACATGTATGAAATTGTGCAGGAAATTCTCAAATCACTATGAAAGAAAGAAAAGGAAGAGGAAGGGAAAGGGAGGGACAGAGAAGGGGAGGGAGGAAGGGAGAAAAGGAGGGAGGAGAGGAAGGCTATGGTCTTTGTTAACTCACTTCTGATTCTTGGCCCAAATAAAGCAGATTCTCAGCTGTCTCCCAAACTCGGTGGTCTTTCCTCATCCCTTCCCAAGCACCACTTACAAGCAGTCTAGACATCTGTGCTCCTTCCCTCATTCTGAGTCCCCACACATTTTGAAGATGTACATGTCTCAGAACTAAATTTTTCTGCTACAAACTACCCATGGAATTATTACTGCCGCAAAAGTTTATTGACTTTTGTCGACATTCAACAGATATATTAGTCACCTTGAAAGAAAACAATAAATGTGAAAAACGACATAAAACATTAACAATAGGAAAATACTTTAAAATAAATTATGAAACGTCAGCTGGCTTATATTAGAAAAGCACATGCAATAAGTATTAGAATGACTATGGAAGATGCATAATAAATAATAATGAAAAAAATCAGATACACGGTGCTCTATCTGGTCAGCGGGGATAAAAGAAAACAGATAAACATGCTGTTCACATCATTTCCAATAACCTGGAAATACCAATCAATGCCACTTTAATTATTAAAAATGTGAATTTACTCCCATTATGGTTAGCCAAACTTCTTACTTCTTGCTAATTACTTTCTTTCCTATACACGCTTAGCTGGGCTTCTCTGCATCCCTGCTACTACAGCTGTGATTCCTGCGACACTTGCATGACTGCCCTGTAGAGGTGTGCCTATTCGTACCAACTAGAACCTTCTACAGTACTTTTGATCACTTTTTCCCAAACATGGACACACAGACTCTCTTGGAAGATAATGCAATAGTGTCTTGAAGTCTATCTTTCTCCAACCAGGATTGTCCTATGACAGCTAAATAAAATCTTACACACCCATAAGAGGTGAGCCTCAACTGTCTTTGTTTATGGAAAAACTCTTCTGGATCATTGGAAGCCCTCGGGCCCTTTTGAAACCTGCACACAGTCACATTTGATATTTTTTTAAAAAAAAAAATTAAATATTTCGTTTGCAAGATTCATGTGGCTTGTGGAAAATATCTTATTTTTCTTGATAATCACTAACTAAATAAGATGAGTAGAAGTTAGATAATTTATGATCAAAATAGTAGTTTCAGGATTAGGTCATTTGGTACAAATCATTGACAGTTTGCTATTCCTGTAGCTAGACGGTAATAGTGTAAGACTAGAGATAGTATAAGACTAGAGAAGTTAAATTCATGAGACTGTTTTGATCTTGTTATTGAGTTATTGATTTACATTAAATGCAACATAAAAAAACAGAAACAATAAAGCTGACTAAATGTTATAAATGGGGTAGGCCAAACAATTTATTCAAAATGTTGGCTTAGCAATATATGATAAAAGAATAAACTCTGGACCTAAGGGTATTCTACTTCATATGTTCTCAGAACTTTTAAAATATAAAGAAAAGGAGTGAAATATTTTACCCTTATAGCATTTTTGAAGTTCATATTTCCATGTTATCAATCTTCAAGGCAAACAAAGGACTATCTTAAAGTATAAAAGCACTAAAATTTAGTTCTCTTGGGAACGCCTGAAGAAAATGTCCCAGGTCTCTGAATATTAATGACTGAAGGGTGGCTAAGATCTGTTCATTTAAGACTACATTTTCCACTAGAGGACATAACAAATTCAGCAAACTCTGTTCTTTTCAGAATTTCATTCTCGTTAAAAATAAGGTCAAGGCAATGCCAACCAGATTCCATCTGTAATATAGAAGTAACTGGTCTCATAAGTAGATGACAGCTATTTTAATAACCATGTATACAGCAAGAAAACCATTTATTTTTATATTTGATATGTCTTATTTATTGGAGGGTGAAAATTCATTTTTATTTCAATGTTCACATATCTATTTTTTTTTTCAAAATTTCTTCAGGAAAATCATACTGAGCAGCCAGGAGATCCCTGATACCCTGGGCGTTCATGGGAGCATCCTGGGGGTCACTGATACCCAGGGCGTTCATGCATCATGTACTTAGCTCTGAAAAACCATTTAACCATTTTCTCAGCTTATACAAAATCACACTTCTGACCTGAGAATGTTGTAGTTTATTATAAACTTCAAAGTATTCTCTTCTACTTACATTCCTTTTTTTTTTTTGACTGAATTTTTGTAAGTTTTCCTTTTGTGCCATGAACCTTAAATTACTCTTTCCAAAGCCTTCTTTTTCCTCATGGTGATATAACGTTCCCACATAGCCTCAGCTATCATCCTTATGCATGAGTTTCTGAGACCCATATCCAGGCACATCTTAATCATTATCAGCAACTTGAGGTCCTTATGCTTTAAGAGCTACAATAGGGACTGGAAGTAGGATTTTGCATCTGTTCTGTTTCCTTGCAGTTGTGTTCTAAGATATTCTGCCAGATGATGTCATTGTTTTTCAGCAACCCAGAATGCAAATTCCTAGAGCATTTTTTTTCCTGGCCTCTTTATGTTGGATTTCTCCTCAGTGTTTTCTACCGAAATTGTCCCAATAATATAAGAATCAGACCCTTCCTTTACATCCACAGTAAATCTTCCTTTGGCAGTCCAGTAGACACTCCCCAACAGAACCTTTTCAAATGTCCTTCCTCCCCTTCTCTCTTTTCCAAGATGTTAGTTAAAAGCCACATATATTGAAATGTAATCTCCTGAGTCTTAGCACTAAATAATAGAACATATTTTAAATGTTTAACAAGGTTGATTGGATGCATGACTTACATAGTGATGCCCAATACTGACCGGTAATGCAAATATACATTATGATTCTGTCTATTGATACAGGGATGACCTGCACAAAGCAGATTTCCTTAACTTGGCTTTCTTTGTGCCAGAAGAATGAATTTACTATCTTCTAAATTTTCTTTCTCTGAGTGAGGGTTTGGGTGAGGGTGCAGGTATGGGTCGGCCCATACCATAGCACTTGTGAAGACATCAGAATATGACCAGAGTCTTGGTCTCTTCCACTGGGTCTTTCTTTAGTTGTTTGTACTATGTTCACCGGAGTACCTGGGCTGTGAACTTCATGAGATTCTCCAGCCCACTTTCCATCTCATTATGGGAGTTCTTGAAATACTTTTCTATGCTGCTGTACCCTGCATTCCATGAGTTTCTGGAAATACATGCCTATGTCTTCACACTTGCACAACAAGCCCTTTCCCTAAGGAGCCATCTCCCCATCTGGAAGAATAAAGTATTGGGGAAATAACTAGGTATTAATTAGGTGGCTAGGTATCATCAGGGCTGTATGAAGGAGAATTTTCATTCTCCATTCTTTTTATTTACATATACAGTGTTCTGCAAGCTGATTCATTTAATAGGTGGCTAGTGGAATCTCATTTGCATTTCCTATTTCAATAGGTGGTTAGTGAAATCTCATTTGCATTTCTCTGCCAGGGAAAAATGATACTGAGAAACTTTGAATGTACTTACTTCCCACTCATAAATATTTTGTGGTCGAGTGTCTTTTAATCTCTTTCCCTTTATTAATTGGGTTGCTTATCTTATTAAGTTGCATGAACACTTTATATATTCTGATACAGGGCCATTATGAGACATATATTTTCCGTATATTTTTCCAAGTTCATGACTTGCGTTTTCTGTTTTTGTTTTTAATGAAGTTTTCTGGAGGTCAGAGAACACCTTGAAAGTATCATTATTTTTCCTACCACCATGTGATGGCTGAGAGGAAGAGATACTCTCCTCCTCTTCCTTGCCCCTTGCCACCTATGGAATGCAAGAGAGCTGGCCCCAGGGTCATGGGACTGGGAGAGTTGGCTCCGGTTGAGGGGTTGCCCCAAGGGTGTGAAAGTGGGAGAGCCAGCCTTCAGGCTGGCAAGTTCAGATGCCTCTCAGGCCTGGATTCTGGGCTTTGAATTGATCCATCCCAACATCTACACCATTGATGAACTGCTAGAGTGCACAAAAGGCCAATTCCTACAGATTAAAAACTACAGAATCTCCATGAAACATGCAACAACAGGATGTGCAAGATGTGTCTCAGTGAGGTTCCAGGACTGGTAGAGTAGCAGAAGCCAGAGACCTTGTACCAGACCAACAAGTCATTGCAATGAATATTTGCAAGCAAAGAGGTGTAGACAGAAGTGTATACTGTGTGACAGGCTATGACACACACACTACAGCTTCCACAATGAGATTTAGTTTCTCCTGTGGGTGGAGGATAGAGACAAGACATGAGGAAGCTAAGTGGGATTGGGGCACATAATATGAAATTCAAAAGAACCAATGAAAAGTATATATATATATATATATATATAATATATATATATATATATATCCATACCACTATTTGAGATCAGAAATTGCTCTAATGTTTGGCATTTGTTTTCCTGGACATGTGTAGTTTATTCATAAACATACATGAGTCATTCAAGTAAAGACATAAATGCACTCCTTTATAGTGCTCCACAGCTTTTTATGTTAAGTCCTATCTTCCTAAACTATACTCTATATTCTAGTTAACTCAGAGTTCCCAAAATCTAGTCCCTGTCTTTTCACTGAGAAATATAGTTCAAATTCCCTCTCTTATACTACAGCTTGAAAACAGCCTTAGGCAGCAAGCTGGCAATGAACAAAGACCCCCCTGTTCTGTGCTTTTGAAAGCCCAGAGTACATTCTTGTTGAGGAAGTAGATGGAGAGATCTGTACCACAAGCAGAGCCTCCAGGCACCAGATGCTTCATGCACAAGTCAAAAGCCTAACAGCATGATGTCACTCTCATTGTTTTTCTGTTCCCCAGTGAACATAATTTTTCATTGTATATTATTTCACTAATTAAATATTTACAATTTGATAGGGATTTTGGAAAGCAGAAATATAAATTCAAAACCTCAAGTTTCAACTGAATTTGAGGACATAATTTTTACCCTCCGTGTGTGTGTGTGTGTGTGTGTGTGTGTGTGTGTGTGTGTGTATCAATCAACCAATAGTAAACAAACCAGCCTTCTCCTTCCCACCATACTTCCAGTGGGGTAGGAGATAGACCTAGGGGTGTTTGAAGTGGATCAACAATGAGAAAATCCCTCTTAGTACCTAAGTGGCCAACATGGTATTCCCTTCAATACCATAAATCACTCTAACCTATGAAAGGTTGGCTGCTGGTGCTGGCACCATAGAAAGAAATTTAAAGAAATCTTGAGTTTCAGAAAAAAAGAAAAGATGTTCATTCTTCTTTGGCCATGACCAGTTTACAGTACTCTGTAGTTGAAGAGATTCTAGGAGTATAATTTTTCTGCACATTGTGAGCTTAGCATTCAAGATTTATATTTTAACTACTTTAAGCATTGCAATATTGTGAAACACTCCCCCCCCCAATTCTTTGAGGGTCTGTTGTTGTAAAAGTTAGCAGCCATGCCTATATAGAAATTATCTTATAGCGTCAAGTACACTACCATGTGCAGTTAAGTGCCCAATGACTTTCTTTGCTGAGTAGGACAATAGTGACTTTCTATGGAATGGAGGGAAGAAGTTTACATTTGAAGGCTAATGTCACTCATATTTCTTATCTATGGGATATCTATATCATCTATATCTCTCTATATATACTATCTGTATTCTCCTTAACTTTTCATTTGAATTTATTTACATTACATATTTCATTGAATTCTGTTCATCAAAGAGATTATTTGTATTTTAAGGAAAATAAAATCACATTTCAACTCATTCAACTCAACTACTGGTGTCATTTGTTAAATTTCTAACTTTTATGTGAAAATTGTGCCCCTCTGGATAGAATTATTCTGCTACATTTAGAGTTTGCTGTATATTAAAATATTTTATGATTAAATTGCATATTTAATATTTTATGGACTAATAAGTTACTACCAAGATCGACTGCCCATTAGAAGACATACTAAGACCAGGGCTACAGAAATAGCTTGGGGTATTTGACTGGCATGTGTGAAATCCTAGAGTTAATCCCCCAGACCACATAGAGATATATAAGAGATTTTAAATTATAATGTAATTTTATTGAATTTGTGTATTCTAGGATGAGAATACACAGCAAACATTCACTATTGTGAGGTTCCCCTTACGCTTTTCCCCACATGTTCCTTAGTCTACTAGATCAGGGCAAGCTTCAAAGACAGTGTATAGTAGCATGTGTTCAAAGAACCGTGACAATGTCATAACTTGTATGAGTGCTAACAATTGTTTAACTTTTCTGTGTGCCAGTTTATAATGAGAACACTAACAATACCTGATGAGATTACCAATAGTAAATATTAGAAATGATAATAGCTAGCACATGTAGTTGTTAAAGTTGAGGATGTCACTGGAATAGTGCCTATAATTGATCCTGAGGCAAATGCCACTCTTGTCTGCCATAATCATTACTATCAAGAGTCAGGACTCTCTCGTGGAGAACAGATCTTTTCTTACTCACATTTTACTCTGTGTCCTTAGGACCAGGCTCAAGGACAAGGACACAGTATGAATTCAGTTTCTTTTAATATTTCATATATATATATATATATATATATATATACATATGTATATGTGAAATTTACTTGAATTTCTATTTGAAAGTTTCAAATATATTCAAAGACATATTTGAATAGTGTCTTTGTTCTTTTGTTTAGAAGAGGAAGATGCAGCCCCACTGCATGGATTTTAGTAGGAGTAATGAAGACTTGAACTGCTTTTGCATCAACAAATATCAACTCCTGAATCTGAATATATTCTGTGATTGGTTGAGATTCCTTCTTGTTGCAGCTTTCCTAATAGATTCTGAGGCATGGCCATTGATCTCTGGATGCGAATCCTTACCTGAGAGCAGAACACACTACCTCAACTCTAGATTCAAACACCTTCTCTCCCTCTACTCTGGACAGTCCTTAGCCTGCATCCTACAACCAAGCTTACGGTACTGAGCACTCCCTCACTGTGTGCAGTTGCTCAGGTGCTCAGTGCTGAGTATGTGAGAAAGTGTGCATGAGGACAGACAGATGCTAATATTACCTAACTGGTCATGAATTTCTAGAGCAGCAATATTAAGAATTACTCCTTAGTGTATCAATTTAGAAACAATAAAATAGTGACATGTAAATCTGAGGTTACAGAATTGCACACATGTAGGATCATGAGACCAAAAGTACATGATGAGCATAGATAAAATTTTGCTATACAGGAATTTATGGAAAATGGATAGATTTTAGCTCTTCTTGCCTCAAAAGCACCAAAAATTGCTATAAAATTATTAAAATGTTAATTTGCTTCATCCTGTTAACCTTTGAACATTAAGGTCATATTTATGCCTTAAATCAACCTTACAAATTTATTTTAAAAGTAGATATTATCACCAAGTGTAGTTGCACATGCCTTTAATCCCAGCACTCAGGAGGCAGAGGTAGGAAAGGCTCTGAGTTTGAGGTCAGCCTGGTCTACAGAATGAGTTCCAGGACAGCCAGGGATACACAAAATAAACCCTGTCAAAAATAAGTGTGTGTTCAATCAATGGGGTAACTTTTGTCCTCTCATAAAACAGAACTGAAAGAGGTATGGAAACATAAATCAGAATATTAAATTATATTGAAATGTATGATAACATTAAACTTTTCTTCATGCTGAAATCAAGGACCAAGACTGACTCCTTCCAAAGACCATGCAAAATTTTTGACTTACAGAACTCTGAAATTCCAGGTGTGGATCTTGAGAAGGTTGTATGACTTACAAGCTTAATTTTAAGAACAATCCTGTTAGTTTCTGGGGTTGAGAGATTTATCAGTAGACTAACCCTTCCCACTACACAGAAAACTTAAGAAAAATGTAAAGTGATCCTGCATTGAAGGTGGAGACCACGCCCTCCTGATCCCTGCACCAAGCTGTGAGTGATGCATGAGCTGACACGTCCATGCCCATGCTCAGGAGGAATATAAAGACCGCTCTGCACATGCACTATTGGTTAAGACATCTGCTTAGGTGAACTCAGAAAAGGTGTACCTCCTCCCATCACGCACCCTCAAAAGAGAGGAATCAAAGTGAGATTACACTATCTCCTGGTGCATAGCTATCTCTGGGGTTTTCTTCTGATCTACCCAGTCCTACAGGAGTTTGCCAAGTTAAAATTAATGCAAAAACATTAATTAAGGAAATGTGTAAAGTGTTCATTTTAGATAAAGTAACCTGGCCTGGATAGCTAGATCACCTGGGCTTTATTGGTTTCCTAGGAATGACTCAAACTTTACAATTTTGTGGCTTTTTAGTTTATCCAAATTTTAGACCTTTCCTTTGTGGAATGAAGGTAATGTGTACTCAACAACTGTGAAGATTAAACAAACAAAAAATGAGTTCTAAGGGTCCCTTCCTTGACACATAGTAGTTACTGGTAAAATCTGGCAAGCATATTGCTTCTCTGTATGATAGACATACCTGTTGTAGCATGGGAAGTCAACAGGTTTAAGTCAGAAATCCTGGAATAGGTTCTTTCTTTTAAATTTATTAGAAAAGTCTTTTAACTGTTCTGAACAAAAAATGACTATATTTCAATGAATGTGAATTTAGTTTTTTCTTGTGAGAAGAATATATAGAAATGAACATTTTTAAGGTAAAAATTCTAAAACAGAATTTTTGTTAACAAACATACACATATATTATATCCAGATTCTGCAGACTATTGCCTTCAGGAAGGAAAAGAACCAAAGTGTAAAACTATTCTAGAATTTTTAGAAGCATTTTCTTTGGTCAGTTCTAGACTGTATATTTATTAAAATGCCTCACGAGGGAGTACAAAGTGTGTACAGATACTAGGCAGGGAGCTGACTTTAATGAACTCTTGAATGTTTAGTTTTACTATTTAAAATCTTGCTCTAATTGCTTTCTTTCCACCTTGGTTCTATGTTTTAGAGTAATTCTAATTATCTACACTGTGCATATGCCCCAGGCATAACTATCTTTACTTATTGTGGATGTAGAGACAATTTTGGACAAAACAAAGCTTAAGTTCTACCAAGATTTTAAACAACAATTAGTAGTTTTTGTAATCTTGTATTAATAATTTTTGCCCATTTGATAATGTAGAAGACAAAGGAGGGATTGTCTCATGCCACTGATGGGATCCACATCCAGGATCTGCTTCAAATCAAGTATTATCACCATTTAAATATATAGCTACATATGTATAAGAATTATGTGATTATTAGAGGAAAATAATTTTGAAATCTAATTCACTTCACTTAGTCAAACCAAAAGAAGGAATAAGAATAGCATGGAAATGAGAAACTATATATCAGGCAATAACATTTCAGTTCCTACTAGAGGAAGGAATAATGCATTTGGAACGCACAAAGAGAAAGAAGCCAACTCATTTTGATCCTGTGGCGATGCTTTGAAGTTTACTTTTAACCCAGTCTCTTTTACATTTCCAGATGCTATGAAAGGTGATGCCCTGTCAGAAGGCAACCCGATGGGGATTTTGCTCTCCCCCCACCCCCCCCCCCCGGAGTCAAGATTTGGATCTTACTTTCTCCGAAAGCAGCTTTAAAGAACTCTTGAGGCTGTCTGGAGAACGCTGGCTGGCAGAGGTTAGCAGCAGGTCTGCATGAGTTGCTATGAGAGGCTGGAGCTGACTGATGCTGCTGAGAACGTCCTTTGCCTTTGCTGTGTTCTCAGGTGAATAGTAAATAAACTGATAGCCGGTGCTGCAAAGACAAGGACAGCAGCCAGTTACACAGAGCATGGACAACATCTGCAACTGAGCACCTGATGGTCCATCAGAGGCGAAACAAACTCACATTCCATCACTCTTACTTACCAAATGAGAACAAAGGTGTGACTGATTTATGCAGATTTAAGGCTACATAATATAAATCCAGCCTTTGATTAACCAAAAGATTACATATGTTAAGAATTACTCTAAAAATGACTGATAACAGTAATCACTAAAGAAAACCAGTCCAAAGTGTTGAGCATGTGCCCTCAACCCTGGCAATCAACTCAGCTGCAGTATAAACCCTGGCTTGAAGCTCAGTGTGCTGTGAGATCCCTTCAGCAGCTTTATCATCCCCAGTAGGAAGAGAGAGTCAGTTATGTAAGCAAATCTATGAAATGGTTAAACTCAAAGACCCTCACATGCAGAGACTGAAACAATGCTTGAAAGGAAGCAAGCATTCCACACAGTACCTGTATTTCTCTCTGTGACAGTGACAAGCCCAAGAGAGTAAAAAACACTTTGAATTCACAAAGGAAGAGAAAAATATATCAGGTCCGAGTGGCCAAATACGCCATTCTATTTTAAAGGGAAAAGGTTGAATCTAAAGCTTTATTATACTATTTTATCTCCACACTTATTCTTAAATTTAGCTTAAGAACCTGAAAACTGGTTACTAATGAGGAATCACTGACTTTCATAATGACTATGCAAGAACAGATGGGGGATCTGGTGGGAGGAGGGATTATGTGGAGCCAAGGGATCGGGCGCACCAAGCAGGCATTGACTGCCAGGATGTGAAGGAACCCATCCACAAGCTTGGTACAAACTTTTCTTTGCCCTTTTAGAGCCAATACTCAAACGATTTGTTTTCAAAACGCATCAAAGCCTGTTTTGAGTATTTGCGAAATATTTTCCTTGCAGTTACTAGATAAAATATTTAAATTCCCATCATTCCACTTTCATTTTTTGAAAACTTAAGACGTCCCTGAAAAAAATTACTATCTAGAAAGCAGTTGTTCCTTTCTCTTTTTCTTGGTTCCTCGGTGAAAACTGTTTAAATCTTTCAAAAGATGAGGATACTTTACAAATATTCTCCTCACCATGTATGTATCATTTTGCAAAGTAGTTATAATCAATGTCCCTGTGTGTTCAAACTAATGGCATGAGAGAACAAAAGAGCAGCAAGGGTCACAGGCTTGGGGAGCTGAGAGTTCCACCATACTCTGGACAGTGTAGGGTCCACTCATTCTCCTGTCTTGGGCTGCCTTTCCAATCAGGAATGCTATACCATTCAACTCTCCAGTCTTCAGTATAAAGCAACTCCACATGACCTTTGCAAAGCAAACAGTTGTCTAACGGTACTGATGTGGCACCACAATGGGGGGTAGTTCTGGATATCTCACCACTGCTGTTAGAGAGGGGAGGACTCACTGCACACTACATACAGAAAACATTGTGTGCTACAGTCACTGTGGCCTGCCTCACTGGCCTCATTTCCTGGTACCACCATCTGCCTTCTGGATTTATAGAGACTGACAGGCTCCCCAAAGGCTTTGTTCTTAGAAAGCTAAACCGCCAAGGGCCAGGTGTTCTTCTGCCTCTCTGCTCACATGACTTATTTCTCAGTACACTATTTCTGTTGCACCTCACTCTTTTTCCTGTCCCATCTTTGTGATGGCTGCCTCTGTGCCTTCTTGGCTTTTCTGACAGTTCATTCTGATGTTATTTGTAGATATTGTCCACTTTCCCTTTATCTTTTTCTCGTTTTCTGCCCTGAAAGTTCTTTTAGAATTCTCCACATGATGACTATATATTTCCAAGAAAATTTTCTACATGCTTTCTCCCCCTTTTGCCTTAGATGACTGTTCTCAGGCATAAAGTGGTATCTGCACTTTTAACAATTGGACAACTGCATCATCGTAGTAAAGACACCTGGTCCTCTTGGTTTGATTTTGGAGTTCCCCTATCAATGCTGGATCATACTTCACAATGAGTCTGGTTTAAAATAAAACACTTAAGTTACTCTGAATATCTTAGCATTTTTATCAGGATACATTTACAGCTGCTCTTTACATTCTACCCACATTCCTCTTTTTCCCTTCCCACCATCACCATTGCTTCTAACGTTCCCTATTACCCTGTTATCTCTTCTCTCTCCATTACATCATCCTCTAGCCCTGAGCCTGCTCAGTCACAGCCTTGGACATAACCCGGAGTCCTGCCTCCCGTGGCTCAGCCAGCTCTTCTGCAAAGTGGGTGTGGAACATCCATTTGTCCCTAGTCCGTTCTCTTTTAGTGATGGGCGTCTTAGTGAAGCCGAAAGGTTCATTTTTTCCACAGGGAAGGTCAATGTTAATGTCCAAGATGACACGATATTGCGTGTCTGTTGAATGCCTTACTCTTTAAACATGTGGTGTTATTTTAACAGTTAAACTTCTTAAATACAAATTTGTGAATATAGTTAAATTGTGCAAAAAACTATTTTGTAAGAGTCTGAGATTTATGCTGAATACAAATATTTGAGTTAATAAGATAAATCAAGAAGAAAATAAGCTAAAATTTGAAGAAAAA
Organism: Apodemus agrarius; assembly: GCA_964023405.1. Taxonomy (NCBI): domain Eukaryota; kingdom Metazoa; phylum Chordata; class Mammalia; order Rodentia; family Muridae; genus Apodemus; species Apodemus agrarius. The sequence continues at coordinate 52,765,051 of OZ030024.1, forward strand.
AATTTCTTGGAAAAAAGATCAATAGAATATAAAAACAAATTATGGATGATAGAAATTGAAATTGGTTTCATATTATACTTGTGTTAAATAAAAAGTAATCCAAAGTATATGCATAGACTTCACATAAAGCGGAATACAATAACACAGATACATAGCCTCTTACATAGTTCAGGTACCTTAGTCTGTTTTTGCTGGTCTATCTTACCTCTTGTTCTTCTAGTGCCAGCACGTCTCAATCCTAAGAACATTGGCTTGTGGGATCCATTTGACATTCCTAAGTATTTAATCGTGTGTTTTAAATGTATTAGTGGTGTTCAGAGTTCCTCAGTGCACATCTCTCAACCTAACTGATCTAAACCCAGATCTAACTAAATATGTCAAAAGGTTTGCTCCCTGTTCTCAAAAAAGCAGCTCAGCTGCACCTTCCCGCATTTTGCATAATGACATGGCTACTATCTTCTCCCAGTCCCTTGCCTTCAACAGGAAAGCTGCCCTTCTCAGTACAGCCAGAATCAAACCATTTGTTCCCATACTCAGTCCAAATTTCCTGGTACAAGTGGCTATCGTCTTCCACCATAAGGGCTTTTACAAAACCCACACAGATTCTAGCATTACATTTAGCTATTGGGAAAACTGTGCTTTAAGACATGGACATATTTTTAATTCTGTTCAGGGATTGAAAGATGTAGGGTAGAGAGAAGGCAGGAGGAAGAGGGGAATTTGTTCAACCTAAGTCCTCATCCTGAGACTTTACTGTGATGTGTTAGTTCTTCCTCTGTCCTCCCTAACATCGCTCATCCACACCAGAATTGTAGCCAAGGGAGGTATCGAAGAATGTGGGTCACAGGTGAAGGACAGACGAGAAAGGAACGAAGAAAAACACAGGGAGAATGGGCCAAATTGACAGGAGTCAATGAATCTGAGAAAAAGTGTTTTGAGTAGTAAGTCTCTGTATTAGAGTTAAATCTCCAAAAGAAACCTCAGGGGGATTTTGACTTACATTCTACAAATTCATAGAAGTGTGTGTGTGTGTGTGTGTGTGTGTGTGTGTGTGTGTGTGTGTGTGTTTCCTGAGTATATGGAGAGGCACAGACATGCTCTTAGTCCTAAGCGAGAAGAAAGCCATGTGAATAATACATAAGACTTCACCCTTCAGTGCACTTGAACATACTCTTCTGGCTTCACGGGGCTTAACAACATGCTTCCTGAAATTGCTGAAGATGCAGTCATACATCTCTCCTTGCCCCTCACCTGCTTCTTATTCCGGCTGGATGTGGGGCTTAGAGAAAAGAGCTGGGGAAAAACAGCTCTCTTCCTTTGCCTCCTGTGGGGTTCACTTATGTAATTAAATGACTTACAAGATCTATGCTTAAATTGGCGTTTGTTTTTTCAAACTTGTCTTCTTCTTGGTAAAAAGAAAAAAAAGAAAATTTCTTCTTGGACTCACGGAAAATTTAGGTTCCATTTGTGTTTTGATCAGTGTTTGATTCTATCACTCATTAACTCGCTGACAAGTAGCAGTAATGAAGGAGACAAGGCTGTGAGAGCTACTCCACATTAAGACAATTGCTCTATCTCTTACTTGCTGTCTTAATGTTTAAACTCTTGACTCTGATTTCTTAACTACGATGGCTTCTCTGATGTGTAAATAGATGCAGTTTCTTTACCCTCTGCAGATCACATAGAAATGTTCTAGGTACAATTACACAACATTGAAATAAACAAAGTCTCACTGTAATATCTTCCATGCCCTATCTCCACATCTCTCTGTGTGTCATTGTCATGACTTCCATGGATTTCTAAGAGTCTGTTCAGTTCTACATTGATGCAGTTTAGCTTCTAGTATTTTCCCACTTAACACTTCTTCCCATATGAGATGGAATAACACTCAAACAAGGACCTCACTTTAAAATAAATTACTTCACCTCTATTCTGGAAACAATCTTTACTAATCAAGGAATGGACTGAGGTATAAAATTAAAATCCATTTCAAAGTATTCTGCATATGTTCCTGTGACTGCAAAAAGGCCTGAGATAGATTTAGGTGGGTACTAGAAATATTCCAAGAGTGGAATGTGATTTAGTCAACATTCTGTTGACTAAAATTCAATGGACTCTACATCGTCATGCTACAAAAATTATATTTTGATAAATCCTTTTTTATAAAGACAGATATCCTGGTAGTTATTATACAGGGATAAGAATACAGGGCAAAAGGGTACATGAACCTTCTCATTTTCCATGTTAATCTAATGTAAAGAGGAAGTCTAATAAAACAAATAATTTATACTGTAACTAATTTCCAAATGTTTCTCTATCACTATAATAAATAATTATCGAGCCTATACTTTATGGGTCTCATATGACACTAATGCTTTCATGGGTTACATTATTTTATTTTGACAACTCTCTAATGAATAAAAACTATTAGAAGAATTTTTATATAAAAGAAATACTATTATCTTATCTAGACATAAAAGATGAAAGCGAGGTGGAGCTCTGCATGGGTCACATAGCTAGCATGGATGGTATAGCATACATTTTAGGTTACTTCTCTACAATCTCACAACTTGAACTCCTAACTATGTTTGCCTATCTCTTGAGCATTTCAAGATTTTGCTGAGTCACTTCAGATTTTAAAAAATTATAAAACTATAAGCAATTTGGAAATTATCTACATTTAATAATATCATAGCAAGTACAGACTATAAAAATTAAAATAATATTAAGTCTCTATTCTTCTAATTAAGACTATTGATCAGTGAAGATAATGATTCTAGTTTATAATACAGATTAATCTAAAAAGGATTTGGGAATCATCTGATGCCAAATCAGATCAACGAATATTTAATGACTGCTACCTGGCCAAGGAATTGAGAAAAGCAACTGGCTATAGCTAGTAGCTGTGTGGGGAGAGGATACATATGATTCCTGTTCACTAAAGGGCTGGCCACTTTGGATTTTTTTTAAAAGGAAACTTTCTTTTGGATGGAAGGAGTGTGTCAATTTCCCAGAAAATTTTGCAATGCTGGACTTTCAATTCCAAGTGTTCTCTAAAACCCAGAGCATACTCCCAGTGTCAGAACTTTCTCACTAAGGCCTCTGCTTCAGCTCCTTATGTTCGCCTCAGACTACACAGATTTGTTTCCCTAGGCAGACCATACTCAGTAATATTTTCATTCTTCAAGGTTTTATGCTTGTTGGAAATACAGCATGCAGAAGTTTTTCATAACACACACACACACACACACCATATGAACACATAAGACACACACACACACACACACACACAAAATCAATCAATCAATCAATCAATCAACCAATCAATCTACAAGTAATAAAGAAATAAAGACCAAACTATTTCAAAGGAAAAAGGGGCTCCATTCTACACAGAAAACTTACTAACTTTTCCAATGTATTCACCAATGTTTTCTTCCTTGTATCTGGATTCTTACCTTCCAACTTAGCAAGCACATGGAATCTAGACAATATCCAAGCCCTCCTAGACACCATTATAATGATATTTTTTCTTTTCACCTGTACTGACTGCAAAATTGAAGCCATATCTCCTGTAAGGACATGATTAAAAAAAGATACTGGAATTTTTCAGAGTTAGTTACATTTAGCAGAATTTTGCAGTAATGAGTTATCTCACTTTGATTAAGTCTATTTCCCCATGATATAAATATATAAATCTCACATGTATATTTCATTACAATTTTATAAAAGTGAGATTCTACCTAGATTATTAAATCCTCTGCATGTGTGTGTGTGTGTGTGTGTGTGTGTGTGTAAGCCTGCTTAACATATGTGTATAATGTGTGCACATGGTAGCCAGAAAAGGCCTTTGGTTTCCCTGGAACTGGACTTACAGGAGATTATGTGGTGCTGGAGACCAAGTTATGTCTCCTCGTCTCCTCTATAAGAACATCAGATGTTGAGCTCCAGCCCCCTCCCAGATAATTTTTTAAAATCTGGAATATTCTGTTTTGAGATATGGTAAATGATTTTCTTTCTCTGACTTTGCAATGATGATGTCTAAGTATATAGATTACTGAAGAGTTGCTAAAAGTATTTGGGAAATCTCTGTGTTTAACCTGAGCACAGAAGTCCCTTATAGGATTCATTTGCTTCATACATGTTGATATGACACAATGTGTCATGGTTTCAAGTATTGTTCTACCTTATGGAAAACAAGCACACTATAGGGTACTTCTCACAGTGTTTCAAAATGAGCAAAAGAAAATGTTTTCTGATAATTTGTTTATTGATACAATATTCTGATTTCAACTCCTACCTTTTGGTAGGTTGATTTTTTTCCCTTAGATCCCTCCTTCTCTTTCTTCTTTGTGTCTTGATCATATATGTATATATGTATATGTATATATATGCAAATATATGCAAATATATAATAGAAATTAAAATCTAAAATTTTCATGTTCTTATGTTAAATCAAGACACTGAGTTGTAAAATAAAACCACCTAAATTATCTTTCTGAGTAAACTGTGACTCATTTACTTAATATATCATTTCTCAAAAATATAAGATTTTTTAAATTTATGATTTACAGTAATTCAACTACATCAGCAGTGTGGTAAATCAAGAGGCATAAGGCATATATCTACATTGCAAATGGAAAAACCCAAGGATGAATGACTTTCTGAAATCTCACAATTCAAACTCTTCATGGTTTGTTATTTTCACACACTGTTACTTTGACAAATTTAGTATCAAAACTTCTAGAGTTATTTACATATTATCATTCATGAATGTATGAGCCTTTAACAATTTCACTTCTCAAAACTTTGAACTGTCATGCAATGCTTCTCGCCCAAACAACAGTATGCAGTTGGTCTCCAAGGATGTATTGGGGCATGTCTCCAACTTGCAAGCATTAAAATAGAAAAGTGGGAAAAGAAATTGTTAATTGTCAGTAATTAAGTTGACTAGCTTTTATAAAAGCTGTCATCTTTCTTCCTTCAGGATATATAAATGTATATGTCCCTTCTTAGTGGGCTGGGAGTAATAATACCACTCTCAGAGATGCATGTGTCTGCTCTCAGGTCTAAGAGAAGTTGTGTGCAAGTGTCTATAAGGTGTCTTCTACAAGTACGCATTTCTGATTCTGATTCCTGATTCCACCAAATGCCCTCACCTTTGTCACTTCATTAAGTCACACCAGTCACTGCAACAACCAGAAATGGCTGCTACTGGCTATCTTATTGCAGTATATTGTTAGGGTTCTAGTCTGTTAGTAGTTATTATTACCTTCTTTCTATTCTCTGTTTATATGCTCAACTTTATCATAGGTGTATATGTATGTATGGAGAAACAGAATAAAATGGCCTGGTGAATTTAGCTATTCCTGTTGAATTTAGGGATGTAGCCCTAAAGGACAAGGTGACCCTAAAGCATAATACAGACCTCAGTTCTGACCCCCATGTAAGAAGTAACGGAACTATTTAAAATTATTAAATCATGAGATTATATTTACCTTTTAGAAGAAATGTCATTACAGAGAAAAGGAACCAAATGGTAGGCTCAGTGCCAGCCAAGAAGGAAGAAGACTGATTAAGCTCCTTGGCAGAGAAATACCTAGAAGATGGTGCCCTGTGGGTCAGGATTAACCCATAACTCATTACTGAAATGAAAGACCTCCAAAGAAGTTAGGAAGTACAACTGACATTCAATCATTTAAGTTGCAGCCATGGGGTTAAGGGGCCAAGGATTTGTTGACTTCTAAGTGGAAAATCTGAGTGGAAGATGGTGCAAGTTTGGGGATTTTATTCTTTTTTTTTTTTTTTTTGCTTGTATGAAAATGTCTAAGACAAAGACTACTCAGGAGAAGAAAGACAAGGGTGAATGGAAGGGGAAGTGACTTCATATGACCACCGTGAGGGTATGAGTCAAGTGGAGCTAACTGAGTATTTACACACACACACATGCATCCATGCACACACACAAATACACACACATACGCTGATTTTGCCAGTCAGTCCTTCCTTTCCAACCTCCATTCAACATGAGGACAGCATCTGAAGCCCAGCACTTGAGATTTAGTAATAAACTGAGTATTTATGCAAATTAATGCTTTCTCAAAAAGAAATATAATGGCATCTTTGACATGAATGTATCTGTTATACAAAAATTGGCAACTAAAAATATAAATTTCTAGAGTTTTATGAATGAAATATATTTTAGGAGTACAAGTGATTATAAAAATAATTAGATACAATTTAAACCTGTGCTATATTTATTAATCCTGCTATGTCTAATCAATAAATACAATTGTATTTTCAAGAGTATAGAATTTGGACCTAGAGAGATGGCTCAGTTGGTGAAGCACCTTCTGTGCATGCATGAAGACTTGAGTTCAAATCCCCAGTACACACCTAAAAAGTGCTCTCTGTCTCTCTCTACCTCTCTCTGCCTCTGTCTCTTTCTCTGTGTGTGTGTCAGTGTGAGTGTGCATGCATGTTTGCGTGTGTGTGTGTGTGTGTGTGTGTGTGTGTGTATTTTCAGTCCACATACCAGCAGCCTCATGACATAGTCAAGCCAAAACAATGAGCTCCAGGTTCACTGAGATATTTTTGCTACATAAAATGAGTCTGAGAACAATTGAGGAAGACATCTGATTACCAGTTCTAGTCTCCATACCTATGTGTGTGTGCACACACATGAATATTCACATACATGGTACATGCACAAAAGAATGACATTCAAACATGAGTTAAGTTTCTAAACTATATCAATAGCTAATATGTATAATTTTAACCATATACCAGGAACAATCATAAGTATTATTGAAGTATATAATGAATGTCACTGGGTAATAAACACAATTTCCACCTTATAAATAAGAAAACTAATGTATAGAGAGGTAAAGTAATTTCATTAATGCCACAAAGGCAATTAAATGAGTTAGAATACAAATTTGAGCAGTGGTTGATATCTATGAACTGTCTATGAGATGAGAATTTCTATTTGCCCATGAATAAAGGTAGAAATGTTAAATAGAATTACAAAAAAAATCAATAACATTACATTCAATGACTTGAATTGAGGATAATGGCTAATACATTGATATGGTGTTTACACATCTAAAACCATTTAGCAAAGGACACTAAACTGGTTTATTCTGACAAAGAAGTCTGAGGCACTTAGGCCCTCAACCCTATGTTCCTTTAGTCACTGAATGCATATGTTACAAGAAAATAACATTTAAAATTCATTTAGGGTCACATGCAAATTAGTAAAACACTTCCAGTCACATATAATGATCAGTCTGAATTCTGCCAATCTTGTACTTCAGTTTGCACAAATACCATGCCAAGAGTATTTAGTTAAGAGTATGTTATTATCTACCTATCTCAAGTTGTAAATAAAAATGAATCCCCTTTCTTCAGAAGTACTTGGCATCATGCACAGGATATATATATGTAGATAGATAGATATAGATGTAGATGTAGATATAGATGATATAGATATAGATATAGATAGAGATAGAGATAGAGATATAGATAGAGATAGAGATAGAGATAGAGATAGAGATAGATATAGATAGCTCAGCACCCCTGGAACCAATGTACACGTGTGCAGGTTTGGCATAAGGAGTTTTGTATTTGCTAAACTGTAATGGAACTTAAAGCTAGAAATGGCAAATGAAAATCAACTCACAACAAGAAGAAAATAGTCCCTTAAAGAATCAAATTATAATCAACACAAAAATTAAATTACTGTCTCCTTTAAAATGACATATTTCCAGCAATTGCATTCAGTTCACAAGGGGAAAAAAAGAAGTGACACCAACTATTCATTGGCCTTATTTTCACTGTGCCTATGTAATTTCATTAAACTACTTTAAGGAAAGTTTTTAATGGAATACATTCTTTCTGAAAGCAGAAACAAAAGCTGTACTTGAAAATGAATGACATGAATTGGAACTATTGGACTTGAGACTGGACTTTTAAAACTAATTAGTCTTGGTATACTGGACACTGCTCCCAATGGAACAAAAAAGACATATGTTGTTTAAAAAAGTGAAGGGCCTTCACCCATCCATGAGACAAGTATTTCACACACCCTCCTAATAAGACTCTGGGAGCATCATGGGGAAGAGGTAAAGATCGCAAGAGCCAGGGGTTCTTCTGGACCCACAGGACTGGTGGGTCCATGAACCGACATGCTATGCCTACAAGATCAAGAGAGTAATTCTTTCACTAAGTGTGGGGTTAAAGCACACACGCACCTACCCCTAGCTAAGGAGCTATTGGCTGTTGATGGGTGCTAGGGGAAGGAGATTCCACTACCAGACAAATCTGGACTGTATCAAGTTGACAGTTAATATTGCCCAAGAAGGCTGAGACAGTAAAGATAAGTCACCACAATGGCAGAGATAGTTCTCCCAAGCAGTGCTGAGAATGCCCAACTTTAACCATTTAGCAAAACAAAGAAGTCCTAGAAGAATTCCATCTTTTAAGGTTATTCTCTGCCTGCCTTGTAAAATGCAGACTTATAGTTATTTATTTTATAAACTGAAATATACTCCCTTACATAGTCTTTCACTGAAAACACAGTATTTGTTGATTTTTAAAAAGCCATAAGGAACATATTGGAATGGTTTGACAGTTCTTTTGAGGCCTAGTTTGCTCAGTCTGACTCTCAGTAGCCCCATAGCATTTTCAACCAGATATTGTCTCGGCAAACCATATTTGATCCATATATTTCCCTAGACTACAGTTTAATGATTGACACTAAGCTTATTAGTAAGTATTTTACTGTTTTATAATTAAAAAAGAAACAATGGGATATTTAAGATATGGATATCCCAAGAAATCAATGTTAAAAAGGGCTGGACATTTTTTTTCATTTACCTTAAATTTAATATGTGTATTGTCCCAGTGAAAAGTGACGAGTGTGGAATACATATTTTCATGCACATATTAAAGATATAAATATGTCTCAGGGTGCAACATTTGTGTTTGCCAATTGCATGCAATGGTGAATTAAGAAACAGTAGAGTTATATCCTACATCTTCCATTACATTCTGACAATTTATGTTCTGTATACCCTGTGTATAGTTTTGAGTTTTCTAGTTATATTATTATTCTCTTTAAAATTTGATTGATTGAAAAATAAACAAGACAAAGTGAGTTAGTTGGTAAGAAATCTCCAGTTCCAGACAGGATGTTGGAAATAGCAACCCTCTAACTTCTGCATATCACAATAAACCAATTTACTCAAAACATAATAGTCCTAATAAGAACTCAAGTGGGCAGAAGAAAAAAGGCAGACTGCTTTGGGGCCTCAGGATGTAAAAGGTGAAATGACAATGCATCTCTTTTGTTACTCACTTGTGCCTATTATCTGCTGTTATTTGAGTTTCAGAGAAAGCCTCAGAGCAGAAAAATACCATCACCAAGAACAAAAGTAACAAAAATAAAGAACACCAAAGGAAAGCCAAAAACTGGTGACATTGGTTACCCAGTGTGTCTTGCATCTTTTAGTCACACCAGTCCATTCTGCAGATGAATGTACAAGCCATGGCCCTTCTATCACAGGTAGAGAAGGTCAGTGAGAAACAGCTCTCTACAGTAGGCCTGTGGCCAGAAACCTATCTGCCACTCACATTTCAATATACATAGAGCATCCCTTCTTTATTGGAGACATGGTTTAAACAGACTCCCAACTTACCTGCAGGAAGTAAATTCCTATCACTGAGCTCTGACTTCTCCCCCAAATCCTAAGGAAACAGAACCATTTTCTACAGCAGAAAAAAAACTAGAGGCAAGGCATAGATATGAAGGTGCAGCCTGGAGGACAGAACAGTACTTCCATGTGATTCCAATGATAGGTATTCTAAGCTTCCTATGTGACAGAATATCATCAGAACAGCGCTTCCCTGTGATTCTAATCATAGGTATTCTAAGCTTCCTATGTGATAGAATATTAGTCAAATAAGGCCTCACTAATGAACAGTAAAGAAAAAAATGAGAGACATGTGAGCAGTGTCTACAGCTGAAATCACAGTAGTATGTCAAATCAGTAGTTTATAGAAGGGGGAGAAGGAAGTGGAGAAAGAGGGTAGAAGGGGAGGAGAAGGAAGGGGAGAGGAGGGGGAGTGAGGAAGAAGTGGAAGTGGAGAAGGAATAGAAGTTGAAGGAGAAAGAGGAGGTGTATAAGACCAAGAAAACCAAGAGAAGAAGAAAGAAGAAGGAGAAGAAGAAGGAGAAGAAGGAGAAGAAGAAGAAGAAGAAGAAGAAGAAGAAGAGGAGGAGGAGGAGGAGGAGGAGGAGGAGGAGGAGGAGGAGGAGGAGGAGGAGGAGAGGAGGGGGATGAGAGGTGGAGGAGGAGGAAGAAGAGGAGGAGGAAGAAGAGGAACAGGAACAAGAAGAACAAGGAGAAGATATACATATGTACTGGAGATACAGTGATTCAATTCTTGAATACTTTCTTCTAAAACATCTTGAGTACTATGGAAATGGATGATTTTTTTGAGACATATGCTCACATGTTTAAATGTTCTTGGTTTGTCGCTTATTTGGAGTGTCTAATACTTTATAAAAAACCATTTGTTACTGAATGATAACTGTTCAACTGTAGCATTCAATTTGGGAATTTTTAGTCAAAGAAAAAAGCAACTGTGAAGGAAAAAATAACTCTTCTTATCTCAATATTTTTTCTATCTTTTTTACTTTCTTTTTACAGCGTGTGTGATGTACTCATAGCCAGAGAAAATTACAATGTAATTTATACTGAAGGTGGGATAAAAAGGGGTATGAGTACTGAGGCAGACACTTTATTAAACAGCATTTAAACATAGTTAATAAGTAAAAGCACAGGAATAGTAATCTAAAACTGTTAAGAGATAATGCATTAGCTGTGTGTTATTTGCTCCTAAGTAACCAAGCTGTGTCTGCTAGTTAAATCATCTCATTGACACCTCTTCTTTCCAATGCTTCACTTAAAGAATAGAGAAGTTGTTGTGCCTCAAAGGAAGAAATCACTAACAGCATCATCATCAAAAAATACAACTAAAATGAAGACGATTTTTTTAAAAAAAATTATGTTCTTCATTAAGCACCATTATCTCTGTGGTTACATTGGGTCAAGGGTCCAGATAAAGGCCTGCACAGTAATTTTTTTCCACTGAGCACGAGTGATACCAGAATGTCCCATTGAGCAGCATGGCTTGTAGGTTAGTGTTCTAGCCCAGAGCACCGAGAAAGCCCAATCACACAGTTTGTTGGTTCTTGTCTATTCTCAAGTAATTTAAAGAAATTCAGCAATTTTAATTTACCCGATGAGTTAAAATGCTAAGAACCATTCATTGGGAGGGACCGGTCTCCAAAGTATTAACTTTGTCTATAGACTTATTCAAAGAAAGGATAACGGCATCAATGAAATATTTGTTTTCTTTCCGACATTACTTACTTTCTTCTCTCTGTCTCAAATCTATGGAGTAGTTTACGAAGACCACCATTCTTGAATCCCTGAAAATGGGCCGCTGGGGCCCCCACAGTGATGACGTCATAGAGAGCATCTGGAATGGAAACAAGAAGATGAACACCTAGCAAACATTTGTCTCCTGCACACACTGTGCATTAGAGTAGACATGGTGCGGGAAGTTTGAGAAATTATTCTGTTTCAATTTGTATGAATCACTATGAACTCTCATCTCAAGGGGGCAAGAAGAGCTAATCAATCTTTCTAAAAGCCACCTGTGCACATCAAAAAGTTATCATATTTCCAAGATTTATGACTGCATCTTAATTATATGCTACAGTGCAGAACAGCATGTTCTTCAATCCTCCACATAACTACTGAGATAACATGTTAATTGGTCTTTTGTGTGTTTTACTTTATTGAGTTTTGCATCATTTAATTTGCAATCATATTGAAATTCAACAATAATGAACAATTTCTCAACCACAGCTTATAGAGACAAGAACCAAAAAATATTAATTTATTTTTGCTGAAGGGCAGAACAGTACTAGCACTTTAAAAACAAAACTTATCCAGTCATTTCTTGCTTATTTAGTCTAAAATTCACACAGTTTTGAATACATACATTTGTAACATTATAATACATGGTGAGAATGCAAAGTGTATCAATTTATGTTTCCAATCAAATATTTTGCTTTTTATAACAAAAGTCCATACATTTAAATTGAAACACAATCTTTTGATCCTGAAATTTATGGTTTCAAAACATGCCATCATTTTTATATTCAAATGGAAGATATCCATCTAAAAAAGGCAGAGTGAATGTTCTCTGGTTAAACTACATTTTTTGTTGAGAAATCTAATTTCATAGAAGATGTTTCTCGAATTGATTTTGATATTGACATATTGCTTGTTTCTAAGATATGGCTTACTGAGGAAACATAAGTTGTTTTATTAGCCTCAGGCAAACATCACTGCTTCTTGAAAATTACACAGTCCTGATCCATTTGAATTATTATTGTTTTAAATTAGAATATCTCCACTCTGAAAATAGGTCAAGATAAATAAAATGCAATTTTCAATGTGACCCAATGACCAGTCAATAAAGCATTGGTTTGACAATAAATTAATGAACATTAATAATAATTATAGTGTAGTAATTGTTTTTTAAGTTTTTTAAATATCACTAATAAATTCAAGTATAGCCTCTGTAAGACAAAGGACACCATAATCAGATGAAGTGGTAGCCTACAAAATTGGAAAAGATTTTTACTAACTTCACAACTACTATATATAAAGAAATAAAGAAAGTAGACAGAAAAAGTAAAAATTACAAATAAAATACAGTGTACAGATTTAAACAGATAATTCTCAATAGAAGAATCTCAAATGGCTAAGAAAGACTTAAAGAAATGCAGTACATCTCTAGCTTTCAAGGGAATGCAAATGGAAGCTACTTTAAGATGCCATCTTACACGTTTCAGAATGGCTAAGATTAAAAAGTGACACATGACAGTTCATGCTGGTGAGAGTGTGGAGCAAGGAAAACACTCCTCCATTGCTGGTGGGGATGCAAATTTGTACAGTCACTATGGAAATCAATGTGATAGTTCCTCAGAAAATTGGGTATTGATCTACCTCAAGACCAAACTATATCACTCTTTGGCATAAACCCATGTGAATTGTCCTACCACGAGGACAATGGCTCAAGCTCGGCTATGTCCATTGCTACTTTATTCAAAATAACCAGAAGTTGGAGCCACCTAGACACCCTACAACAGAAGAATGGATAAGGAAATTGGAGTACATTTACACAGGGAGTATTACTCAGCTGTTAAAAATGACATCGTGGGATTTTCAGGCAAATGGATGGAACTGGAAAAAAAAAACATCCTGAGGTAACTTGGACTCAAAAAGACAAATATGGTATGTATTCACTAATGTACAGATACTAGGTATTAAGTAAATCATATCAAGCTACAATGCCCAAATCTAGAGAGGTCAGGTAAAGAGGAGGGCTCTGGGAGGGTTCATGGATCTCCCTGGGGAAGGGGAATAGAAAATGTTTTGTGGTGGACTCTGGGAAGGGTGGGGCAGGAGTGGGAGGGATCAGCTGTTGGGAGAAGAATGAAATGAGAGAGTGTACAGAGAGATAGCTGGAAATGAGGAAGATTTAAGGGGTGGAAACATAGCTCAGAAAAATACTTTTTAATTAAAAAATGGTAAAATTATAAAATAAAACAAGGCAGAAACCTGGGGTCTGTTTAGGACTTCCACATGCTCACAGTGTACACATCAAAAAAAATCCCTTTAATGCTTGAATTAAATTGTCACATCGATAATTATAAATCAAAAAGGAAATAAAATTCATAACTAAATTTTAAAAATTATTTTTAATTAAAAAATCAAATCATAACCAATATGACCTAATTGTGAAACTAAATAATCATTAGAGATATTTTAAAGAGAAGAAATACCTTTAAGCATTACTCAGCTTCTTCCTTCAGCTACTTAAATGTAGCTCGTTATCTGAATTCTAAAATTCAGAATTTAGGGCTTCTTTCCTTTCCCATGTTTCCCCTTACCTGTAACTTTGCCTTAGTACCAAGAAGCTGGTACAGGGACACCTAACGCCTCTGCCGTAATATCGCAAAACCACAGGCAAAGTCTCACTCTGGCCAGGCGTGTCTGAGACTAGCGCTGTGCTGGCTCTGCCTTCTGTCAGGATTCATGGATCACTATGAGTCTATTCTATGTTCATGATTTTTGATGGTAAAGGTTTTTCTGCTTCACATTTAAAATAGGTTTATCTGAAGTTTTACATTTTAGCATTGAAACTCAAAAAGTAACTGAAGAAAAAAAAACTGGAAAATACCAATTGAATCTTCTTCCCCAAATGAACATGGATTTCAATACCAGGAAAGAGCTTTGTTCTACAGTTATGGGTATGGCTGTGTAAGCTTTGTCCCATGATCTGAGATAGCAGTACATTGTACACAGTGTACAATTCTTAACTCAAATTCAGAGAAAGTCTGTCACATTCAAAGTAGATCACTCTTTAAGAAAACAGTATTTTCTATGGAACTTACTTTTTAATTTTAATCTAAGAGAGGCTTATGGAGTACTTTGTAATACTCATTTGAGAATAAACAATTACTGATAAATATTAGAACATCTAGGCTTTTTTTCTTCGGACCCCAGAGCCTTGAATTTCACTTGCAATTACTACAAAATAGTAGATTGATCTATGTAGGTGGTTAATTTCCTGGTTTCTAAATAATGAAGAAAAATGTCCAGCTAAAGAACCACATTTATTCTAAGCCATACTCCTTTAAAATTAGAATTAACCACGATTGATTGTTTTTCCTTAGGCAAGCGCAGACAGAATAGTGAGACCAGAATCACTAATAGAACAATATTCAAAGTGAAAGGTAACAATTTAATAACTAGAAATTGCACTGTTATTTTAAATTTTTCTCATTTTACCCCATTCTATGTATCTTCATAATTGTAATAGGTTTTAGCCACATGTAACAGAACTCTTGACTTTGGCGTCAAGAAAATACCATTAAAACAAGGTGGTTTGGGGGACCTTATGAGAGGAGAAATTGTGGGAGTCAGGGGGTTCTAGGGCATCAGGAGAACATGGTCCACAGAACCAACTAAGCAGGGTTCAGAGGCACCACAGAGGCTGGAGCACCAGTGCGGGGGCATGCAGGGTCTGGCTGGGGCAGCAGTACAGGGGCATGCAGGGTCTAACTGGAGCAGCAGTGCGGGGGTATGCAGGGTCTGACTGGAGCAGCAGTACAGGGGCATGCAGGGTCTGGCTGGAGCAGCAGTACAGGGGCATGCAGGGTCTAACTGGAGCAGCAGTGCGGGGGCATGCAGGGTCTGACTGGGGCAGCAGTGCTGCAGCCTCCAGGGTCTGGCTGGAGGAGCAGTGCGGGGGGGCATGCAGGGTCTGTCTGGAGCAGCACTGCGGGGGCATGCAGGGTCTGGCTGGAGCAGCAGTGCCGGGGCATGCAGGGTCTGGCTGGAGCAGCACTGCGGGGGCATGCAGGGTCTGACTGGAGCAGCAGTGCGGGATCCTGACTCAGGTCCTCTGCATGTTTGTGATGGTTGTGCAGCCTGGTGTTCCCGAGGGACTCCCGAGAGTGGGAGTGGGGCATCTCTGGCTCTATCGCCTGTCCGTGTTGCCCTTTTCTTCTTACTTGATTACCTGCCCAGTCCTGAGATGAGGTTTGTGCCTAGTCTTAGAGTGTCTTGCTATTCCCTGTTTGGTTGATATCCCCGGAAGCCTGCTCTTTTCTGAAAGGAAACAAGAGGAGTAGATGGAGGAGAGAGGGGAGGGGAGCGGAGGGGAGGGAGGGGAGGGGAGGGGAGGGAAGGGGAGGGGAGGGAAGGGAAGGGGAGGGGAGAGGCAACTAGAAGTAGTTGAGGGAGGGGAAACTGAGGTCAGGGCTTATGAGAGAAGAATTAAAAATAAAACTAAGATAGGTACTTAAAGCCTCCCTCCCTTTTCTTTCTTTCTTTCTTTCTTTCTTTCTTTCTTTCTTTCTTTCTTTCTTCCTTTCTTCCTTCCTTCCTTCCTTCCTTCCTTCCTTCCTTCCTTCCTTCTTTCTTTCTTTCTATCCCATATATTCTTTATTTACATTTCAAATGATTTCCCCTTTCCTGGTCCCCCCCCTCAGAAAGTCTCATAAGCCATCTCCCCTCCCCCCTGCTCCTCAATCAACCCCCTCCCCTCTTCCCTGTCCTGGTATTCCCCTACACTGCTGCATCTAGCCTTTCCAGGACCAGGTGCCACTCCTCCCTTTGATGTCCAACAAGGCCATCCTCTGCTGCCTATGCATCTGGAGCCATGGGTAACTCCATGTGTACTATCTGGTTGATGGTTTTGTCCCTGGGAGCTCTGGGAGTACTGGGTAGCTCATATTGTTGTTCCTCCTATGGTGCGGCAAACCCCTTCATCTCCTTGGGTCCTTTCTTTAGCTCCTCCATTGGGGACCTTGTGCTCAGTTCAATGGCTGGCTGACAGTGCCCCCCTCTGTACTTCTCTTGCACTAGCACAGCCTCCCAGGTGACAACTATATATGGCTCCGGTCAGCAAGTACTTGTGGGCATTGATAATAGTGTCTGGGTTTGGTAACTGTATATGGAATGGATTACTAGGTAGGGCAGTCTCTGGATGGTCTTTCCCTCAGACTGTGCTCCACACTTTGTCTCTGTATCTCCTTATGTGGGTATTTTGTTCCCCTTCTAAGAAGGACCAGAGTGTCCATACTTGGTTCTTCCTTCTTCTTGGGCATCATTTGATATGTGGATTGTGTCTTGGGTATTCTAAGCGTATCAGTGAGTGCATACCATGTGTGTTCTTTTGGGATTGGGTTACCTCAGTTAGGATGATATTAAAATGTTCCTTCCTTCACTGGTGTTATATATCACAAAAATGCCTCTGGTTTTGTGAAAATGGCCATGTGTTCCATGCCTCAGGGAAGCAAGGTTTAAACAGTAAGTCGTGTCAAGCTGCAGAGAACAGAACAATTTGAGAATTCATAATAAAGTTTTCTTGTAGCCTTTTAAGTGGAGTTTAATAATAGAAATGAGATAGCTCTATTTTTACAGGAGTTCTTGTTTAAACCCCTTCAACTATAAAAATGTGTTAATAGGAAAATCTATGCATGGCGATCTCTTATCAAGGAACAAAATCCAGGCTTCAAAATGGCACCCAAAATCCACTTGACATAAAACACCAGGCTTTTGTGAGTTTGTATTTCTAAATAGCTGAAGCTATTTAGATTGTAATCATCACTGAGAAAATCTGAGAAAGATTATCCTTACTGAAGAGAGGATGCATCTAAACTCTTGAGACACAGAGCTGAGGGGACTCTAAGAGCTCTAGTTCCTTCCTTCCCTCATTTGGCTATTACTCTCAGTGACACTGCAAAACCAAATAGGTGTTGAATGTGACTCTAAAGTCACTCCTGTGATATGAATATTTTCGTTTTATTAGATTTTAAGATAGATATTATTTAAGGTACTTTCAATAGCAACAGGTTGAAACATATAACAAAGGAAAGCAATGGATGAGCTTCTGCTCAGTCCGCATGCAAGTTTTGTTTTATTTTATGCAAACCCTGAGCTGGTAGATCTCCTGTGAACTCAATCAGCAACTAAAAGGCTTTGAGAGACTGCCATCAGTAGTCTGGCTTCAGTACTCTATCTGATTTTCTTTTTCTCATGTGAGTTTAAATGAGGATGGCCCCTATTTGTTAATATTTTCAAGTGTTTGGTTGCTAGTTGGTGAAATGTTTAGGAAGGGTTAGGGTGTATGGCCAACAAAGGAGCTGTGTAACTGGGGATGACTTTAAGAGTCCAAAGTCCACACCAGGACTAGTCTTGTTTCCTCTCTCTGCCTTCATCTTGCTGATAAAATATAAGCTCTCAGTTAATGCTCCAGCTCCACGCCTATCTGCCTGCTTCCATGCTCCCTGCCATGACAATTCTGAGCTAAGCCTCTAAAACAAAGCAAGCCCCCGATTAACTGCTTCCTTTTATAAATTGCCTTGGTCATGGTGTTTCTTTACATCAGTAGACTAGTAGCTAAGATAAACCATGGTTGGTTCCCTGTAATAAAGTTAGTTAAAATCAGACTGGGTTGCCTCAGGAAACTCAAAATGGAGCCCAACAGTTAAGCTTCATTGGCCCATGCTGGGACAAGTGTTCAATCTAGTGTCTACCTTTCTGTCTCTCTTTCCTTCCTTCTTCCCTCCCTCCCTCCCTCCCTCCCTCCCTCACTCACTCACTCACTCACTCCCTCCCTCCCTTCCACTCTTCCTCTCTCCCTCCCTCACTCCCTGCCTTTTCTCCATGTTTCTATAACACATATTATGGCATCATGTCCCTTTAATAAGTTTTACTTAAACGACTAGAGTAAAATTGTAAAATTCTGGTCCTATAGCTAAGATTGACAGAGAACTAACTGATATTCAAAATTAGTAATGCATGAGTAATGCAGTCACATAGAAGAATTCAATTATATATGTTTCAAATAGACCTGCTTAACGTTGCTGTTCAATTACACTATCAATTACAGTATTAAGAGCCCTGAACTAACACTAAAGTATTAACTTCTTTAAAGAAAAACAATTACTTTAATTTGAATTCATTACATTTTATACCTCAAATATAGTGCTTTTATTATTATATCTAACATAAAAAAGAATTAGAACTGATTATTATAATATTATAAGAGTCTGTATCTTATACTGTAGATAACTGATGGACTGTAAAAAATGAGATGCACTGAAGTATTCTGAAGTATGCACTTTAAAGAATTTAATCCTGGGGATTTTGCTTCAGTTTCTGTTGTTGTTTCATCATTGTGTCTAGCCTCTGTATCATTGTGGGTATTTGTTACAGTTAAGTCATTAATAAGGATGAAAAATTAATAGTCCGAAAGCACCTGAAGCTAACTGCAGGTTATTTCATTTGTCAGTAAAAGACAACACAGCATTAGTTATGCTTAGTCACCTGGTCCATGAGCCAGGCATTAGCCTGGCATTTGGAGAATCTGTCCACTATCGATGCAGTTTTTAGAACCAGAGTCTTTACATTTGAACTCAAGGTGAAGGCAAATTACTGGGGTATAGCCTACATTTCTTATGGAAGAAATCTGAGTAGAAAGAGAGAGATGGGAGTCAGGGAGGGGAAGAATGGAAGGAAGGAGGGAAAGATACTCCCAGAGAGAGGGGCGAGAGGGGAATAATGTAGAGAAGAAATGCAGACAACATGTGAAGATGTGGGATTTGAAAGGTTTATATTCACATAAAAAATCAGCAACCACCTAATAATGAAGAAAGGGCTCCCCTCTGGCTCAGAGGATCCATGGCCTGGCTGACATTTGAATTGCTGGTTGTCTAAATACCCTCGTTTGTAGAATTTCATTACAAAAGTCATTGGATACCCATATAAATCCAAATTAGCTGAGCAAGCTCTTTTTTCTTTCTGTTTTTTCCCCCCTCTTAATGCCTCTCTTTTAGATTCGTACTGTTTTCTTTTCTGGTTCAGAGAATCGAATGCTAAAGATAGTGTGTCCACCTACTGTACGGGTGTCCACCTCACAGATGATGTTTTAGAACATGCCGGAATATATAATGGTTTTCATAAGCAATGTAGAGTGAAAAAAATCACAATCAGTTTAATGAAATTATATAAGTAATCATTACTAAATATTGCAATGTCTATTTAAATCTGAACCTGAATCTGTATCCATTTGCCTCCAAATGGCATATGTGTGTGAAGATACCATCATTTGCCAGTAGTTCCATTCATAGTTACACTCTTTCCAAATTCATTGTATCTACAATAACATACTTATAAGTAAAAACTGTTGCATGCCAACCGAATCCAAGAACACATCAAAACGATCATTCACCATGATCAAGTTGGCTTCATCCCAGGGATACAGGGATGGTTCAATATACGGAAATCCATCAATGTAATCCACTACATAAACAAACTCAAAGAAAAAAACCACATGGTCATCTCATTGGATGCTGAAAAAGCATTTGACAAAATTCAGCATCCTTTCATGCTAAAGGTCCTAGAAAGAACAGGAATTCAAGGCCCATATCTAAACATAGTAAAAGCAATATACAGCAGACCAGTAGCCAACATCAAGGTAAACAGAGAAAAACTCGAAGCAATCCCTCTAAAATCAGGGACTAGACAAGGCTGTCCCCTCTCGCCATATCTCTTCAATATAGTACTTGAGGTACTAGCTAGAGCAATTCGACAACAGAGGGAAGTCAAAGGGATACAAATCGGAAAGGAAGAAGTCAAACTATCACAAATCAGTAGCCTTCCTATACGCGAAGGATAAGCAGGCCGAGAAAGAAATTAGGGAAATGACACCCTTCACAATAGCCACAAATGATATAAAGTATCTTGGAGTGATGCTAACCAAACATGTGAAAGATTTATACGACAAAAACTTCAGGTCTCTGAAGAGGGAAATTGAAGAAGACATCAGAAAATGGGAAAATCTTCCATGCTCGTGGGTTGGCAGGACTAATAATTCTCAAATTCATCTGGAATAACAAAAAACCCAGGATAGCTAAAACTATCATCAACAGCAAAAGAACTTCTGGGGGAATCAATATCCCAGACCTCAAGCAATATTACAGAGCAGTGGTATTAAAAACTGCATGGTATTGGTTCAGTGACAGGGAAGCGGATCAATGGAATAGGATCGAAGACCCAGAATTGAACCCACACATCTATGGCCAATTGATCTTCGACAAAGGAGCTGAAAACATCCAGTGGAAAAAAGATAGCCTTTTCAACAGATGGTGCTGGCTCAACTGGAGGTCAACATGCAGAAGAATGAGAATTGATCCACTCTTATCTCCTTGCACTAAGCTCAACTCCAAGTGGATCAAAGACCTCCACATAAAACCAGACACACTAAAACTAATAGAAAAGAAACTGGGGAAGACCCTTGAGGACATTGGCTCGGGGGAAAAATTCCTGAACAGAACACCAATTGCTTATGCTCTAAGAGCAAGAATAGACAAATGGGACCTCATAAAACTACAAAGTTTCTGTAAGGCAAAAGACACTGTCAAAAGGATAAATCGGCAACCAACAAATTGGGAAAAAATCTTCACCAACCCCACATCCGACAGAGGGCTAATCTCCAATGTATACAATGGCTGAGAAACACCTTAAAAAATGTTCAACATCACTAGTCATTAGGGAAATGCAAATTAAAACAACCCTGAGATTTCACCTCACACCAGTCAGAATGGCTAAGATTAAAAACTCAGAAGACATCAGGTGTTGGCGAGGATGTGGAGAAAGAGGAATACTCCTCCACTGCTGGTGGGAATGCAAGCTGGTACAACCACTCTGGAAATCAGTATGGCGGTTCCTCAGAAAACTGGGCATGATACTTCCAGAGGACCCAGCCATACCACTCCTGGGAATATACCCAGAAGATTCACCAGCATGCAATAAGGATACATGCTCCACTATGTTCATAGCAGCCTTATATATAATAGCCAGAAGCTGGAAAGAACCCAGATGTCCCTCAACAGAGGAATGGATACAAAAAAATGTGGTATATATACACAATGGAGTACTATTCAGCCATTAGAAACAATGAATTCATGAAATTCTTAGAGAAATGGATGGAGCTGGAGAATGTCATACTAAGTGAGGTGACCCAGTCTCAAAAGAATACCCATGGTATACAGTCACTGATAAGTGGATATTAGCCTAGAAGCTTGGAACACCAAAGACACAAATCACATATCAAGTGATGTCTCACAAGAAGAAAGAAGTGGACACTGGTGCTAGAATGGACCAAAACATCATTGTGGGAGAGTACAAGAACAGTAAAGTGGGAGAGGGTGGATGCGGGAGCAGGGGGAGGGAAAAGAACATGTGGGACCTTTGGGGGTGGGGAACCAGAAAAAGGGAAATGAATTGTAAATATAGAATATATACAATAAAAAAAATCAAAAAAAAACTGTTGCAAATTATTCTCTATATCACCTCTTCCCTAGTGATGGCCAATCCCTAGTTCAAGAATTTAGAGACTGAATAGAATCTTATTTTCCTGTAGCTTCAACAGCTTTGATGACATACATGGATACACTTTAGCCTTGTGATATCAAAGAACGACAATGTAAAATTGCTATTCCTGTATTTCTCAAAATGTTTTACATGTTCCATCCCACTTAATCATAAACAATAAACAATATTGAGAGCAATATGCCTTAAAGGATTAAACAGAAGGCATAGGCCATATGTAAGGTTCAGCATAGCTTGAATTCACACTCGAATACACGACAGCAAGACTTCACTGCCCTGTAGACAACTTTTCACATTCGCTATTTAGAAAAACACATGGCTGATAGTTCATAAATATATCTCACACTTGAGTGTTTGGTGACTTTTAGATCATTACTGTTCAAATTGCTGACAGAAAGAGATCAAGAAAGAGATCTGAAGCACATTGGCCCTTCTGTCATACCCCCAGCACATGATAAAATCAAGTGTGTGGGCACATAACTGGAATCCCAGGGCAGAGTCAGGAAACTCATGTACATAGTAAACGATATCAACCTAATCTACATCCGAATGCAGTGAGTTTTAAAGAACATAATTAAAAAATTAAAGAATAAACTAAAATTGA